>OY728157.1:1448014683-1449225691 GCA_963277665.1 Viscum album | reverse complement strand
TGATGATACTTTAAATGATTCTAATTGAATTATTTCAATACATGATGATCTTAATAATGTTTCTTGAAATAATGTTTGGTCTTTAGTTGAACCACCCTTATATAATTATGTTATTTTAAATAAATGTATTTTTATAAATAAGATGGTTGAATCTGTAAAAGTTGTTATGAATAAAGCTATACTTGTTGTTCAATGATACATTCATGAAGAGGTTGTTGATTTTGATGAATCTTCGTCACATGTTTCTAAAATTGAACTTATTATAATTTTGTTAGATTTTGACAAATTTCAATGTATTAAGTTATTTAAAATTAATGTGGAAAGTGGATTTTGATATGTTTTTTGATAAAGTTGTTTTTTTCTCAACCATCTATTTTTTGAGAGTGATAAATTTTTAAATCATGTGTTTTAGGTTGTCAAATGATTTATACGGGAACAAGCAAGAACCCCAAGGATGGTATGATATTATTACATTAGTCTTTTTGAAAAATGAATTTAATAAACATTAAGTTGATCATGAAATGGTCATAAAAATAATTTCAAATGATATTTTAATTATTCAAATTTAAATTGATGTTTTTTTCTTGATCTTCAAATGATTTTATTTGAAAAGAGTTATAAAATTTTTGGGAAAGTGAGTTTGACATGAGATTTATGGTATAATTAAAATAATTTTTTGGGGCTTCAAAATTCTCAGATAAATGATCAAATATTTTTTGAATAAATCCTTGTATGATACATATTTAGTTAAAAAAATTTCTAGATTATGTGCAAGATTTCAATAAAGTCCTAAAGAATCTCACTTAAATCCAGTTAAATGTATTATTAGATATATTAAAGGACATATTAATTTTAGATTATTTTATCATAGACAATTTTTTTTGATTTTATTAATTTCATCGACTCAGATTTTGGAAGATGTCGACTTAGTTGTAAGAGAACCTCAGGTATGTGTCACTTTCTTGGTAAGAATTTAGTTTTGTGGAGTTCAAGAAAACAAAACTCTGTTTCTTTTTCACCTAATGATATTGATTATACCTCTTATGTATCTTGTTTCTCTTAATATTTATAGATTAAATAATCATTTCCTAATTATGGTATTAATTTTGAAAATATTTCAATTTTTTTTTATATATATTCTTCTAAATCTATTTCTATCTCTAATAACCATTTTATTCATTATAGAGCTAAGCATATAGACATGAAATTTCATTTTCTTTAAGATTATGTTAAATAAACATATATTATTCTTGAATATATTCCAACTGAAAATCAATTCTTAGATATTTTTACCAAACCATTATAGTTTTCAAGGACTGAAAAAATAAAATTTTAACATGGTATATTAGAAATTTTTGTTTGAAAATTTCTATTCTCTTTATTGTTAAATTACGTAATATGTATTTATTAAGGGTGAGTTTCCTTGTTTTCAAACTAATTTTTTTATTACATAATATTTTTTTGAAAAATTTCCAAAAGGTGAATTATTTGATAAAATCTTATTTCTTTTTTGGTAATTTTCAAAAAGGTGGAGTGTTGTTGATATTTTTATTCTATATTAATATTTTATAACTTTAAATATTCAAACCCTCCCAATATTTTATGTTGAAATTAATTTTTACTAGATCACATTATTTTATTATATGTTGAGTTATATTTATTATATATTTATAAATCATTTGTCATAAAAAAATATAATATGTTTATATAAATTTTATTAAATAATAAAAAATTCTAAATCAATCTCTAGAATGTTCGCATTTTGATATGAGAATTTTGAAAGATTTTGTTTTCAATAATATTTTTTAGTTTATTGCGTTTGATGGTATTATTTTGTTACTTTATTATAACTTTCATTATAAAGAACATTTTCTATTCATAAATGTTATTTGGATATATAATATATTTATTTAAATTTTAATAAACTATGTGGAAGTATGATATTTTTATTTTTATAGACTAAAAAGTTCCCAATGTGTCTTTAATAGTTCTGGAATTCTAGAATTTCTATAATATACTTTTTTTTAATTGATAACACTGAAGATATATTTCATAAACACACTTCCTTTATTACATTCAAAATATAAGATAATTATCTATATTTCATTCAACTGACTTATCACCTGAAATTTTAATATAGATACTTTAAATTTTTTTTGAAGTTCTAAAACATTTCCATATTTTGTTTCTGAAATTTTTACATAATATTTTCATTTTTTTTTTATGATGTATCATGATATGGATGTTAGAATGATGTTCTCTTTGATACAATGGAATGATGTAAAATTTATATACATTAAAGTATATTATAATGTTTTCTAATTATTTTGTTTAGTATCTCAAAAAATTATTTGAATTATGAGATGTAAATAGATAAAAAGATTTGAAGTTTAGGTTTATTTTACCTACTAAGTATTTCCCATAGTGATCACATGAATATTTTATACATACAATGAACCTTGTTTAATGTGAACTTGAATTATGTGTACCTATTGTGACGTTAAATTTTTGAACCAACATGACCGAATGATCATTTTGTAGTTACCACATGATAGTTTTGAAGTTACCACCAGTTAAGTTACTACATAATGTGACCACACATTATTTTTAAACCAACCGCGTGTTGTTTTTTTTCTTGTTGATACTTTCCATGAGTTTTGGAATTCACTGAACATGATATTGGTTAGATCTAAAACCATCTCTCACAACATGTGTTTTCTCTTTCTATGGATTGACATGCTTGAATCATTTAAAAACACAGAATAAAAAATCAAATGTGGGATGTATCCTCACCCACTGTACACTAAAATGTAAGCTTTCACATCTATTTTGGCTACATTACAATATATTTCAATTAGCTTCTATGTTTTCAAATGGTTATGTTACTCATCTTTTTTGCATAAGAAACCAAATGGGCATGCATTGGTTTAAGATATAATGGAGAATCATGATAAGTAGTGTTACCACAAGACGATATTTTCTATAGGATGTGAATTAATGGTAACTACACTTACCACATATTGGTATTTCAACTGAATTTTCATTCATTGTAACAACCCAAGTACTTATAAAATATATTTTTTTATTCTAGAATTATATAGTTAATTTGATTATAAATGTATAATGAAATTAGTGGTATTTATAAAAATTAATAAATCTATACTAATATAAAAGTAACCCCAAATATTAGAGTATAAATAAAATTTATTTATCTTATAAGTCAAAATATGATGTATTTATATCATGGAATAAGTAAATATTCTTTTTTAGAAAATAGTAAATTAAGTGATGGTATTTTTGTAAAGCATAAGGGTTTATTTATAATTTTATAATTAATTGAATGATTTAAAAGTATGTTTAATTTCCAAAAATAGATTCATAATTTTATATTATTTTTTATTATGATTATCAGATAATCTTATGAGGCCGTAATTAATTTTTCAAAGTGTTATAAAATTAGATATAGATTTAAAATTGGTATTTTTCAATAAATGATGATTTTAATGAAACATTAAAATTATCATATTTAGAAAATTATTTTCAAAAAAGGGAGTCTATTTTATAATTCTACATATCTAAAAATGGTTGGGGTGAATTTTAGGGATTTTTCTAAAATACTCGAATTTTTTGTGAATAGTGAAATATGGTAATTTACAGTATAAGTTAATACGTGAATTATTGAGTCATAGATGATGTATGGATGATATAATCCCATAATATCAAACTTTCCATCACTATTTTATTATATTTATTGAAAATTCTCAAATTATCCATACTCTTGAGCCAAAATAATAAAATAATGAATAAAATAATAAAAAACCCATCTCCACCACTATAAATACCACACCTCAACACCTCTTCTCCTCACAGCAAAAAGTCTTTTTGACTGTTTAATTTCTTCTCAATTATATTCCCATGCCTTTTACCCATGTCTAAAACTCTATGGTCTCACCAAAAAAGAAAAAACCAAGTGTCTTAAAGAGGTTCTCAAGGAGAATAATTCAAGTGGTAAAATCCTCTTTTATTTTTATTTCAATTTCCTTTCCTTTCTTATTCTCTATTCACCTCCCCTTATTCAAGTGGAATAAAAAATATATTATATTATATATTCTATAATATTATCTTTCTTATTGTTAAATTCATCATCAAACTTTTTATCCTCTTTCTTTTATTCTAAAAATGAGTACATCATCTCTGATGTCTCAATTTATGGTCATCATGGATGATACAATTTAATTTTCCATTACCGCCTTCATGTATGGTCCTGAAAACATTATTATGGTTAAATAATATTTTATTATTCATATTATAAGTTATATAATGTTTTAGAGACAATATATAAACATGATATTAGATAAAATGATAAACGTTCATGATGGTGACAAAAAATCAAAATAAATTAAATCCTTTTAATTAATGTTTTATCAAATGATTCAACCTCATATAAGAAAAAAAATGTTATATCATATCAGTTAAAATTATATAATCATATTAATACCATTTATTTCCTCTTCTGATGTTTTTCTTCCATTCGACAAGGAAATCCATTATAAACCGATCATAGAAACCAAGAAAAGAACGCCTCCAAAATAATGAAAATAACAAAATATTATTAATAAATGGGTGGAAAGATTTCATAAGAATGTAAGCAATTATATACATGAATGTGGTTCTGTAATATATCAATAAAAATATTTAAGCCATTATACATGAGGATTGGACACGTTTGATGTAAGACGAACCTGAGGTAATAGACTTTTCTTTGAAAATCTTATTTTAAATTTATATTTTTAAAAAATTACAAGGAAATTTTTTTATAATGAAAGTATTCTAGTTTTATGTCTAGGTTATGGATTATGGGAACTATTTATGATGAATAGTGGGGCCTATATCTCCCTTTAATACATTGGGTATGTTTATATTGGAGGTCAACCATAATGGTTACTCCAAGTGTAACTTCAATGGTTACCCCAAAAGGAAGATATGAGGGTTACATCATAATGTAGTCATGAGTGTTAAATTGTGAGTTAGCCATAATGGTTACAAATAATATGGTATATGTGAGGGTTATGGTCTTAAGTAAGTAATTCACCATGTTATCTATATGTTTTTTTAATATTTTATAAGATTTATGGAAACATCATGTTCTCACAATGTATATGACAATTTAAGGGAGAGAAATGTATCTTATGAAAAAGATTTCATTAGTTTATAAGAATTCATGGACTAAGGGTTTCTTAATATTTTATGTACCTTAATGAGATTTTTTGGTGCTCATACTAACTTTTTAAATTTTTTCAATGGGTTTAATGATTGGTAGTATAAAAGAAGAAGCCAAGATAAACATTATGAAAAGAATTCATGGAAAGAACTCACAATTTTTTAAAAACATTAGTATTATGGAAGAAATGTATAATATTTTAATAGTACCCAATTTATATGATTGTGTGTTTATATTTATAAATTATGTCCTAACTCACTAAAACTATAAACTAAAATGATGTTGGGTAATGTAAGATAGTGAATTCTATTTCAATTAACTAGATTATGTAATGTTGAAGGCCATTCCCTTATAACAGGTATCAAAGCATATTATAGATAAATTTAGTCTTTAGGATAATTTTAATAGAATACAATAAATGATTTTTAATCTATAGTTAATTTAAAATAATAAATAATTTTAATATTATAATGTTTCTCCATCTAATAAATGTCCATTTAGAATGGTTTTCCAAAGAAGAAAAAAGGAAGCATAAGTAGGCTAGCACTGAGAGGAAAATATCATTCCAAATCTGCAACCCAAAATGGTGGTAATTGGAACCAAAAATTTTGTGATAGTTATGGTTTAGTCAAAATTGGTTATAAATGGTGGAAAAATACATTCAATTAATCAAAAGGTTAGTATTTCTATTTACCTTATTGAGGGTGAATCCAACCAGTGGTGGTCAATGGTCAATAATATCTGTAATAGAAAGAAGATTTATGACTTCAAAATGGATGAATTTAATAATATTTTCCTTTAAAAATATTTTCCTATGGTCATTCAACTTTGGATGTAAAATAAGTTCCTTGAATTGAAACAAAAGGATGAAGATTCAGTGGATGTGTATAAAGAAAAAATCACCTCATTGGAAATGTATGATCCAAATATTATTTGATATGTTAATAGTAAAATCAATTATTTTCACTCAAGATTTAAGGAAAGATACCGAAGGTAATTGGTATCCCATGAATTCAAAAGTTATGAGAATATTTTTCGATGTGATGAGAGGGTTGAAGTGGTTCTTTCAAAGGATAATGTGTACTTTTAAAACAATAAGAAGAAGCAGACCAAATGGAAAATTATGGGTAACAGTCCATCCAAAAATTTGAAGGTATGAAAGATATGTTTTTAGTTTTTTTTGAAGTGTGTTAAAAATAACCCTTGAAAATGAATTAAAAAATATGAGAAGTGTTTTTAATGTGTTATTTTTGGATATATATCCCAAGATTGAAATGAAAAATATATAAGTGATGTCTTATTTAATTCTAATAATACAACTGTAAAGTGTTTTAAATGTGGTGAGTTTGGCCTTTTTCAAAATACCTTCCCAAAGAAAGATCTGAATTATGAGAAACTGCATGATTATAAGCAAAAAGGTGAAGTGAAATCGTTCATGACTATTTTAGCAGATGTTGGTTCATCCAATGAAGTTGTATTAGGTATATTGTTTTTTTACTCAGATTCTTCTAGTTTCTTATTTGATATAAGGTCTACACATTCTTTTATTTCTGAATAATTTTATGGAAAATTGGAAATTTCACCTCAAGAAATGAAAAAAAAGAGCTTATGGTTAAAACACTAGGGGAATGTATTAAGGTCAAATGACATTATAAGAATATTAATATTATTTTCTAGGTGAATACATTACCTAAAAACCTTGTTGTTTTACCCTTAATAGAGTTTGATGTTATTCTGGTCATGGAATGGATTTCTTTTTATCATTCTAAGATTGATTTTAGAGCCAAATAAGTTGTTTTTCTGAATTATTTTCAATTTTTATACCATAATGATCCCATAACATTGATAACATACCAGGAAGGTGAGAAAATATTAAAATATGGAAATGAATCTTATCTTTCACATATTTTTAAAACTCTAAAACCATTCAGATTAATGATGCTCTAGTGGTAAATGGATTCCACGATTTTTTCTTGATGTGTTTACCGACATAATACTTGATCAGAAAGTTGAACTTACTATTGACTTAGTTCTGGATGCTTATCCCATTTTTTATCCTCTTATTGAATGGATCAAGTGGAAATTATAGAATTGAAAAATCAGTCCTAGAAGTTGTTTGATAAATGTTTCATTCAACCTAGCACTTCACCATGGGGTGTTGATGTTTTTTCTATTAAAAAAAAGATGGTTCCATGAGGATTTTTTTATAAATCTTTGAATAATATTAATATTAAGAATGACATTTTATTTCCTCATATCGATGTCTTGTTTGATTATCTATAGGGAGGTTAGTATGTTCCAATATTGACTGGAGATCCATGTACCATTAGTTGAAGGAGATGGGGGATGACATTTCGAAAATAGCATTCCAAACTAGATTTTGGAATTATGAGTTTGTTGTTATGCCCTTTGGTTTGAAAAATTTCTATACTGTATTTCTGGATGTTATGAATAGATTATTCCGTGAATATTTTGATAAGTTTTTTTTGTTTATATATATGATATTATGGTGTTTTCAAAATGTTATGAGGATCATGAAAAATATCTAATCATTGTTATAAAAACAATTAAAGAAAATAAGTTATACAAAAAATTTCGAAAATGTGATTTTTGGTTGCGATATATTTCATTTATTATGAACATTATAAATAAGTTTGGTATAACTATTGATCTTGACAAAACAAAAGTGGTTAATGAATGAGAAAGAACTAAAATATTTACTATGATTTATAGTTTTCATGGCTTAGCTTGATATTTTTAATGGTTTTTTAAGAATGTGGCATAGTTATATATCCCCCTAACTAAGTTAACATGAAAAGGGGTTAAATTTATTTGGATAGATGAATATAATATTTTTTTCAAGAACTCAATAGGATATTTTTTAATGCTCCAGTTTTGGACCTACCTTCCATAAATGGTGATTTTTTCATCTACCCTGATGCATTATTTAAGGGAATTGGTTGTGTTCTAATGCATAATGATGATTTAATTTATTATACATAAAAACAAATGAAACCTCATGATTTAAATTATCCTAAAAATGACATTGAATTAGCTACTATTTTTTTTTCTTTAAAAATTTCAAGGCATCATTTATATGGATCCAAATGTGAAATATATATTGACCATAAAAGTTTGAAGTATATATTTAGTCAGAAGGAATTGAATATGAGGGAAATAAGATGATTCTAACTAATAAAGGATTCTTTATCCATGATAAATTACCATCTTAGAAAATAAAACAATGTGGAAGATTCCTTGACTCAAAAACATCATACCCCCTTGGTTAATTATTTGACTAATTTTTTTCATGGAAGTTATTATTGAAGGAAAATCCTCTATTTTTTTAAGTTGTTAGTGCAGTCGTCTCTCTTAGACAGAATTAGGAAAGCATAGAAGGAAGACCATGAGTTACCAAAAGAGGTATACATAACACCCCAAGATTTCATAGTGAATTATTTCTTCAAAATAATTCAATAACTTACACTACACGCAACACCGAGTTCAAGCGTGCCATGACTTACCAAAAAAGTCGTTCAAAAGAGGTTATGAATAGTATTAACTTAATTTTAAACTTTATATAATCTATATAATTTTAGAATTCATATTATTAGATTCTTAGACATAATGTAAGAACAAATTCATTTTTTTCAGATAAAAGAAGTATTTATCAAAAAATGCACTTTTACCGACTTTTAATGGTGAACCATTTTTAAATCCAATATTTTAAACTTTTATATATTCAATTTGACTGAATAAAATAATTCTTTATAATGGGGACATAAAAAATTTACAATGTAACGCCCCAAGCCTCCACGGTATGCTTCTCTTTGAATAATATAGTAGTGTGTGTTGTACGCAACTTCGAGTTCTAACACACACCACAACCAATCAAACTAGCCGTTATGAATAGTAATAATTACTTTTTGAAATTTTATAAATTTTATCTGTCAAAATGGACTTCATTTTTGGATTCTTAATATCAAAATTATCTTAGGGTGAAATTTTGGAACTTTTCAGATAACTTTCATAATTTGATGAATAGTGAAAATTACTAAATTTTAATTAAAAACAACTTTTTTAATCAAAATAATCAATACTGATAAATTATGATATTGAGTGGTTTTAAAGTATATTTAAAATATATTTTTACCATTTAATACAATTTTGGTCGCTGGACGTAATTTCACATTTAAACAGGACATAAACAATTGTCAATCTTTTGATAGTTATTATTTCATAAAAACACGTTTTCTGTTTTGACAGCGGGAACTAATTTTAAATTAATTTCTACCACTTCTGTGTTTTGAATTTTAAACAATGTACTCCATATTTGGAATCAGGATTTCCAAATTGTGTAAATAGGTAACTTTTATTTTAAGACATTTTGAATAATTACTTTGGTAAATATTTTATTTACCATAGTTAAAGGGTAAATCCTGTAAATAAGGGTAAAAAATAATATTATAATAATAATAAATTACACTAAAACATGTCTTAACCCTATTAGTTGATACATTTTCGACCATGGGAATCTTTGGGTCGATTTTGGGACCCCATGGATCCACTTGTATGTGATAATGACACTTTATATTAATTAAGTTAAAGTAAAAAAAATGACAAAAGCATATATCTTTTAGAAAAAAAATTTTTACATAGGGTAATATATATTATATTTTCGACTATAAATATTCATTGAAAAGATAAAAATATTTCCTACATAATGGAATTTTATTTATAATTTTTAGGCATTGAAATATTCAAAATATATAGGACACAATAATGATGCAATATTTTTCTTTATTAATGAAAGAATCAAATAATTGGTATTATAAATGTTAAAATAAATATAATTTGAAATTTTTGATGACATACACGAATTTTATTGGTTAATATTACATTATAGGATTTATTAAATGAATTTTATTCTAATTATTAATGTTTTTAAGAGTTTACCAAAAATCAATTATTAAATATTGTCAAAATTGACATAAAAGAGTTTTTAAAACAAATATTATATTATTAATTGATATTATATTCCTAAAAAACAAGGTTCGGCCAAAGAACCTATATAATGATAGGTGTATCATTAATGGACCACTTGGGGGTATTTTGGATATATATAGTAAGTTTATTAACTATATATTATAAAAATACAAAGTGACATGGTAAGTGTTAAACTAATTAACCAAGAATTAAAACTAAAAGATAAGGTTAATATAATGACCCAAACCTATCTAAAATCTTTTGGTTGAAATTATTTCCACCCATACCCACCTTAGACTTTTAATAATAAACTTTTCAGCCATTATAAACCGAATATGAATTTATTATAAATTAATACTTTAAGTTTTTTTTAAAGAGCCCCTCCTCCCCCTTATAAAAGGACACAACTTCTACCTAATTATTTACTCATTAAAAGCCTTTTGGTTCAGACAAAATCTGCCCAAATACGCTCTAAAATTCCCTAAATTCAACCTAGAATCCTTAGGTTGATCAGAAATCCAACCTATGGGGCCCTTTTGATCAAATCAAAAGGAAGAACCCGAAGAAGAGGTAATGATTTCACCACCCTCTTTCAAGTTCCTTTCTTCTTAAACTTCTTCTTTCCTTGTTACTTCCACTATAAAATAATAACTACAGTATATTCTATATACTTTTATGTTATTATAAATATGGAACAAGAAAATTCATTATTCTATCCGTCCCTTGAATGACATGTCACCATATGTGCGTACGTACGGCCTACCGACTCCACGATGTGGTGTAATTGTTATTCAATATATTATTATTTAGATTGGTATAATAATGATGTATAATTCATGTAACAAATAAATATAACATGATAATTATTATTTATATATAATATACCATCCAATTATATATTATTTTAATATCAAAAGAATGATATTGTCGCTCGTGCGTATGTACGGACTACCATCTCCACAAACGCGATGAGATTCATTCCCCATCGTATCCATGCAATTATAATTCACATTTGATGATTAAAAATAATGTTTAATGACATTATATCATTCTGTATATGAATAAGATGCAACCTATCTATAACAAAAACATCTTATTTAACAAAGCATATAAAGGAAAACGAATCAGTTAAGACCCGAAACGACGATAATATTAAAATATTATTAACAAAGAAATATTAAAAGATCATATATGATAATATATATATATATATATGATTCTTGTAAAATTTAATAAAAATTATTTAACTATTATAAAGGAGGTTAACCTACACTCTATCACGGAAAATTACAAGGTAAGGGGTTTTCGTCTCACTCTTTATTCCAATGAGATTCATGCCATATTGCCACTATTACCTTTTGTGTGGTGTATTTTCTACCCATAATTGTATTCTTTGGGTAATAAAATTTAATCTATGTTTATTTACATATTCATTGTAGGATACCTTTTTAATGGGGTGTATGTTTTGTAAGTTACCAAATTGGTAAGGGTTAATTCCTCAATCTCATTATTATCCGAGATTGTTTTGTGTAAGTATTTACTGGGACATTTTTATCATCCATGTCCATTTTTCATAAAAATTATTTCAAAATGAGTATTTTAAAGATTTGTGAAAGGTACTATTTATCAATATCAGATTTTGAAATGTTTTAAATATTTGTCTTTCTAAATCTTTTTAATTAATGTCCATGTTTTCAAAATGATTTTAAGGATTTATTTATATGGACATGAATGTTTTGAAATAATAATTCTTTTCAAAAGTTTCAAAGTGGTATGAGACACCTTGATTCAAAAATATGTTTTAAATTACTTCCTTTATAAATTTGTGACCTTTAAATGATTTTACAAAAAGGATATTTCTATCAAAAAGTTATACTCATCATTTTCAACTATGTTAGCATCCTTTACTGGATATTATTTTTGATTGATGTTGATTTATTATAATACAATATTCCATATTTTATTGAATGAGTTATGATATGTTTTACTGTGGATGTTCTATTTTTATTACATTCATGGTTTATGGTTAAATTATTGACATTTCGTATGCTAGTTCTAATATGAATTATTATGTTATGTTTCAACCTTTTCATATGAGGAATGTATTGGACATAGTAAGTGACGGGTGGAGCCCACTATAGCTCCCCGATGCATCGGTATGTCTCATGAGACAACTAGACGTGGAATTGGCCAAGGCCCTTTCCCAATTTGATATATGGTTTTGGCCGAGGCCTTAATCATTTTTAGACGTCTTGGATGAGGCCTTGAAAAAATGTTTTAGAATGCATGGCTTTATACATTCCCTCATTATGAAAACAATATTGATGGTTCATCTGGTCATTCGACTAGTAGAATACCCATGATTATGTTTTATTATGGCATTATTTACTCATCTCATATTCCTACCATAAAAGTATTCATGTTTATTATTGGAAAAGGTATGTGGTTCCAATTATTCACCATGCTTAATATTTATGTTATCTTCTTCTGTATTGCTTACCCTTACTGAGTGTTCGAGCTCACCCCTTT
This sequence comes from Viscum album, assembly GCA_963277665.1. Taxonomy (NCBI): domain Eukaryota; kingdom Viridiplantae; phylum Streptophyta; class Magnoliopsida; order Santalales; family Viscaceae; genus Viscum; species Viscum album. The sequence goes on along the minus strand of OY728157.1, from coordinate 1,449,212,955 downwards.
CTATGTTTTATTTTTTCCAGGATTCCAAGAAGTGTATTATGATTAATATGCAGGGTTAAGCTAAAGGGATAATGGAGTTCTCAAATAACTATTTACGCTGTGTTTTATGATTGAAATTGTAATGTAATTTTAATGTATGTAATCTATTTCCAAGACTGCTAAACTGATCGGTCCTTCGGGACTTGATTCCTTGAAATCATGCCAATGTATTAAAATAAAGCACCGACTCTGGGTAACTGGGGTTGGGGCGTTATAGTATAATTGTTGATAAAGGACATGTTTCCATAATTTAAAATTGATGAATATTTTTTTTTGATATTTGGAAAGATATTATATGTTCCTTGGGATTCACAATTGAAGAAAGATTTATTAAGTTATGCTCATAGTTCAATATTCTCAATTCATCTTGGAAACACTAATATGTACAGGGAACTTCAGGGGTATTACCAGTGGGATGGAATGAAAAGTGATATTTTTTATTTTATAATAAAATGTTTGACTTTTCAATAGGTTATGGTATTTTGACAACTACTAAAGGGGATGCTTCAGCCTTTAACTGTTACAAATTGGAAATGGGAGAATATATCCATGGACTTCATGATGGGACTAAAAAAGACATCTTGAGTTAATAATGTGATTTGGGTTATTATTGATCGACTGACTAAATCTACACATTTTATTTCTATTTGAGATGATAAGTCTTTAGATCAACTTTCATCATTGTACCTCAAAGAGATAGCTAGGTTATACATATTTCCTATATCCATTGTATCCAACCTTGATCTCAATATAACTTATACCTTTTAGAAAGGAATTCATAATTCATTATGAACAGAATTGAATTTCATAACTTCTTTTTATCCCCAATTTAGCTGACAATCAGAGTGATCTATTCCTAAATTGGAGGATATGCTTCGAGCTTGTTTAATGGATTACTAGAGAATTTGAGATTAATATATTTATTTATTTGAGCTTTCATATAATATTAGTTTTCATTATAGTATATAGATGAAAACTTTTCAATCATTGTATGGAATGAAATGTCAAAATCCATCATTTTGAGATGAATTTTGGGAAAGGATGTTGATGGGGCCATAATTAGCAGAGGAAGTGGTTATAAAAGTAAATATGATCCGGTAATATATGAGGAAAACTCTGAGAAGCCAGAAAAGGTATGCAGATAACTAGAGGAAGGATATTTCGTTCAAGGTAGGTGATTATGTCTTTCTCAAAGATTCTTTGTGGAAAATTTTGATGCAATTTTAATAGAAGGGAAAACTGATTCCATAGTTCTTTGACCTTATGAAATCCAAGGTAAATTTGTACCATTTGCCTACCAAGAATATTTTCTTCCGAGTTTATCTCAGATATGAAATGTTTTTACATTTCAATTTTTCGATAGTATGTTCGAGATTCATCTCATGTTTTGATCCCGGATTTAGTTTTGTTGGAAGAGAACCTTTCTTATGAAGAAAATCCAGTTCAAAATCTTTATTGCGAAGAGAAATAATTGTTGAATAAGGTAATTCACCAGGTTATAGTTTTTTGGAGAAACCACATGGTTAAATAAGAAACATGGGTATCTAAATTTTTTTTGAGATAATGGTATCCTCACATGTTTAATAAATGATTAAATTTTTTTCACAATTTCAAAAAGGGGTTGAATGTAACAACCAAGGTACTTATAAAATAATTTTTTATCATTATGGAATTAAATCGTTAAATTGATCTTAAATGTATAATGAAATAATTGGTATTTATAGAAATTAATAAATATATAATAATAGAATAGTAACCTCACATATGAGAGTATAAATAAAATTTATGTATCTTATACGTGAAAATATGATATATTTATATCATGGAATATGAGAATAAAAGTATTGAAAATGATAAATTATGTGTTCTTATTTTATAAAACATAAATGTTTTTTTATAATTTTATAAATAATTTAATGATTTAGAAGAAAATTTATTTTTAAAAAAATACATTCATAAATTAGTTTTATTTTGTATTATGATTATAAGATAATTTTATGCTACCTTATTCAATTTTTTAATGTTTTATAAAATCAATTATGGTTATAATATTGGCATTTTTTGAATAAATGATAGTTTTAATTAAAAATAAAATTTATCATAGTTATAAAATTATTTTAAAATAATAGAGTCCATTTTTGAATTCTTCATATTGAGAAATGGGAAAGGTAATTTTTTGGGATATTTCTCAAATACATGAATTTTTTGTGAACAATGAAATACGAAAATTTACATTATAAGCTAAATACTTGAAATATTGAGTCTTGGATGATGTATAGATGATTTAAGACGATAATATCTTACTATAATTAATTATTTTATTATAATTACTAATAATTCAAAAATTATTTAGTCATGAGAAAAAATAATAAACTAATGGATAAAATAATGAAAAACACTCTTCTCCTCCACTATAAATACCACCCTCACCACCACTTCTCCTAACACCTCAAAGCCTTGAATATTTTTTAATTTCTTACTAAAAATATTCATAATACTATTCCTCACATCTGAAACCTTATGGTCTCACAAAAAAGACTAACAGAGGATCATTAAGGAGGTTCTCAATGAGAAGAATTCAAGAGGTAAAATCCTCTTTTGTTCTATTTTATTTTATTTTCAATTTATTTTCATTTAGTATTCTCTCAAAACCCACTTATACAAGTAGAATGAATCTAAATATTATTATATATACAATAATTTAATCGAGTTTTTTGAGAATTCATCATCAGAATCCTACTTCTCTACGTTTTATTCTAAAAATGAGAATATAATATGTGATGTGTCGATTTTCCACCATCGTGGATGATACACTTTCCAGTTGCATTACCGCCTTTAGTTTTGGATGTAAAACCATTATTATGGTTAAATAAAAATTTATTACACGTATTATAAGTTATATAATGTTCTAGAACCAATATTTAAACATTATATTAAATAAAATGATATAATTTTGTGATGGCCATAAAAACCCCTAAAATAAATTAAATCATTTTTATTAATGTTTTATCTAATGATTCATGCTCATATCAGAAAAATATATTATATAGTATCATTTAATTTTTTTTTAAAAATATTAATACCATTTATTTCAACTTCTTATGATTATATTTTATTTTACAATAAAATCAATTATGAACTGCTCATGGAAACCATGAAAAAATGCACCCAAATGATGAAAACAAAAAAAAAATATTATTAATAAATGGGTAGAAAGTTATTATGATCATATAAGGAATTACATAATTGAATATGGTTCTACAATACATCAATACTACTCTTTAAACCATTATGCATTAGGTTTGAACATTTTTTAAGTAAGATAAACCCAGTGGTAATGGGTTTTTCTTTTAAAATCCCTTTTAAAATTTCTATTTATAAAAAATTCAATAGAAAAGTTTTTGATGATGCAAGTAGTCTAGTATTATGATTATGTTATGGTCCTTGTGAATTTTTTATGATGAATGGTGGAGCCTATAACTTCGTCTAATGCATTGGGTATGTTTATGTTGCAGGTCGACCGTAATGGTTACTCCAAGTGTAACTGCGATGGTTACACCATAAGGTGTCCATGAGGGTTACATTATTTGGTAGCCATGAGGGTTAAATTTTAAGGTATCCATGAGGGTTACAAATCATATGGTAGTCGTGAGGGTTAAAATATTAAGTATGTAATGCACCATTTTACCTATATGGTTTTTTAATGTTTCTATGATTTATGGAAATATCATGTTTTCACAATGTAAGTATATGATACTTTAAGGCTGAGAAGTATACCTTGTGAAAAGATTTTATATGTTTATAACCATTCATGGAATAATTGTTCCTTTCTCTTTTATTTCCCTTACTGAGATTGTTTATGCTCATACAGTGTTTTAAATGTTTTCCGTAGGGTTTAGTGATTGGTAAGAGAAAATATAAAGCCTAGATGAACATCATAAAAACAATAATTAAAAGACCACAAGATGAACATCGTGAAAACATTAATTAAAATAAATCATGTTTTATTAAAAACTTTTGTATTATGTAATAAATTGATATATTTTTAACAGTACCCAATTTGTATTCTTGTGGGTTGATATGTATAAATTATTTCCTAATTCTCTAAAAATATAAACTAAAAATATCTTTGGGAAGGTAAGAAAGTGAATTCTAGTTGAATGAACTGGATTATGTAAAGTTTAAGGTTAGGTCCTTGTATTCGTGGTCATTATTGTGACCGTAAATCTTATCAAGTGAGTGCACATTATATTCTTCACACAGTTAGTATATTGACCACATGACTACATAAACTGACCAAATGAAATGATAAATATGTTGACCACACGATCACTTGTTGCGAAAATTTAGTAAATTACTTTATTTATTTTATTCATTAATCTTTAATTTTTCAGCATGCTATGATTTTCTTCATTTTTATAATATGGATAAATACATTCTTATCTTAATTGTTCTAAATATTTTATTATTTTCTAAAAATCTTATATATTATATATAATCTTTGAGAATTGTTATTATAAGTTTTTAATCAATTTTAAAATATGTTTCAATTTATTCATTATTCATGCATATTCTTACAACCCATATTTCCAATATTAAAATTTTTATATTTTTAATTGATTTCTTAGACTTATTATTTTCCAAATTAATATTTATAATTTCATAAATTTTTAAACATATTTTTTGGTATTTAATTTGGTATAATTTTATTTTTGAATAATTATGTGCTGCATTAAATTAGAAATTATTTTTAAAATTTGAATTTAATAGTCAAACTATTTTACTATTTTTATGGAATTTCTTTGACATATTATTATAGAGTTTATAGGAATTATTTAATATGTAATTAAAATTAGTTTAAATTTTTATTTATGTTTTAAATTATTATTTTTTTTTATTATTCTAGAATGATAATTTTCTCTCTCCTAGATAATTATATAGTAAAAATTTGAATTACTTTACCTGTTTAGATTTTGTCTTCTTAGTTTTTATTTATTTATTTCAAATTATTAGAGAAAAATTCAAAGGATATACAAACATATGTGTTATGAGAACATGAAAATTTGAGACTAAAAAGTATTTTAATCGAAACTTTGAAGTGTTATACCTGTGTGTTCAGGTTTCCATTTTATAAATATTATCTCATGATCTAAATGAAAACTTATAATAATTCTTTTATTTCCTTGATGGGACATCCTGATACTTTAATTAGGAACCAATACCTATTCTTACTTAATTATATTTTCTAATTCATTTTGGTTTCTTGATTATATTACACCTTTTTCCATCTATCACCCATGGTCTCAACTTTCTATTTATGATTTTACAAAATAAATCTTTTTTAATCTTCTCTTTCTTCTGGTTATCACTCCCAGATTCTAAATTCACTATTATTCGAGTTGTGACTCCCATTTTCTAATGTGGGGGTAGTATTTTGGTTATAACATTATATACATAGTTCAGGTTTCTGGGTTATTCTTCCACTAGAAAAGTAGTTTGCAATCCGGTTAGGATTTCACTTTAAAAATAATATTATTAAACAACATATCTCCTATCGAATAGAGAGGTATAATAGTAGACTAGGTCAAATTTTTACTAAACTAATATAAAAAATAATCCTTGTGTTCTTTTCTTTCTTTAAATTTTTCCACTAACAATTATCTATCTAAAATATCATTAATAATTAATTTACAAAAATAATCTTTTTCATTATAAAAAATTTAATTTGGTTTATTCACCCCCACTAGACCATATTCCATTATCCTTTTGGACTTAATAGTTCCATCTTCCCCATAAATAGTTTATCACTATGGTTTATAATCCCCACTAGGTTCTCTATAAATTATGTATTTAGTTCCAACTAAAAATTCTCACATTCAATCACATGCGTAGGATTGGTCTTGTACCTCCAAAGATGAGAAACATGGAACATGTTATATATAACTTGACAATATAGAGTAAGGTTATATCATTAATCCATTTCCCTTATGACCATAGTGATCTCAAATTGTCCCATAAATCACGGTACTAGATTTGTTACCTCTAAAAATGATTATTCCCAAAATGAGGTGACACCCATAATAAAACAAGGTAGCCCATAGTGAACTCCAATGATTATCTGATTCAGGAGACATGATCATTGTATACTATGGGTGATAACCAAAAAGTTCCTAATCAACTTCACTATATTAGAGGTCTCCTCACCATACTCATCCCATCAATTTCTACCTCACCCACCTTGTGTCATCACAATGGTGATCAGCACAACTAAGCCAAAAAGACTCAAAAGGTTCCATCTGAATTGGAGCCTAAAAATTTTATTGTACACAAAATCCACCATAGATAGATAATCATCCCATGCTACAAAATTTTATAGGATTTATTCCGAAAGAATATCCTCTAAGATATGGATTGTATACTATTAATTTCCATCATTCTGCAAAGGATATTCCTTAAACAGTTTTAAATAAATATTTAAAGAAATCTACAATCCTTTCCAAAAATTGGATATAAAATAATCACACATTCTTGATATGATATTGGAATTAACTACATATTGTAAAATAATCTCCCATATATAATGATTTCCCAACTAATTAATATACTAAGTCTGCAATATTGGAAAAAAAATGTTACACCTTTTCCATCTGATCAACCATCCTTCAAACAACATCTCAACCACTAGGGGTACTAGTAAACCTTGTAATAAAGACCATCATTACCTAATAACACATCCAAAAAAACATGGATAGTGTCTAACATAATATTACCATTTGATGGTGCTATACCATGATCCTTTTATAGGTTATCCAATGAGATACTAATCCCATGATGTCTCTCTTCATTAATGAACACCAGAAGTGTCACCTGATATCTCAAAAAATATTTATAAAACCCAGGTTCACCATTCACTAAGAGACATGGAAATCCCACAGTAAATCTTTCCTAATTGAATCAATAACCACAAACCTACTATGTAAAATTATCATGTCGTCCCTATCTATCGACCACCATAAAACTAGGTCACCTCAGGCCAACCATTTCAAAAAAAATTAGGAATTAAAAATATTATTCTCGGATGGAATTTACATAGTCCACCATTGTTGATGTGATAACCAAGGGATCACCTATCATCTCCCCTCAGTATTCATATGTATCCACCACTGATTCACCTAAAAATCTCATCAATCACCATTCCTCCTATTAAGGTTGGTACTTGTGGTCCTAAACATTCTTACTAAGAGTATCTATAATGACATTACCTTTCCCCTGAGAATAATGAATCTCAAAATTGAATATCTATATAAAATCCACTCAATTATTCTACTGAATATTCAAGTCTCAATTAGGGAACATGTATCACTAGATTTTGTGGTAGATTTATAAAAAAAAATCTATCTCCAAAGAGAAAAAGGTGACAAATCATCACATTATAGACTAAAAATGACAAATACAAGGCATGTGTAGGGTTGTTACACTCATGGGGTCATAGATGGGTAGTCCCATATGCTAATACTAGATTACTACACATCTAAGAAAATAATAAAACAACATGGAGGCATTGTGTAATATATATATATATTATATCTCATGCCCTAGCTATGTTATGATAATAACTAAAATCTATTTTCTCTTTACCTATAGGAAGGGCTATTCACACCAACTTGTCCATTTGAACTCCACTCCCATATTTGTGAGCCTTATAATTGGTTCTTCAAAATGAGAAAAGTCCTTTATGAATTTTCTATATTATCTAGATAAACCATGGAATTTACTAATATCAAACACATTTGTAGGGTTATACCAATACATCAAAACCATTACCTTTACCAGGTCCATATAAATTCTTTCCCTAATGATCTAATGTCCCAAAAACGTACTGCCTAAACCTAAAAGATACACTCATAGAACCTTTCATATAGGTGATGTGGTAAAAGTGTACTCAATACAATCACCAGGTGTCTACCATTAATCTCTTAGTTCTTTTAGTATATAAGGATATCATCAAAAAACACCACAATGACGAAGTTAAGATATAGATGGACAGCCCTATTCATGATATCCACGAACACCCCTAATGTAGTTTTCAACTTAAAGGGAATGAAAAGACTCTCATGAAATTTGTATCTACACCTGAATGTTATCTTAGAAATATTCTCCTCTCTGACCCAAAGTTGGTGGTAGCCTGATTATAGGTCAATCTTGGTGAACCACCGGGATCCCTATAACTAATTTAAAAATTCATCGATCCTCTTAAATGTGTATATATTCTTCATTTTTACCAAGTTCAGATTCTTATAGTCTACACACCACTATATACTTCCATAAAAATTCGTTGTGAATAGTACCAGAGCACCCCGGGGAGGTTTTCTCAGTCTAATAAAACCCTTTACCTTAAAATCATTAAATTGTACCTCAAGATCCATTACACATATTTGTTCCATACAATATGAAGGAATAAATGTTTTTACACTTGTAAAATGAGTCTAATATAAAATTAAATAACTCTATCATGAGGAAGTCTTGATAAATCATCCGGAAATACCTCCTAGTAATGGTAATTAATTAGAGGAAAAAAGGATGAGGCTACTACTCGTTCCACTAAAATATCCAAGCCTACTACCTATGATAAAATAACTTCTACCTGAATAAGGTCTGAAAGTATTATTCTAAATGAAATTTCTTGATCATCAAGGCCTCTTGAAGCACCTCTGGATGAGCTTTTATATCAAAGCTCATGAATTGAATCCTCAGTTCTGAGCCAATAGAAGAGTGATATGAAGTAACTCCATGAAATTAATAGAGCAAGAAGAAACCAAAATCAATCCTTGCTAAAACTCTATAAACTATTTATCAAGATCAATCATAGAATATTTAGGAATAATTCCTTAAATAATGGATCCTTGAAGGTTACCCATGTAAGAACCTCACATATTCTTTCATAGTTAATGATACCCCACCCCCACATAGTGGGACCCTAAAGAATGATGGCATCCATCTTCACCCATATATTCTCCAAGTATTTGACGAGATAAAAGATTTATTCAATGGTGTTAATACATTCCTCAACATACTATGGATCTCGAGTTCCTTGGAAGTAGGAGGATGCTAAATTTTAATGTCTCGAGTGTAATCTACCATTATACAAGGACCTCTTACACCTTGAATAGGAACAATTCCTAAGACATCTAGCTATGTTGGGTGCATTTCTTAAACCACTAGAGAAAGTATATGAACATGATCAATTGTATTCTCCTATGCATCTTTTAGATGAATAGGGGAATTCTACCTTTTTGGATCATTCTTCCTAGATTCACTAGGAAGTCCCATATGACATCTCCTAGGTGGAATTTCCACAAGAAAAACATAAACTTATAATTACTATATCAAATTACTTATGATAACAAACTAATAATTTTATAGGCATATATAAAGGATTTATATGGAAAAACTATCCGAGGTAGCTACCCGAAATGAGAAGAAAAAACCCTCCTTATACTACCCAATGCTCAAGCCTAATTCTCTATACCTGTATACCATTCATATTCTTATACATATAAAAATAATAATTATCTATTTCAATTAATTAAAATAGTATTACATTAATAATCGATGTAAAATAATATATAAAGTCATTTTACTTGATGAAAAACTATGCATAACAAGCACTAAGTATGTATAACATGTGATCCTATGTTCCTAATAATGATTGATGAATGCACCTAAATCCCCTAAAATTTAATATCACAAAATAATTAGGATCAATATGAATTCATAAAACCAAAATTGTAATAACATTCCCATTAATGGAAACTTGGAGGTTTTTCATACAAGTGATGTACATGAACTAACATGACTCCCCTACCCAAGTTCAATATAGCCTAATTACTTTCCACCTTGACAAAACATAGTCAAGAAGTAAATAAAGAATGACCTCTTCTGATTCAAATTTGTAAAAACCCAACGTGAATTACTTAGTTAGGGTTGGAGTACCACCAGACCTCTTGCATACCTCCCTATACGAAAGTGGTTTTTGAATAGAATCTTGGGCCTCGATGTCAATAGTGGGGAGACTATTCCCTCAATATAAAATTTTTTACATCAAAATCATATCTAGAAAAGAAAAATAATATTAAGCGAACAACAAAAGTGAATAATTAAAATGATATAACAAAATTATTTGAAGGTATGTTAAGTATTACAATGTAATAACCCAAGAACCCCAAAATGTTAGATGAAAGTAGAGTATAATAAAGAAATAAGAAATTAAATAATATACTGGAACACCACTCTTAATTCCTTCCCATATCCACCATTAAAAACTATGATCCTTCCCCGGCTGGGGAGCTACCTGCGGGTACTACCCCTTCATGGGGGAGGGGGGTTCCTCTCTGTGGAGGGTTCGAAAAGACCACACTAGGGAATTCCCTTTTTTAAAAAGAGTAAACTATGCTCTATCTCCCCAGCTTCTCATCACTGCACCCTTTCTCTTTCCCATATCCTAGATTATGAAGTCTGCATGGGAATCTAGGTACCTATGTAGGGGATGAGTATAAACCTAGTATGAAAACACTAATTCTTCTTTAACATAGGTTATTATGAATAATAGTTGTATTACAGGATAATAGATACATGTACAAGTTTGTAACAATCAGTCATGCTTTGAGAGGTTGTGTGCAAACCAAGAATCAATGAAACCTGGTTGTAACTAACTTGTGTCTATTCCAAAATGAAATTCAAAACGAATTCATGAACTAGGGTCATCCATGAGGACACCACATATATCTATGAGCATCCATAATGTCATGAAGTCATGGGTCAAGCCATAAGGTCATCGAGACCTATCTCTATCATGGGTCTGGACACAATGCCATGTCACCCAATCTCAACATTATTTTGATCCATATAACATTTATATCTCCAAATACATTAGGTCAAGCATCAAGGCCATTTCACCCCTACCCCATGTCTCGATCCTTATTCACCATCATCATATATTGAACTTTCTTCTCCTGTAAATGCTAACCAATCTAGGGAGGTCCACCTTTCATTTTATACTAGATGAAAAACCTCAATAGGCCATATATTCACACACAACATGGTATAGCACATATGGGAATAAACATAACATATCAACCAAGAGTCTCAATCACCATAAACACACACAAAACACACACACAAATGTGATTAATATGAAACATGGGTCTCATGGGATACACATGTACAAAGATGTGATCCATAAAAAACCTGGGTCTCATGGGTTATACACACACTCATGAAATAAATATCCATGAAAAAAATAAGGGATCCAAAAGGTAAGTAACATCATAAATTACAAGACTTGATTTAAAAATACATGTTCCTCTAAAGAGAAATCATCACTTGTATCAAATCCATGCACCAACCAAAATTCCATCATAACAAGTATTCTTAAATAATAATTAAGAAGGAGATCGTGAAAAAAGCCTAGAATCATATAACCTTATGAAAAAAATAACAACCATCAATGGTAGATCTATGTACGATACAAGGAAGAGGCCACCAATACTCTCAATCCAATTTCTATATATTAATAGAAAAATAACCCTACCTGAGATCAATGTTGGGTTCATATATCTATCCAAAAAATTATATACCTTTGGTCAATTTACCAAGAATACTGGGATTATACTTATATTGAGAAAATATTACCAATTCAGAGATAATAGACTGATCCTACATCAAATCAACCTATGGATGGGAAGGAAACATCTAAAGCTTCACATTGTTTTCTTATGGATCATTAGTACTCATGACATGTGGGAGGGAAATATTTATCAAGGGATAAATCAAGTCAAAATCCATAAAACACCCTCATTTAATTTCACAGGTTTCCCATTTTCATTACAAAAAACCAATTAATCTCAATTGTAAATTCATCCATTTAATAAATTTTATGTATCTATGACCACAATGTATGGATTTCCACCACAACCATTGTGTCCTAAAACACACCAATCCCAAAAACTCCCACATGAGAATCCTTTGTGGGGTGGTGTAAAAATATTTCTTGTTTTGGATTCACTATGCCATACAACATGACATGGTGAGGTTTCTATGGTCATCTCTCATTGTGGAATCACAATGCTACACACCTGCTACTATTCCTCACTGTTGAAGTTTTTATTATTCTGTTTCACATTGGAGGGTTCTAAGAACAAAATGACATACACCATAGTGTGTTTTCCCCATGGTGTACCCTAAAACACTTAAAAACCTATTTTTACAACTAAAATAATCTAACTCAATCCAAATAAAATTTTAGACATCACAAGACCCAAAACACCACTCAATATATTCCAAAACATAAATTTAAACACATTTTAAATTTAAGGTTGTTACATGGGATGCTTCTTTACAATCCATGAAAAAAACTCTATTTGTTTGAGATATTATCACATTTTTCCTCATAGTTTTGTATTAGGTAATATTTGTGTTACTCATTTATTATAAATTAATGTATAGAATCAATCCCATTTCTCAAATATTCTACTTTTGCTCAAAATCTCGTGGATAAAATCATGTTTGTATATATTTTTTATTAGAATAAAATATTTTTTCATGGTTTTTAATCATATGTGAGAAGTAATTTTATTCATAAGTTCATAGTTCAATCCTCCATTTACACAAATGTGAGTGTTGTTTTAATATTACATGGGCTTGGAATATTTCATTCTCATTTAACATATTATATTATTTTATACCTTTATTTTAAAAAATATCAAAATCAATATTGGTTTATGTTCCCCCAAATTAGAAATGAAAAAAATTAATATTTGAAAATGAATCTATTTAAAAGCGATTCAAATTATTTTTCTAGAACTAATGAAATTTGATTAATGCCTCTAAATGATGAATTTATGGGATTTTATGAAATGAAATTCACACACACACACACACACAGATATATATATATATATGAAAAGACCCGTAAAATTCAAGGGAAATTTTTTTTCTTAATTTTCTTTGGAATTTTACAAGAACGCGGTTTCTGACGGCACCTGATTCCGAGGCCCGGTGTGCCCGGAATCAATTTCCGAAGTTTGGCTCGGGTACGTTCAGTGAACGAACGAGCGGGTTTTCCTATCTTTTGAACCGGTGCTCGGAATTGAAATCTGATGGCACCAATGAACTCGCAACGCCGGTAATCGCTTAAGGGAACCTTTACCGTAGTTGCGTTTGTGCGGGAGAAGAATTTAATTAATGGGGTTTAATTAAAAAAGTAAATAAAATTGTTAAATCAATTTTTTTTTTCAAGTGGTTAGTTTCTCCCATGGGAAGTTGGTGGTGGAGCCCACATCCACCCAACTTCCCATGTGTGGATAATTAAAAGGGTGGGGACCACACAAACCCCCCACCTTTTCAATATTCCCTAACCCCCTAACCCCTCTTAACCCCTCACATTCCTAACTCCCCATTAACTCTCTTTCTTTAATTTTTTTGACAACTTGTGTTATTAATTAAGATGAGTTACTATTTTTCAAACTCTTGAAATTCAAAGAGGTTAGGTTCTATAAATAAAATAAGGCTTGGACTTATTTTATTTTGGTTAGTTTATTTTTCCACCTTGAGAGGTTTTGGAAACGAGAAGATCTTTTTCGTCTACAAGGAAGAACGCGAAGAACACCTAGGCTTCGACGAAGAACGCCATCACCATAAGAAGAGAAAGACGTGTCGTCTCTTCTCTTCTTCGCAGCCGGTGTGTTTCCGAAGATCGACGATGACGCTTCTTTCGATCTTCTTCCCGTGTCAACGAAAAGAAGACACCGCTTCCTCCTCGGGCTTTCTCCGTCAGCTTACGAAGCTTCTCCAGCGACGTTTTCTCTTCGGACGCACCTCGACGTCAACGGAATCGACGTTCGTTTTCCGCGACGCCCGACCTCCATGACGCTTGTCTTCCGCGGCTCGTTGACGTGCTCCGATCTTGAAACCAAGGTAGGGGATTATTTTATTTAATCTTTCCCGTTCATGATTCTAGTTTATCGATTATCGTGGATTTTCGACTAGATGATAAATTTTAACGAGAGGGGGGCCGGACCGCACAAACACGGCCGAACCCCCTCCTATGTTCAAGGTTGATTATTTGTGGATGGAACGGAATGGCGTGGTGCCGTCGCACCACGTGGCAATCACACGGCAAGTATTACGCGACACCGTCGCGCTGCACCATAGAATGAAGACTAAAAAACGCGACGCCGTCACGCCGCGTCAAAGGAAATAGAAGGCGCCGCGGCCGGAGCGGGGCCACGGCGGAGGGGCGCGGTGTCGTCGCACCGCGTCGGACGACAAGTGCCGCGGCCGGTTCTGGGCCGCGGCGGAGCAAGGTGATCGGCGGCTAGACCGGGCCGCCGGTGTCGGCGAAGAAGGGGACCGGCCGTCACCGGTCTCGTGGAGGCCGGAACCGGCCGGCCGGGGCGGGCCGGCCGGACCGGTGTGCAACCGGGGGTTTAAAACCCCGGCCGGCTAGCCAAAACGGCCCCCTTAATTGTGGGGGGTCGCGGTTACACAGGGTGGCAGGCGCCCCCCCCCCCCCTATGCCGAAACGGCTCGGCCAAAGGGCCGAGCAAGAAAGCGCGCTGGGCACGCTGTCCCCAGCCGAACCGGTTCCTGGCTAGTCCTCCAAGCCGGGCCGCACCGGGCCGGGGCGACCCAGACCCGGGGCGGGTTGACCCGGTCCGAGCCGATCGGGGGGTCTCGGGCCGGGTCGGTCCGTGCCCGAAACCCCCGTTATCGGACTGTTTGGGTTCAAATGCTCATAACTCGGGCTATGGACCTCCAAACGATGCGCCGTCAGCGGAAATGCGATCCTTGGATTGAGACGATCGTTTCGGTATATCGCACTCAAGGTTTCAGAATACTTTGAGTTCAGCCGAGTTGGTTCGTACACGAAACCAACCGGGCCCTCGGAGCGGAAACGCTCATATCTTGAGCTACGGACGTCCGATTGACGTGCCGTCGACTTTGTTGAGTTCCTCTAAGTGAGAAGGATCTTTTGGCATACTCCGCCCGAGGTTTGGACGTAGGTGGAGTATGGTCGGGTTGTTTTTTCATTAAAAACCAACGGGGCCCCTGGGACGAAAAAGCCAATAACTCTCAGACCGGGCGTCCGATTGACGCGCCGTCTGCAACGTTGAGTTCCTGTTGACGATACTAAACTTTTGGATACATCAACTATGGACTATGTGTCAGTTGATGTATCAGCCTCTCAGCTCGTGGAGCGGACCCTCTCGAACGAGCTTGCTGTGTACGGGAATCCTAGAGCTGGCTACGACTGCTACTGTGACTGCGACGACGACTGTGCAGAGATCCTCAGTGGATTCGACGACGACGACTACAACACTCAGCAATCCTATGTGGATCAGTGCTACCGATCCTGTGTGGGTCTGATCCTGTGTGGGTCAGCGCTCAGCGGTTCTGTGTGAGCCAACGCCTACAGATCCTGTGTGGGTCCGATCCTGTGTGGGTCTTTTGCGGGGGTTAGTACCTATCGATCCTTTGTGGGTCCGAAGAATTAGATGGATCAGTGATCATCTCTATCGTCTTTTGAAGAAGTATTCCTGTGTGAGCTGAATCCTGTTTCCTTTCCTGTGTGGATTGTGTTGTGCTATCCTGTGTGGATTATGTTTTGCTTCCTGTGTGAAATACGTATACTTTCCTGTGTGGACTGGGTTGTACTTGGGCTCAGAGGTTGGAGCGTAACGGAATTGATGACTTAGGTATATGTATGGGCATATACCTAAGCAGTGTCGGTTGTTACTTCGTGATTGTATCTTTCCTTTGTGGTTTATCCTTTGTGGATTTTGAGAGACCTTTGGGGGTCTCGGGGTCCCTACTGAGTAGCTTATACTCACCCATGCACGGGATATGCCTGCACTACGTTGTGTTGGTTGCAGACGACGGAAAATGTTGATCGTGGTTGAGGCTTGCAGAGCAGGACGGTACCTGGAGGTGGACCACTGGGCGGTACGTGCTCGGAGCGGACGGCGGGACCCGAGGAGCAGTGGAGCTATCTGTACCCACCCTTCAGGTGGGATTTCCAGTGGACAGCTCGGTGTAGCGGCTTTACTTTACAGTTGTTGTTTTCCCTATCAAGTTGTACTTTACAGTTGGGCTTGTATTTCCGGCCCCTTTTACTTTCCGTACTTACTGTTGTACTCAGTTTTTACTTAGTGTTTACTTCTTCCGCTTGTACTCTGTGGTGCTTGTTTACTTTACAAAGGCAATGCCTTCCTTTTTTTATCGGGATTTACACCTTGGTGCTAGTCGCCATCCCCTGGCCTATGGAAGGCGGGCTTGGGGTAGTCACGACACGGGCTCTGAGGACGGGTCGTGACAAATTGGTATCAGAGGAGTTCGGTTCTACCGCGAACTCGGATCTTTTCTATGTGAAGCAATAGTGTTTAGCATATTGAGTGTGGTTATCAGTCCAGGGAGTCCAGTGTTGGTGCGGCGGCCGACGTATCCGTACACCAGGACCTTGACTTCTGATTTCCGACTTAATGCATGAAAACATTGATTGCCTGTGTGTTTCAAGTTTTCTTTGTGATTACTTTGTATCAGCTCACCAGGTATACTGTTCTGACCGTGGCGCACCTGTTTCCTTTTCAGGATGGCCCCACGATGGAAGCCATCTAGGGTTCCGAGAGTCGAGCGTGACGACAGCCCACCGAGCGACGAGGCCTCGGTGCAGGGCCCTTTGTCAGCAGTGGCACCGGTGGTAGCTCTACCCACCGAGCCACCGGTGCTTCCAGCCCCAGCCGCTGACGATGCACGTCGCCTCAGCGCACTGCATGAGTTTCAGCGCCAGCAACCGCCCAGGTTTCGTGGGGAGACGGACCCCCAGGCAGCCGAGGACTGGCTGGAGGCAGTCGTTCGAGTTTTCAGGCTAGTGAGGACACCAACAGACCTCATGGTGATCCTCGCTGCGAGCCTACTGCACGCAGCAGTGGGCCGATGGTGGAGCTTGATGCTCCAGGTGCACGATGAGGCATCTCTTCTTTGGACTAACTTTGAGAGCATCTTCCACTCAGAGTTCGTCCCAGCCACCCTCTGTGCGGTGCGTATTCAGGAGCTTCTTCAGCTGCGGCAGGGCAGCATGACGGTCGCTCAGTACTCGGCGAGATTTACCGATCTCTCTCGCTACTCGACCGAGATGGTACGGGACCCATTCTTCCGGGCCCGGACCTTTGAGCAGGGATTGAGACACGAGATCAGGGCATCGCTGATCTCCCTCAGCATTCCGACACAGACAGGAGTACTGGAGCGAGCCCTTTTGATCGAGAGCTTTCTTGCTGAGTCTACACCAGCACCGAGACCCACCGCAGGGCGGCATGTAGCAGAGTCTTCTGCAGTAGGCAGTCGACGGATGACTCTTGGGTCCAGAAAGATCAAAACCTCAGGCAGACGATGTCAGGACACTGGCTCAGCAGTGCGGGGCACACAACACGGAGCCAGTCTTTCGAGAGGCAGACAGTGCTACTCGTGCGGCGGGCAGGGCCACATGGCTTGTGACTGCCCGACCCGCCGTGCCGAGGAGAAGCAGACGGTTGAGGGACCACTGAGGCAGAGGCAGAGGGTCGACCGTGGCGGTCCGCAGGGAGGAGGCAGACGAGGAAGAGGAGCTGGCCAAGTAGCAGGTGGTGGGCGACGCTTTGAGGCTCTACCACCACCACCACCAGGAGGTCCACCCCGACCACAGGGAGCTGGCGGGCATAGACAGACACAGCTCCAGGCAGCGGAGGCCTACGACCATGGCACGCCAGAGATGATTCGAGGTACTATCTGTGTCTATTCCACCCTTGCTGCAGTAATTATAGACACAGGAGCAAGTCACTCTTTCATATCCGCTGCCCTAGTTCGGTGCTCAGAGATTCTAACAGAGCCTTTGGCTCGATCCTTACGACTAGAGACTCCTACGAGAGCAGACTCGACGATTACACACTGGTGACGGCAGTGTGAGCTTACTCTAGGAGGCGAGAGCTTTGGCTGGGATCTTCTTGTAGCAGCGTCGAGGCCTTACGACGTCATCTTGGGCATGGATTGGTTATCTACGGTCCATGCACAGATTGACTGTTTTAGGCACAAGGTGCGATGTGTACGCACCGACGGGAGCAGGTTCACCTTCACCGGTGAGAAGGGAGCCTTTGCAGCACAGGATGGACTTCCGCGGAGGAGAGGACAGCCCATCACTCATCAGTTGGATAGCCTCATCCTAGGAGCAGTTGACGTGCGGAGTCCTGGATTTCCTGCAGTGGTGGATCAGTTTGCGGACATCTTCCCCGACGACGTTCCAGGGCTACCTCCTCGCAGAGAGGTAGACTTTTATATTGACTTGTACTCCGGTACAGCTCCGATATCGACTCCAGCGTATCGGATGGACCCCGCAGAGCTTCGAGAGCTACGGGTACAGTTGGAGGACTTGCAGGGCAAGGGGTTCATCCGACCCAGTGTTTCACCCTGGGCTTCCCCGTTTTTGTTCGCCAAGAAGGCGGACGGGAGCTTGCGACATTGTGTTGACTATCGTCGCCTGAACAAGGTTATAGTGAGGAACAAGTATCCGCTACCGAGTATTGATGACCTCTTTGATCAGCTCAAGGGAGCACGGTGGTTCTCGAAGATAGACCTCAGGTTAGGCTATCACCAGCTCAGAGTTCGAGACGAGGACGTGCAGAAGACGACCTTCAGATGTCGGTATGGCCACTATGAGTTCTTAGTTATGCCATTCGGCGTAACCAATGCTCTAGCAGTGTTCATGTCCCTCATGAACAGGATCTTTCAGCCATACCTTGATCGATTTGTCGTGGTCTTCATCGACGACATTTTGATTTACTCGACGACTGAGGAGGAGCACGCCTACCACTTGCGGGATGTACTAGACACACTCCAAGAGCACCAGATTTATGGTAAGCTCTCGAAGTGTCAGTTCTTGATACACGAGGTCCACTTCTTGGGACACGTCATCTCTGAGGCGGGAGTTGCAGTGGATCTTGCGAAGATCGAGGCAGTGTTAGCTTGGGAGCCACCCAGGAGCGTGACGGAGGTGCGGAGTTTCTTGGGTCTAGCTGGATACTATCAGAGATTTGTGCCAGACTTCTCCAGAGTTGCGGCACCACTCTCAGATTTGACAAAGAAGGGGAAACCCTTCATGTGGTCATAAAAATGTCAGCAGAGCTTCCAGGAGCTGAGACAGAGATTCACCAGCGCACCTATCTTGAGGTTGCCTGAGGTGGGAGTAGGGTACCTAGTCTACTGCGATGCATCAGGGACCGGACTCGGTTGTGTCCTGATGTAGGAGCGGGCAGTGATCACCTATGGATCACGACAGTTGAGGCCGCATGAGCAGAACTATGCTACCCATGACTTGGAGTTAGCAGGAGTGGTCTTCGCTCTGAAGACATGGCGACACTACCTGATGGGCGAGCGATTTACAGTCTTTTCTGACCATCAGAGTCTCAGGTACATCTTCTCGCAGAAGGACCTGAACCTGAGACAGCGGCGATGGCTCAAGTTCCTCCAGGACTATGACTTTGAGATAGTCTATACTCCTGGGAAGGGGAACGTAGTAGCTGATGCCCTTAGCAGGAGGACGAGCATTCAACTACTTGAGGAGGTGACGGAGCAGCTAGCCTCTTTGCAGATATCCTTCGTGGATAGAGATGGAGCAGCCTTCTTTCAGTCTCTCACAGTCACTCCTCCACTACTGCAGCGAGTCAGAGAGGCACAGCGTGGGGACACCGATTGTGAGACGCGGCGTGCATAGATATCCTCAGGACAGGAACCTGATGGTTTCTCCTTTGGAGCAGAGCACACCATCCTTTTCAGAAGACGTACCATGGTACCAGTCGCTTTACGGGAGGAGGTACTGAGAGAGTTTCACACTTCTCCTTTGGCGGTACATCCTGGAGTGGCGAAGATGTACTAGGATCTCAGACAACAGCACTGGTGTCCGGGCATGCAGAAGGCTGTGGTAGAGTTCATTTATCGATGCCTCACCTGCCAGCAGGTGAAGGTTGAGCACCAGGTACCAGCAGGCTTGGTACAGCCTTTGGAGGTCCCGGAGTGGAAGTGGGATGGGATATCTATGGACTTCGTGACTGGACTTCCACGCACTTCCATAGGTCACGACTCCATTTGGATGATTGTCGACCGACTCACCAAGTCGGCTCACTTCTTACCCATCAGAGAGCAGGGCTTAGTGGAGATCTTGGGACGACTTTACGTTCGAGAGATTGTACGGCTTCATGGGGTGCCATTTTCTATCGTCTCTGATCGAGATGCTCGTTTTACTTCCTGGCTATTGAAGGGATTGTCGGAGGCGTTCGGGACACAGCTACGTCTGAGCACAGCCTTTCACCCTCAGATAGATGGTCAGATGGAGAGGACCATTCAGAATCTCGAGGACATGCTCCGCGCATGTGTCCTCGACTTTGGTCGTAGCTGGGAGGACCACCTACCCTTGGTGGAGTTCACGTACAACAACAGCTACCACTCCACCATCGGGTTGGCACCATACAAGGCGTTGTATGGCCAACCTTGCAGATCTCCTATGTGCTGGAAAGACCCTGGGGAGTCAGCACTTGTGGGGCTGGAGATGGTCTAGGCCACGACAGAGAAGGTCCAGGTCATCCAAGAGCGGATGAGGACAGCTCAGAGCCGGAAGAAGTCATACGCTGACAGGAGGCGGAGGCCACTAGAGTTCGAGGATGGCGACCACGTCTTTTTGCATGTCTCACCTCGATGTAGATTACAGAGATTTGACCGAGGTGGCGAGTTATCTCCGTGCTTCATCGGACCCTTCCTGGTCCTCAGTAGGATTGGCGAGGCGGCTTATCGCCTGGCTCTACCACCTCAGTTGCACTGGGTGCACGACGTCTTCCACGTATCTCAGCAGAGGAGATACGTGCATGACCCGACACACATCATTGACCATGGGGACCTTGACGTTGACGATGGGGTGACTTTTACGGAGGTTCCGGTGGAGATCGAGGATCGACAAGAGCGGGTCCTACGTGGGCGGTCGATTCCTCTAGTGCGCATAAGATGGCAGTACAGGAACCTCCAGGAGAGCACTTGGGAACGGGAGGCTCAGATGCGTGCTCAGTACCCTCATTTGTTTCCCTAGTTTTGATGTCTCTTTAAGGGGACGTAAATCCCTGAGGTGGGAGTAATGTAAAGACTCGTAAAATTCAAGGGAAATTTTTTTTCTTAATTTTATTTGGAATTTTACAAGTACGCGGTTTCTGACGGCACCTGATTCCGAGGCCCGGTGTGCCCGGAATCAATTTCCAAAGTTTGGCTCAGGTACGTTCAGTGAACGAACGAGCGGGTTTTCCTATCTTTTGAACCGGTGCTCGGAATTGAAATCCGATGGCACCGATGAACTCGCAACGCCGGTAATCGCTGAAGGGAACCTTTACCGTAGTTGTGTTTGTGTGGGAGAAGAAGTTAATTAATGGGGTTTAATTAAAAAAGTATATAAAATTGTTAAATCAATTTTATTTCTTTTTCAAGTGGTTAGTTTCTCCCATGGGAAGTTGGTGGTGGAGCCCACATCCACCCAACATCCCATGTGTGGATAATTAAAAGGGTGGGGCCCACACGAACCCCCCACCTTTTCAATTTTCCCTAACTCCCTAACCCCTCTTAACCCCTCACATTCCTAACTCCACATTTACTCTCTTTCTTTAATTTTTTTGACAAATTGTGTTATTAATTAAGATGAGTTACTTTTTTTCAAACTCTTGAAATTCAAAGAGGTTAGGTTGTTTAAATAAAATAAGGCTTGGACTTATTTTATTTTGGTTAGTTTCTTTTGCCACCTTAAGAGGTTTTGGAAATGAGAAGATCTTCTTCGTCTACAAGGAAGAACGCGAAGAACACCTAGGCTTCGATGAAGAACGCCATCACCATAAGAAGAGAAAGGCGTGTCGTCTCTTATCTGCTTCGCAGCCGGTGTGTTTCTGAAGATCGACGACGCCGATTCTTTCGATCTTCTTCCTGTGTCAAGGAAAAGGAGACGTCACTTCCTCCTCGGGCTTTCTCCATCAGCTTACGAAGCTTCTCCAGCGACGTTTACTCTTCGGACGCACCTCGACGTCAATGGAATCGACGTTCGTTTTCCACGACACCCGACCTCTGCGACGCTTGTCTTCTGCGGCTCGTTGACGTGCTCCGCTCTTGAAACTGAGGTAGGGGATTATTTTATTTAATCTTTCCCGTTCATGATTCTAGTGTATCGATTATCGTGGATTTTCGACTAGATGATAACTTTTAACGAGAGGGGGGCCGGACCGCACAAACAAGGCCGAACCCCCTCCTATGTTCAAGTTTGATTCTTTGTGGATGGAACAGAATAGCGTGGTGTCGTCGCACCACGCGGGAATCACACGGCAAGTATTACGCAACGCCGTCGCGCCGCGCTGTAGAAAGAAGACTAAAAAACGCGACGTCGTCGCGCCGCGTCCAAGGAAATCGAAGGCGCCGCGGCGGAGGGGCGCGGTGCCATTGCACCGCGTCGGACGACAAGGGCCGCAGCTGGTTCCGGGCCGCGGCGGAGCAAGGTGACCGGCGGCCGGACCGGGCCGCCGGTGTCGGCGAAGAAGGGGACCGGCCGTCGCCGGTCCCGTGGAGGCCGGAACCGGCCGGCCAGGGCCGGGCGGCCGGACCGGTGTGCAACCGGGGGTTCAAACCCCCAGCCGGCTGGCCAAAATGGCCCCCCTTAATTGTGGGGGGCTGTGGTTACACAGGGGGGCAGGCGCCCCCCCTTTGCCGAAATGGCTCGGCCAAAGGGTCGAGCCAGACTGCGCGCTGGGCGCGCTGTCCCCAGCCGGACCGGCGCCTGGCCGGTCTGCCAGGCCGGGACGCGCCGGGCCGGGCCGACCCGGACCCGAGGCGGGTCGACCCGGTCCGGGCCCGAAACCCCAGTTATCGGACTATTTGGGTTCAAATGCCCATAACTTGGGCTATGGAACTCCAAACGACGCGCCGTCAGCGGCGATGCGTTCCTTGGATCGAGACGGTCGTTTTGGTATATTGCACTCAAGGTTTCGAAATACTTTGAGTTCGGCCGGGTTGGTTCGTACACGAAACCAACCGGGCCCTCGGAGTGGAAACGCTCATATCTTGAGCTACGGACGTCTGATTGACGTGCCGTCGACTTTGTTGAGTTCCTCTAAGTGAGACGGATATTTTTGCATACTTCGCCCGAGATTTGGATGCAGGTGGAGTACGTTCGGGTTGGTTTTTCCTTAAAAACCAACCAGGCCCCTGGGACGAAAAAGCCAATAACTCTCAGACCGAGCGTCCGATTGACGCGCCGTCTGCGACGTTGAGTTCCTGTTGACGATACAGAAATTTTGGATATATCAACTCTGGACTATGTTTCATTTGATGTATCAGCCTCTCGGCTCGTGGAGTGGACCCTCCCGAACGAGCTTGCTGTGTACGGGAACCCTAGAGCTGGCTGCGACTGCTACTGTGACTGCGACGACGACTGTGCAGAGATCCTCAGTGGATTCGACAACGACGACTACAGCACTCAGCGATCCTATGTGGATCAGTGCTACCGATCCTGTGTGGGTCCGATCCTATGTGGGTCAGCGCTCAGCGGTTCTGTGTGAGCCAGCGCCTACAGATCCTGTGTGGGTCTGATCCTATGTGGGTCCTTTGCGGGGGTTAGTATCTATCGATCCTTTGTGGGTCCGACGACTTAGATGGATCAGTGATCATCTCTATCGTCTTTAGAAGAAGTGTACCTATGTGAGCTGAATCCTGTTTCCTTTCCTGTGTGGATTGTGTTGTGCTATCCTGTGTGGATTGCGTTTTTCTTCCTGTGTGGAATATGTATACTTTCCTGTGTAGACTGGGTTGTACTTGGGCTCGGAGATTGGAGCGTAACGGAATTGATGACTTAGGTATATGTATGGGCATATACCTAAGCAGTTTCGGTTGTTACTTCGTGATTGTATCTTTCCTTTGTGGTTTATCCTTTGTGGATTTTGAGAGACCATCGGGGGTCTCGGGGTCCCTACTGAGTAGCTTATACTCACCCCTGCACGGGTTATGCCCGCACTACGTTGTGTTGGTTGCAGACGACGGACAGCGTTGATCGTGGTTGAGGCTTGTAGAGCAGGACGGTACCTGGAGGTGGACCACTGGGCGGGACGTGCTCGGAGAGGACGGCGGGACCCGAGGAGCAGTGGAGCTATCTGTACCCACCCATCAGGTGAGATTTCCAGTGGACAGCTCGGTGTAGCGGCTTTACTTTACAGTTGTTGTTTTCCCTTTCGAGTTGTACTTTACAGTTGGGCTTGTATTTCCGGCCCCTTTTACTTTCCGTACTTACTGTTGTACTCAGTTTTTACTTAGTGTTTACTTCTTCCGCTTGTACTCTGTGGTGCTTGTTTACTTTACAAAGGCGATGCCTTCCTTTTTTTATCGGGATTTACGCCTTGGTGCTAGTCGCCAGCCCCTGGCCTATGGAAGGCGGGCTTGGGGTAGTCACGACACGGGCTCCGAGGACGGGTCGTGACAATATATATATCAATCTCATCACACCCCCACACTTACCATTTTTCACGTTGGGGAAAAAATATATATCCAAATTCAAATTGACCACCAAATTAAATTGTGTGAAATATATTTTAATTAAAAAAATAGATTTATCATGTATAATATATGAATTATTTTTGAAGGTAATGATATATCCTATCCACATGAAAATAAATAATCAAAATCCATCCATTCTCATTATGTAACCTTCCTATCATAAAACTCATTATCTCCATTCACTCTAGATAATTTCTATTTATGGAGTAGTGTTCATACATGAAAAATTAATGTTTAATATATTATTTCAATAATTATAGTTTATCCACCCTTTGAGACAATGGAAATACAATTAGTCTTGTGGTCCTGGACAAGTAGTTTCTGTGTCTTAGGGTTGGTTGGTTTAATGTGAAAAACATTAGTTTTCAAGAGGATTGTTCAATTTAAGATATAATACATTAATAAAATACACCATACTAAATTAATATATATATATATATATATATCCCATAACATCCCCAATTTCGTTTAAATGGGGATATGAGTTATAAAAAGTATGCATAATGAGAAAGTCAGTCCCTATTCTCTATTTTTTTCATTTATTAATATTATTAATGCTATTATTCATTTGTATGTATACGCTTTTTATATTTTTATTATTTTATATAATATATAAATGTTTAAAAAATTATATTTAAGGATAATGGGATGAAAATTTTATATAATAAATGTAAATCCGGCCCATTTCTTTCCAAATTCTTAAAATACTGACACCCCCTTACATTCACCCATAACAATGAAATTCTTCGTAAAGATACAAATGAAATCTATATCCCATAATCTAACATGAAATAATCATGAAATATATTTAGATTTATGTAAGATAAGGAAAAAAGAGATTACAAAGTGTATATAACCTAATATTTCATTTATTGTAAACCAAGGGCTATACTAGGGTTATTATAAAGGTATGTGTTAAGGAAAAATATGGATATCCAAAGAAGTACCTGAACCATTCTAAGAATATTCCAGGAACCCAAAATTTTTTAAAAAATAATAATTGAAAATAATTATTTATATTCCAACTTCTATTATCTATCTCTAAAGTGAGGGTATTAGAAATATTATATCAAAATATAATTATAAATATCTCAGGATTGGAACTAAAATTTACTTCAATCACTCAAAGGTTTGAATTTAAATATCATATAAAACTCCATATAAATTATTGAAAATAAAAAACCAGTGAAACATTAAACATATCAACTATAATGCAAAACATTTTAAATTCATATTTATGAAGTACCTAATAGAAATAACCATAAAAGTAAAAGAGAATCTTGTATATAAGTTTCAACTCAATGTATTTTAAAAGCATAAAAAATGAAAAGAAAAAGAGAATAAAATAAAAACTAAAAAAATACAAGAATAAGAAATAATTAGTTTGACTACTCCCACTATATAAATTATTTATGTTGTATCTAATATTACTCTTAAATGTGTGTATGAAATAATTTTAGATGATAATATGGACAATCTAAAATACATGTATAAGAAGGATATATATGGACTAAAATATTTAGAGTGAGTGTAATATACTTTATGATAGTCCTTGATAAAATTTACCACCATTTCACTCCTCCAAAAATATAAAGGAAAAAAATTAATAAGATAAATAGTTAAAAGAAACTATAGAAATATTAAAATAATGGAACCCCATGTTTAACCCCAATAAGGTAACTATTTATTTTAATATTCAAAATAGGGTTGTTCCATTCCTCATCCCCGTTCTAATGGGGGATGGTGTTTACTTAGTAGAAACAACCACAATGACATCATTTCAGTTCTCTATAGAGTTAGAGGGTAAAATAGTAGTAGTAATGACTTTATCACTTCAATACCAATCACCTCTTTAAATGTTTTGAATTAATATCGAAATCCTCTCTTGATTATCCATACAAATGTGGTCCAAGGATAGTTGGGTCATCAAACAATGTGAATAAAACACATATTTCTATTTACTAAATAATGGTATTTTATAAATTCTGAGAGCTTCATTTTTTCTTCAACTGGTGTGTCTTCTTCTAGTTCATAATCCTCCAAAGGCATCAAACTATTATCTGAATCTATAACAATATCATGTGAGCACCAAGTAATAAATCTATACTAAAAAAATATTTGAATAAAATGAATTTAAAATATAACCCTCTTCTAATATAAGATCAATTATCTCTTATTTTGCATATGTAGTTCTCCTATAAGTGGTCTAATGACCGATAGTAAATCGAAAAAACAGTATCTCAACCTACATTGGTTACTACACATAAATTATTGTAGGGCCAACAGTGTGCTACTAATTTTCTTCCACTTTATCATTTTGTTGCTCCAATTATACAGGTATATTATAGAGTAGTGAAGAAACTTATGAAAATTTCTATAAGCTCATCAATATTAGTCTATTAAAATTAAATTCCATCTTTCACTTATTGAAATTATTGAAATTGTATTTTTTCATCACATTCATCAACATTATGAATCACATGTGAGTTCATCAGTGCATAAGGATTGTATTTTTTAAAATTTTCAACATCATAGAAATTCAATTTTTAACTTAAATTATATATGAATTTATTCTACTCTATCTTTTTAATATAAAAAAATTATATATAAGAATTAGTAATTATATTTTATAAAATAATAAAAATGTTGTTATCCATTATCTAAAAAGAATTATATTATAATTTTCTCTCATATATATATATATTTAAATTAGAAAAATTATATTTAATATATATTAATCAAATATTATTAATTCATGTATCATAATGAAATTTTATGAATTTTTTTATGAATTTTTTTTATAAATCAATTTCACAGGATTAATGATTCCTTTTATAATTATATTTTTTGAGAATTAATTACGCGTATTGATTATTTTACTTTTATATTTTTATTTAAATTAAAATTTCTTAATTTAAATCTAATTATTATAATAGTATTATATATGTTTATTAGTCATATAATTTAAACATATGACCACTGAAAGAATTAACTTTTAATTTCATACAACATTTTTTATACATAATATAATAAAATAAAACATGAAATAATATTTTTACCATAAAATATTATTTTTTAAAAATTTTTATTTAAAAAATAATATATTAAATATCTAAATGAAAGATTTAATATTTCTATACTCCATAAATTTCATTTAAAAAAATACGTAACATTTTTTACATTAGTTTAATACTTTTAATTACTAATTATTTTTATTTTAAACGTTAATTTCTTTTTTATGTAATGTCATAATATTATAAAATATACATTATTGTAAGATAATCTAGTCATTACGAATGTAATATGGTTATTGAAATTACATTATGAATATAATGTATAATATTCATTATAATAACACATTTTATAAATATTCAATTAAATGATATCTTATACTCAATTAGAAGATGGAATTTTTAAAATGAATCATTTGTTTATAATTTAAATATAATTAATTATAAATCATAAAATAATTAATGAAATATAATAAAATGAAATGTAATTTCTCATAACAAAAGAAATAATATTTTTTTCTATTTAAGATTGTTTTTTTATATATTATCTAATTTTATTTAAATGTTAAATTTATAAAATTTATAATTTTAATTTGATAAATTGGGATTCTTTTTTATAATCATCTTTCCAAAGCTATCATAGGGTTAATTTTTTTGGATTCTTCAATAAAATATTTTTTTTACGAATATTAAAAAATAGCGTTTTTATGAATATCATTTGATTTATAACATCACCATGATATAAAATGAACCAAAAATTTATAAAACCATTTTATAAAATATGAATTTACTTAAGCCATAAATTCTACATTTAAAAACAATAATTATAATGTATAAAACTATAATTTATCTTTCATATACTAAGTTATATATTTTTCTAATCAAAACTATTGTTTATTTTTTACCTTTAAACAAGTTTTTCCATGAATATTATCAAATTTAGAATCATTTTAATTTCAAATAAACCTATTTCTTTAAACATTGAACCAATTAATTTACTAGGTACCAATATTATTCATATTATCTTTCATAAATGATAAATTATTCACTAATTTATCCTAAAAAACCTCTCCCCTATAGTAGTATAAGCACCCTTAAACCCTTTTTTCATAACTCCCAAAAGAATTTAATTTGAAACATAAATAGCCAAATATATCTATAATATTTCTTATACACATCCCTAGGGATATTTTTTTGGAAAAAGTCCCTTCTCTAAAGGCCATAAACTCAATATAAAGGAAACAACACAAAGATAAATGTAAGAGTTAATAACTCTATTTTATTTATTTATGATCATTTTTCCTTAATTCACTTTTATAAAATCTATTATTTTTATAAAATGGTGTTGTTAAAATTTTATTAATATCATTGTGATCCATTATAGATGATAGATCATCAATTTATTCTTATCAAACCTTTTTTTTGGAAGACATTTCTATGTTGAAAATACAGGTTTCGAAACCATTGTTTTTCATTTTGGTTTTCCTATAAATAATTTCATAGAATAAAGTAGTAAATAGAAATTTCTTTAAAATAAAGGTTTCAGTATACAATAATGTTTTTATAAAACATTAATATCGACCCGTTTAACTATTCTTTCCAAAACGCTCTAAAAATTTTGTTTTAACCTATAGTAGTTTTACTCTTCATAAGTGAATAATGATATTTAATTTTTCACTTATTAATTTCATGTATGTTATTTAAAATATATTTATTGATTTAATATTACATAATACGTTTAAAATAGTTTCTATGACTCTAAAATGATAAAATACCCACATTAATGGTGACATTAAATGTAAACAATCATAATCATTTTGAAAAGTAACAAGAAATGATTACATATGAAGACTACATGAATTATAAATATTTTAGGAAGTATTAAAGTCCACAACTTTTTGAATCATATAAAAAATATTCCATGACACTTTTAGAGTTTGCTTAACCAATGAAAATTGGGTTTTTACCATTACCTCAAATCAAAGCTATTTTAGAACTAGGAACTAAAGAACTTCAAAATGATCAATGGAAACTAAAATAATCAAATGAATGAATTATAAAATGATAGTTAATAAAAGAAATAAAAATAATAAAATAAATATAATTTTTTGAATCATGTAAATAATTAATATCATTTTATTTTATCAGAGGCTAGATGAGCATTTGAAACAAGTCGAGACATGAGGTATGGGTTTCTTTACAAATTACCATTCTTTTAGAGAATAATTTCCCTATAATTTCTTATGTATCTCAAAATAATGGAACTATTTTTATAAATTACTATTTTACAATTGTTTATGATGAATTTATGGTCTCATTTCTTCTCTTATGGATTTACAATTACTACTCTACTTTCCTCATATGGGTTCATTAACATTTATTCTTATTCATGTGATTATGTTCTCTATCACCCTTCTTATCCATCTTGAATTTATATTTTTATTTCACTCCCATGTTATTTATTCAATATCTCATCCACTTTTTCTTTGTTTTCTTTTTAGATTAATTGGATGTATATCTTTTACCTTATATGACATGTAAACTCAATATTTAAAAATATTGGTCAAATGTTGTTTACCACGAAAGTTATTCCATTTATTTACAATCCGCAAATTTTTTATTTTAATATATTGTTTTTGGTTACTCTAAAATATTGATTACGTATTTTATTGTTTATCCATTGCATTCATATGATGAATGAATTAAACTTTTTATGTGATGAGTTTGGTCTGAAATTATATTTCCCCATGATGCATTAGTGGATCTCATGAGACAAGCAAGTTTGAGTATTTGGTGTATACCTTCCCATTTAAGTATGTTGTATTGGAGGAATCAGAAAAATCGTCTCTCCCGATTGAGAGCGTTTGTCCTAGGGTTTCCTAGGGTTTGAGTTACCCAGTCCGATCGGCTTACGGCGGCTCCGTCTCCTTCTGCGCATCCTGATTCAGTTCGTCGTCAGTCTCACCTTCTTCAGATCTGGTGATAGGGGATCGGTTTACCCCATTCTTTTCCATCCTTGACCCTCTGTGGTCATGAAAATTGTTCCGTTGTACTCTGATCTTCCTCACCAGTTGCTGGAACTCGTTACCTATGATTTGGAGGGTTTCAGGATTCATCTTCTCAAAATTTCATGAAGTCGCAGATCCAGGTCTTCAAGTTGTCCAGATTTTTCCCATTGCCATCTCCCTACGTCTGTGCCAGATCTGGGACAGGGAGGGAGATTCCGGATCCCAATTCTCAAACCCCTAAGCAGCGAACAGTTTCAAGATTTCATCGGCTCGAAATAGCTTCCAGAGTTCAAGGAAACACATTTCCTTTTTCACATCAGCTTCCTATTCTGGGTTGACCGGTGGCGACCTGTGGGTGGTAATTCGAAACCATAGCCTATGAAGTTTCACTGCGAAGCGGTTGACTCGCGAAGAACCAGGCGTGAAAGTTTTTCAGTGCTGCGAGGTCGCGAAGAGTTCTCCACAAAGTGACTGATTCGCGTTGTGCCGTCGCGAAGCCTCAGTCGCATTGTGTCTTCACGAAGTCTTATGCCATGTCGATTTTCTAATTTTCGCGAAGTGCCTACGTGAAGTGCCCCGAGAGTCCTGGTGTATGCCACAAAGCGATTGATTCGCGACGCACCAGGTGTGAAAGATTCGCAGCCCTGCAAGGTCACGAAGATTTCTCCCCGAAGGGACTGATCCGCGTAGGGGAAAATTGTGCATCGCGATGTGTTAATTTGGGTGTGACCATGCCAAGGGAAGTGTTGATCGTAAAGACACCTCGTGGTGTCTGTTTGAGAAAAAGGATAGAGGAGGAGGCCACAAAGGGGTATCTTATCTATGGACTTCCCCTTGGGACCGGGACTAGTCTCAAGTACAATTGGACTAACATTTGGTGCTCAAGGGCCTGTGGGGGTTGACAGGGCGCCGATTTTCAAGGAGTATGATTTCATCTTTTTAGGCTTTGTCCTATGGATGCAGAATTAGTGAATCAATGGAAGAGTCTGTCCCTGACGGATAAAGAGAAGGCGGCGGTCGAGGCTCGACGACACAAAGACACACTTTTGAAAAAACGCATGTCGCTGCTGGTTGTGGGAAAGTTCGTGGAAAAGATATCAGTAAATACAGGGGCTCTCAAAAACACTCTATAGAACATTTGGAAACTTGAAGTAGGAGTTCCTATTCGGGAAGAAGGAATCAATCGCTTTGTTTTTGAGTTCTTCAACGAGAGGGATAATGATAAAATATTGCGAGGCCGACTGCGGTACTTCGATAATCAACTCCTCCTTATGGAAGAAATCAAAGGGGGGAGGGGGCGATATCCAGGGAGTTAATTTAACCCACTCCCCCTTCTGGATACGAATTAAAGGAATCCCTTTCCATGCAAGAATGGAACGAGTCTTTAGAGAAATTGGGGACAGTTTAGGCCACTTTCTTGACTGGGATTGCTCGGAACTGATACAATGGGGCCCCAAAATTCGAATTAAGGCAAAAATAGAAGTGTCAGAGCCCCTGATGAGGGGAATGTTCTGGAAAATTGAAGATGCCAACACCTGGATTTCGTTCGAATATGAGAATATCCCAATCTTCTGCTTCTCTTGTGGTTATCTTGGCCCTCAGGAAAGAACGTGCACCAGAAAACATAAGAGTGAGTCAGGTAACATCATCCTCTAGTATTGCCCTTGGCTCCATGCCAAGATGAATTAATATGCTTTCATCCCCAAGATGGAAAAACAAAAATATCGGGACCACCTCACGCTGGCACACACCAACCAGGTGGAACCCATACCTGAAAAAGGTCTAATGCTTGGACCATCGGATTTCCCTGATGCTGGCTCTCCCACTCAAATAGAAGATGGAGCTCATCCTTACCCCCTTTCAGGACAATTCTCAATCACCTATTAAGTTGGTGACGAAGAAAAAAGAACCATCAACACATTGCTCAAAATCATTTCTGATGCACATCGAACCACCAGACCTGGACCCTATCCCACATTTGACTGCATCAATAATTCCAACAATGGGGGCCCATGGACTGACCAGAACTCCATTACCAGGACCAATTACCCGTCAAACGTGGAAAAGGGTGCAACGAGGAGAAAGTGATGGTCACAGGAAAGACCCAAAACCCGGGGTTATAAAAAGACAAAATGAAACTTTCCCGTCAGGGAGGAATCCCACCAAAAGATGGAAAATGACAAGTGGAGAAATAAGTCAGGAGGAATCAAAGGCGGCGGCGGGCGAGACCCAGCCCCGCCTAGACCAATGATTTTTTTATGCTGCAACTGTCGTGGGCTTGGAAACCCATGAACAGTTCGTATGTCATAGCGCAATTGCGCTCAAAGTCACCCCGATATGGTTTTCTTGTCCGAAATCATACTGGAAAAGAAGGACACCATTGGCATTTCCCTGAAATGCATCTTCCAAGGCTGCCTCCCGGTCCCCAGACAAGGCCACTCTGGGGGACTCTGTCTCCTTTGGAAGGAAAATATCAATGTCAAGATACTGTCCTTCTCCCTGCACCACGTGGCTGCGACTTTCAGGCGGACCATCACCCACCCTGGACCTTTGTGGGATTCTATGGCTGGCCATCCCATAATGATAAGGTGAATTCATGGGATCTTCTATGCAAGCTGCGACATGGCCTACCGAGCCCTATTCTTTTTTGAGGAGACTTCAATGAGATTATGTTCCATAAGGAAAAAAGGGGTGGAGAAATCTGACACTCAGCTTCGATGTCATATTTCAAGGATGCAGTCTCTATGGTAGACTTGGTCGATCTGGGTTACATAGGTAATCCTTTTACATGGTTCCGCGGTAATACAGAAGGCACCCGCATCGCTGAGCAGCTTGATAGATTTCTGGGCTCTACTGATTGGATAAATATTTTCAACATGTTTCATATCGATCAAATGGCCCTCAACTGCTCAGACCACTGCCCAATTCTCATTGACTGCACACATGGAGAACGAAGTAGGCAATTCAGTAGACCCTTCATTTTTGAGAGCTTCTGGTCAAAAGATCTGGAATGCGAAGAGGTGATCGGATCAAGATGGAATTGTACCCACAAGGATGTCTTCCTCAACCTCCAATAGTTCTCATCCGATCTAAGGTCTTGGAGCAATAAGAAATTCCGCCACCCGACCGGCAATGTGGTGTCCTTGAAAAGAGACTGAACAATCTACTCAAACAACCCACATCTAATCGCAATCTATCTATGATTGGAGCTACTCAAAGAGAGCTCGACACGGCCCTGCGTATCAAGGAAAGCTTCTATTCTATGCGTGCGCGGGACAACCATATTAAAGAAGGGGATGCTAACACATGGTATTTTCACCAGAAAGCATCATCCAGGCATCGAGAAAACTCTATTACCTGCTTCTCACAACCCGATGGAAGCAAGGTTTTTGACACCAAGGGTATCCACGTGGCCTTAACATGATTTTTACAGAACATATTCACTACATGAACCCCTTTCATGTCTGCTGAGGTGGAAGATTGTATCAGACTTGTGATCAATGATGAGATCAATAGTAAGCTCTCCAACGATGTGATAGATGATGAGATACGCCTGGCTCTAGAACATCTCCATCCTACTAAGGCCCCGGGACTGCATGGGTTCCATGCCCTATTTTTAAGCAATACTGGCACATAATCGACACTGACATCTGCACT
Source organism: Viscum album (assembly GCA_963277665.1). Classification (NCBI taxonomy): domain Eukaryota; kingdom Viridiplantae; phylum Streptophyta; class Magnoliopsida; order Santalales; family Viscaceae; genus Viscum; species Viscum album. The sequence continues at coordinate 1,449,178,595 of OY728157.1, read as the reverse complement.
TTGATTAAATCTATCTGGGCTGGTAATTCCAGCATTGTGGCCATCAATGAAATTTTCATCATCCTTATCCCCAAAATCATGAAACCCCAGGTGATCCCTGACTTTCGACCTATCATCCTTGGTAATGTCTCTTACAATATCTTCTCAAAGATACTTGTCAATCGGCTGCGACCTTGGCTACCTGATATTATCTCTAAAAATCAGAGCGCCTTCATGGCCAAGATACTGATCACTAATAATGTGATTGTGGCACATGAAGTGTTACATTCTATGAAATCATGCTCCACTTTGAAAAGAGGAACCATGGCCTGAAAATTGGATATGACCAAGGCTTACGATAGAGTTGAATGGCACTTCTTAAGAGTCATTTTGCAGAAAGTGGGTTTTTGTTCTAAATGGACAGATATGGTCATGAACTGTGTCTTGACCATCTCATTCAAAATCAAGGTCAATGGGGAGCTCACCAGAGAATTCTCCCCATCCTGAGGCCTTCACCAGGGAGACCCCCTCTCTCCTTTTCTCTTTATACAGTTGGCTGACGTTTTTCCTAATCTTATTTCCAGGGCTATATCTTCTAAATCTATTCATGGGGAAAAAGTCTGCTGAGTTAGCCCTCCAGTGTCATATCTCTTCTTCACTGACGACTGCCTCCTTTTTTCAAGAGCAACAACTAATGAATGTCGGGTGATCTGTCAAGCGATCAATCAGTATGAGAAGGCGTCTGACCAAACTATCAATCATGGAAAATCTGAAATATCCTTCAGTGCAAGGGTGCCTCTTTCACAGAGGGATGAACTTTTCACGTCAGATGGCATCCATATGGTTGATAATCATCAGAAGTATCTTAGGCTTCTCACGGGGATTGGCCGGCCCAAGAAAGAAATCTTCGCATCTCTAGTGGACAGGATTGAGAAAAAAATTCAAGGCTGGACCCCAATTTTTTTTTTCTAAATCCGGCAAAGAGACCCTCATCAAAGATGTCATCCAATCTATCCCCAGCTACTTTATGTCCATATTTAAGCTCCCGGCGGCCATCGTCGACCTGATCCACACACATACTACCAATTTCTTGTGGGGGAAGAATGATGGAAGGAATCGACCCCACTGGATGGCCTGAGAGAAACTCTGCAAACCCAAATCAGAGTGTGGAATGGGGTTCCGGAATCTCCCTCTCTTCAATGACGCGCTATTGGCCAAGCAAGGATGGCTCCATGTTAACAGTCCATCATCTCTATGTGCGTGAGTTCTACGAGCAAAGTACTTTCCCCACACGAACTTTCATGCTTCCTCTCTTGGTCCCCGTCCTAGCTTCCTCTGGAGAAGCATTTGGGGGGCTAAAAAGCTTCTGGATAAAGGACTGGGCTGGCGGATTGGGACTGGGTCATCTGTCAAAATCTGGACTGATCCCTGGCTTATTGATAAGGAAGATATACGGGCTACATTCCCCACCCAACCAGGTCTGGAAGATGCCACTATCAGGTGCCTCCTTTCCGACCAGGGACAGGGGTGGTGTTTGGATAAGATCCTTGAATGGTTTAACAAATGAGACCAAATAATTATCCTTAGCATTCCCTGGATCCCAAACGCAGGCCCCGACCATCTCTTCTGGATCTATGACATCTCGGGCGACTACACGGTGAGATCAGGCTACCGACTTGCTCTTGGAATCCACTCAGTCGAGCGGGATGAGGGACCTTGGAAATTGGTTTGGACGCTCAACGTCCCCCAAAAAATTCGTTAATTTTGGTGGCAGGTTTGCACATGAACTCTCCTAACAATGAGCCTTCTCGTTCATTGACATATGGTCAACACCGTTTTTTGCCCCTTCTGCCCGAACAATCCAGAAACTCTCTTGCATGCTATCATTAACTGCCCGGGAGCTAAGGAAATTTGGAATAAATAGGGCCTGACTTCAGTTGCTTCACTGGCATTGGCCCTTAACCTTCCCGATATTCTGATATGTTTGTGCTCCTCTCTCTCTTCGACAGATGTAGGCTCCCTTTGCACTTTGGCTTGGATTATCTGGGTCCGGCATAATGATGTTGTTTTTCATCAAGCTCACAGACCCCCCAAATTCTGGATTGATCGGGCCATTTCATGGATTGAGGGTTGGAAAGGCCACAATGGACATTCCTTGCAGGGTGTTACCCCCTCCCATCCCGCTCATTGCAATCCCCCAATGGAAGGTACTCTCAAGATTAACATGGACGCGACTCTTCCAAAGGATGGGCTTGTTGCCCTTGGCCTCCTTGCCAGAAATCATCTATGGCAGATCCTTGCTGCTAAATATGAACCACATCAGGCATTCTGGGAACCGGAAGTTGCTGAAGCCATGTCCATCCTTGCTGGTATGATGCTCGCTATTGAACGTGGATGGGGAGATATCATCATTGAGTTTGACTGTCTCACCGTAATCGACACTATTAATCACAATGACGGTGGACTCGAGTCATTTGGCACCATCATCAAGAAAATTATCTCACTTCGCCAATGCTTATCATTATGCACCTTCTCCTCCACCAAAATGGAAGGAAACAATGCGTCCCATCAGCTAGCGGCCTCAGGTCCATTCGTTACCAACCAGTTCTAGGTGGATAATTTCCCTTCATGGCTTTGCACATGTACTTCTGCAGATCTTTGTTATTAATGATATATGCTCTTAATCAAAAAAAATGTATGATGTATTGGAAGATGCTTTGATGGTATGGTTATGGTGTCCAACATTCTACCTTCTGTCATTATTATATACATTATTGTTATCTATGTGATTATATTTTTTCATTTCATTAGATATTGTATGCTGCTTGATTATAATACATTTATTTGTTTATTTTATCCCTATAAAATTATATATGTCATTCTTATTCTGTACTAGCTTACATTGGATTCTACCTATGAGCTAACTCTATTATTATTTTTCTCTATTTCCCTATGAAATAATTATTAATACTACATGTGATATTTGTATATGAAATGGTGGAATAGTAACATTTTTTGAATTTTTATGTTGTGACATTTTTCCCATGCAATGTAATGATCAAACATGTGTTTAGTCCAATGGGATAGAGAAACTATTTACAATAGAAGCTTCCAATATAATAAATAACAACCATATCTAGATACATTATTATAGGGTTTTTATAGTTGGTCCTAGTGTAAGATTAGTAGAAAACTTAGCAAATAAGTTAAGATAAACATATTTAAATAAAAAAACTTAATAATTAATACATAGGAAATTATAATAATTTTTCAAGAATATATAAAATATTTGACATGAATTTTAAGAAATACATATGAATTATATACATTCATTAACAATTCATAGTGTTAATCAAGATATAATTTGTATTTGTCAATTTTTTGAAATGGAACCTAATTGTAGGATCATAAACCATATCAGCACCCGTACTTAGTGTAGGGATTTAACTATAAAGACAAAAAATGGATTTGGTGTTGAATCTATGAAAATTATCACCATATTAGGGCATTTGAATGAGGTTTTGATAAATAAAATTTCCCATGTGGATCAAACTATTTTACCTAAAAATGTTTAATAATATTTTATTATTTCATGTGGAATAAAACTAATTATTTATTATATGTAATAATCCATTGTTTAGAGATTAAAGGATTGAATCAATAGAGAAGATATTCATTATATTGGGGTTTAATAAATTATTAAAGATTATTATGTCTATATATCCTCTGAAGAAATTTTTGGATCAATAATGGTAATTGATTCTTAAAAATAAGGAGGAATATATTTAAATCATGTAATGAAATTAATTTAAGGGATAATGTTGTCCTAAAAATGACTGTACAAAGATTCAAGATGGGTTAAATTGAGTTTTTTAAAATTCCATTAACTTTTAAACCACCGTCTTCAATGTGTACATGTTCTACAATTTGAATAACAAAAATAGTAAGTGAAAACAAATTCAAAATTTAAAAAGATCATAAATGAGAGATTTATAGTGGCTCAAGGAACAAATATCCCCTAGTCCACTCCACAGGCAATCTATCCATCATGTTTAGTGATTTTAACTATACCATCTTTTTTTCAGGGTCTCTTAAACGAGTTCAAGAAGATGTTTCTTATTACAAAGGTAAAATATATTTTAACCTGAATCTAACTTTTCTATACCTATCCATGAACATAACACACTTGAATAAAAAGGTTATATAGAAATAGTGAAGAATAAATTTAGTTTTTAAAATGATATAAGAAACAATTTCTTGTAAAAATAGAGAGAATATGGATAAATATCCGTACGATATGAGATTCTTTTAAGTGCATCTGTGGAATTTTATTTATTAAAAAAGATAATATTATAAGAACAAAAATTGTAGATCAACTTCAGCTGATGTATTTTTGAAATTGGTTGAATAACATATCATTTCGTTCTTATGTAAACACATATACTTTTTATGCAGTGGAAAATCATCTATTTATATCACTCATTCGAATTTTAACTTATGTATGCTGGATAATATCAATGGTCAGTTGAATAATCCTTTGAATAGTTAAATAGATAGGCTCTAAATAGCATATGTCCATATTTTCTAAATATGAAATAAAAATATATGGCAGAGATGACAAAAATTTCTTTATAGATCTTTAAATTCAATGAATAATGATTCTGTGTCTAAATATAACTTTCATTAATTTGAAAAATGATTCACATAAAAGCATCAATTAACTTATCAATAGATCATATCAATGATAAGTGTATAATCATGGAAATCCATAAGATAGCTTGATCTGTATAAGATAAATGTTAGGAAATACCATTCTCATAAGATAATTTTCAGAATAGATTCATAAGATAAAACAATTCAAATATTTTAATTTTGTGTTGCCTAAGATAAAATGAATTTAATATTTGAGAAATATAAATTCTTTCTCACATGATTACTAATATTATCTTTTACTTCTATAGGAAAAATGAGTTTAACAAATTTCCATGATGATCATAAGATAATTCTTTTTTGAACATCATATTTTTATGATAAATGACATCAATTAATTTTATTTTGACTAAAATTACTGATATTGAACATCCAGAAGATAATTTACCTTCTTTATAAGATAATTTTCATATACAATATGATAACTTTTCAATAATAATATTCCAAAATATAATGTAATTTGTTGTAGACTGAAATTCTAGTGCTAGTACTGATTTTCTTTCATAAGATAATCATGTTACACATGTGATAATCATTTGTCATAAGATAAATTCCATTTTTATTTTCTCAATTAATAACTCATGACATATATAAATAGTTAAATATAAAATATAAAACACATAATATAAGATCGTTAGAAAATGAAAATTGAATTATTGAATCATAAAAACACATAAAGTTCTTTGATATGTTGGAATAACATATGTCTGTTCAACAATGTCTCCTTTTTTGATGATCATAAAACCATTGAATGATAGCAAAAATTTAATGAAAATAGTTAAAAAAATATTTATTTTGTTTCCTCTCGTTATATTCTCCTCGCTTTTTTGAAATAAAAAATAAAAACTATAAAGAAAAAGAATAAAATTACTATCATATATGAACAAGTAAAAATGGTTCGAATAAGATATATGAAATATAAATAGAATTTTTCATGGACATATATGGAAAATAACATGGTTAGGATGAAAAATCAACAAAAAAATATAAATTAATAAAGAAACATATACAAATTATAAAAAATGAAATTTATAAAACAATGAAAGATAATATTTGAAAATATCCAAAATGAAAGTAAAAAATCAATAAAATGTACGTGAGAAAATACATAATATGAGTAAAACATGAATATTAATGATATAATTATTCTTTTGTTGAATGATGATGTTTAAGTGGTGGATTATTAAAAGACTAGGGTTGGTCTATAGGTAGAAAAGAGGAAGGCATAGGGGTGTTAGTACTGTCTCCAATAATAGCTCCCAATTTGGAAAAAGATCTTCCACTGCCAATTCTATCCCTAGGGGCAGTCCTTACTAAACTATATTGGATCTTGATAAAATAATTCTAAGATCTATCATTGTCAAAGAGATTTTCGAGAGAAAAATGTACCTTAGTTTATGTGGTCAGATAAGTTAATGAAATTTCTACACAAAACCTAAGATTTTATCATTAACACATCTTAGTGGGATAAGAAATATCCTTAAACAATTAGTTTTTGATAGCATGATAATAAAATATGGAAGGTCTAATAGTATATCAACCTTGATGGCGATACAATGAATCAGCAAACAATTCAATTATCTGGACGATATCATTTTTTTCAGTAGTCCGGCAGGGTTGTGAATCCATTCTACGTTTTCTGGAAAATTTTTACAAAGTTGTCCTATAAGACTCTTTTCATTGAAATATTTTGGATTAACTTTTTTAACAATTCAAAATGTTTTTTTAGAAAAAATTATTTAATTGGTGGAAGGAGAATAAACAATTGGTGTTCCATGAGAAACATCAGAATGTGATAATTATTTACCCTTGGAGGATACCTGATACTTTATTGGATCACAAAAATATTATTCTTCTTCTTCTTTAGAAGAGTCTAATATCAAGTTTCTTAAAATAATATGATACATATTGACCAACCATAATTATAAAATTGAAAAATTATTTTCTAAAGGCCCCACCATTTTTCCTAACCCATTAATGAAAAAACTTGCATATTTTTTGGTCTGTACATAGTCATGTTGAACAATCAACACATCATCCTTAAGTAGAGTCCTAATTTTATTCTAATATTGATTAAAATTAGATATTATGCTTATTGGAATAATCAGAATTCTTTTTAATTAATAAAAAACACTATAATGAATGCCTAAATTTATTTTTGACATAATCTCACACTTCATTGAGGTAATTACAACAGTCATTGTATATATGGAATGAAAAATAACTTGAAACATTGATTCTATCACAGACTGATCAAAAGATTCTTATAATGTAAATTCTATAATTGGTTATTTTGATAATTTCACCATAATCAATTGAATCAAACTTTCAATTCATTAAAATCATTTTTGGAGACCAAATCTGGTTGATAAGTCAGTATCTTCTTGAGATACTTGAATTGAATCAACACTATCTTTTTAGGAGTATCTAGATCTTATTTTGAAACACCTTGTTCAGGAAGTTTCCCCACCTCCATTCATGACTCTATAAACTCATTTTTGAACAAAAAACCTCATTAATTACCTTATAATATATTTTCCATGTTTGTTTATCATATGCATGAAGCTCAATATTAGGAATGTTCAAGTTGGTAAGATTTTTTATGAATTAGTGAAAATACTTCGTGGTGCACTTATAAACTTAAACCATCATCTATAGATTTATTTACATAAACCTGAGGTAATTCTTTGATATGATATGGATCTCTAGATTCTATCCCTATTTTTATTTTAGATGCACGATGAGTATCTTTATCAAATTCTTGTTATTCAAAATTACCAATATCACTGATAAAACTAAATTATTATCTACTAAAGTTTTGAATAATCTCCATAGGAAGAGATATATTAGAGAGAGGAAAAGCTCTAGATACAGTGGAGATATTATTCTCTTTACAAAAATTTACTAAAATTGTAATAGTTGAAGCCAAATTTTCCATTTCGATAGAAACTAGTTGAATGAAAGGTTAAATGGTTGAAAATGCTCTTATAGCCATCACCACTTGAAATGCTTCTGATTGTACATATGGAATAGTTTCCTCCTTAGTTGGAATCATGTCCAATACCATGAATCATAATCTTTGGTTTCTATCAAAAAGAGTTTTGATTTATAATGAATATTATATTTTTATTCTTACAATTGGTTCTTAAAATGGTTTATTCACACATATAGTAACTTGTTTAAGTATGTTAGCTACAACTATTTCTCACAATGTCTCTCCCTAAATGTGGGTAGGGTCTGATTCCATGCCCCCCTTAGTTTTAATTTGAAATAACTTTCTTAAAAAACAACTGTAGAAAAATCCACAACATTTTAGAACTCTAGAACATAGGTATTTCATCCCATTATAGTGTGTAGTTGTGGTTTAATACAATATTACACTGTATTTGACAATGATTTGAGTTAACATTTTCTAGGAAGGATTGAAATTAATAGTTTTTTTTATAAAAATGGAACATTTTTCTTATCTCATATTTAGACAGATTTAAATTTTGTTCTATTAAAAACAAGTACAAAAAAATAACACTATGGAACAACATATTTTCAAACTCACCGTTACATTGTGAAATCGTAGATTGGATAAACTTAACAAGAAATTTACTTTAAGGATACAAGTACTATAATTTTTTTCTTCACATAAGTTGTTCCAAAAAAATACCTTATATTATCTCGGGAGGAATAAATTTGTAAATTGCAGCTAGGTATGTGTTGAAGTTTAATTGACCTTCATGTTTAAATCTATATACTAAAAATATTTCTTATGTGGATAAAAAACTATTTAGGATTTACGGTTGATGTAAAAGGATCCTACAAATCTCTAAAATTAAAAATCACGGTCTCTTAAAATTTACATAAATCCTTCTAAAATTAAAACTCTAATATTTTCCCATTATAAATTAATTCTCATCCTTAGTGATTGAAAAAATTATTGATCAGTATATCAGTATTTTCATTCTAGCCAATTTCAATGGATTTTATTCTCAATACATTTCGTACTAATTTTGATATATTGGAACTACCATCAAATTCAATTTCTGATTGATTAGTTTTCCCAATTAGTGATGAAATCTTGAATATCAGAATGATTATATTAAGAAGGGTTATATAGAGAGTATATTAAGTCTCTATGGTTTGCAAATTGTTCATTCATATTAATGATTTTATTTATTTAGTTTTGAGGAAACTGAAGGGTCACACAATTTGATGTGAAGGGTATTCAGTAAAATATTAGGTTATGTGTCCTATTAGTATGTGACTAATACTTAAAATAGAATCAATTATTATCTAAAATAGTAAATAAAAAAATTAATAAATATATATTTTTGGTTACTAAACTATGAAATAAGTAAAATGGAATTAACTAAAATTCTAAAAAAAATTGATTTTGATAAAATCTAATTTATTTATAGGAATTTATTTTAAATTTATGATAATTATATTTTCATGAATGTAAATTTTAAGGAGAAATAATATTTTTTATACATGATTTATTTAGAAATGATGTCTTTGATCAATGTTCTTTGTCCTAGAACATTTTATCAGATTCTAGGATTTTTTTTAAAGCTTGTTTTATCACATGTTATTGGAACAAAATTAATAATAAATGAAAAATAAATTATGGTGTGTTCAATCAAAAAAATATATACACAAAAAATTATACCGGAAATATATTCATCTTCAATATTTGATAATGCTATAGAGTGTTATTTTTTACTAGACCATGATACCAAGGATTTACATAGAAAATGGGATGTTCTTGAGGTGTATTTCCAAGCTAGTCTACACCCACCAATGTCATAATATGAGTATAAATTTTAATTAAAAACATATGTTTTTAGAAAAAGTAAATAAGAGAAATATTTCCTTATACATACCTTAAAATTATTTTTGGATCAGTTAAATGATACATGTTGTGATTGGATTGAAATATTGTATAATGACTTACTGAGAACATAATGTATTGACTACATACAATAAGATAAATAAATATCCCAATTATTCTTATATATAACATGTTTTAAACTATTTTTTTATTCATATACAATTAATTTTTAATATTTTAACTCAAAGGAGATGAATAAGTCTTACCATTTTAAAGTCCAACCTTTTTAAGTAAATCAAGTATATAATTTCTTTATTTTAAAACATTTGAAAAATATTTTTTTTTATAAATTTTAGTACAAAGTTTTTAGTTTAACCCACCCATCATGATCCTCTCAAATTCAATTTACATGAGTTTTGAAAATCCATTACACATTTTTTAATATTTTGACCAAAAAAAGACATAATTAAAAAATATTTACACAAGAATAGTGTATTTTAATGGTTTTTTTAATTACAGGGTCTACCAATCCAACATTAAAACCATTTGATAAACTAAATGATATTAACATTTCCTACCAAGATCTTGGTGCATGTTTAAGGAAATAGATAGATTTATTTTGTTTTAAAATAATATTTTGAAAATGAGGATCTTTAAAGACATAGGGTTGTTCAACATAAACATTCTCCATTAAAAAACAATAATGGGATATCTCAGATCCTTATGATATAACTTGAAATTAATATAAGATGAATATTCAAGAAGGATCCATATGATATAATTTTATTGTATGCTTTTGCAACCAACATAGACTTGTTCCTAGTGATCAAACCATGATCATCTAGTTTTTTAATTTACCATTTAGTTCCAATAATAGGATAGTCATAGGGTCTATTAACTAATTCACATACCACATGTCTCTTGAAATAGTTTAACTTTTCATGCATTTTTTAAACTGAACTCTCATAAGATAAGGATTATTTTAGGGTTATAGGTTCTATATGAGATAAAAATGTAGATAATTATACAATATTTTTTACATTTATTCTAGTCCTAAATCAATAGTATAATCTTCCTATAACTCTTTGAAGTGGAAATTCCTTAAGGTTTAAAGACTTTCTAGGTAAAAAAATTTCTGGTTCACTAGTATCAATCCTTTCATGATTCATTCAACTAAAATCATGAACCAAATCATCATCTTTTACATTGTAAAAAAGAGTTGTATGTATTATGTATTAAATAAAATAACTTAATTCATAAACATGAGTCATTTTTTGATCAAAACGATCACTCTTATTAAATATTAAATGATTTTATTCTTCAAACAGTAGTGTTATATTAACGTAAAATTGTTCAACAAATTTCATACAAAGTCATATTCCTCTTTTTGATAATTCTATTATATTGAGATTTCCTGGGATAGAAAAAGTATGTTTAATTCCATGATTGGATTAAAATTAATTAAATCTATGATTATCAAATTACCCCCCATGATTAGTTGTTAAAGAAAACATTTTTTATCTTTTTCATTTGGAAAAGTTTTACAAAAATTTAAAAAATAGAACAAGATTCACTCTAAAGTATGAAAAATATAAACCCATGTAAATCTAAAATAATTATCAACTAAAAGATAAAAAAATATATTGAGGAAGGCTTGTTATTATATCTAGACTTAACATAATTATATAAATAATTTCTAGGTGTCTATAAGTGTTCACCTATTTAACTGGTTTAAAATAAGACATTTGTTTCTTTTCTATTTTACATGAATCATATAGTTTCTTTTTTATCAAATTTAATATTAGAAAAATAAAAAATTAGAATTATTTTAAGATAAATTTATTAGGGAATAATAATTTAAATGTCCAACCTTTCTATACCAAATTCTAGATTCATTTATTTCATCATTCAACCAATTTAAATTCTATCTACAAAAAATAATTAATATATATAGTATAGACATTATTTGTTAATAGTTATCTAAACATAAGATATTTTTACTTAAAGACTGAAAATTCATTATTAGAAAAATCAAAAAAATAACCATTACAAAAAAAGATAAATACATATGAGGTCATGATTTAAGAATTCATCATATAGTACTTTTTTGATGAGGATAGATTGCATATTTCTAACAGATTCGATTCCAGCTATCTTTCCTTTTGTGTTGTCAGAAAATGTGAAATAGCCACCTTCAATATTAGATAATGTTTGAAATTTGGAGAAATATCTACTCATGTGACAAGAACAACCACTGTCCATGAATCATTTTTCATTTATATTAATTAGGATTTTTTCGAACAATAAAAAATAAAAAATAAAAGATTTTTTTGGTATGAAATCACTCTTGTATCAAGTAATTTTAGCTAGAAAATATTTGGATCCCAAATCTATTTCCATTTTAAAAAATTAAAACTAAAATTAGATAATTTTTTATAAATAATATATTTCTTTATTCCACACATTTTATAATTTCTTAGATAAAAGTAATTTTAAAAATTACCATCTATTCAACAGTGAATGAAAGTAATACTAGACATTGTTTTAGTTCTATAGATAGATATCAAATAGTTTTTACAAATCATGGGTTTTCAACCTTATTTTCTAAATAAAATTTCTCTATTTTTGGTTTTTTTGCCCTATATTTTATTTAATTAATACTACCTCTTAGTAAAAACACATAAATAATCATTAATGTTATGAAATTATTTTTTCGAGTCCCAATTTTTTTCTCAAATTCAATACATGATGTAGCATATTTTTTCAATCTTGGTTTAAAAATCTAATAATTAATTAATTAATTTCTATTATTCATTGAAAATATAACTATAATAATTTATGAGGGATTTTTTTACTTTTAAACAATTAATTTTTATTTTAAAATGTGGTACATTATTCATTTAATTCATTATAAGGGAATTTTTCATTTTCAGATCTAGATTCTTACCCAGTAGAATAATAAGAATGTACCTCATTTGAATGTGCCATAAAACACATATTGGTATTTTGATAAGATATGCCAACCTATGACAATAAATATGAATTATTAAAAAAGTCTTTAGAAGTTCTCCATATAGCTTTTATAGCCTCTTGGATTTCTTCTTATAGCCTACCTTTTTGAAATAATTTTTCTCAAACTCCATATTTTATGGAATTTGAAGTGATTCTAGCTCGATTTGACTGAGTTTCTTACCCTCACAACAAATAACTTCTTTAGATTTCTCCCCATGTTTTCTTGTACCAATTGAATGAATTTATGAAACAACTTATATTATTGTATAATTACTTTAACTTTATTGAAATGTGAAAATTTTCATCATACGATTCCAAATTTTTGGACATATTCTCTTCTATAGGTGATTTATAAACTTTTATACTCTTATTCTTCTATTAATTTTAAGAAGTGGAAACCATAAATGTATAATTTTCATTTTTAACCATTCTATGGTCTTTAGCGTTATCTTCCATATCATCCACATACAACGTAAGAGTTATAATGAGATGTTATTTTTAAAAATTTTCAACCAGTATTGATCGTATAATGGAAGAAAATAATCCATAACATCTAGGTAATATAATTATTAGAACTTTTTGGGCTTGGTCTAGCTATGTAATTGGTGTTCCTAAAGTATCAAAAATATTCTCAATATCAGTGTGTCTTCTATTTAGTTGGGTGATGATTTCTACTTACATCATTATTAAAGTATAAATCTACAACTTCATAGTAATCTATAAAAGAGATATCAAATTGTTTATTCCTTAATAAGATAATCATAGAGTAGTCTACATTTCATCTGTTTTTTTACATTGTGATAATTTATTGAACTCATTAGGACATAGTCCACAAATAACTATATTCATGGATTTGATGTTTAAATCATAAGCACGTATCAATATCCCATGTATTAGGTTATGTCTTGAAAATTTCATAAGGATTTACATAATTAGGATAAACCTTTAGACCTACATTGTTAGAATAGATTTTCATCTATGCATTACCTTAATAATAATACCACCATTAAAATAGTGATAACCTACCATAGACATACCATCTCTATTTTTTACAACAATTTTTTTTAAGAGGATCTTAATAATTTAACCATGGAAAGATGATACATCAAAATTCACACGCTTCGATAGAAGTTATTATATTTAGAATGGATATATAATGACTCGAGAGGGGATAAATTGGGTTATTGAAAATTTGATTCACTTTAAAACCACTGTCTTCAAGGTATGTAGGTTCTAATATTTTTCTATACAAAAATATGCAATGAAAAAAAATGTAGAAAGAAAAATATCAAAAAATGAGATATTTATAGTTTTTTGGGGAAGAGATATCCAATAGTCTACTATAACAACACTCTAATCCATGAGTTTGGTGATTTTAGCAATAAAAGCCCTTTTTTGGGGGGCTCCCAACTGAGTGTAATTTGTTTTTACTTGTTATAAAGGTCCAAGAGCTTTTAACTAGGCTCAACAATAACATGATTTATCCGTAACCTTAGCATAATTGAATAAAATGAGTGTGGATAGAAATAATGATGAATAAATTATGTTTTCAAAATGGTACAACACATAGTTTCAAGAATAAACTATCAAAGGATAAAGATTAATATAATATAGATGATATTATTCTATGTTCATATATGTTAGTTTTTATATTGAAAATGTTAATCTTGTAAGCACAACAACTGTAGAGTGGATTCAACTACTGTATTTTGTGATTATTTAAAGAATGTATCATTTATTTCTAATGTAAATACCTATAAATTTCTTGAAGAGGAAATCCATTGTATTTATATCTTCTTTTTAGAATTTGATCTTATGTATTCTTAATAATTTCTATGATTGAGTGAATACTACTTTGAAAATTTAAGTGACAAGTTCATAATGGAATGTTTCCTTCTATAACATTTATTGAATAAACCAATTTGTAAGAGATGGAAAGAATGTAGTTTATAAGATATTTATTTTCCTAAAAGAAAGAATCTTTGTCTAAATTGATCTTTCCTTATTTAGAAAACACCTTGTATGATACACATAAAATCGTGAGTTTTCATATTGAGATTTCATACCAATGATAATATTATAGTCATGAAAATTCATTAGATATCTTGATCTTTTTAGGATCAACATATATAAGTATGGTTATCATAATATAATTATTAAGACAACTTCATAAGAAAAAAACTTCCGATATTTTACTTATGAATTTCATAAGATAAAATTTATTTACTATTTTCATTAGATAAATTCGTTTTGATAGACTTAGTTAGATAATATTGTACTCCCATAAGATAAATGACTTAAACCGATTTCCATGATGATCATAAGATAATTATTTTATAAAAAAGTTTTTATAAGATAAATGAATTTATGTAATTTCATATTGAAAAAACATTCTGATTATGAACATGTGGATGATATTTTACCTTCTTTTTAAGATAATTTTCTCAAACAGTATGATTACTTTTCTATACTGATATTTCATAAGATAAAGTACTTTGACAAAAACTAATATCCTATAAAAGGGTTTGAGTTTCTTTCATAATATAATCATGTTACTCATAGGATAAAAATCTAGAAGGATATAAATTCCTTTGAAATTTATTCATTTAACATCCCATGACTTATAAGAAGAGTTAAATATAAAATATAAAACACTTTATAAAATATCATTATATAAAAAAATGTAATTTTATGTATCAAAAAAAGGAATATTGTACTAGGATATGTTGAAATAATTGATTTCTATCCATCATAATGTTATTTAAAAAATATTTTCCAGGGGATAAAGGTACTAATATGGAAAATAAATTAATGAATTTAAGAAAAATGGAGGAGTAAAGCATTATTGAGTATGCGGATTACTTTATAAGGTTATCAATACATGTTTCAAAATATTTAAGTAATTTATCAATAAACATAGATCGATTATTTAATGTAATAAATTCAAATATACAATGTCAATTCAACTTTAAAACATGATAATATTATGTGGAATTAAAATCAAGTTTCATTAAGACTGATAATTAATTATCTAAGTCTATTATTATTGATGGAAAACATGACAATAAGAGGATGGATGAGCACAATATAGAAAGAAATTTTGAGAATAATTTGAATGGAGGGGCATAATCTCTAAAATAAAATAATCATGGGAGGAAATACCATGGAACTTTATTTAAGGACATAAGAGTTTGTTACAAGTATGGAGACAAAGTTCATTAATCTCATGAGTGTTGGAGTTGGTTCCCTAGAACCAACAATTTTAGTACTTGATAACATGTTTTCATTATTTATGATTATTCTTATAAAATTATTTTTGTTCCTCTACATAGAAATTGTATATGCTAACTTCCTATGAATATTTATTACAATGAATGGTTATATAAGTTCCCTAATAAATGATATCTGAGAGATACAATGACATTATCATTGAATATTATTATATATATGGATGATACCATCTGATAAAAAATATAAAACATATATTATTATGGGAAGGGGAACATAATACATTGATATGGGTTATCATGGTGTTCGGCCTTGGTAATCTCGAAGATAGAAGGTTATGAGAACATTACCATCAATAAGAAATACATATTTCCATGTTTCATTGGACTTTCCTATATATATACAAGTGTATTGATTCTAAAAATTTATGATTTTAATTAATAGATATCATGAATCATGTACATTAATGTATTGATGAAAACAATCATGAATTATGTTCATGGAAAAGTAAGATACACTGGGTGCATCCTGAATTATAAAATATTAATTTATAACGAGAGAAATTATTTATCTATTTTGTCTCTTAATTAACGTTAATATCTCAGGCCCTTGGATGGGAAAACAACATGAATAAATACATATCCTTGTTTTTTTTGAAGAATTAATTTAATTAAAGTAAAATAAAAATACATGGAGTCGATAGGTTTAGGGAAATAGTTTGAAATATACATTATTTGTGATATTGTGATAAAATTATTATATTGCATGGTAAATGATCATAGGATTCTGGAAGTCATTGTAATGTTAACATATTTTTCAATGGATTTCCTGTAATATTTGTAGATACTAACCTTGGAATTTATGTGGTTGTTCCTAATGCCACTGATAAAGAAACCTTGAGGCCTACACACTATGTGTATCAACAATTTCAATTAAATTATAGTAATTAATTTAATAATTTTGAATAAATAATATTTATTCAGGTTTAGTTTATCCCCATAATGTAATCAAAAGATATTCAAAATAAGATGTGGGTAAATATTAATAATAATAAATATTTATTTGAAAATTTATAGAATATATAATTTTTTATATTTATCATATAATAATGAAATGAAACTTATTTTTTAAATACTCATTATTCAAGGATAAACAAATATCAATGAGGGAAACAGACTGAGTTTAATAGTCCGATTGAAAATGGTATAAATGATATTTATGTATATTAATTATATGTTTCACATGTAAATAATTTAATGATAATAATATTTATATTATTGTTATTGGAAATGAGGTTGAATAAGAATTATGAAATTTGGAAAGATCTTGTGTGTGATTATCCAACCCTAAACCTACCATAATAAAAATCTAATTATATATCTTTCCTAAAATAGAATTGGTTTGAAAAATGCACAATGTGAATCTTATGTCTTAGAGATAGATAAATATATTTATACTGCTCTCCTACCCTTATCTCTCAAGATAATCAGAGATCAACAAGTTTTATTCCCCTCTCCAGAATAATTCTATCATGGTCAACCACGAACAACACAAGCGATCAGGATCATCTATGCTGACACTCAAGGATTCTACAATATAATTCTGAGATTGTGGTTCACATGTGGATCACCAATAGAGGGATTATACATTTAGATCTTATAGCATGGGGATGGTGTGATGATATTTATTATACAGATCATCAATGAAGAGATAATTATGACATAATGTAATTTAATATCCATTTATAAATTAATTATAAATTAAATTTGATGATCCTTCACCAATGGTTCCAAAGATTTAATATATTCATTTATCTACTATTTTCATTGATCATGACATTTTTATCATGTAAATAAATGATTATATGTGATTTACAAATAAAATATGAGTTGTCTATTCCTTTAAAGGATGCTTCCACTGCACCTAGAACTAATAATTAGTATCAAATGGGGAACTTATATATATATAATTATTTATTATTCATCTATTGATTTAATGTGTTTGTTATTTATTTTACATAAAATGATTCATTTTAATACCGAATATCATTGTCTCTTCACTTCCTTCATTGTTGATAACATAATGTTTCTCACGCTTTCGCCGGGGCGCGCGCACATCTATCACGCAGGGGAGGACGCATGACCTGTGGCCCCGCACTCCTGCTTTCCAAAGGTGGGCGGTATACATTCCTTATTTAGGGTCGTCTGTTCCTTGATCGAATCCGGGATGATGGGATGTCGATTCTTCTTTCTATGGATTCCTCCTCGGAGCTCATCACCTAGTCCGGGTCTCCCTCATAGATTTAAGATGTATTCATGAATATCGTTCCCAATGCCATATTTTCATGGACGCTAGTTAATTACGCTGCTTCTATTGAGACGCTTCAAGGGGTCTGGTCGGGGCAGCAACCTTCGGTGAGGAGAGTGGTCACGTTGAGGAATCTTTGGAATGTCTTGACGTTGGGGGATTGGCATGTCTATCTTCTGTTCCTTATTATAGGGCTTCTCGAGGGAATGAAAGCCTGAGGCATCCCACATCAAATGCGGGTAATTTCATGCTTCAGGCATGTATCTTAGGTTTTCCTCAGCTTCCCATGTTTAACACAGGGTATGCCGTGAGTTTAACGTCCTACGGAGATGGATCGGACTGATCAGAACACTGAGAGTGGATCAGATTGAAGAACCCCCTGGGGGGAACACCGATGTTGGGGCCAGCACGTGGGCAGCTTCCCAGATACTATGGAGTGGAATGAGGTGGCATGATCCCGCCAGGATGTGGCGGCCCGGGTAAGTATCAGGATGGGTGATGGATTTGGGCTTGAGTCTCGAGGAGACTTCCTACGTATCCCCATGGTAGGGAATCAAAGTCCGCGTAGTTCGATGTTACGGTGGGACACCTGAAAAGGAGACCTGTGAGAATGAACGCATTGATGGGACCTAGAGGGAGTAATGCCTCTAGGATAGGGCATGAGCTTCCCGAGACACGTGGGCTCGAGGGAGAGGTCAGTATGGGACATGGGTGTTGGGATTGAACCTTGTGGAGGATTCCTACGTACCATTCCTTAGCATGGATCAAAGTCCTCGTTGTTTAGGATGGATGGGGCTTACGCTCTGAGGCGGCCCATGAAGTTGGTGAACCGACGCGAAGGGGTCGGCACGACCATGTGGTGGGCTTGAACCTCGTGGAGGCTTCCTACATACCATGCCTTAGCATTGATCAATGTACTCGTAGTTTGATTGGTGCAGTTTAACGTCATGTGGGACGTGGGCATACAATTTAATGTCGTTATGGATGGCATACAGTTTAACATCATGCGGGATGGGGCAGACAGTTTAACTTCGTGCTGGACGATATACAGTTTAACGTCATGCGGGATGGGGCAAACAGTTTAACGTCATGCTGGACGACATACAGTTTAACTTCATGCGGGACGGGGCAGACAGTTTAATGTCGTGCTGGATAGCATACAATTTAACATCATGAGGGACGGGGCAGACAGTTTAACATCGTGCTGGATGGAATTTGGGGCTTACGCTCGGAGGTGGCCCATGAAGTTGGTCAACCGATGTGAAGGGGTCAGAACTACCGGGTGGTGGGCTTGAACCTCATGGAGGCTTCCTACGTACAATGCCTTAGGATGGATCAAAGTCCTCGTAGTTCGTCGTAGGTGGGGGTCAGGGTCGGTGTGCACTCTAAGCTCACGTGAGTCATGGTCGGTGTGAGAAACAAGAGGTTGCAGGGACCTGGCGATCATGTCGCAAAGGGTGTGTCCGTGAGAAGCAAAGAGGGGCATACGCGTTGAGCGGCCAATGGTTCCAAGACTTACTCCAGGATGGAGGCCCGAGGTGCGACAAAGTACAGTGGGAGAGGGATTTGGGACCGAAGATGAGAGGTGCCTCGTTCCCTATCACACTCTCCACTGGCCTTGGTAGTGGGGAAGTACGAAGGTTCATGGGTGCTACTTTCCGCAAGAGGGGATAGGTTCTTACACCAAGGAGGCAACCCTTCCCCCTGGAAAATGCCACTCCAAGAAGAAGGATATCATCCCTTGTGGGGGTGATTCCATCCTCGTGGAGACGAGCAGACGTAAAGAATGCCTCGAGCTGGGGGGACCCTGCGTGCAAGGCACAGGGTCGGATCACAGTTTAATGTCATGTGTTAAGGACGAGGTGCTTGACAGTTTAACGTCCTGCAGCTCGGATGAGGTGGGTTCGCTCCACACCCCTAGGACTTACATAACCGGTACCCTCTTCTCCTTGGGGAAGGGAAGGCACTGGCAAGGCCGTTGTGAAGGGGGGCCGTAGGACGAACCATCGAGCGGTCCACGTTAGAGTGGCTATGCGAAGAAGCAATAGTCCTTAGCATGCCTATGTGAAGAAGCATGAGTACCACCCAAGGGACCTTGAGGTTACTTCGTACGATCCTGGAAGGTCGTACGGGAAAGCAGCGCATGGCGTGCATGCCCAGTGTGGAGGACATCGGGCGCCTACGCAGGGAGGCCCCCAGGGGGCATCAAGGTGAGGGGTTCTGGGGATTGTGCGCAAAACACCAGGATGGAGCGTAATTGGGTAGAGTAATTGCATGTAGCTAGGGGGGATTTCACTCAAGGGCTGTGAATTGCGCGCGAGTGGCAACGGCCGAACCCTAAGGTAAGGCCACACCCAATGAAGGGATTGCGTGAAATTGGAGCTTTTTGCATGCAACGGAAGGAATTGTGTGCAAGGGAGGAACCCTGAGGGGTTTGAAATTTTTTTAAGCCAGTGGGATAGCGCGCAAAGGTGGATCCCGGGGCAAGGTTGCATGAAATGGGTCAGTACCTGAAGGTCATATTGCGCATGCGAGAGTCCTATTTCGCACACGGGAGCAGGTTCAAATTCCGCAACCCCGAAAAGGAAGGGGTATCATTTTATTTATAGGCCTCCGACATCGCGAAATCCTGGCGGTGCGCGAAATCTGGTGCGCCAGAGACGGTGGTGCGCAATTATTGCGTGCCAGCGCTAGGGACTCTTCACGAATCCCGGACTCCTTTCGCGCGACACTCATTTTTTCTCGCACATTGTCCTTTATTTCGCGCAACACTTCCAGGCCCTCCAGACTAGATCTCCGAGTCTGAATATGACTTCGCTTCGTGATTTTGAAACTTTCTTTAGGAATTAAAGAATTTTTTCAGCGTCTACAAATGCCCCCCCTCGGAATTGGATCAGCGAGAGGTCGCAACGATCAGATTCCGAAGGTAACACCGAAGGGTTGGGCTTCAAGGACCCCTTACTCGCAAAAAATGACGCGGCACACAAAATGCCGGTTTGCCATGGAATTAGCTTTCCGCGTGGCGCAGAACCCCAACCTCACCTATAAAAGGGTCCAGGGGTCCCATGAGCTGTACCAGAGATTTCTCGCGTGATAGGCTCTGAGCTCTCACGCGCGAAATTGCATTTGCGACTGCGTGTAAAACACGTTGTGTTAGCGCCTAATTCCTTCCGAGTTTCGGTCGTATTTACGCGTAACCCGAGATATTTCACGCCGACTGTTCTGATTTCATGCCCAACTCCTGAATTTCATGTGAAAGATCCAGATTTCACGCAACTCACCCCGATTTCGTGCAACTCATTTGGCTTCCGTGCAACTCATCGGGATTTCACGCAACTCTCTCAAATCACTTGAGATGGCCGCAAACCAAGTCGATGAGGGGGAAGCCGCCACTCGTAGAGCTGAAATGGTGGTGAAAGAGGAGGTTTATGGCGCCAAGTTGGTTGTTTCAAACAACAATACCTTGTTCAATCTGCTGAACCCCACCCAGAATGAGTATCCTCTGTCCAACAACCTCCCGCTGTAGAACTTTGGAATCTTGGAGGTGGTTCCACTGCCAGGCATCGATGTGGACACACCGCGGTCATGGGTGACCTGGGAGGATGACCTTCCCCGATACAATATTACCAACAATGGTCGTCCTTCCAGGGAGATCAGACACATGGATGTGTATGTCCTGAACCCGAGGACCAGGACCATTGTTGGGGGTGATCCTATTGCGGAGGGCTCTCCGACCCTCTATGAAATCACCTTCAGTCAGAGCATCACAAACTATACTAAGGGATGGCTGCAAGATTGGGACTTGCGGTACGAAGGCAACTTCACCAGTGAGTGGGCCTGGGCATAATGGGTTTTCCATACATGCGACCAATTTGGGGCCGAGCTGCGACACATTGGTCTGTTCGAGGCGGTGTGGATGTCGTAGTTCTACTTCTACCGCCAACCTGAACTCGGGCCTAAACTATTCACCTGATGGTCCCCTGACACCAACACATTCTATCTTCACCATGGGGAAGTTGGTATCAGTCTTTGGGATGTCCACTACATCGGCGGTATCCCACTGGAGGGTTATCAGTACGATGAGTTCTTCCACCCAATGAACACCTGGGAGGACAGATCACATACCCCCATGCTGACATGGCACCTGCTGGATCTGGCCAAAGAGAGGCTGAAGGTGAAGGACTTCCTGAAGGACATCGCCTATAAGGACTGGTTCAGCCTGTTCCTAGAGAAATACCCGACGGTCAAGATGCCAGGACGGGGAAAATGGTGCCCAACTGCGGCTCATAGGTGCAAGAATGGATCGTACTAGAGGATCCTGGAGACAGGACAATACCAATCATGGGGCTACCGCGTCATTGAGGCCCGGGACACGAATGTCCAATACGCCGGGTTCCTCTCCACCTTCCTGAATGGGTGGCTCATGCCGGTTCGGGACGCAAGGATGGGCGTCCGTCCAACAACCCTAGTGATGTCGGGCACCATGGCCACCAACAAAAGGTTCAACCTGGGGGTCCCCGTGCTGGCTAGGTTGTATGCCATTTTGGGACGCATCTCAAGAGGGGGTCACCTCGGAGGGTGTGTGGCCCCTTCAAAATATTTCATGGCTGGGTGGTGGATCATCTTGGTGGGTATACTTTCCCAAACGTCGTTCGTCCTCTAGGAAACGGTCTGTGGCCATCTCTCTTGAACATTGCACAGGTTGCACCGATGACGCTCAACGAGGAGGGGGTAAGGATCAAAATTGGAAACCACGCCAACTTTAACTTCATACCATTCCTCACCCCGATTGTCCAGATGGTAGACAATGGGCAAGGCTCGTTAGAGCAGAAAGAATACTTCCAGAGCATTCGAGGCGGGGTGCTTGTGGCTCGGATTGATGGGAAGATCATCTGTGAGCCTTACGTGCCGTCCCGATTTTCCAGGTAGTCCAGGTGTCTCCAGCGAATGCCGAAGAGTGTATTCAAGGATGTCTGGGAGGAGAAGAATCCCTATATCCTTTGCCAGATGTGGTTAATGTTCACCACTTATGGATCTGGTGACGTCATTACTCTTATTCCCATTGGGGTCGACGCTGGCCTATCATCTGAGTATGCCGAGCATTGGGCTATCGCGTACCCTGAGGGGATTTTACGCAAGCGAGTTCAGAAACGCAAGACTACCTGTGTGGAACCTAGGCGATGAGAGAGCAGGCAAGGTGATTCTAGAAGGGGGGGACCAGGGGTGCGCCAGGCAACGAGGCCTATGCAAGATAGGACCTCAGCAGTGGGGACATCGCATGGTGTTGCTACGACCTCGTTTCTCAGAGAAGGGTCACACGGGGCGGCCAGAGAGCTGCCCGGGAAGCAAATAAGATACCTGCTCGAACCTTCCCCCGATTCAATCTTCCCGGCTTTGTGGTCGGCCTAGATGACCCTGCGACAATCAATGAGAGTTGAAGCCCTATGGAAAAAGATAATTCAAGATGCGATCCAGCTGCCCGAAGTTGGGCCCGATAGGGTTACCGAACGGGTAAACATCCATTGGCGACACGCCTATCTAACGGCCATGGACACATACGCACACCAACGGGGTCAGTGTGTGGAGCCACCTTCCCTGGTGAAAGTGATGCTCGACCAAGAGAATGATCTGGAAATGATGCCGCCGGGAGAGGGAGATAGTGATGACTAGTTGGAGGGAGAGGAGGAAATAGGAGAATACGAAGGTGAAGGAGAAGATGAAGGAGTAGGTGAAGGAGAACCCGAAGGTGAGGGGTCGCAGGGGGTGGCCTACCAAGGGAGTCTCCGGGAGAGCGGCGAGATTGTCAGCTCTGATCTTGACATAACCGAGGTACTCGAGGTCTGTCTCTAATCTTATTCATCCTCCTTCTTTGTCCATTCTCTTTAGCAATTTCTAATACATGTCTCTATCTCACTCAGGAGCGTATAGGCGCTGATCAGGTATCCCCAATAGATGAAGGAGAAGAGGCGCTGGTGGGACATGGTGGGGCTCTGACGCCCATCATCGAAATGAAAAGCACTGAGGGGTCTCTTTCCATGATAGCTCCTGTAGCGGCCAGAACACCGAAGGCTAAGGCTCTAGGTTCTTGTAAGTCCCTTTCTTTGCTACCAGTGATTACTTTCAGAGAACCCAACTAATCAGGATGCTCCTTGTACAGTGATCTCGTCATTGGAGGCTCGTCGAGATGCAGAGCCCGGACCCTCCGTGAGTGGACTATTGGCGGATGTACCACCTCCTCCAGAACATACCTCCCAAACCGAGTCGGTCCCAGCAATTGGTGAGTAGGGGGCGGCAGACATCAGTGGTGCTATCATTGGAGCGAGTCTGGAAGCTGAAAAAGGCACTAACACTGTTGGGGAGAGAGAGGAAGGTCGCCCGGACATTGAGGATCCTATTCCTCATGAAGGCATCCCTGAGGAAGATCCTGCTGATGACTTGCTGGATGCCTTTCCTGTATACCAGCCCACTGATCCCGAGGAGATAGATGATTCAGACTTGAAAGCGGTCGAGGAGATATGGATAACACGGCGCAAAGGGTGGAAGTGCATCGAGAACTTTATCAGGCAGCCTCAGACGGATTGGCTGAGGCGGATGGGATCACTCAAGGCCTGGCTGCGTTTCCTGTGTGTCGGAGGGGATGACGCTCAACGCCTTCATCTGACGGTGCGTGATTGCATGACCGGGAAGATACATGAGAGCAACTAGCACACCGACGTTACCCAGTGTCAGGAAATATTGGTGAGCACCCAAGCGTTTTTGAGGGTGGAGCAGGATGTCTGGGGCCTCGAAGGGAAGGCGACAGAGAAAGAGGCCTTCATTGCAACATGATTTGAGCTCGTGGAGCAACTGACGTCTCAGCCGGCTGACAGCCAAGAACAACAGATGGAGATGAGTTACCAGATGACCATGCTTCAAACTGAACGGGCGTAGGAACAAGCTAGGATTGGCGAACTGCACTCTACGGCTGCTGATGGAGAGAGAGTCTTCAGGGAGTGAGAAGTAGTCCTGGAGGCCACCATCCAAAGGGTAGCAGCATTGGAAAGAGAAATACAAAACACTGATCCTTATGAGCCCTGTTTTGTCCATCTCATGAACTTCTTTCTTTTACTAGTCACCACTTCGAACCAATGTATGGACAAATCTATTTATCTATACCTTTGGTTTAGTATGCTCAACCATAATCCCAAAATAAATAACAATTCACCCCTATGCTCATGTGCTCCAAACCCAATGTGAGAAACAAAGGATGCTCGTGTTATCATTTTGTACGACTACGGGGCGTCAACAAAGCTTCAGGCATCCGAAATCGGACCCAGATTTATGAGGAGGAGAGGGAGTTCCAGTTGAGAGGAGGGACCTCAGACCGATTGATGTATCGTCTCCTTAATGTGCTCTAACGCACGAGCGGGGCAATGTCGGGGCATTAAAATCAATCTGAACATAGGGAGATGAAAAAAAGGGGAATCACGTTTCCCAAATTCGGAACACTATGGGGGGTGTGAAGATGGAGGACAGTTGCGAACTGTGGCGGAAACACAGCATCCATATCGCATTGGCTTGAAATGGGGACAACAAATGAGGACTAACCGCTGACCATGTTCGCAACACGGGGCCTAACTCAAATATCATCGATTAGTCTTCCGGAACATTGGCCCAGAACAGCAGGCGGACCATAATTCAATCATCCATACTATTACAATAGGCGGACCAAAGGTCTATCATTCGTATTATTAAAGTAGATGGACCACAGGTCGAGCATCCATACTGTTAGGGGGTCCCATCAAACATGATCGGTCTTCCGGAATGTTGGCCCATGAGAGTAGGCAGACCATAGGGAAATCATCCATACTGTTACAACAGGCAGTCCAAAGGTCTATCATCCACATTGTTACAGCAGGTGGACCAAAGGTCGAGCATCCATACTATTAGGGGGTCCCATCAAACATGATCATTCTTCCGGAACGTTGGCCCAGGACAGCAGGCGAACCATATGTCAAACATCCATACTGTTACAATAGGCAGACCAAAGGTCTATCATCCGTATTGTTATAGCAGGCGGACCACAGGTCGATCATCCATACTGTTAGGGGGTCCCATCAAACATGAAAGAGGATGAAGATCTGAATAAAGTGGAACGAAAAGCGTGGAAAGTGAAGTGGTGGTTTTTTCAAAAAGAATCCAACAATCCCAAAATTATGCCACCGTGGTGAAGGCACATTAGGCAGACACATTAATCTGGTCACGGATCATCCCTAATTTTAGACAGGACCTCTATGGTGAGAGAACTTTCACTTCCCAATTACTATGGGGAATCCCAAAATCATTCGAGGTAGATTCTATAGCAACACAACTCCCAAAGGGGGTCATGAAAAGGGTTCGACAGTGAGGAGGGACGGGATTTGGTAATCCCTGGGGCTGGACCCAAGATGAATTGTCTGGGCGTTCCTACGTATCCCATAAGGATGGGAATCAAGCCTCACTTAGTTCGGTAAATGATCTTAGTTTAAGGTCTTAGAGATTAGACAGAGGGGTAAGGAGAGTGGGAGACACATGGTAAAGCGATTGTGAAACCTGACGTGAATGAGGACAAGGTCCTTCTTACCATGTGTTCCTTGGAGAAGTGTTTAGGTCAAGGGACTGAACACGAAAGTTAGGATGGGCCCATGGAGAAGTGCCCGAGCACTCCTATGTATCTCATAAGGATGAGAATCAAGCCATACGTAGTTCTTGGGAGTGACTTTTAATGTCATGCAGGACAGGAAACATGAGGGATAATTCTTATGATAGGGTGCACGCGGGGTGGCTATTTCAAACCCGATGTGAATGATAACATAATCCCATACCATGCCACGCGATCCCATAGTCAAGGTCCCAAATGCGGGACAAACATGATGAATTAGTAGACCTCAAGCTAGACCCAAATACAAGAGGTCTGGGTGTTCCTACGTACCCCATAAGAATGGGGATCAATCCATATGTAGTTCTTAGATGGTGGCACGACATGACATGGTACCTGTGCAAAGGATGAAAGGGGTGTGCGTGTCTAGCCCTCGCACCAAAAGAAGCGGCACTTGATGTATCTTGTTTGTCCCTGAAGGTGAATGGTTTTTCTTTTGTGGAGCGACTGGCGTAGGGAATAAATTCCTAGAATCGACAAAATAATCAAGCCGTATACAGGTGTTGACAAATGGTATGGTAATTGACCAAAACCCAACGTGATGTCCCTTATGGAGAGGTCATCATGATGCAATGCCATTTTTCATCGTGTGACCGGGATGATATCATCACAGTTTATGGTCATGTGGTGGGACTAACCAGCATAGTTTAAGGTCATATGGCTTGGAGCCGGGGGAATACACACGATTCCATAAGGCATACCTGATTCAGATGAGGACATAATCCCATACCATCTCCACATGCGATTCCGGGAGAGGAGCCTCAGGCCAAAGGGCCGGTGAGGGTTTAAAGCTCAAGGGGCAGGAGAAACCAGCTTCCAGCTGAGCTGGGCCCGAAACGCAATGTCTGGGCGACCCCTTGTATCATGTGGGGATGAGGGTCAAGCCATGCATGGTCCTTAGAGAAGACCCAAGCCTATAATCTTTGTGCTCGGATCGTGGAAGCCCTAAGAGACATAATAACATAGCTTTGTATGCCAGACGTGTGGAAGTGCACTGGGGGTTAGTGCAAAGATTGTCGAGTTTGCACCTTGACAAGATGGGGTGGAACATAATGTGAATCATGCAACCAACATTCAAGACCTGAAGGAGGGCTGACGTGATGATAGAGGATTACTGCTAACCATGTTCGCAACACAACATCCTGTCGTGTTAGCCTAAAATGGGGGAAAAATAATGAGCATCGACTACTGCCCACATTTTCAACACGGGATTTGTATCAATTTGTTGTCTGAAAACCTTGGGGGTGTTGGCCCGTGATGGTAGAAGATCCCTTAGGCGTTGTATCCAGGCCATTCTTGAGGGTCCCTTTGGGTGTGAAATATAATGGGGTCCCGAATGAAGGGGAGCACAAAGCTTGACAAGTGTAAGTAACTTGCCAAAGATGAATCTGACACTCCAGGTCCTAGACCAGAGTACTCTGGACGCATTAGCAGACCACTGGAAAGGGTCGAAGGGCTTAGTTTACGAGCGGCCAAAAGATGGAGGATTCCCGGGAGAAGGGGGCATGATGCCAAAAACCCTATAGCACACATATATATCACCATCGTGGAGAGGGACAGGATAAGAGGCCGAGGTGACCGAGAGATCGTGGGATCTCTCAAGAGATGGGGCTGGACCTGAAATCTAGGTGTTCAGGCAGTCCTATGTATCCCATAAGGATGGGAATCAAGCCACACGCAGTTCTAAAAGCACGGTTTAACATCATGTAGGATGATTAGAGTCATTTCATCTGAGAATGTGTATGGCACGATGAGTAATCCAACGTGAATGAGGGCATAAACCCACACCACACCGTACACTTCGGGTAAGAACTTGGGCTAAGGGGCCCGAGAAGGCCAAGGGGCCTGAGGCTGGGCCTCGGTCAGGAAGGCCTGACCAGCTTGCAGTTTAGCGTCATGTAGTAAGTACGAGCATGGGGGGAATTGGATTACCTGGATAGGGGAGGTGTACGACATGAAGGGTAACCCAACATGAATGAGGGCATGATCGCACACCACACCGTACAATTCCACAGGAGAGAGCCTGGGTCGGAGGCCCGATGCTAGGCCTTAGTCAGGGAGGCCTGACCGGCTTCTAGTTTAACGTCTTGTTGGATGAGCGTGCAGTTTAAGGTCATGCAGGACCGTGGGCCAGTTTAAGGTCATGGGGTCGTAGGGGCCCAAATGTAGGGCCAAATGTAGTTTAAGGTCATGCTGGACAAGATGTAGTTTAGGGTTATATGAGACCGTGATCCAGTTTAAGGTCGTGGGGGACCCTGTAGGGTCAAGAACAATATTGCTTAAGGAACTTGGAATTAGTGGGAGGAGTTACATGCTCACCATCATTGGTTAGCATGGAATAAGCACCATCGGGATAGACCTTATGGACAATGAAAGGCCCATCCCATTTGGGCTCCAACATGGGTGGTTTCCTACCAGGAATCATTGGCACCCTGAGGTCCAGTACCAGGTCACCTTGTAGGAAAAATCAGAGGCGAACCTTTTTGTTGAAAGCTCGAGCCATCCTGCTCTGATGCCATTCTAGGTTGTGCGAAGAACGAAGCCTATTCTTGTACAGTGCTTCCAATTCAGATAGACGGATTTCAGCAACTCTATCTAGTGCTTGTTGGTCGTAGACCGCTGTACGCAATAAGGGAAACTGAATCTCGATGGGCAGGACAGTCTCAGATCCGTATACGGGGTCACCTGGGTGGAATTACGATTCATCATCTGATAAGCCCAAAGGGCTTTGGGGAGTTTATCCAGACTACTCTTCTTGTTCTGACCAACCATCTTTTGCATAATTTTAGAGATGGTTTTGTTAAATGCCTCGATATTTCCATTCACCTGTGCATGATAGCGGGAGGTATGGTTAGAGAGAATGTTGTACTTGGCATACAATTTCTTCAGCTCGGCTGCTCGGAAGTTGGTGCAGTTATTCGTGAGGATAGCATGAGGTACTCCAAATCGATAGATGATGTTGGAACCCACGAAGTCAGCGATAGAACG
This sequence comes from Viscum album, assembly GCA_963277665.1. NCBI lineage: Eukaryota > Viridiplantae > Streptophyta > Magnoliopsida > Santalales > Viscaceae > Viscum > Viscum album. The sequence goes on along the minus strand of OY728157.1, from coordinate 1,449,148,872 downwards.
ATATTTGACTTCCTTGAGCGGAACTAACTCCGCCCACTTGGAAAAGAAATCCACATTGGTTATAATGAACCAGCATTGGCAAGCCGTCACCGGTGGGTAAGGTCCTACGAAATCCAAACCCCAGACTGCAAATGGCCAAGAATACTTGGTAGTGTGGAGAGGATCCAGGGGCCGATGCATGAAGTTAGAATGAAAATGGCATGCATGACACCTCTTGGAAAACTTGATGCAGTCATGGATCATGGAGGGCCAGAAGTACCCCAACCTTCAAATCTAGTGAGACAACTTTGACCCGGCCTGATGGGAACCACAAGAAACAACATGAACCTTTTGAATGACATGTGGAATCTTGACTCCTTGAAGGCAACAGAAGATAAAACCATAAAATCTGCACTTGTAAATGATCTGCTCAAGGCTGGGACCGCTACGAAGGGTAAACTGTAGCGTGCGGTGTCAGATTCTCTTGTGCTCGGCCTGTTCTGACGGAAGATTACCGTTTCAGAGGTATTCAACCAGGGGTGTCCTCCAGTCAGGAAAAATTTCAATCACCACATCTGAAGTGCCCGGGGCTCCCTATGTAGGGGCACCAATGGTAAGATGGTTCACCCATGGGCCGTGATCATCCTCCGGGGTAACAGAAGCAATTAATCTCCGGTGCACCATGTGGATAATCAGGTCGTTCTGTTCGGGCTCCGAAAGCGACGCAGCTAGGCTGGCCAAAGCATCTGCTCGATCGTTCTATGACCGGGGGATATGAACGACCTCCGGCCGAGAAGGGAACTGGGCCATTAGATGGAGGTGCACTCCAAAAATGGCACGAGTTCTGGATTTCTGACAACATAGTCCCCATTGAACTGCTTAATGACCATCTCGGAGTCCCCTTTCACATACAGATGGGGTACGTCGATCTCGAGGGCCAGCTCGAGGCCAGTAATGAGGGCATGACACTCTGCCTCATTGTTGGTGCAGTCCTCTAACAATAGGAACGAATATGGCAGAACGTCCTGCTCCGGGGTGATGAAGACAATACCCAGGACCACTTTGTAGAGCCTAGGATCGTTGAGTCTGCTACCGGTGGGGCTCCAGTAGGCACCGTCAAAGTGCATCTACCAGCATGGGAAGATATGATCGACTGAGAGGATTGCCTCATCAGGAAAACCTAGGTCCCGCGACTGATCTGCGGAGGTTGGGTGGGCAGCTAGAAATTCTGCCAATGCCTGTACTTTGATAGCCTTCTAAGGCATGAAACTGATATCGAACTGCTGGAGGATCACCTCCCACCGCGTTATTTGGCCATTCAACATAGGTCAGTTCAGGATGTACATCAACGGGTCTACCAGAGAGACCAACTGTACCTCGTGGTGCTGCAAGTAGTGCCGTAATTTCTGTACGGCAAATACGAGCACCAGACAACTCTTCTCGATGGGAGAATATATAATTTTTGTATCGAGGAGCATGCGGCTGAGGTAGTAGAGGCTATTCTCTGTTCCCTTTTTGTTATTCTAGGCGAGAAGTGTGCCAAAGGACCATTCCAGGGAGGTCACATAAAGGACCAGTGACTTCTTGGAGATGGGTGGCATCAAGACCGGAGTTTGGAGCAGATACTGCTTGATTTCTTCAAAGGAGGTCTGACACTCTTCATCCCATTCATAGGTAGCACCTTTCTTCATGAGCTGGGAAAAGGGATTACAATTTTCAGCTAGATTCACAATGAATCGACATATGTAGGATAAGTGTACTTGAAGACCTCGAAGTTCCCGAATATTTCTTGGGGGAGGCATCTGGCGGATGGCCTTAATCTTCTCTGGGTTGATCTCGATGCATCGGTGCCTGACAAAAAAGCCAAGGAACTTGACAAAGGTGACCCTAAAGGAACACTTCAACGGGTTCATCTTCAGGTGGTGAGAACAGATGAAACTGAACACTTTCTCAAGGTCCTTGATATGGTCATGGCACTGGCGAGATTTGACTACCAGGTCATCCACGTAGCATTCTACCAATGATCCCAAAATCGGCTTAAATATGCGATGCATGGCCCGTTGATAGGTGGCACCCACATTCATCAGGCCGAAGGGCATAACCCAGTAACAGAAAGTAATTTGGGGTGCTCTGAAGGCAGTGGACTCTTCGTCCTCGGGGGCCATCCAGATCTGGTTGTGCCCAGAATATCCATCCATAAAGGAGAGGGCTTGGAACCCAGTCGTGGAATCAGTCAACAACTCTGTCACTAGAAGGGGAAAATCATCTTTCGGATAGTGGTGATTGAGATCGCAGAAGTCGATACAGACCCTGATATGTCCATTTTTCTTCTTGACCGGCACAATGATGGCAAGCCACCGGGGGTACTGAACTTCCTTGACGAAGTTGGATTTGATAATATTGTCAACTCTGGCCTCAACCATGGTTTCATGAGAAGGGTGCATCTTTCTGGGAGGCTGCTTAAACCCACGATGGTTCGCCGAGAGACCAAGGCGGTGAACAGATACCTGAGGATCTAGTCCTGGTATCTCGTCGTAACTCCTAGCGAACACATCACGATGTTGTTTGATGAATTCCACATAGTATTGCTGCTCCTCGAGGGAGATGGTAGCGATGACTAGTGTGGGTCTCATATCTTCCTCGTTACCGAGTTCCACCTGTACCAAATCGTCGACCGTGGTGGATACGCCCTCATCAAAGGTAGGGTGAGCATCATCCTTATCCTCCTCTCCACTTGTGGGGGGATCATCCACGGGTGGAGCTGCTTCTGAGCTATCAAACCCTGATGGGCGGCTGGTGCCAGATTGGGCGGCAATGGTCATCGTATCGGGAGATTCATGCACCACTGAGACCATAGTGATGAAGGCAGTCGATCTAATCCCATCTGGCCTTCGGCTCAAGGGTCCATGCTTGGTGACATCAAAATAGTAGTGGAGCATCGGCTTGAGCTAGTTGATTCCAGCCCAACAGAAGAGACATGTATGACGTACCACCGTTTCCATGAGCCTGATGTCCCGATACTATATGGGGGTAGGAGGTTCCAGGATCACCCTAGCCTGGTTGGTGTAGGAGTACGAGGTGATTTTCTGCCATCGCTTGGACCTGGGAATATGCCTTCCTCTTGTACCTGAAACAACAAAGCACTGCCCCATGTCGAGGGGCGTGGCCTCCAACCGATGGATTGGGAAGATTTAAGTGTCATTCAAACCTACCCAGGGATCACTTGTGACAGTGGCGGGCTCAACCTCACCTTCCAGAATCTTCTTATCCCTTCTCTTTTAATAGTCGGCATCTAGATAACGGGCTTCACAAGAGGCAAAAGGAGACGCATCTCCTTAAAGCACACCTACTCGACCATTAAGGAAGTATTTGAGGCATTGGTGATACGATGAGGGGACTGTCACGAGAAGGTGGAGCCATGACATGCCCATCAACATGTTATACGCGGTGTCCTGGGAGACAACCATGAATTCGGTGCTGGGAATTAGTCCACCAAACTGGGTCTTCAAATGGATCTTGCCGACTGGGGTTTGATCGGTCCTGTCATATACCTGGATTCTAAGGTCGAAGGGAGCTAAATCATCCTCAGACAGACCTAGATTCTGCCGTGTCTGAGTCGAGATTAGGTAACTCCCATAACCCATGTCAGCAAGACAACGACGAACTTCAATGCCATTGAATTGACCAATGATGTACAGTGGGAGAATGTGCCACTTTATGGGAGGGTCCTAATCTTCACCAGAGAATGAGATAACTGCTTAGCATTCGGCGTTCTCAATTTCCTCAGCGTGGAAGTCTTCTGCACCTGCTACCTCCGTCTCAAACTTGAGGGGGCTCGTTTGGGCCTCGGTATGTGCCTCACGCAATTCAGATGACAGACAGAGAGCCTCAAGGATAGAAATACTTTCTGGAATGCCGACAAGGTTCCTCAGAACATCATACTTCCAGGCAAAAAGTGAGCTTCTGCTTACAGGAGGCCGCTCTGAAATTGGGGGCACGAAGGGTCCTGCTGGCTGGGTCAGCGGCTAACTAGTACTAGTCATATCTCCTTGATCACTAGTCGAAGCCCGGAGAGTGGCTGCCAGATGAGGACCGGAAGGCTGGGGTTGGCTGGTGGCAGGGCGGAGCTGGTCGCGGCATGACTGAGATGGTTTTGCCTGATCCAGCAACAAAAACAGTGGTGGAGGCGGACCCGTCGACACCGGATGAAGGGGTCATGTGTGCTGAGCTCTGTACTGGGCCTACTTTATGGTTTCAGTAGTGTACACGGCCTAGCTGGAGGTGCCAACTGTCGTGCCCCGACGATTCATGTAACCATGGCTCCGCCGACGTTGGCGATGGCTACTGACATTGGGAAGGTCCACCTGGCGTTCCTCATCGTCGGGAGTCAAAACGGGATTTAGCAACTCTACGGTGTTAACCGAAGCGTACCCCAGACATTCACTTGAGGAGTCATCTACTACCGGGCGGAGTCTCAGAGGGATCCCCATTTTTGTGGGAATAAAGTCGCCAAGAGTGCGGGATGAAGACGACATCGGCAGGGCACATTCTTTCTTCTTGTGCCGCCGCTACCTACCCTTCTGAGAAGAGGCTGGCTGAGATGATGATTCCGACCTATTAACCACAGTTTCTGAGGGATCTATTTGATTCAAACGTTCAAAGATGATGCCATGGGCGTGGGAGACCATCTTGCAGGCCATCCAGTCATTATACTTCTGGGACCCACGATCAGAAACCTGCTGCCATTCATCCTCGTCGCCGCTACTGCCATCTGATCTCACAAAAACACCTTCCACTTGTGCCGGAGCTGGGCCCAACCTGACTATATTGTTGTCAATATGGTCTTGGATCCAGTCATTGAACACGTATCATCCCTGGATGGTGTGACCTAGGGTCTAGTGATAAGGGCAGTAGTTGGGGTGATTAGTGAGATGCGCCTCATCTAGCTTCCGGCACTAAGGCAGCCGCACGATTCTCTACTCCAAGGCACTACAGAAGTAACAGGGGTCCTGAGCCTCGTCAAACGAGTAGGTCCAATTCCTTATTTCCGGAAAGGGGGCTCTAGAGGCTAACCCTGATGGGGGGCCGGAGGAGCATGCCGATGAGGTGGAACCTAATTATCTCACCTAGGCGGCGGCGGTGCGTTGCACGGAGGTGCTTGCCGATTTTGAGGTAGTCGCTACTGGGCTTGAAGCTGTGCCCGTGGGGGCTAACCCCTATGGGGCTGCGGAGCTGGTCTCACTGGTAGAAACTCTAGCTGCTTGGGGTACTCTATCTGGGCCACAACAGCGGGCTCGACTCTGGAAGCTCTCCTTACAGGGATTACAGGAGGTAGTGGGCATGCCTGACTGGACTATTGCAGGGCTTCTTTGAGGCGCTGAGCCTTGTCTAAGAAGTCCTCGAACCCTCCGGGGTAATTCTGAGTGATCAGAGAAGGAACCAGCACTTATTTAATGTTCCCTATGCAAATTTTCATTAATTTATCTTGAGTTAGTGGCATGTCAAGGGAGTATGTGAGCCCCTTCCACCGGGCAATGAAGTCCGCGACTCGCTCATCGGTCCTTTGCATGCACCTGAAGAGGTCTGCGATGTTCGTCTTCTAGGTTGTGGAACTGAACTGGTAGAGGAATTTCCTATGAAGGTCCTCCCGGCTAGTCACTGATCCGACATAGAGCTGGCTATACCAGACGAATGTCGGCCCCTCTCGTGTCTGAACAAATCAACGGAGCTTGGTAGCCTCCTACTGCGCTGAAGTCCCTAATATAGGCCCATACCTTGAGTTGAAGTGGGCCAGGTGCTGTGGCGGGTCTCTTGTCCCATTAAAGTGGGTGAAAGTGGGGTTCCCAAATCTCGGAGGAGCTGGCATATCATCCACCCATGCTAGTTATGGCTTTCCATCTAGTGGGATCGCCACCTATAGAGTTTCCAAAGCCTCTAAGCGGGTGATGAGTGCTTCCATCGGATCACCTAGATGCAGGTTCCAGTCCTGACGGGGATCCCTATCCACAAGCGCATTTTCAGGATCTTCAATCCGATAGACAAGCTCAACAGCTCGTGGGTCAGCTGGTGGAGCGACAATTGGTTGGGCGGGGGGAACCTGAGCAGGATCCCTTGGGTGATCACGCCGCTCAGGAGGTTTTGGCGAAACATATCACGCCCTCTTCCCATGAGCTCAAACTCTCCTCTATCAGCGAACACTGCATGATCGTGGTTTCCCGAGAGAATATTGTCGAGGGTTAGTTTTTCCTGCCCCTGCTGCCCCAGACTAGGATCACCGTAATCGGGTCACCGTTCTGCAATGCGTTCAGCCAGAAGCTCATCGACCAACCTCTTCTGCTCAGCAAGTTGTTGGTGCAGTGTGCCCTTCTTGGGATCATCCTCTGCCTTCTGCACTGAGGCATATGGGTTGGAGAGCTTGACAGCCCCAACATGTTCTTTACCCTTGTTGATATTCCGGATTAGTGTTAATGCCTCAGTGGGTGCGGGGAGACCTAGGAGGTTCCTCTGTTGACGAGTAATCCTCCCTAATGGGTCCAGTAACGGCCTGTCTTCAAGGGGTATGTCCCCATCAAGAAGTTCCAAACTGTTCCCCTCTCCCGATAGATTGGACATGTTGACCGTCGCTGCCCCCGTGGGCATGTCCTCAGAGCCGCCTGGTGAGTCGGGCTGCCGGAAAATCAGACTGAAGATAAGGGCAGCGTACTGCCCCCATCCAAGTATGTGCATGTGGGGGGTGGCCTCGTCGATAACTTTTCGGAGTACTCGAAAACTCTGAACGCATTGTTGTTGGAGGGCCATCTGGTGGAAAAGTGATTCGGGATGTCGAACCGCGGGGAGCGTGGCCATGTCGACCCGACGACATTGCTCACCGATATCCTCGAGGTGTGCTTGACTCCCTGGATAAGGCACTTTCTGATGGCGAAGACTGGAGTGAGTCACCCGGAGAGTCTGGCGGAAAAATTCAAACTCTCCCGGGGTGAGCGATTCTGGTATATCAAAATCCAACCCAGCGACCGGCCAAAACTTCTCGGGGAAGTGGCCTGCTGCGAGGATTGCCCAGAAGCCCCACAGCTTTGGTTCAGGATCTAGCCTTTGATGGCCCCGTTCATCAATTGGGATTGGCTGGGGAACTAGCAGCGGTGCCGAGGCAGGCCGCTGGGCTGGCCAGTGGAGAATACGACAAGCATGCCGATTGGCCGCAGAATCCTAGGTCGTCCTCCAAGGGTTGCAGTGTCCGGGCTACCACGTCATGATAAGACGGGCCGGTGAACGAGCCTCTAGTCACAATGTTGGTGCTTTCCAAGGTCATGCTACATCGTGGATCTTCCGCCATCAAACCCCAAAAAAGGTCTCCGTCATCTCTGGACGAGGTGGAAGGTGCTTCCGGAGAGGCCGATGGTGACTGCAAGTTCAATACCTGGGGGTACGCCAAGTCCTTGTCCTCCTGGATATACCTTCAGAGGGAGGCGAGGATCGTATGGATCTCTCATTCAGGGAGTATGAGGATAACACACCGCATCCTTATCCCTCCCTTTGACTCAAAGGATTGGGGGGAAGGCTCCATCACCGAGTCGTACTCCGCCTCAGAGTCTGAGAAACGGACTGGTCTGATTTTCATCTGGCCTTCCCTGTAATTTCTCTTGCGGCTACAATGTCCCGCCTTCCTACCCCTGGGTGGCTCCTCGGGGCAAGGATGATTTCCGTCCTAGAGTCCTCTGGCCGCAATGGTGCTGGGGCGGAGAGGATTGAAGGCCGGGGTGCGAGGAGCACCGGGGCAAATGTCAAAAGAGACATGGGGAGGACCTCTATGTGGGTGAGTGACCAGATATGCAACGACTCCATACTCGTGGTCTGCGGTAGGGGAAGTGACCTCGTACCCCATGTAGTGAGCGCTCGAGAGAGCCCCATCCAGAGTGTTGCTGTCACAGGGAAGCCCTTTACCTGTGGCGAGGGTGGTGCCAGACAAGCCTCTGGGATGAGGTCGGAAGCAGGAAGGACCCATACCTTCCAGAACAGTGGCACAGAGTATGCCTTCATGACGTATGGCACTACAATGAATTGGTCCGCAGTGGCCATTGCCTGTGCCGATGACCGGGAGGGTCAAACCAACCTTCCCGTGGGGCGGTCAGGGCCTCGATCTGGGTCAGGCATGTAACTGCCCCTGCTCAACGTGTGCGGGGGTTTGATGACTGGAGTCAGTAGTGGCTCAGGCCACAGTGGTTTCTGGCGTTGATGCCCCATGGAGGGCATCCTCTTCCGCTTGCGCCCAACGATGGCATCGGGTTAGATGGGATGAAGCCGGTGGTGCAGGCACATGGGTTGCCTGCTCCTCGGCCTGGGGAGTCGGGCGGCGGCGTCGATGCGGCCTGGCAGGGGACTTAACCATGAACCCTTGAAGCGGGTCTCTGGTCATGCCAACCCATACATCCCCTACCTCATCAGTGTAGGGAAGGGAGGTGTCTAGGCATTCCAGGGAAAACCTCTCGAAACGGTTGAACATCGGGGTGGGGAGAAGTGGTTCTCTGCGCGGCCCTCTAGGGTGGCATTGGCGGGGAGGTACAACTGCCTCGAGGTCCAAACGGGCCATATCCCTGGTGGGGATGACCCCTTTCTCCTCTTACCAACGCACAAGGTCATTGATCACCCTTCGTTGGATAATCTCTAATGGGGAGAGGGGTCGTGAGGGCCCGACAGTCATGGAGGTCAGAGTAGCTGTGGAAAGGGTGGAATCGCGCGGGCTGGCTGTGTCGGTACTGCCCCTGCCCCGACACCGGTGGGTAGGTGGCGATCGAGCTCCAGATGCAGCGATCTGATTCCTTAAAGTAAGGGAGATGAGCCCATTAACACTAACATGAAGAGAAATCGACAACTAGTAGCCCGACACCATTCCGTCTTCTATGGTCGGTAAGAGGGATCCGCACTGACAACATTGCAGAACGGAGTGCTCAATGTCTTGACTGCCCCAACCCCTGGCAGGTTTCACATCCTGGTGCTGGGTGTCCGGACCTGGTGACATGCTAATCTTCTGACACCCGAAACCCTACCAGTCTCCATATTGAGGTGAATAGATTAACGTCGGGTTCACCATTTTTTGTTTCTGACGCTTTCGCCGGGGCGCACGCGCATCCGTCATGCAGGGGAGGACGCGTGGCCTATGGCCCCGCATTCCCACTTTCCAAAGGCTGGTGGCATCCATTCCTTGTTCAGGGATGTCTGCTCCTTGATCAAAACCGGGATGATGGGATGTCAGTTCTTCCTTTTTTGGGTTCCTCCTCGGAGCTCGTCACCTAGTCTGGGTCTCCCTCATAGATTTAAGACATTTTCGTGAATCTTGTTCTCGTTTCCATATCTTCATCGATGCCTGTTAATTATGTTGCTTCCGTCGAGACGCTCCAAGGAGTCTGGTTGGGGCAGCAACCTTCGGTGAGGAGTGTGGTCACACTGAGGCGTCATGGGCATGTCTTAATGCTGGGGGATTGGCATGTCTGTCTTATTTCCCTTATTATAGGGATTCTCGAGGGTGCGAAAGCCCGAGGCATCCCACATCGAACGCAGGGAATTGCATGTCGTAGGCATGTATCTGAGTTTTTCCTCAGCTTCCCATGTTTAACATGGGGTATGCTGCGAGTTTAACATCCAGCGGAGACATATTGGACCGATCGGAACACTGAGAGTGGATCATATTGAAGAACCCCCTGGGGGGAACACCGATGTTGGGGCCAGCACGTGGGTGGCTTCCCAGATACTGTTGAGTGGAATGAGGTGGCATGATCCCACCGGGATGTGGCAGCCCGGGTAAGGATCAGGATGGGTGATGGATTTGGGCTTGAGTCTCGAGGAGACTTCCTACGTATCCCTGTGGTAGGGAATCAAAGTCCACGTAGTTTGATGATACGGTGGGACACCTGAAAAGGCGACCCGTGAGAATGAACGCATGGATGAGACCCATAGGGAGTAAGGCCTTTGGGCTAGGGCATGAGCTTCCTAAGACAAGTGGGCTTGAGGGAGAGGTCGGGATGGGACATGGGTGTTGGGATAGAACCTCATGAAGGCTTCCTACGTACCATCCCTTAGCACGGATAAAAGTCCTCATAGTTCAGGATGGATGGGGATTACGCTCTGAGGTAGCCCATGATGGAGGATATGGGGCTTACGCTCTGAGGCAGCCCATGAAGTTGGTGAACCGACGCAAAGGCGTCAGAACGACCGGGTGGTGGGCTTGAACCTCGTGGAGGCTTCCTACGTACCAGGACTTAGAACGGATCAAAGTCCTCGTAGTTTGGGTGGTGCAGTTTAATGTCATGTGGGAAGGGGGCATACCATTTAATGTCGTGATGGATGACATACAGTTTATCATAATGAGGGACAGGGCAGACAGTTTAACATCGTGCTAGATGGCATAAAGTTTAATATCATGCAGGATGGGGCAGACAGTTTAACATTGTGCTGGATGGCAAACAGTTTAACGTCATGCGGGATGGGGCAGACAGTTTAATGTCGTGCTGGACGACATTTGGGGCTTACACTTGGAGGCGGCCCACGAAGTTGCTGAACCGACGCGAAGGGGTCGGAACCACCGGGTGGTGGGCTTGAAACTCGTGGAGGCTTCCTACGTACCATGCATTAGCACGGAACAAAGTCCTCGTAGTTCACCGTATGTGGGGGTCAGGGTCGGTGCACACTCTAAGCTCACGTGAGTCATGCTCGGTGTGAGAAACAAGAGGTTGTAGGGACCTCTAGATCACGTCGCAAAGGTTGCGTCCGTGATAAGCGAAGAGGGGCTTACGCGTTGAGTGGCCCATGAAGCCGAGACTTACTCCAAGATTGAGGCCCGAGGTGAGACAAATCATAGTGGGAGAGGGATTTGGGATCGAAGATGAGAGGTGCCTTGTTCCCTATCCCGCCCTCCACTGGCCTTGTCAGTGCGGAAGTACGAAGGTGCATGTGTGATACATTCTGCAAGAGGGGATAGGGGCTTAAACCAAGGAGGAAGCCCTTCCCCCGTGGGTAAACGCCACTCCAAAAAGGAGGATATCATCCCCTGCGGGGGGTGATTCCATCCCCATGGAGACGAGCGGGCATAAAGAATGCCCGAGATGGGGGGACCCTGGATGCGAGGCATGAGGTCGAATCACAGTTTAACGTCAGGTGTTGAGGATGAGGTGCTTGGCAGTTTAACGTCCTGCAGCTAGGACGGGGTGAGTTCGCTCCTCACACCTAGGTCTTACATAATCGGTACCCGCATCCCCTTGGGGAAGGGAAGACACCGGCAAGGCCATTGTGAACGGGGGCCGCAGTGCGAACCATCGAATAGTCCACGTTAGCATGGCTATCTGAAGAAGTAATAGCCGTTAGCGTGCCTATGTGAAGAAGCATGAGGCAAAGCAATGAAACGGGAAACACCACTCAAGGGACCTTGAGGTTACTTAGTATGAGCCTAGAAGGTCGTACGGGAAAACAACACATGGCGTGCATGCCCGGTATGGAGGACATCAAGCACCTACACAGGGAGGCACCCGGGGGGAATCAAGGTGAGGGGTCCTAGGGATTTCGCGCAAAGGAAAGGTTTGTGTGAAAAACATCAGGATGGCGCGTAATTGGGGTAGAGGAATTGCGCATGGCTAGGGGGGATTGCATGCAAGGGCTGTGAGTTGTGCGCGGGTGGCAACAGCCTAACCCTAAGTCAAGTCCACACCCAATGAAGGGATTGCATTCAATTGGGCCTTTTTGCGTGCAACGGAAGGAATTGCGTGCAAGGGAGGAACCCTGAGGGGTTTTGAATTTTATTTAAGCCAGTGGGATTGCACGCAAAGGCGGATAATGGGGTGGGGTTGTGTGAAAAGGGTCAGTACCTGAAGGTCATATTGCGCGCGTGAGAGTCCTATTTCGCACATAGGAGCCGATTCAAATTCCACAGCCCCGAAAAGGAAGGGTTCTCCTTCTATTTATAGGACTCCAACATCGCGAAATCCAGATGTTTCACGAAATTCTGCGTGCCAGAGACGGTGGCGCGAAATGTTAGCCACGCGGGCGCGGGCGCGCAATTATTGCGCGCCGACGTCGGGGACTCTTCTCGAATACCAGACTCCTTTCACACGGGACACATTTTTTCGTGCGCATTCTCCTTTATTTCACGCAACACTTCCGGGCCCTTTGGAATCGCTCTCCGGGTCTGAATATGACTTCGTTTCGTCATTTCGAAACTTCATTTAGGAATTACAGACTTTTTTGGAATCTATACATAAAAAGTAATTAGTTAATAATTAACAATAAAGAAGCATTCATGTGACACCATCGAGAGGTACCAAAGGTTTTACCTAGATAAATCCAAAGAACACCGTGTGTACTTCCCGAGTACACACCCTTTACATCAGCTTCCATGATCATATCCCGTGAAAAATTCAAATTCCTCCAATCCAATCAGATCTATGATTCGAAAAATGTGGATCGCTGTGCAGATCCATATAGGATGGAACACGAAATTTACAATTACATGTTTTTATATACCATATACTCCATGTAGTACCTATATTATTGAGGTTGAGAACATGGAGTCACCCATTGATCCATGTATTAGATACATGATATATGGGAACACATGCCATGAAACTCTGAGGTTACACATTGAGTAGTCCAAATATACACCGTGTACCACAGACACACCCACCACAAACGACATGGAATGATCAAGTAATATGATATAATCATGGGAAGAAGATAAGTACACATCATGTAATTTTGTACATGTCTTGTTGTCTTTTTTAATGTAGTCTTTTCAATTTTTCATAGAAAGAAGAATTTAATGTATAATTAAACCAATTGATTATGTGTTCAGTGTGCTGTTCATTCAACTATATGTTCCACATCATAGGATTTAAAATTATATATTGAATTAATTTCCATGTCAAATTTTTTTTGAACACGTGATATATCATCCAAGTAAACTTATATCCTACATTAGTTTCATATGAAATTTATTTTTATTTAAAATTAAAGATGATGTTGAGTTATGGATTTCTAGAAGAAATTAAGGAAATTGAATTAATTGGATTATTTCATGGAACATTATCTTAATTAAAGAAAGAATCGAAGTAATTTAAAATAAGATTGAAAATGTATGATTGTATATTCATGTGTGGATAATCATAATATTAGAGAAAAAATTGTGTATAAATGGTTTATTTTTATTTATTGTTGTTAATTTTTTTATGGCATGAAATTATTTGACTCCTCTTTATTATTTAAATGATTTCATGCCCTTAATATCTTTTATATAAAATCCATTTATCTAATCTGTTGGATCTACTCACCTATGTGTGAGTAAAATATTATGTAAGGATGGAGCTCTCAAGAAAGTGGACACATTTTAAGTTAATAACATTATGTGAAACCAATCAAGGTGATGAATAAGATCCAAGGTAGAATACTGCAACACAAATCATGATACAATTCAAGATTTTTTCTCCTAGGCTTGTGGGTTAGATTATCACCCAGTTGATAATCTAACCATTAGATAATCTTAGGATATTTCCACTTATGTTTTATTTCTATGAGTTTTGTGGTTAATTATTTATGTTCGAAAATTCTACATGATCACCTAATAAATGAATTAAAAAATAATTAAATATGGAAAAAATATAATTTGATTGTGTGTACATGTTTTTTTAGATACGATTAATCGCATAAGTAAAATCCATATAATATTAACCTAGAAAGTAAAAGTATAAAATAGGATTTCAAAATAAAGATGAAAATTCCTCAATTAATATTTTAAGTCATCTTTGATGTCAACTACTTAAGTTATAATAAACCATATAGTTAAATGTTCATTACCACACTATTTTGGGGTGATTTTAATTATTGTGTAAATTTTATCATGAGGTTTTGGATAGAATTAAAATTATTTAAATCAAGGTTTGAATTCCATAGAAATTCTTTGTGTAACTAAGAGGTAAAGTTTGAAAAAATCTTACAAATAGGATTTCATGATTAAGGAGTCCACTCAACTGATCAAGGAACTAAGAGTTAATATAGATGGAATGTTACGCCAACCTAAAAAACTCCAAATAACGTATTAATACCAAGTCTATTTTATGATAAGGGAATATCGATCCTTTCCACTAGAATATCTAAGAGAAAATATATTTCGAAAGTTATTTTGAGTGATTTTGATACTCAAAAAATAGTGGGAGATTAATAAGAATATAATTAATTTTTAATTTATCAATAAAATTTTGTAATCAAAACATGTAAATATTATATTCAATTAAATTGTAGAAATGAAAAATAAAATGTTGTTGAAAATATCACAGCGATCTATACAAGGCAAGGATAAACTTCTTACCTTTGTGAATTTAAAGTAATGGTATAGTTTCTTGCACATTATAATATTTCATGGATAGAAATCATACATGATAAAAACCCCACTTCCTAAGTCACTTTCCAAAGTGTCTAGTGATGAAGATCTCTCTACATAAGCATGTGAAAAACATAATGGATATCCAATTTCTTATTTTTTTCTCCATTTACAATGTGATTTTAATGCAATATGATTTTTGGATGCGTATAAAAATGCTTCTTAAGATCAATATCTCTATTAAGAGAATGCTAGATTATAGATATATAAGATCTGTAGTGCACTTAGCATGTGAAATGTTGGAGAGTTGATTCTTGTTGGGCCACATGTATTCATGAGGATTAAATATATTGAGTGCCTAAAGAAATCAGGTTATAACATATCTAATGATTTGCATATAGATATCATTATTTTCTCACTACACAAAAATATTTCCAGTTTTATTGTGAAATATGATATGATAAATAGAGAGTACAAAATACCAGAACCTCTTAATCTCAAATCACTCCACCTTATACACCATAGTAAAATGGTTTTCGTGTTAGGAGGAACTGTACATTATATAAAATGGTATAGTCGATATTGAGTTACACAAACTTTCTAGTATTCTTTTGGTGATATGAATTATTGAAAACATTATACTTACTAAACTGAGTTCTAACTAATGTTAAAAATGGTATTCCCTTTGAGTTATGGAGTGAATGGAAACCAGTTTTTCACATTTCTGTGCATGGTGTTGTGAGGAGTTTGTTAAGGATATCTCATGAAACAAACTATAACCTTGGAGAGAAAAATGTATCTTTACAGTTTATCCCAACGAAACAAGGGGATACTATTTATACAACCATTAAGATAAGAACGTAACTATTGTAATACATCCCATATTTTTTGAGAGGGAACACATACTTAAGGATGGTATTGGGAGAAATATATAATTCAATGAAATTGATGGTCAAGATACATAAGTTTTTTTATAGTAATTGATTCCCTAGGTCCCCGTGAAAGATGTTGTTATTGAAACACAAGTACTGAGCAAGGGTGATATAGAGGTAAGAGAATCAAAGAGATATTTTTTTCTTGACACAAATGACGGTGACTCATTATTAGTTAACAAGGATGATTGTATCTCCTATAAAGAGGTATTAGAGAGCTAAGAAGCTGAAATACGTCAAAAAGCCATTAACACTGAGATAGATTCAATGCATTAAAAAAATATTGGGTTTTGATCGATCCTCTAATTGATGTAAATCCTGTTGGGTGTAAATGGTTATTAAAGAGAAAGATGAACATGGAAGGTAAATTGAATACCTATTAATAATGAATAGAGGTTAAAGGATTTTTAAAATTTCATGAAATTGACTAAGATGAAACCTTTTATCCATTTGTTATGTTTAAATCCATTATAATAAGATTTCTGTAACAACTTACCATGACTATGTGATTTTTAAAATGGATGCCAAACAACATTCCTTAATGGAAATATTTAAGAGGATGTGTATATGACACAATGAGATGGGTTTGCGACTATATGAAATAACGAAAGGATATGAAAGTTTCAATATCCATATATAGATTAAAGGAAGAATCCATGGCATGAAATATTCAATTCAATGAAGAAATGAAGGAAATTGTTTTCATCAGGAATAAATGTGAGCCTTGTGTTTACATGATTTTTAGTGGGAGTATAGTTTTCTTACAATTAAGGTATATTGATGGCATATTACTAATTGGAAACATTATACTATACATACAAGAGGTTAAGGAATGGTTAATCAAGTGAATCTCTATGAAGGACGTAGGTTAAACAACCAATATTTTAGATATCAATATTATGAATGATAGAACCAATATGATACTCAGACTAAGGCAAGGTACATATATTGACAAGATACTAAATAGGTTTAGTATGGAGCAATATAAAAATGGATAAGTTCTAGTGTCACATGGTATATATTTCAAATAAATTATCTTCTTAAACCCATGAATAATGAGAGATAATGAGTAAGATCATATACATTTATGCAATTGGATCCATCATGTATGCTATGATATGTATGAGGTTTGATGTCACATATGATCTTATCATGGTAGAAAGATATCAAGAAGAACCATGTGACCATAATTTGACTAGGGTTGAGGGTATTCTTAAGTATCTAATGCATACTAAGGTTATGTTCTTAGTGTATGGAGGAGATAAAGAACTATTCATCAGGCTTTAAATAGATTCTGGTTTTTTAGAAAGATCAAATTGATTTGAAGTCATAGAATGGATATGTTTCCTGTATCAATGGAGGAGATGCGATCTATAAGAGTTATAAGAAGCCAGTTGTTGTCAATTAAACAGCGGAGTCTTATAGTATTCTAAATTTCAATATACGCAGGGAAGTAGCTTGGATTTGCAACATTGTAAAAGATCTTGATATTGTTTCTAGATGTAAATATCATATCACAGTTTATTGAAATACCACTGTAGTGGTGGATCTCTCTAAAGGGAAATGGTCACCCTAAAGGGAAAAGAACATACATTAGAAGTTTCATCTCCCAAAGTATTTTTTAAATGAGGTGAAGGAACATTTATCCAGGGATGAAAAATATGGCTGACCCATTGAAAAATACTTTTTCTCATTATAATCATGAGTATCATGTGAGTTCTAGTGGGAGGAAAGTTTATGTTAGTTGTCTATAGTTCAAGTGTGAGTCATTTGGGGTTAGTACTATAGAACATTCTTATTTAGTACATAATTAGATTTTATTAATTATTAATTTTGTTTTTATCATGTTATTATTTGTTATTATCCATGACATTTACTTATGATAATGTGCTAAGAATATACGTCGCACTGAAAGGTTATAATTGTTCCCCACTATAATGAGATCCTAGAGGTTCCAAAATATTATTATTAAATCTTTTTCTATGGTTGGATGATATTGTCTACTAGGACATGAATGATTCAAGCTATTAGGGTCAGGGGTCCTATTATACCTTGATACACCTTATCATGGTGTTCTCCCATTGAAATCTTCATGATATGAGGTAATTATAATAGTCCCGTTAATGGTAAATCCACATTTCCATGTTTCATTGGATGTTCGTATATGTGGATGTGGGTATTGATCCTTATACATCAGTATTTTCATTAATGGATATCATGAATCAAATACTATGATGCATTGATGAAATCTGTAATGACATATGGACATAATAATGTAGGATACATTTAGTGCCTCATGATGGATATAACATTAATGGATAATGAAATAAAGGACATATACCCTTTATATGTTGGTTAAAATTAATATCTCAGGGCCTTTAATTGGAATGGAACAACATTAATTAATATTTATCCATGGTGTTCTATGGGTGAGTTCATTTCTAGAAAGTAAAAAAAATGAGACATTGAGCTTTTAGGTTGGTGGAAATGGTATAAAACCAGTTTGATTTGAGATATTTCATAAATGGATTATTTTACATGATAAACTTTATAGAAGTTTAGACTTTGTTGTGACATTTATTTTCATTATATATTGATTCATTAGTTTCTTGATATGTGTAAACCTTTGTTTTTAGGCAGTTACACTATGTTACATTGATAAAGAGTCATATAGAGTTACACACTAAGTGTATCCACAATATTAGTTAAATTATAATATTTAATTTATCATGGTATAATAGATAAATTTATTGGGGTTTGTTTCATCACCTTAATTTAATCAAAATTTATTTGAAAGAATAAGTGAGTTAAATAATAATAATAATAATAAATTATTATTTTCTTTTTTAGTGAATATAATATATATTATATATATTATAGAACAATGTAATGATATTTATTTATTAAATATTTATTATTTGGGGATGGGTAAATATCGATGAGGTAAGGAATATTGAGTTTAACGATCAGATTGAAAATGTAATAAATGATATTTATTTATATTATTTTTTCATTTAACATGTCATGAATGTAATAATCATATTTATATTATTATTATTGGAAAAGGGGTCGACTATGAATTATGGAATTAGGAAAGGTATTATATATAATTAGTCAACACAAAGCGTTCAAAAATAAACATCTAATTATATCTCAGTCTTAAATTACAATTAGTGCACACAATGGGTAGATGGTGACTTTATAAATACCTTGAGATAAATCAAGAGATCTAGAGTTCTCCAATCCCCTCCTCTCTTAAGATAATGAGATATCAACAAGAGTTCTTCCACTCTGGAGAAGAATTCTGTAGTGGGAAACCATGAATAACACCAGAGATCATGATCATCCATGATGGAATCCGGTGAATCAATGGAATAGTTCAAAGATTTTGGGGCACATGTTGATCACTTGTATAGGGATTATATAACGAGATCTTGCAATCAATTATGGTATGATGATATCTATTCCACCTATCATTAACAGGGGGATAATTACGGGTTAAGGTAATTCTATATTTTCATACAAATTATTTATAAATTTAATGTAAAGATACTTTCCCAATGGTTTAGTGGTTTTAATATTGTCAATTAATCCACTATTTTCTTTGTAAATGACCTTTTTATCCTGTAAATCAATGATTAGAAGCGATTTGTGACTAAAATTCGTGTTGGTCATACCTTAAGAGGATGCTTCCAATATACCCAAAACCTACAATGAGTACAAGGGAAAGAGAGACGCTAACAATGTCCTGTGATTTAATTGTAAATAATTGGGTAACTATTATGATTAATTCCCAAAGTTTCAAGGAAATATACCCTAAAAAAGGTATAAAAATTTGGATTACACAATTACTCTTCTATAATTCAAACTACCAAATAATGTTATAATGGGATAATTAAAATAAAGCAGTAAAATGGTATGTCCCTAGAAACTCGTGAGTCTTTCTAGTAAATCCTAATACAAGATTCATGGAGACAAATAAGAGAAATAAATATATAGATATCTTAATAAAATTAATGATTTCTATGGTCTTATGTTATGAAAAAATATTTCAATCTCCACAAAATTCATATATGGAGTCATTAATATTTTATTGATACCTACAACTATTTTTCATTGGCGAGAGTAATGTAAAATTTTGAGGAAATAGATTATTTAATGGGGTATGAAACGTCTCATAAATTAAAATTTTATCTTAAATTATATTTTCATTTGTTCTCTTTTATATTTATGATATGAACCTAAAATTTATATATAAGAAGTTGTAATGAAATTTAATGTAATAATAATTAATTAATTATCCTTTATCCAGAAAGAATGATGTTATGATTTATCTCAAATTTATCCATATATTTATATTATTTATATTATAGTGTAAAGATATTTAACAGGAATTCTTAATTCATGTTTCAAAATGGATTTTTACGAATAATAACCAATTCTTAAGATTATTTTATAAAATTTCATTAAATTAATTCATTATTCCTTTTATACAAGTATTTATTGATAAATAATCACATTTTTTGATAGTGTTATTTTTACGTTTTCTTTTAAATAGTAAATTAGTCAGTGGAATATAATTTTAAACATGGGGTTTTACATGTTAAGTAATCATATAATTGAAACGTATAACCATTGAAAGTAATAACTTTTAATGTCATATAATAATTTATGTACATCATATAGTAAAAAAGGTTAAAAAATATTTTTAAAATTATTTAATTTTATTAGAGGTATTTATAATTTAAATAATAAATCATTCACTGTTTTAATGGATGTTTTCATATTTTGATACTCTACAAATTTCACTTTAAAATAATAAGGAATATGTTTTACGCTAAATTAATAATATGTAATATTTTTAATATTTATTTTAAAACTTAATGCCTCATTTATATAATATATTTTCTGTAACACACCAAGCTTCCACGGTACGTTTCCCTTTGAATAATGCAATGGCTTTCATTGTACGTAACATGGAGTTTTGACACACCACAGCCAATCAAATTAGCCGTTATGAATTTTAATACTCACTTTTTGAAATTTTATAAATTTTATTTTTCAAAATGGACTTCATTTTTGGATTCATAATATCAAAATTAGCTTAGGGTGAATTTTTGGTATTTTTATGAAAACATTCAATTTTTTATGAATAGTAAAAAAAGATTGCATTATTGTTTAAAACCGAATTTTTATTTAAATAATTAGTTATTTTATTTAAATTTATTTTAGGTAACAATAGATAAATAATACCTATATATTTTCAATATAATTCATTTGAGTCATTTTATAATAATATTTAATATATAAAATTTTAATGAAATTTTACCATCTTTTACCCATTTTTTAGGTGCATTTGCAATTTTTCATAAAATTTAATTTTACATCTTCTGTGAATTGAATTTCAAAAATATGAGAGACAAGAATGATATTAGTAAGTAAAATGTGGTTCAATAAGATGAAAATAATTTTTGGTGAATAGTCACTTCTGACTCTTATTTACCACGATCAAAAGTAAATAGGGCAATTAAAGGTAAAAATGACATTATAATTACCATAAAACATGTACTAATTAAATTTTTTAAGTTTATTTCGACCAAAATAATCCTTAGGAATAAAATATTACCCCTTTTACCAACATGTATTAGATTAGAAAATTTATTACTATTTTATTTAAAGAAGAGGTAAAATTGATAAATTTAATGTTTAATAACTAAACCATTTTTAATATAGGGTTATACATAAGATATATTCGACTATTAATATTCATTAGAAATATAAAAATATTTCCTATATAATTGTATTTTATTTATAATTTTTACAAATTAAATAATTAAATTTAATTATGACATAATGATGATGCAGTAATTACCTTATTAACGAAAGATTAAAATAATTGATATGATAAATATCAACATAAATGTAAATTGATACTTTTGAGGAATTCCACGGATTTTTTAGAGTAATATGACATGTTAGGGTTGATTCAATGAATTCTTTTCGAATTATTCATGATGTTATAACTTCCACATAAAGAAAATACCAAATAGTGTCAAAATAGATATAAATGTGTATTTAAAACAAATACTATATTATTAATTGATATAATATTCATAAAAGTATATGGTTTATCCAAAGAACATAGATAAGGTTATATATTTTAAAAATGAACCACTTTAGGTTCTCTTGTCTTTTTTTAGTAAGTTTATTAAACATTTATTATAATAATACAAGAGTACATGGTAAAAGGTAAAGTATTTAACTAAGACATAAATCTAAAAGATAAGGTTAATATGGTTACCAAAACCTGTATAAAACCTATCGGTTGAGTGTTTTTGACCCATCCCCACCATAGCCTCTAAATAAATTATTTTAGAGACATTATAAATCCAATATGATTGTATTATAAAATAATATTTAAAACATTTCCTAAAGTGACTCTCACCTCTCTTATAAAAGGGTACTTCCCCTTCACTCAAAATGACACCTGAAAATCCATTTGGCTCGACCAAACCCTACCCAAATATCCTCCCAAATATCCTCACTTCGACCTAGTGGCCTTTGATCAGAAATCCAACATAAGGATCCCTTTTAATCAACTCAAAAGGAAACACCTGAATAAGAGGTAATAATTTCACCACTCTTTTTCAATGTTCTTTTATTTTTCCACATCTTGTTTATTTGTTGTTTCCAGACCAAAATAATAACTATAGTACCTTATAAATAATGTAATATTATTAGAAATATGGTACAAATATATTTATTATACTATCCATCCTATGAATGAGATGTCACTATATGTGCGTACGTACGGCTTACCGTCTCAACGTCGTGGTGTAGTTGGTTATTCAAACACTTCATTATTTGGATGGGTATAATAATGATTATAACTGATTTAAATAATAAATATAACATGTTAATAATTTTTTATATATGATATACCATCCAATTAAAAATGATTTTACCGTCAATATAATGATATTGTCGCTCGTGCGTACGTACAAATTACTGTCTCCACGAATGCGATGAAATTCATTCCCTATCGAACCATTTAAGAATAATTTTCATTTTATGATTAAAAATAATTTTTAATAACTTAATATTATTCAAGATATGAATCAAATACATCTTATCAATATCAAACATGTCTTACACATCCAATCATATAAAGGAAAACGAAATAGTTAACACCAGAAATGATGATACTACTGAAATATTATTAACAAATAAATATTAGAAGATCATATATGAAATCATATTTATTTATATTGTTCTTGTAAAATTTAATAACAATTATTTAACTATTATACAGGAGGTTAAAGTACCCTCGATCAATGAAAAATACAAGGTAAGAGTTAATTCTACAATCTCTTCATTATCCGAGATTGTTTATACATGAGTATTTACTGAGACCTCTGTATCATCTACAACTATATTTCTTAAAAATTTATTTCAAAATATTTTTACTATTTCATAGACTATGGGTTAAAGTCATTTATAGCCTTTTTTGAATTTTATGATATGTTTATAAAGGAATCGTTCTATCATTTTCTAAACAAGGTCCTTTGTCACCTTTTCGAAAAAATTGAGGAAAGAATTTTTTAACTTATACGGAGGGTGAAGCTATTTTCTACCCTGGTAACACCTTCGAAGATTCCATTACAATATTATAATAATATTTTCAAAATAAATATTTTCTTTAAAATTAGATAAATTTTAAATTATTTCAAAATATAAAAAGATATTTATCTCAAATAGTTTTAGTTTCATCTATGTAAACATCCTTTGATGGATTTTAGACTTGTTTGAATTTGATTTATTATGATACAAATCTTCTATATTGTATTGAATGTTTTTTGATATGTTTGAATGTGGATGTCTTATTTTTATACCATTCTGGGTTTATGGTTAAAGTATTAATATTTCATATGCTAGTTTTAATACAAATTTTTTCAGTATGTTTCATCCTTTTCATACGAGGAATGAATTGGACTTAGAAAGTGATGGGTGGAGCCTAATATAGCTCCTAGATGCATCATTAGGACTAATGAGACCAACTAGTGTCTTGGAATAAGGCCTTCACAAAATCGTATTTGTAGGCTTGGCACGGGTCCTTGACTAGGCGGTTATGATGTCTGACATTATGCATTCCATCATTATGAAATTTTCTATTCGATATTACATGTGATTATTAGACTAGTAGAATTTCCATGTGAATAATTAAATGGAATTATTTGATTTAACATTTCCACATTATGATGTTTTTTATGTTTAAAAAGATTGTGTTTTATTCTTATACATTTTTTTAAATGTTTATGATTATGTAGGAATGTTTCCGCTATATTGTTATACTTACTGAGCATCCGAGCTCACCCCTTTCTATGTTTTATTTTTCCTAAGATGTGAAGAATTATTTTATGGTTGACTTGTAGGGATAAGCTAAAAGATATGAGTGTTCTCCAAGGAGACAAAATATTGTTGTTGTTTTTATTTCATTATATAATGTAAAACTTATGTATGTATCTAGTACTTCAAAGGATACTAAACTGATCAGTCTTTCGGGATTTGATCCCTTTTGATCATGCCAATGTTATGTAAGAATGCACCGAATCTGGGTAACTGGGGTCGGGGTGTTGCAGTAGGTATCAAAATAAGTTTAGTATAGACTTGGAAGCTAGATTTAGAAAAACTCTTATTAGAGAACTTTACCCTAAGATAGAATTTGAAGATTAGTATAGTAGAAATTTCTAGAAATTTGGTAGTGTAGAGATTTTGTGAGTTTTCCAAAAAATACTTCTCTGTCTAGATACGATTAGGTAGAGGATGCTCTGACACTGATGTACCTAGGAGTGAAAACTCTAACAAGGTGTTTTGGGTTTGACCTGTGGTATCTTGGAACACGACAACGGGCATTACTGCACTATTGGTTATGACACTCCCGAGGGATATTCTTAGGATAATTCACATATTCTTTACGAACCATTATGAAGGATTTATGAGTATATACCTCCTCAATGAAAACATTTTTATGATTATGGATTATATCCATAAACTGTTCAATTTAGGTTAAGTATTTTATAAGTTTGGAATTATGTATTGTGATTCATAAACTAATCTAGTGCATGCCATTATTTTGAAATGGTGCCTAGTGGAAGGAATGGAAACTATATAAATACTCTTAATCCATGTAAGGATTTCCCTCCTACTCAATGTAATTATAGTGGAGTTGGTGATGCAACTGGTTCTGATCAGCTTATCACCATACTGGGACAACATCTCTGAGGTTATTAATAATAACCTTACCCATATAGAGGGCCCCGATCCACAACGTGGAGGATCAATGTTAGATTGATACATGATTCAGCAACCACCAACATTAAATGGGACTACAAATCCAATTGTAGCTGAGAAATGGATAAGTTACTTAGAGAATATATTTCATGCTTTGGGGAGTAGCGAAAGGGAAAAATATGTCATGGTAGTTTATCTCCTCATGGGAGATGCATATAAATGGTGGTAATTAATTTTAAACACAAAGAAGGATGATGAAGTATCAAATATGGAATAGAGAGTGTTTAAAGATATTTTCTTAGAAAAATATTTTCGTCGTGACCATCAATCGGATATGGAAAGACAATTTCTGAGTTTGAGGTAAAAGGAGGATGAGAATGTCATAATGTATGAGTCTAACTTTACATGGTTAGCAAGGCATGAAACCGATTATATACATAACCCAAGGAGTAAGATTGATCAATTATTTTATGGGTTAAAACCATTTCTTCCTTGAGAATTAGTCTCAAAATCCTTCTCATCATACGAAGATATTTTCTCATGTGCTATCAAGACAGAAAAGGAATTCTCTAAGTCTTACGGCTTTAAAGAAAGCAAGAGAAGAAGAGATCTACTGAACACACTAGAAATGGAAATAAGGGGAATAAGGGAAATTTTGAATATCGATCTTGTGGTAAATGTTGGAAAAAACACCCTGGTACTTTCTTGAAGGCAATGAGAGTCTGTTAGAGGTGTGGTGAAAAAGGCCACTAAGATCATGATTGCAAGGGAATGAAAGAGGCTATTAATGTTGAATGCTACAATTATAGAGAAATGGGGTATTATGCCAATGAATTTACTAATCACCATGGAAACTTACCTTAGAAAAGGCCAAGGGAGAAAGGCCAAGCTTATGCGATCACAACTGCTGAGGTTGAAGCACTGAATGATGTAGTGGAAGGTAATTTAATGGTTTCCTTAAGTTTAGCCAATGATTTATTTGATTCTAGATCATTGCATTATTTAATATCTTCCTAGTTTCTTAAGAAAATTAGATATCTTCAATTTAATTTAAGAAGGGTGTTGTCAGTCAAAAATCCTAGGGGTAGTATCATTGCAACAGCGTTTTTTGAATTAGTTCCCATTAGGGAATATAAATTTTCTTTATCTGATCATTTCATTGTCATACCCATGATTGAAGTTGATATAATCCTCGGTATGGATTGTATGTTAGACCATGATGAAAAAATTTATTTTAAGAAGAAGGAGGTTACAATTTTTGAGGATTATAAGAAGTACCTTATCTTTAGAGTAGAAATGTCACCACCTGAGTCTTATCTAGATCCACCACTAGTAGATCTACTAAATTCAATTATTGGGGAGGAAGAGAATTAAACAACTATGGGTGAGGAAAAGAATGTTCAAATAGTGGATGTACCTATTGTGCAAGAATATGTTGATGTGTTTCTAGAGGATTTACCTAGACATCCTCAAGAATGAGAAATTGTGTTTTCCATTGATTTAATTATTGGTTCAAGGCCCATATCAAAGACACCTTATCGAATGGCCTCTGTAGAATTAGTATAACTAAAGAAAATACTAGAGGATTTGAGTAATAAGGGATTTATTTGCCCTAGTGTATCTCAATGGGGATCCCCTGTTATTTTTGTTAAGATGAATGATGGATCTATAAGTTTGGGCATTGACTATAGGGAGATTAATGATATAACGATAAGGAACAAGTATCCCCTACCTCACATTGATGAATTATTCGATCAAATTCATGGAGCATAATATTTTTCAATGATTAACCTTCGATCTAGATGTCATCATTTCTGTGTGAAGAAAGAATAAATTCCAAAGAAAACATTTCGTACTATGTAAGAGCATTATTAGTTTATAGTAATGACTTTTGGAATGATTGATGCACCCTCTGTTTTCATGGATCTAATGAATAGAGTTTTCAAGGAGTATCTTGATGAATTTGTAGTAGTATTTATTGATGATATCTTCGTATACTCAAAATGATACAAAGATCATGAAAATCACGTGTGCACTATTTTAAAAACCTTAAGAAGAAATGAATTATATGGGATTTTTAGAATGTTTGAATTCTGGCATCAGGAAATTTCTTTTCTTGGACATATTTTCTCTAAAGATGGAATCACTATTGATCCTTCTTAGACCAGAGCAATACAATAATGGCCAACACCGATGAGTTTAACTGAGGTACAATGTTTTATGGGTTTATCTGGTTATTATCATCATTTTGTCAAGAATTTTTCCCGATTGGATAATGCATTAACCAAGCTCACACGTAAAGGGGTTAAATTTTTTAGGAGAAAAGAGTGTGAAGATTGTTTTGAAGAACTGGAGAGAAGATTAGTAAATGCTCTTATCTTGACTCAACCATCGAATAATGATGAGTTTGTTATTTATAGTGATTCATTTAAGAAAGGACATGGTTGTGTCCTTATGCAGAATGATAGGGTTATTGCCTATGCATTACGACAGGTAAATATTCATGAGAAAAACTATTCCAATCATGATCTTGAGTTATCTGCTGTAATCTATGCATGGAAGATATGTAGACACTATCTATATGGGGAAAATGTGAGATATATACCGATCCTAAGAGTTTGAAGTACATTTTCTCACAGAAGGAACTCAACATGAGGCAAAGGTGATGGCTCGAGCTACTCACAGATTTTGATTGCACTATATACTACCACTCAGGGAAGGAAAATAAAGTGGTAGATGATTTGAGCTGAAAGGATCATGGATTTTTGAACAAGATGGGAGATGAAAGGGATCCTATGTTCATGGATCTAGTAAACATGGATATGGGAATAATCCTGGAAGTTGAAACATCAATACTTTTTCAAATGGTTGCTAAACCATCTTTACTTGAAAGGATAAAAAGTTCTCAGACTGATGATGAGGAGTTTCGTAAGAAAATTGAAGCTATGAATGATGGTATATTGATTGAATTCGTATGTGAAGATGGAATTTATATATTTTAGAAAATAAATTGTGTTCATGATATACCTGATCTAAAAATGGAATTTTTGGATGATGTTCAGAGATCCATTTTCTCTATACACCCTAGTAGAACTAAGATGTATAGAGATTTGAAGGAATATTTTTTATGGGACAACATGAAGAGGGAGATAGCTAATTATGTGTCAAGATGTATGGTTATTAACAGGTTAAGGCTAGAAGACAACATCCCAGAGGAGTCATGTAACCTCTTCCCATACCAGATTGGAAATGGGATGATATTACAAATGACTTTTTCATGGGACTACCAAAGAATCTTAGAAGGAATGATGAAATATGGGTCATTTTTTATTGTTTTACCAAGTCATAACATTTTCTTTCTATAAGTGAAGATCCACCACTTGAACGTTTAGCAAGACTATATATTAATGAATTTGTAAGACTTCATGGAGTCCCCCTATCAACTGTTGTTGATCATGGTCCCCATTTTACATCAAAATTCTGGAAAAGCCTTTAAAAGGAATTAGATACTGAACTTTGTTTGAGCAATTCCTACCACCCTCAAACTGATGGCTAATTAAAACAGACTATTCAAACCTAAGAAGTCATGTTGGGATCTTGCTCACTAGACTTTCAAGGTATGTGAGATTCGTATTTACCTCTGGTAGAATTTTCCTTTAATAATAGCTTCCATTCAAGTATTTAGTTTTAACCATATGAAGCATTATATGGAAAGAGGTGTCGCACACCAACTTTTTGGGATGATGTTTGTGAAAGAAAACTCATAGGCCCAGAACTTTTTTTGGAAACAATAGAAAAGGTGAAGGTTATCCAAACCCACATCAACGCAGCTCAATGTAGGAAAAAGAGATATGCTGATAATAGAAGGAAGGATTTGCAATTTCAAGTAGGAGATCATGTTTTCTTCAAGGAATCTCCAATGAATGGAGTTATAAGATTCGGTAAGAAGGGTAAATTAAGTCCCAGGTACATCGGACCATTTGAAATTCTAGAACAAATTTGGGCTGTAGCTTACTGTTTGGAAATTCCACCAAGTCTCTACAAAGATCAGGATGTGTTCCACGTATAACTGTTGAGAAAATACATGACTGACCCAACACATTCACTCACCTATGAAGAAATAAAACTAGATCCCAAAATTTCTTATTGCAAAGAACCTATCAGAATTCTTGATACCAGAGAACAAGTGCTGAGAAATCGGACGAATCATCTGGTAAAAGTTCTATGGAGAAATCATAAGATTGCTGAGGCAACATGGGAACCCGAGGAACTCATGATGAAGAACCACAAGAATCAGTTTATGTAGCAAAATTCTAGAAATTTTGAGGAAAAAATTATTTTAAGGAGGGGAGAATGTAACACCCCCAGATTCCCTGGTATGTTTCCCTTTGAATAATGCAATAACTTGAATTGTATGCATCTTGGAGTTTTAACACACCACAATCAATCAAACAAGCCATTATGAATAGTAATACCGACTATTTAAAATTTTACTAAATGGAATTCATTTTTGGATTCAGAATATCAAAATTAGCTTGGGGTAAATTTCTGGTATTTTTATGAAAACATTCTTTTTTTGATGAATAGTAAAAAAACACTGCATTATTGTTTAAAACCAGCTTTTTATTTAAATAATTAGTGATTTTATTAAAATTTATTTTAGGTAAAAATAGATACATAATACCAATATATGTTCAATGTAATTCATTGGAGTCATTTTATAGTAATATTAGATATATAAAATTTTATTGAACATTTACCGTCTTTCACCCACCTTCTAGGCACATTTACAAATTTGCAAAAAAATGTAATTTTACCTCTTCTGTGAATTGAATTTCAAAAATCCAAGAGAAACGATTGATATCAGTATGTAAAATGTGGTTCAATAAAATGAAAATATTTTTTTTCTGAATATTAAAATTCGACTTTTATTTACCACGTTTAAAAGTAAAAAGGGTAATTAAAGGTAAAAATGATATTATAATTACCCTAAAACATGTAAAAATTATATTGGATAAGTTTATTTCGGCCAAAAGAAACCATTGAATAAAATATAATCTTTTTACCCACTTGTATTAGATTAGGACATCTATTATTATTTTATTTAAAGAAGAGTTAAAAGAGTTAAATTCAATGTTTAATAACTAAACTATTTTAAATATAGGGTTTTACATAAGATAAACTAGACTATAAATATTCATTAGAAATATAAAAATATTTCCAACATAATGGTATTTTATTTGTAATTTTTAGACATTAAATAATTTGTTGGTCGGAGTGGACACTCAAGAGGGGGTGAATTGAGTTCCAATTAAAATTTCTGTTTTAAAACTTTGTCTTAAAAACCCCCCAAATAAAATACTGAATTAAACTGTAGTGAATTTATATCAAATTAAAGGTTCTATTGGGTTCTCAAGGGATTGATTATTTCCCAGTTAATCAAAACAGAAAGGTTGATTAACTTTTGAAACCAACTTACTGATTTACAACTAATATAAACACTTGCGAATTTAATTATCAAAGTGACTTTAAAACAGTTTTGGTTTTAAAGTAATTAGCAGCGGAATAAAAAATAACTTAGAAAATTAATAAGCATAACAAATTTAACCAAGAGGTTCAGTCTCAATCTGAGACTTAGTCCTCTCAAAACTTTATATAAAAGTGATCCACACCCTGGATCGGGGATAAACAACAGTATACAACTGTCCAGGTCACACGACCTCTACCACTGTTATCCATGGGAAACAAACACAACAGCAACCAGATTTCTAGGTCACACGACCTCTACGACTATCCTAGTGGGAAATAAAAGATGTAAGAGTATTGAGTGAGGATTTACAAATCCTCCAGTTAGAGCACAAGAGACAGTGTGTGTGTAAAATACAACATATAACACACACTGCTCAATATGTAAAAGGATAAATCACAGAGAAAATATTTAGAGTTTAGAAATGGATCTAGTGATTGTCGTGCAGTTCTGGACTCCTTTGATTGATTAGAATTCGCTCTGAGTCCTCTTTTGGTTTTTGTCTGGAAAACAGAGTATCATCTGTTTCCTTGACTTCCAGGTGTAGAGACAGGGAGATAGTAGTCGATGAAGTTCTTGTGTTTTGTTCTCGTTCTCAGCTCTTCACTGGTATGCAGTAATGAGATCTTCGTGTAAGTTCTGTCGTCTCTTTGCATTCACGGTCAGTTGTTCTTTTTGCACACTTCGTGGTATGTATATCTCTCTGTGTATTCGTTTATGTGTATCTTTTGAAGTAGCACATCCTTCCTTTATATAAAGAACGAGCTCCGGTAAAAGATGATTTACTTTTTGCAGTTACGAGGTACGGTTTCCTGACATCCAACATCACACATTAAATAAATGTTAGTGTATTAAAATATACCTGATATGACCGTTGGTTAGATTAAACAAAGATAAAGAAATTAAAGTAGTGTCGGGTTCTGCCTCTAGAACGGTAGCTCTTGATATCGGTAGACTTGTGTTATAGTAGGTGTCTGTATCGGTAGACATCATTTGTAACGGTAGACTTTGTATCGGTAGCTGTAACAATAGACTTGATCGCATCAGTAGCGATGGACTTGTAACGGTAGCTGTGGCTCTGCCTTGTATCGTTAGCGATAGCTCTCTATTGGTAGACTTTGCTTAGCGGTGGACTTCAGCATATCGGTAGCTGTCAAATTTTTTGTAGAGATAACTGTCGACTTCATTGTATCGGTAGCTCTAGCAGTAGATTTTGATGCAGCGATGGACTTCGGGTATCGGTAGCTGTATCGGTAGCTGTATCGGTAGCTCTCTTATAGCGGTAGCTCCAACATATCAGTAGACTTAACTGTATCGGTCGTTGTGAGCTATAACGGTTTCTAGCTTGTAACGGTAGCTACTGTCTAACGGTTTCTCTACTCTGTATCGGTAGCTAGTTTGTAACGGTAGATGAAAACTGTTTGAGCATTCACTTGGTAGAATGAGTTAAGTCATAGTAAACATATATCTAATAATTCAAAAGACTTAATTTAAGCATAATGAAAGTAACAACATATATTAAAGTATATTTGGAATGTATTAAGAATAATCAAGATATAAGGAAAGTATGGTTGGTATTATCAAAATATAATAAAGCCACTTAATTCCAGAGGGTTCAATATAATTAAATTTAATTATGGCCTAATGATGAAGCAGTAATTACCTTATTAATGAAATATTAAAACAATTGTAATTATAAAAATAAAAATAAATGTAAATTGATACTTTTGAAGAATTAAACAAGTTTTATAGATTAATATGACATTTTCGGGTTGATTAAATGAATTTTTTTTCTATGTAATCATTTTGTTATGACTTTCACAAAAACAAAATACCAAATAGTGTCAAAACTGACATAAATGAGTTTTCAAAATAGATTCAGTATTATTAATTGATATAATATTCCTAAAAATCTATGGTTTGGTAAAAGGATTTATATAATGTTATATATATTAATAAAGAACCACTTGGGGTTCTCTTGTCTTTTTATAGTATGTTTATTAACCATTTATAATAATAATACAATAATACATGATAAAAGTTAAACTATTTAACTAAGAGTTAAATCTGAAAGATAGGGTTAATATGGTGACCCAAAACTATCTAAAACCTATTGGTTGAGAGGTATTCGACCCATAACCACCTTATCCTTAAAATAAATCATTTTTGATCCATTATAAACATAATATTATTTTATTATAAAATAATATTTCAAAATTTTCTTAAAGTGACTCCCACCTATCCTATAAAAGGGTACTTCCCCTTCACTCGAAATCACTCCTCCAAAGCCATTTTTCTTGGCCAAAACCTACCCAAATATCCTCCAAACTACCCTCAATTAGACCTATTTCCCTTAATTGGATCATAAATCCAACCTATAGATCCCTTTTGATCAACTCAAAAGAAAACACCCGAAGAAGAGGAAATAATTTCACCACCCATTTTAAAAGTTCTTTTCTTCTTCCACTTCCTCTTTATTTGTTGTTTCCATAAAAAAATAATAACTAAAGTACCTTATACATACTTTGATGTTATTATAAATATGGTACAACCATATTCATTATTCTATCCATCTTATGAATGACATGCCACCATACATGCGCACGTACGGCGTATTGTCTCAACGTCGTGGTGTTGTTTGTTATTCAAACACTTCATTTTTTTGGATGGGTATAATAATGAGTAAAAATGATGTAAATAATAAATATAAAATGAAATTTTTTCTGTATATATGATATAACATCTAATTACATTTTATTTCACCATCAATATAATGATATTGTCACTCATGCGTATGTAAGGATTATGGTCTCCACAAACGCGATTAAATTCCTTCCCCATCGTAACCATTTAAGAATAGTTTTAATTTTATGTTTAAAAATAATGTTTAAGAACTTAATATAACTATGGATAAAAATAAAATACATCCTATCCATATAAAACACGACTTATGTAACCAATCATATAAAGGAAAACGAAGCAGTTAACACCCAAAATGATGATACTATTGAAATATTATTAACAAAGAAATATTATAAGATCATATATGATATAATATTTATGTATATGGTTCTTGTATAATTTAATATCAATTATTTAACTATTATACATGAGGTTAACGTACCCTCAATCAAAGAAAAGTATAAGTTAAGGGTTAATTCTATAATCTCTTCATTATTCGAGGTTATTTATAAGTGAGTATCTACTGGGACCACTTTATCATCCACATACGTGTTTCATAAAAATGTATTTCAATTTTTTTTTACTATTTCATAGACTATGGGTTAAAGTCATCTATAACCTTTTTGGACTTTTATGAGATGATTATAAATGAATCTTTCCATCGTTTTCTAAACAAGGTCATTTACGACCTTCTCAACAAAATTAAGGAAAGAATGTTTTTTAACTTATACGGCGGGTGCCGCTATTTTCTGCCACTGTGAAACCTTAAAAGCCTCACTTAAAATCTTATAAGAATATTTTCAAAATAATTTTTTTTAAAATTACAATACTTTTAAATAATTTCAAAATAGAAAGAGATATTTCTCTCAAATAGTTTTGATTTCATCTATGTCAAAATCCCTTGATGAATTTTACACTTTTTTGAAGTTGATTTATTAAGATACAAATATCCCATATTTTATTGAAGGTTTTGTGATATGTTTGACTATTGATGTGTTATTTTTATACCAATCATGGTTTATGGTTAAAGTATTAACATTTTATGTTCTTGTTTTGATACTAAAGTTTATATTATGTTTCATCCTTTTCGTATGAAGAATGCATATGACGTAGTAAGTGACAGGTGGAGCCCTCTATAACTCCTCGATGAATCGGTAGGTCTAATGGGAAAAACTAGTATCTTGGCACAAGGCCTTGACATAATCTTATTTATAGTCTTGGCACAAGACACTGACTATGTGGTTATAAAGTCTAGCATTATGCATTCCATCATTTTGAAATTTGCTAATTGGTATTACATGTGATTATTCGACTAGTAGAATATCCATGTGAATATGTAAATGGAATTATTAGATTTATCTTTTACATATTATGACGATGTTTATGATTAAAAGGATTTTGTTTTATTCTTATAAATTTCCTTAAATATTTATGCTTATTTAAAAATGTTTCTATTATATTGTTATCCTTACTGAGTATCTGAGCTCACCCATTTCTATGTTTAATTTTTCATAGGATGTGAAGAATTGTTTTATGGTTGACCACAAGTGATAGGCTAAGGGATATAAGTGTGTTAAAGGGGGGAAAATATTGTTATTGTTTTTATTTCTTGATGTAATGTAAAACTTATGTATGTATCTAGTACTTCCAATGCTACTAAACTAACCGATATTTTAGGATTTAATCCCTTGTGATCATGCCAATGTTATGTAATAATGCACTGAAACTGGGTAACTGGGGTTGGGGCGTTACATTTTTATTATAAAATATATATTAAATATATAAAATTTAGGTATTATATAAAAATATGTTCAGTGACATATTATTTTGATTGTAGTGTATATTGTTCATTAAAAAACTTGAATTAATAAGAATATAAAATAAATGGATCTTATATTTAGAATTTAAAAGCAATTAGATATAAATCAAATAATATTTAATGGAAAATAACAAAAAGAAATGTAATTACTGATAACATAAGAAATAATATTTTCTCTAATTAAAAATATATTTTCTGGGTATTATTTGATCTTATTTTATAGTTAATATTTAAAAATTTATAATATGATTTTGATAAAATGGAATTATTTTTTTAATATTTATTTTGAACTTATCTTATGTCAAAATTTTGAGGAATTTTAGGATTTTTTTTAATAAATAGTAAAAAATATATTTTTCTATAAATATTTTGAGATTTATGATATCATCCAAATATACATATTTGAATTAAAATTTTATTAATTTTTTATGAATTAATATATTTTTAAGGAGTTAAATAATGAATTTAAAAATAATAATTTGAATTTATAAACTGATATTTTAAATGTTTTTTGATTATGTCATAATTTATTCTAATTTTTTTTGATTCATTTTTGTTAATTATGTTTTCTAAATCTTACATTTAGTTTTGGATTTTTTAATGTAAATAAAAACTTTCTTAATAATTAACCATGATGTTTCATTTACTTCAACACTATTCAATTTATTTAGTGAAAATGAGAAAATTGCCAATACATTATTCTATTATACCCCTCCCCCTTTTCTATATAAATTCCCCCTATCCACCTTTTTATTCTCACTAAAAAACTTCACCTTAAAAAATATATGTTAAAATACTTCTTTAAATACCCCTAGAAATTTTCTTAAGATTATATTCAATCCAAATGGTCCTTTTATAAAGTCCTTAGACTCAACTCAAAGAGGCAATACAAAGAGAATGGTTAGGGTTCCCAGGTGTCTCTTTTTTTAATAATGATCCTTTTACTTTGAAACTATTTTAAAAACTATTATTTTTATAAAATATTTTCATTATAATGGTATTGATATCATTTTTATCCTTTAGAGTTCAGATAGCATCAATTTTCTGTAATTTAAATCTTTTATAGGACATTATAATGTCCAAAACACAGGTTTTAAAATCCTTGTTTTTCCTTTTAATTATCCTTTTATCCCATTAATGACATAAATTATTCAATACAATGGAATTAAATATATAGGTTTTAATACACTATAATGTTTTTATGAAACTCAAACACCGACTTGTTTACCTTTTATTTTTAAAACTCTCTTAAAAATATTGTTTCACGTGTGGTAGTTTTAAACTAACTAATGGAATGATTAAATTTTATTTTTTTACTAATTACATTCATACATGTTATTTAAAAATTTATTTCATGTAATAATATAATATAAAAATAAAATAATATCATTTATATGGTTCTATAATGTTAAAATAAGCATGGT
The DNA here is from genome assembly GCA_963277665.1 of Viscum album. Taxonomy (NCBI): domain Eukaryota; kingdom Viridiplantae; phylum Streptophyta; class Magnoliopsida; order Santalales; family Viscaceae; genus Viscum; species Viscum album. Next base: position 1,449,112,862 of record OY728157.1, on the reverse strand, counting down.
AATAATGACATTAAATGCAACCAATCATATTGATTTTTAACCCTAAAAAATATTCCATGAATTATAAAAATTTCATAAATTATTTATCTCCATCAGTTTATGAATGTTATGAACCTTATAAAATGAAAAAATATTTTGTTTTGCAACCATTAGACAATGGATTTTGACAATTAACTATACATCAATGTTATATGGATGAATGAACTGAACAACCTTAAAAATATATATGCTAGGTAAACCAATAAAGTAAATGAATAATAAATTATAATAAATTAATTAAAAGTAATAATAATATTAAAATAAAAATGAATATTTTTCTTAATGAAGTAATTAATAAATATAATTATATTATTCGGTAAGTTAAAAGTGCGTCTGAATCAATATGGGACTCTAAGTAAAGGTTTCTCTCCAAATTTCCATTTTTTTCGAGTATTGTTTATCTATATTTTATTATATGCCTAAAAATATAGGTCATGAATTCATCCCTTACCATTTTACTTTCATTTTTATGAATTTATTTCCCCCCTTATTGATTTATAGTTTGTACCTTACTTATTTCATAAGTCTTTTCCCATTTATTCTCATTCTTGTGATTATGTTCTATATCATCACCTATTTGTATCTGGAATTTATAACATTCTTCCATGTCTATATTATTTATTATATATCGCGCACACTATTTATTTATTTTATTTACTTTTTTACATGACCATATTCTCTTCACCCTGTATGGTGTGAATAATCTATATGGTCTGAGGAAATATTGACAATTCATATAATTTTTATTTCAATATGAATATTTTTTATTACTTAGACATATTGTTTATGTATTTTATGATTAATTAGACATAGATTGACCCACCAAGACCCCTCTCTGGAGGAGGTAAGTTGGTAGTTCCACCCCATGTGAGCCTCTAATTCGACAAGGTAAGGAAAGTAGCACCGAGTAAGAATATTTTTTCCAATGGGAGGACTTAGACTAATGAACCTATACACATTGAACACCTGCACATATAACATAGTAAATATATTGAATAAAATGTTACTAATAGAAATATATAACAAGTATTCATGTGATGAACACTATTTATCCCAAATATAGATCAATAAAATTGAAAATTACAAGGAAAAAATATATACCCTCCAAAATCCATAGAGAAAAAAACTATCATAGATATTAATAGATATACCCCTAAAATGATGATCTTTTAACACCAATGAGAACTAAAACCACTAATGGGAACCTCTAAGCTCTGAAAACAACATTTTCACTAATATAGTCACTAGATTATATGTCATCTTTACATGAAATGATACATATGGTCGAAGATGCCTATGCAAGAGTGAGTATATACAAATCCAATTGGATTCTTGGAAAACCTCATAGGAAATAATAAGTTCAAGTCATCTAAAAAAAGATGATAATGTTATAATAATCCTTTTAACCTTGATATAGTCTGTGGAGAGTAAATATGAGTGATTTAAGAAAGTCCCACATTTCACTTCAAAGCCATAAGAGAATCAACACATAGCCTCGAGAATCGAATAACCAATCTAGCTGCCCCGTCCCCTCATTGGAGTCATAGAGAAGAACCCACACATCACTATATAATACCCAATGAATTCTAATGTCACATAAAAAATATTGTATATAATATATATGATGAGTACTACACAACACATCAATAGCACAGAATGCATATGAGAGAGGTACTGATCCCTTAAATTATTTAATAGTTTTTCAAAAACCCCACCATCAGTCCTACAAAGATAATTACAATGTTTTCATATCTTACTCAAAAAATGGACTAGGGCTGCTTGAAAGATCACACCATTATGATCTATGTAAAAAACTACATTGGATAGTCTATTTAATTTTTTAAAAAGAACATTTAGTGAAGAAGTCATGAATATTCCATGAAAAGAAGACCTTAATCCAATTTGTGTCCCAAGAGGCATGCCACATTGCATGCTATCATAACGCATGTGAACCACACACATATATCATGGAATGGGTGTGAGTGATAATGTTTTATATATTGGTTCTGGCCAGGATGACCCAATTCACACTCCCCACTAAACAGAAATCCATCTTGGATCGCTCGAACCATGGAATGGACTGCATGTTGGGCCCATGAGGGTCGACCCATGTGGTCTGTCATGGGTATCCATCACGAACTGGGTTGATTTGAACTCTTCTAACATTGTAATTGTGTCTCCATCTATCATAAAAATATTTTAGGTAGGCCACACCCTAGGAATCTATGTTGGGATAGATGGAACATTTCCCACATGAATCACTAGATACAATGTAGATGACCTTATCTTTATGAACTATAGACCATGATGAAGATAACCTCAGGAACACACTAATATTGTATAGCATACATTTCCATCCCATGCTTCTCATAGATCTCCATTTCTCATTGTTCACATCCCTGATCGAGGCACTGTGCCACCACCTCATTGAACAACTATCATTCCTCCTCTACCTCTATTTCCACGGATCAGTTCCATGATCAATCATCACTATTCAAGTCACACCACCCTCATGTCATCCATTTCTACTGATTTATTCCTTCTAAATTAAAATTTTTGGGTGACACTTAGGGATGATGAACTCCAATTATTTCACAGGAATAGAAGGATGGAAGTGGGTTTGGGGAGAGGAAATAGAGGGGATGGAATAGTCGATAATCCAACCATTATTTATCGATAATTCTGGTGTTCTTTATCGATCATCCACTAAATCCAGACATCCAAAATAAATAAGGTTATGGTTAGAAAAACATGATAATATATAAATAAAATAATGATCCACTATTTAAAGTATAATTAATGAGGATTCAAAATATATAAAATACATAAAAAATATAAAGAAATGATAATTAAAGTTGTAGTTCCATGAAGAGAAGAGAATAAATTCAAAAAATAATTATATTGACTAAATCATGGAGAAAAAATCATAAAATATATCATACAAACATACCTCTAAATAGGATCTTTCATTGATGAAGTTTCTATACCATTTTATATTGAGACCAATGATTTATTTTCTCATCCGTCTTTAGAAAGTCCTATCTGTTAGTGATATAAATTCATTTAGTTCATGTTCCCATCCCATAGAATTGTGTTAAACATAGTTTTATTGTTTTTAAAAATAGGGTTGGTGATTTTATTAGCATAAAATCATAATCAATATTCTTATAGTTTTTTAAAAAATAAAAACTCAACCTATAAGATCCCGAGTTTTTCAATATGGTATTGATATTTTGGGATTCAATTTAATTCTTTGGTTTTGGACTAATGTTAGTGCCTAATAAGGTTAGGGGAGTTTGGGGGTGTTTAGTGATTATAACGAGTTTGGAGGATTGGTTTTATGGAAAGGACGTTATGCCACACATTCCTGAGAAACCATATTACACAAGTCGCATGATTCGAGTAAACAGTGTGTTCTGGTCCATGGTTTTATCTAGGGCCAAAAGGTTTGAGGAAACGATAGAACCAGGGATGAACAACCATGCGGGGGATCTATAGTTTTTGGAAAATGTGAAAAGAATTATTTTTTTATGATTTCTCAAACTGTTCAAATGAACAGTGCAAGATGGGTATTGATAGAGAGAGGTGCGCACAGTTGGAACACAATCTGGTCAACCGTGATGCCAAATTTGTGACCCAGTTTTAAAGTGGGAATGAAAATTTTCCCCCTATATCAATAATATCTTAAAAACCTCATTCATTTTTATTTCTCTAGTAGATATCTTCCTCCAGTTGATCCATCTTCAAGCCTAACTTAGGCATTGGTTCCAATTCTTCATCTGCCCATTAATTTAGCTTCTGATCATCTCATTTTCATATACATTGGTATGTTCTAAAATCCATAGGATCATGTGTCTATTTATATTTTCCAATATGTAGTTATTTAAGTATAATATAGTATGCTGTATTTCCTGGGTGTTCATCTGTTCTTCCATTTTCTTCAAATTTGGGTCGAGTTAAGAGGTGATGTTAGACGAGTATTCAACCAGGAACACGAGGTATGTGATCTACACATTTTCTTACAAAATATAGTTTTTTATAGCTAGTATCTATTATGATAAATAACAAACCATTCATAAATTTCTCCAAAATAAATTTAATTCATTGATTTAATTTATTGTTTTCTTGATAGGTTTCCCACTTAGCCTCATGTTATGGTTGGAGGTCATCAACCTCAACCCAGACCAACTGTGTTGTGTGTTTATGTATCTGCCCATTTGTTTTCAACCCTATTGTGTACTTTTTAGATCTCCATATTAGTGGGATCCTTACTAAATTGAATGATATATTAGAAGAGGGTTTATTCCAACTTTTCATGTGATTACATGATGTTAAAATGATTGAATGGTTTAATTGGAAAATATGGAATGATTTGAATGATCTCGGGGTTTGTGTATGACTATGAAATGGGTAAATAAAATGATTATTATTACATTTTATGCTATTTAAATTTCTACTACATGGATCCAGATTACATTAGATGCCTTGGAAATTTTTGTGCCTTTGATTCGGCCTAGGTGGGATTGAAATTTGATAACATGACATAGGCTATTGATGATTCCATAGGCATTTAATCTCCATGGATCCATATTTTATTGGATTCCTTGGACATGTATACTCATTGGATATGACCATTGTGTCTGAAACATGATTTCATGACATACGATATTGATAATTCTTTGGTCATTTATAACTTAGATCTGGCCCTAAGGGTTTGATAATTAATTAATCAGCATAAGATGTAGTGGACGTTTTACCATGCTTTACCGTTGACCCATGTTATGGTTTATTAATTAAATTTTATATACTGGAAAACATAACACTTACTTATTAATTTATATTATTGTTTTATATTTCACACTACTTCTTATTTTATACACATAATGAACATGATATAAATACCATTGTTGGTAGCCTACAGATGGTAATCTCACACCCTATTGGGATATAATTTTGTACCTAGAAATAATCGATGGATGTAGGTAGGGATTAGGGAAAGCACCTGATTTGTGATGCTTGATTAGTTAATCATAGGAGTATGGGAAAAAAGGATAAATCTAGGACCATGATTCTATCTAGAGATAGTCATTTTTGGTCTCCTTGTTCTTTTTATAATTATGATGCACATTTTTTCTTTTCCATGTATTGATTTCCATTTTTTATAAAGACTTGTCATGATCATCATATTGTGTATGAAACTACTCTTGTTTTTTATAATTATTTTCATAATATGAATGTTTATATTTTGATGTTGATTTATATTATGCTTCGGCTTATTTACTTGTCATGATACCATTGTGTTACTCTGATCAAGAGGGAATAATATCCCTACTATACCTCCTTCAACCATTTGTGTTATTCACTAGCCTATGGAATATTGGGAGGCGCACATGAGGTAGTGTGACCTGTCAGATTAGGGGAACATTAATTATCTCCTGGGTTAGGATGTTACAATGTGGTTTCAAAGAAATTTATTTTATTTTGAATTATTTTTTGGGAATATTAGTTTGGAGATTAGGAATGTGTCAGAATTGTATAATGATCTATTCCTGGGAGTAGCTAACCCAGGTACATGGAAAATCCAAATTACTTAAGATTGGATAAAATGTGCAGGTTTTTTCTTATTACAATTGATTTGATTCCACTCTTGGGTGATGCACATGGGATGGGATGTTATTGTTATGATGATTGATGGATTTTATTATTTATTGCCTATTATGGAAAGGAATAATTGATCATGCATAATTTTAGGAACCTTACAAGATTCAAATTCAATGAATATGCCATTCCACATAGGATAGATTTCTTGATTTCATGAAATTCATTATATGTTCTTTGGGTGATATAATTCTTATCAATTAATGTTTATTGCAGAAGATTGAGAAACATACTTGGTACATAGAGTGCCTTCCATAACCTAAATAGTTTTATCTTATATAGGATACAATAGACACCCTACGAAGTCAATTATGGTACATTAAGTCACAGTCCATTGGTCAGATGAGATTGAATATGTTAGGGTTGGGATTAAATAGATTCCATACATAAACTTTTAAGGAGAAAAAGACCTTGTAAATTGGATGTGTTGATCCATTAGGTTCAACCATTTAAAGATAATTTAAATATAAATATGAATTTAAAAGAAATTCAATTATGGAATGGACAGGTCACCATTAAAAAGAGTTTCTAATTACAGTTGAAAATCCATATACTAGGAACAGTACTATGAAATAGGAAGATTGAACCAGACCTGAAATTAGGAGTGGGTAGCTGGAAGTGTCTCTAGTGTTCTTTAAATTCATTTATATCACCTTGTCCTCACATTAAAAGTAGGAAGGAGGGTGTGTCTTATATTACAAGAAGGATTGTAACTATCCTATGTTTATATCTATGAACGTTTTGGTGTTGAATCTTTTATGAGGTGTATGTTTGTAATTTTTAGATACATTCCACCATGATGACCTCCAATCATATGAAAGGAGGGTGGTGATGACCATGATAAAGAGGTAGTGGGCCCCGATCCGTTGATATTAACTCCAGTAGTGACCCTTATGACACTACACATTGTTCCTGATATAGGTACTAATTACCAATTTTGAGAATGTTTCATGTTATTTATGAATACCATTAAGGGAGCCGTATAGCCTACCTCATATTTGGTAGAGCTAACATGTGTGTTCCATTAGTAGATTTCACCCACTATTTTGGGGGATGGTGGACCATAGGATGCTGAGATGTGGACTAAGACAAGAATGTCAATCTTCGAGCATCTTGAGACAGCTCCTAAGAGGAGAGTGAAGGACATGATGTACATGTTACTGGGATCCACTAAGAGTTGGTGAGATTTTTTCAACCATGATTATAGGATTATAGATACGATTTGAAAGGATTTACAAACCATGTTTTGGGATTAATCATTTATTAAGATTCTAAGGGATGAATGGGACAATGATTTTATGTGTCTATAGAGGGGTACAATGATTTTTCGGGAGTATTTGGCTCGATTTAAATATCTTTTGTTATTAATGACTATGTATATTACTGATGAGCTATCTAGGGAGAGACACTTCATGTAAGGTCTCACACATGTCTTTCAATATCAGGTGAACGTGTTTTGAAAAAAATACTATATTAGAGATAGTGAATCGGGATATTATTACTAAATATATCCCGAGAAAATATAGATCCCTAGAGTAGTGTAGTGAAACTTGTTAATCAAGTGGTTTATTGGAAGATTGAAGGAATCATCATTTTATGACTTCTTTTATGGGGAATACCAACCAAGGTGTGAGTGATGGTAGTTCTGTCTTCGTTTATCCGTGTGGAAGGAAGGGACACTTGATGGTCCTAATTGAAAGAGACCTATTTGAGTTCCAATAATGTGTAAGTATACACCATATACAATTGTTCGATGGGGGTATTTCCTCCAATGGTTTGTGAGAGTGAGTTAATACCTACTCTAGGTTTATGAGTGTGATTTACATCACCTTATCAGGTGGGGAGCTGGAGTGCTAATGCACCTTCAGTCCAAGGAGGTGGTCATGGCCAGGGAAGATAGAAACTAGTTGAACCTCAATAGTAGTGTGGGCCTACTTAGGGTTGTCATGTGATTTATATGGGCCACTGTTCAATACATATATATTCAATACATCCTATACTTGTGGAGAAGAGCGCTGATCCATCTATAGTGAGAGGTATTATCCTAGTAGCCTCTAGTTGGATATATGACCTTTTTTTGATATTGGTGATTCACATTTATTTATATCTGCACCTTTTTTGGAAATCCATAGGAACAATGTTTAGTTTTTATGTGTATTTAAAACACACAATACTCCATTGGGGATTCAATCAGAGAGTGTGTGCTAGTGCAGGGATTTTCCCATTGTGGTAGGTGGGAATCACTTCATATGGGATCTATTCATCCTTGAGATTATAAGATATGACATCATACTAGGGATGAACTAGTGAGTTTATTGTCACAACCATTTTGATTTCTATCACCATAGGGTGACATTCATATCACTAGATGGTGGGGTTTTTGTTTATAAGGGTGAATGGGATTTCCAAGAAAGTAAAGATGGACCTGAGAATCATGGACTGTGTAGGATGAAATCCCATATTTCTAGCCTTAATTTGATTGATCAGGGAATGTGATAGGTTAAATTCCCATAATTAGTAGATCATTTTAGGGATGACTTTCTAAATTTTTTTTTCTTGTTTATCTCCTTAGCGTGAGAGGTATGTCCATTTTGATCTTGTTCCAAGAGATTCACTGGTATCCATTACTCTTTAAAGGATGAATACTACAAAGTTTTAGGACCTCAAGAGATAACTAGAGGATTTCGAAAAATAGGGTTTTATCTTACCCGATACTTCTCTATGGGGTTCAATGGTACTTTTTGAAAAAAAAGGCAGACAAAACCCTTATTCTATATGTCGATCACAAAATTTTGAACCAGTTCAAGTTTAAGAAATAGTATCCTCTATCATGGATAGATGCTATCTTCGAATAAATCTAAGTATATCAAGTGTTATCAAAGATTTATTTGATATCAGATTATCTTCAGGTGTGTGTTCGACCTTTATACATACCTCACACAAATTATCATAGTAGGTATCATCTATATGAGTATCTAGGTACTCTTTTTGGTCTTACAAACATGCCAACAATTTTCATGGAACTAATAAAATGGGGTTTTCATCCTTATATGGATTCATTTTTTGTCGTATTTATAAAAAGATATCTTGTTGTATTATCATAATAAACATGACCATGAAAAACATCATTAGATTATTTGGTATACACTAATATAGAATTAGTTATATGATAAGAACAAAATGTTCCACTTCTAAAAGGATAAGATTCACTTACTAGGTCATATTATCTCAGAGATAGGAGAATCATTTGACCGAGATAAGGTGAGAGCTGTATTTTCCTTGGAGGAACCCAAGAACATATATTGACATATGAAGTTTCTCAGGGCTATCTGGATATTAATGATGTTTCATATATGACTTCTCACACTTAATAGTACCTCATACGGGATTGATTAAAATGGGTGTGAAGTTATCATGGTAATATGCCTATGAGAAATCCTTCCATGTGAAAAAAGAGAGACTAACTTCGACACCGGTCTAGGTTCTTCAGGATCTGGGATGAAGCTATAATATATATTATGATGTGTCACATATCAGTCAAGGATAAGTTTTAATGTTTGGGGGGTGAGTTGTATCATATGATTCTGGTCTGGTTAGACCACATGAGAGGAACTACCCAATGAACGATCTCAAATTATTTTCTTTTTTCCAGGCCTCATGTGTTTGGAGATATTATTTACTCAAAGTGAGTTTTATGGTGTAAACAAAACAAAAAATACTCATGTACGTATTTAAATAGTGTTAAATGTATCTTAGTGAATGACGGTGGGTTGATTACCTACAGTCTTTTAAATTCAAGCTTGCATGTACAAACAGAAAAGGGAAACATAGTTACTGATGCACTAAGAACGAGGAATGAGATACTGGTAATTCAAGAGTCTAGTAGCGAGTGGCAGCTTATGGATTATAATTAAAAGACGCACTTATATTTTTAGGATGGTCAAGGATATACTTTTCTATCATCCTTGTAAGTGAATTATACTCTTAGGTATAGGGTGAGGATGATGCAATTATAAGATTCTAAGGGCATAATCGTATGAGAGGGAGTGGTATGTGAGGACACAACTCCTATTTAGACCATTGGGGAGGAATAAATTATATGAATACATGGTCATGATCGGGTTCTTACAGACATACACAATGAGATGATGTAGGAATTTCTTGACTTAGTTTGAGAAGTACACCCTGGCATCACAAATATGTACCCAGAATCATGTCGCCAATATTGGTGGCTGGGTATGATATGATAGGTAGGTAGTTTTTTTATGAGGTGTTCTACCTATCTGTAAGTGAAGGTGGAACACTAGTAGCCAGATGGGATCTTACAATAGTTATCCAAACACAAGTGGAAATGGGATGACATTGTGATAGATTTCATGACAGGGTTACTAAGGCCACCTTAAGGCAGTGATGTTGTATGGGTTTTTGTGGATAGGATAATGAAGGTCTCCCACTTCATATCGATGAGGTATACCATCTTAATAGATGATATTGAGATACTTTATATCCGTGAGATTGTATTACATTATGGGTTTCCTCATTCCATTGGATTCCTAGTTTACATCTTAATTATATCAAATCTTGTAGAGGGTGTTGGGTACATAGGTTTCTCTGACCATAACACCCCACCATAAGATCGATGGATAGTCAGACCACACTATACATATTCTAGAGAAATTTTTTAGAGCATTTTTCCTAGATTTTGGGGGCTCTTGGGAGAGGAATATACCCATGGATATAATTTTTCAACAAAAATAGCTATAAAGAGACTATATAGATAGCCCATCATGAGGCTTTGTATGGAAGGCAATACCAATCACCCATAACTTGGTTAGTGTTAGGAGAGGAAATGCTACACAGACTACGTATCTTGTAAAGAGATTTCATAGCTGATTCAGCTGATCAAAAGGAGGATGACTACTGCATAGTATAGATAGAAATCTAACATCATTCATTATTTACGAACTATAGAGTTTTAGGTTAGGGATCATATATTTTATGTATGTAATCAAGGTTTGGGAAGAAAAAAATTCAGAGACTTGGTAAAATTTCACAACTTCATGTTAGGCCTTTCAAGATTCTAGAGAGTGTCGAGAAGGTTTCCTATTAATTTTAGTTAACTAATAGGTATTAATACATGCATGATATCTTTCATGTATCATAGCTACATCAATATTACTCAGACCTGTCTCATACTCTTCAGCATGATGAGGTTGAGTTTTAGGTATATTAATCCTTTGAGTAGTATCCTATATGAATTAATAATCAATGTGTGAAGTCTATTAGAAGATTTTATATTCATCTAGTATGATCACTATGGAAGAACAACCATTTACATGGTGAGAATTGGGATCAGGATGTCGATGTACCTGCTTAGTGGGTTGAGTTATTCTATGACAATGATTGAACCTAATTGGAAGGGAAATTCAAAGATGAAATTATTTATAGGGGAAGATTATAAGATATTGGAGTTTTCTATAAGGAATGGATATTTTTAGATTTAGTTTAATTCCTTGGTTATTGCATAATGTGAGTTCCAAAAAAGGTCACATGATTTTTGAGGATGTCTGGGGATTATATAGATCTTAGAGTATCTGTTTTTAAGAAAGAAAGCTATGACACATGGTTAGTATGAACTATGTGATGCATGCCACATGGCTTGAGTAAACTATGTGGGGTAGTCTAGGAACCTGTTTAGGGCCGTGTGATTTGAGGAAACTATTCAACATGGGTCGCACACCCTTTTGGGGGATATATAATTTTTATTAAAGGACAAAATCACAGTTTGTGTACCATTTTTCAAATAGTAATCATGAACCATGTGAAAGGGGTATTGAGGTAGAGAGGTGCACATGGTTGGTGCATGGTTTGGCCAACCTTATGGGAAAATAGTGAAAACTAGTTTCTAAAAGGAGAAATGAACTTTTTGGACCTTTGTCTTTAATAACTTGAAACCTCTTTCTTATTTATTTATTTAATAGATCTACTCTTCTTATTAAGATTTATTCAAGCCTGACCAAGTATTTGGTTCCACTTCAACATACAACATCTGATTCAACTTCATATTGTCTTGTTGGATAGTAATCGAGTTGTGATACACTTTATAGGCTCATTTCACAATTTATTTTATCCTCGATGGATTTATTTTAGTGGAAAATAGTATGCCCTATTTCTAGGGTGTTCATCCATTGTTCCATTTGTTTATAGTTCTGGTCGAGTTAGGAGCCGATAATGGATGAGTGTTCTACCATGAACATTAGGTTGGAAGTCAATACATTTTACTGAAAAATATAGATGTTTTATATCTAGTTTCCATTGTGACTCATGCTAGAAATTCTAGGGGTTTCTTTTAAATAAATTTATTGCATTGATTATGTTTATTGGTGTTGAGTCAATAAGGTTTTCCTTATGACTTTTCCATTTCTTCTTGTTTTGAAACTCACAAACACCTTATCTTTAAGAAAATATGTTTTTACCCCTGTTTTACTTTTCTAAGGAAAATTTCTTTCCTTTAGGAAATTTACCTCTATCTTGTTTTCATTGTTCATATCAATATTTTTCTTAAGTATAAAAATCAGATTTATATCTATATTCTCATAATTGTATAATACTTAGATATGAAGAATTCTATTTCAGGATCCGAATTCTCAATCCGAATTCTGTAATTAATTCTCATTATGAAATCTGATGACGAATTCTCATTACGAATTCTAATGCAGAATACTCATTACGAATTCTATGATGAATACTCATTATGAATTCTGTGATGAATTCTCATTAGGAATTATGATGATGAATTATCATTACGAATTCTGATGACGAATTATCATTACGAATTCTGATGATGAATTCTCATTATGAATTCTGTGATGAATTCTCATTACGAATTCTGTGAGGAATTCTCATTACGAATTCTGATGACGAATTCTCATTACGAATTCTGATGATGAATTCTCATTACGAATTCTGATGATGAATTCTCATTACAAATTATGATGATGAATTCTCATTATGAATTCTGTGATGAATTCTCATTACGAATTCTGTGATGAATTCACATTACGAATTCCAGTGCAGAATTCTCATTACAAATTCTGGTTGTGAATTCTGATTACGAATTATAGATATGAACTTTTATGAAGTTTGACTCTAAATTATTCTGATAAACAGAATCTGAATATCCTTGTAATATAGACTCTTAATATAATTTTTGGTTAGACTCTGAACTTTTTACTTACAATCTGATTTGTCAAGTTTGTTATAAAATGATGTCGTGCTTTCAATTACACATGTTTTGTTTTAAAACGATTTCATCCATTCTATTTTTAACTAACCATTGGTTGAGTGAAACGTGTATAAGTCCCTCTGAAATTTAAGGAAAATATGGCCATTGGAAGAGGGAACCGACCGTTCCAATCGTGCCTATAAATAGGAGCTCATTTGAAAGAGCTCAACAAGAAGTTGATCACTCTAGAGACCACACGCTGTTAATGTGATTTATAGAGAGAGAATATTTTCATGCCTTGTATGTACTGAACTGCTCCTTCAGATTTCTTCGTGCGGCTTCGAATTATGGTGATTACATTCAAGGGCTTCTGGGTATAGGAAGACAGAGGTTCCGACTACCTTGAAGTTCGAGGGCTTCATTGTTGAGGAAGACAGAGGTTCTAACTACCTTGAAGTTGAGGGCTAGCGGGGATAGCAAGACAGAGACTCTGATCATCGTATTGAGAGATTACCCGGGTGTGGGTAAGATATAATTTCTTGAAAGTATAAATCAAGGGGCCTTTATCCAAGGTTTTTGGATACCCTTCTCTTTGGGTTAAAAGACTCATATCTTGTTACTTATTTTTGATATAAGTTTATATTTTCTGCTGCAATTTTGTATGTTTAAGAAAGTATAACTATCTTATACTTCCTCACACTTTTATACTCTGTTTTAGTTAGATTCTATACTCTTTAAGGTGGAATCTCATATTGTAAACTTTGGTAAAGTTTCATTTTCCGGATCCATATTTCTGGAACTGGTTTCTCGGAATCACTTTCCAGATTTAAGCAAGTGTATAGAACTAGAAGTTTGTAAATTCATAATTTGAACCAATCTCTCAATTGGTGTTAGAGGTGTTGTGAATTTTCTTAGTTTAACTTTATTAAAATTAGATCCTTCCTTGTTTAAGGAAATTTTTAAAGTGTACAATTCACCCCCCTCTTGTATATTGAGCATCTAAATCATTTTTTCGATCCTACAATTGGTATCAGAGGAAGGGTTCTGAAATACTTATACTCACATATAAGTTTTTCTTGCTCAGTTTTTCATTGTTTTATATTTTCTTTTATTAGGAATATTCTCCTTGAATTCGAAATTTTGTTATTAACAAGTTTCTGTATAGAAAGGTTTTTAAGATGGAAGGAATGAATGTTGGTTCTATCAACAACCTAAATCCTATAAGACCACCAATTTTTGATGGTAATGACTATGAGTATTGGAGAGATCGAATGAAGACATTCATTATTAATACTGGAGTAGAAAATTTTGTTATTCTTACTAGAGGTTATCAAATTCTTGATAAGGAAGTTAGTACTTTCACAAACCGAGAGAAGCATGATTATCAATTAAACTATAAGGTACGCAACACTTTACTTTGTTCAATGACTAGGAACATATATAGCCAAATTTTCTCTTTTGAAGAAGCTAATTGTATATGTAAGAAACTTGAAGTTACTCATTTTGGTACATCTAATGTAATTGAAACTAGAAGAGCCATGCTTAGAGCTGAGTATCATGGTTTTAACTTTGCCTATAGAGAACCCATTTGTAAGGTGCAACAAAGATTTATGAATATAGTGAATATCTTACAATATATGGGAGAAAAAGGTCTGTATGATGAAGCACTTGCTGACAAGATCATTGATATTATGCCCAATGAATGGGAGTTAAAGAGAACTGTTATTGATGAGAATAGGAAGGTTACTCAAATCTCCTTAGATGAGCTGTTTGGAACTCTTCTCCCACATGAAACAAGGATGAAAAGATATGCTGACAACATAAAAAAGAAGAATGGGAATGGTACTATTGCCTTTACTACAAAATCAAATCACATGAAAACTAAGACTCCTAAGAGAGTAACTAGATCCAAATCTAAGAAGGTTGTTATCCAATCCGAATCTAGTGAGAGTGAAGTCTCCGAGAATGAGTTTGAAAATCTTGCTCGAAGGATGAACAAGATAACTGGAAAAAGAAATTTCCAATCCAAGTATAAGAAGATGGAAAGGAAAGATAAGAAAGATTCAGAAGTCACATCCTATGAATGAAAGAGGGCTGGACACATAAGACCTGATTGTCCTTTGCTCAAGAAGAAAGAAAGAAAAGAGAGGCATTTTGAAAGAAGTAGGAAGAAATATTATAAGGCTAAAGCTAAGAAAATTCTGAAAGCCAATGATACTTGGAGTGCCAGTGGTGGTGACTCTTCCGATGAATCTTCAGATTATGAATCTTCTAGATAGAAGAATCTTGGTCTTATAGCCAGATTACATATTGACAATCATTACTTTATGGCTAAGTTACACAATGCTGAATCATTGACCAATGTTTCTTTAAATTATAATGATAGTAAATATTATAACTCATTGGATGAAGAATCCTCTTCTGATGAAGAAAATACTTTACCTACCTATGGAGAAGTTTCTAGGTTTTCTGAACTTCTTGAGATTGAGAATTCAAAACTCAATAAAAAACTTGATAAGGAAAATTCTATAAATACTATTCTTACAAAGGAAATATCAGATCTTTCTAAATATCTTGATAAGAAAAATGATGGATTTATAAGTATTTCAAAATGTGTTGAGGAAGTAAATTCTGAGAAGAATAAACTTTCTAAAGATCTAGAAAAATTAATTTATAAGAAAAGTATTTTAGAGCCTAGATCTATTTCCAAATCTAATGACTTTTAAGATAAAAACATGGTTATAAAACTCAAGTCGAAAATATTTTCCTTAAAGAAGTGTTTGTCAAACTTTACCTTAGGTAAAGAAAATTTTGAAAAGATGTATTCACAAATATGACCTTTAAGAAACAAATCCGGATTTGGTTATACCCATGCAAAACCAACTTTTAGTAACAATTATTTTGTTCCTCAAAGTGCCCCATTTTGTACCAAGTGTCATTGTGGTGGACAATGGGTAACGAATTGTTCTTTAAGCAAAACCCAATCTCTATGTTTTCATAAGGCTTATTTTTCTAAGAAGATGTCGGTGCCCAAAATTTTGTTATCTGGAAATATCGGATCCAAGCAAGTCTGGATTCCGAATATCTAATTTTTTTTATTTTCAGGAAGATAAAGGAAGTACCAACAAGAATACAGGGTACATGGATAGTGGATGTTCCCTGCGTATGACTGGTAACAAAAACTATTTTGAAAATATTATCAAAACGAAAGGAGGAAAAGTAACTTTTGGAGACAATGCCCAGGGAGAAATTGTTGGTATAGGTAATATCATTCTTCTTGGTAAAATTTAATTTAAAATGTTTTGTTTGGTAAAGGTCTTAAGAACAACCTCATTAGCATAAGTCAACTATGTTATGAAAGTTACCTTGTGAATTTTTGGAATGATAAATATTTAGTACACAATTCCAAGGAAGAATTTATTCTCTTAGCCCATTGGCAAGTGAATGTTTACACATTGAATTTAGAAGACCTTTGGAGCCAAGACTTACCTTGCCTAAGTGCAATGGAAGATCATTATTGGTTATGGCATAGAATACTAGGTCACTGTAACCTTATAAACTTATGTAAACTCTCTAAGAAGAAACTAGTTAAGGATATACCAGAGCTTAGATTTGATTCTTCTAAAGTTTGTGATCCCTTTCAATATGGCAAGCAACATAAATCTAGTTTTAAATCAATCGGTGAAGTCTCAATAACTGATGTGTTACAGTTGGTGCACATGGATCTTTTTGTTCTAACACAAACTAGAAGCATTGGAGGCAAATACTATGTGTTTTTTCTAGTTGATGATTACACTATATTTACATGGGTCTATTTTCTAGCAAAGAAGTCTGAAGATTTTTCTTATTTCAAATGTTTTAGATCCCAAGTAAAAAATGAGAAAAACCTTCCCTTGAAAACTATTCATAGTGATCATGGAGGAGAATTTCAAAATTCTGATTTTGAAATTTTTGTAGTAGAAAAGGTATTACTCACAACTTTTCTGCACCCAGAACACCTCAACAAAATGGTGTTGTTGAAATAAGAAATAGAATTCTTCAATAGATAACTAGAACCATGTTGAGTGAATATTCAAAAGCTAGACATTTCTGGCCTGAAGCTGTAAGCACTACCTGTTATAGTATAAATCGAGTTTTGATTAGAACTTTTCTTAATAAAACTCTATATGAGTTATGGAATGGTAGAAAAACTAGACTTTACTACTTCATGGTTTTTGGTTTCAAGGTATTCATCCTGAATACTAAAGATAATTTACAAAAATTCGCACCAAAATATGGTAAAGGAATTTTCTTAGGCTAATCCACAACTTCTAAGGCTTATAGAGTTTTCAATAAATACTATTGTACTGTTGAGGAATAAGTACATGTTAAATTTGATGAAACTGATCCCTTTGTTTTAAAATTAATCCAACCTATATCTTCAGATGTGTTTTCAAAAACTGATTATAAACCTATGATAGAAGATCCTTCTGATAAGGAAAATGTTCAGGAAGATGCTTCTGAAACATTTACCCCAGAATATTTCCTACCTTATGGTGATAAACAGGTTCTTCAAAACCCAAATCAGGTGTTTCTAAAGAATCATCCCAGTGATAGTATCATTGGTGATGTAAATAAACCTGTAAGGACTAGAAGTTATTTGAGGAATGAAGTTGAACATCAAGCATTTATTTCCCAATTAGAACCAAAAAGCACTGATGAAGCTTTATGTGATGATGATTGGATCAAAGCCATGCAAGATGAACTAAATGAATTCGAAAGGAATAAATTCTGGACCTTGGTTGAAAGACCTAAGGAAACTTATGTTATTGGATTAAAGTGCATCTTCCTAAATAAGTGTGATGAAAATGGATTCATTGTTATAAATAAAGCTAGACTAGTTGCTAAAGGTTATAATCATCAAGAGGGAATAGACTATAAAGAAACCTATACTCCAGTATCTAGACTTGAATCTATTCGTATCTTACTTGCTTTTGCAGCATTATTCAATTTTAAACTTTTTCAAATGGATGTGAAATGTGCCTTTATTAACGGTTATGTCCAAGAGGAAGTTTTTTTTGAACAACCTCCTGGATTTGAAGACAAAAAACATCCTGATCATGTTTTTAGACTTACCAAAGCTTTGTATGGACTTAAACAAGCCCCTCGAGCTTGGTATGATAGACTAACGGGTTTTTTTATTCAACATAACTTTGTTAAGGGAAATGCAGATCGAACCATTTTTATAAATAAAGATAAGAAAAATGTTTTGATTGTTCAAATATATATTGATGACATCATATTTGGTTCAACTCAGCAATCATTAAGTGATTCCTTTGCAAATCTAATGAAATATGAGTTTGAAATGAGTATGATGGGTGAGTTAGCATTTTTCCTTAGTTTACAAATTTCTCAAAAACCAGAAGGAATCTATATATCTCAACATAAGTAAATTAAAGACCTTCTTAAAAAGTATGGATCTGACAACACTAAAAGTATTTGTATTCCCATTGGTACCTTAATCACACCTGATATTGATGAAGCCGGGAAACCAGTGGATCAAACATCTTTTAGAGGTATGATAGGAAGCCTACTGCACTTGAAAGCTAGTCGTCCAGACTTAATTTTTTCAGTATTCTTATGTGCCAGATATCAATCCAATCCTAAGGAATCTCATTTAAAGACAGTGGAATGAATTTTTTGCTACTTAAAGGGAACCATGTATCTAGGACTATTTTATACTTCTGGAAATGATTTTATCCTAAAATTTTTTTCAGATGCTGACTTTTGTGGGTTTAGAATGTATAGAAAGAGTACATCCGGAACTTGTCATTTCTTAAGAGATTCTCTAGTTTCTTGGTCATTCAAGATACAACACTCAGTATCACTTTCCACTGCTGAAGAAGAATATGTAGCAGCTGGAAGTTGTTGTGCTCAAGTGTTGTGGATGCAACACACACTCACAGACTATGGCTTGGGTTTTACTAAGACTCAAATTTTGTGTGATAATACAAGTGCCATTTCCCTTAGTAAAAACCCTTCACATCACTCCCGTGAAAAGCACATAGAAATTAGTCATCACTTTCTTAGGGATCACACACTAAAAGGAGATATCATTCATCAATTTATTGGAACACAAGATCAAATTGCAGATATTTTCACAAAATATTTACCTTCCTATAGATTTGAATACATTAAACAAAAGTTAGTAATGATAACCACAAGGTAATATTTCTTCATTAACATCCTGTTGAAACAATCACCTTACAGTAATAAAAAAAAAATTTATAGGGGGAGTACATTTGTTTGTTAGATTTTGAAAATTTTATCATAGTGGGCTTTTGAAATTTTTTCATAATGAGCCTTTGAAATTTTTTTGTAGTGTCCTTGAGAAAAACATTCATAATGAAATTTTTGTACATAGAATTTTTGTAATGAAATTTTCGTACCAGGAATTTTCGTAATGAAATTTTCATTCTGGAACTTTCGTAATGAAATTTTCGTACGGGAAATTTCGTAATGAAATTTTCGTACTGAGAATTTTTATAATGAAATTTTTGTACTGAGAATTTTCGTAATGAAATTTTCATACTGAGATTTTTTCCGTAATGAAATATTTTGTACTCATTTTTTTTGTATTGAGTTTTTTGTAGTAAGATTTTCGTAGTCAAATTCTCATTAAGAATAAAATAACCTATTACAAACAGTATTTCTAGCTAATCTGAAAGGTAATATTTCCTTACTTAAGTTTTCATAGTCATATTTTACTTGTTGGTATTTTCTTTTGTGTTTTAAAATTTCTAGGATTCTAGTTTTCTTAAATCCAATTGTTTTTCTTAAAACCTCAAAAGATCAATGTGAAGTTTTCCTTGCGGCTTGTTTCTCAACCGTCAGATCAAATCTCAATGAATCTCAATCATTCGATCTACCGTGGAAGCTGAACCATCGTTACAACACATATATAAAGGGGAACCCCCGAGGGTTGTACCACATCAGATATCAAGCTTTTGAGTCTCGAAGCTCTGTATTCCTTTCTTAAGGCCGCTCCGATCTTTCCCAATTCTGTTACGATTTCTTCAGAAACATTCAGTTCCAGATGACTGTAGAAGCCACTTCTTAGGATATGTCAACTGTAAAGCCAATCTCTAAATGGTTAGTTTATAGGGATAGGTTAGTGAATCCTAATTTCTACAAGTACGATTCTCTTATATCTAAGAACATCAATCTCAATGGATGGGAGGATGTATGCTTATCAAAGCCAGCGAATTAGGATCCGGTTTATTCAGATTTTCTTGTAGACTTTTATGAGTCTATTTCCTTCCTTGAGGTAGATGGGAAAGAGATATTCTCTTTCAAGTCCTATGGGAGGACTAACAAATTATCTTACACCAAGGCTGCAAGCTTAGTGGGTCTATCATATGAAGGTGAAGCTGAATTTTGCTCAAAAAAGCTGCCAGATGAGCATGGAAGTTTCAATAAAGTCAAAGCTAAGGAATTCCTTGGAATTACAGATGTTAATACCACTAAGATTGCTCATCTCTCTTCTAATAATCAGATTCTACAGTTGCGGGTACGAGGTTTTTTCGTACCGAGAAGGGGTGACAAGGATAATATCAAGAAGAGTGATATATACATCTTAGATTTTTTGGTAAATATATTGATGTTAAATTTGATGAGGCATGTTTTGATTACAGTTAAGAATATTAAAGAAGGGAATCTAAAAACTCAGATTATTATGTATCCGGCTTTGCTTTCTATGCTTATTGTCAGGTGTCTTGATTCGTTTAAATTTGCCTACACTTCCAAACCAAGAAATTTCAAGGTAATGCTGGTTAGTGATGATACACTAAAGAAGATGAAGATGGGGTTTTCTGTTGAATCTGGAGAATTCTACTCTTTACTAGAGGAAGAGGCTGAGGTAACTCAGAAAGATAAAAAAACTCTAAAACCATCAAAGAAAGATGTGAAGAAAAGGAAATTGAAGGAAGTGGATGTTGCTAAGAAAACCCCAAAGTCTAAGGAAACTCAATCCACACCTCTTACACCCAAGAAACAAAAGGCTTATCAAGATGAGGTGGTTTCCAAGTAGAGGAAAGATAAAGAAAAGAGAAAATAATGGGAGACACAATTCGGATTGCACCCTGCTGGGGCTAAGGCCTTGAAAGAGAAAGTGGCTGATATATTAAAAAATAAATCCAAGGAGAAGAATATGAAGAAGAAAATGTCAGAGGCAGATATTGTTCAATATCTTCTGAAATCCACTGAAGTAGCATCCGAAAATTTACCCATTCAGAAATCTTTTTTGGTTAAAAGGTTACATGAAACATCAGGAGAGAAGACTCTGGAAAATTCTAAGAAGAATCAATCTGAGAAAGAATTGATGCTGAGAGTTCTGCAAGTAGTAGAATAAATTCAGCAAGCAGAGAGCATTGGTGGCTCTGGTGATGTAATCAATTAAGTTGAAGACTTTCATGAGAAGGATAGTGCTTCCGAGAAATTTTCACTCCGGACTTCTCAAGATGGATCCTCAAAAATTGCTACATCTAGAGTTGATGAGAAAGGTGAAGAGGAAGTGAACAAGCCTTCTAAGTAATAAAGTCACAATCATGAATTTATTCAGCCTGAGGATGTAGAAGCTGGAGCAGAGAAGGATAAAGTTGATGAAGATGAGATTGTTCAACTATATGAGAGTGAGCAACAATCTCCTGATGAACAATCCATTCCAAAAGTTGATAAGGGCAAACAAGTGGTTGTTGACACTCCAACAAAATATATTATAAGAAAGAAGGAAGCTAGAGAATCATCCAAAAGGAAGCTGATACAGTCAGAGGAAGAATCATCTCCAACCAGAATATCAGATTCAGAGTCATCTGTCTTTGGACATGACTTTGTTGAACAGTCCCTAAACAAGATGGTAGACATCATTCCAATTTTTCTACCAATATAATCCAGATGCCAGATGATTCAACATATCATAAATCAAAAATCGGACTCTATATCCATGGTGATGGATAAATGTGCTAAGCTTGAGGCTGATCATAAAATTTTTCTTATCAATTATGATGTTGATAGATTTTCCTGCAAGAAGATAACCAAGTGGTCTATGAAAGTTGTTCAAGACATGGTAGACTTTGATCAATTACAAGTAGATGTTAAAGATAATTTTGATTCTGAAGACTCTAAAATAAAGGATCTTACAAATTCTTTTGAGAAGAAGTTAACTCTTGAGCAAGATGTTCGGATTCAGAAGGATAAAGACTTGAATGAGAAGCTAAGTTCGCTTGTCCTGTACTACAGGGAAGAAAAAGATCTTCAGATTCAGTTAGAATAAAAGGTTGTAAAGAAAGATGAAACTCTTAAATATCAGGTAGTGTCTATGGAGGCTTAAGATGCAAGAATCATTGATTTATAGAATCAAGTGGAGGAGGACCATAATAAAATGAAGAAGTTGAAGACAATTGTCAAAATTCTTATTCCCAAGGAAAAAGAAACAAAATAGACCACTCCGATCTTTTGTTATACTATTTTCCTTGTACTAGTTCTTTCCAATAGTAATGAAATTTTGGTTGCTTGTCTTTTGGTTGGTTTCATGTACTGATATTTTAGGTACTTTATTATCTTTTCAATTCCCTAAATTCGTTTTGAAAATCACAAAGGGGGAAAAGGAAAAAGAATTACTCAAAAGAGTGAGAAGGAAGAATCTAAAAGGGAGAAGAAAAAATTCTATGTAAAGAAGAACTATCCCTAAGTAATGGGGAGCTTATCTAAGGAGGAGTTTCTCAATACGAAGTTTTTCATTCTTATCATAATGAAAATTACATTTCGAAAATCCAGAATACAATCCTTAGAGTTCCAAATCCAAATGGGGAGTTAGTTGTATTCACTATCATCCATAAACAAAGGGAGATAAGCTTTAATTTCAATGTCTAGAAATTTATTATAAGCTCTTATATTCATTTTCATAAGGATGTTTGTGCATTCCAAAAAGGGGTATATTGTTGTGTCAGTGAGGTTTTCCTTATGAATTTTCCATTCCTTCTTATTTTGAAAATCACAAACACCTTATCTTTAAGAAAATATATTTTTACCCCTGTTTTACTTCTCTAAGGAAAATTTATTTCCTTTAAGAAATTTACCTCTATCTTGTTTTCATTGTTCATATCAATATTTTTCTTAAGTATAAAAATAAGATTCATATATATATTCTTGGAATTGTATAATACATAGATATGAAGAATTATGTTTTAGGATCCGAATTCTCATTACGAATTATGTAATGAATTCTCATTACAAATTCTGATGATGAATTCTCATTACGAATTCTAATGGAGAATACTCATTAAGAATTCTGTGATGAATACTCATTAGGAATTCTGTGATGAATTCTCATTACGAATTCTGATGTTCAATTATCATTACGAATTCTGATGATGAATTCTCATTACGAATTCTTATGACGAATTATCATTTCGTATTCTGTGATGAATTCTCATTACGAATTCTGTGATGAATTCTCTTTATGAATTCAGATGATGAATTATCATTACGAATTATAATGACGAATTCTCATTACAAATTTTGATGATGAATTCTAATTAGGAATCTTGATGATGAATTCTCATTACGAATTCTGTGATGAATTCTCATTATGAATTCAGTGATGAATTATCATTACGAATTCCAGTGCATAATTCTCATTACGAATTCTGGTTGTGAACTCTGATTACGAATTATGGATACAAACTTTTATAAAGTTCGACTCCGAATTCTTCTGATAAACAGAATCCGAATATCCTTGTAATATAGACTCGAAATATAATTTTTGGTTAGACTCTAAACTTTTTACTTACACTCCGATTTGTTAAGTTTGTTATAAAATGATGTCTTGATTTTAGTTACACATGTTTTGTTACAAAACCATGTCATCCATTCTATTTTTAACTAACCGTTGGTTGAGTGACACATGTACAGGTCCCTCCAAAATTTAAGAAAAATATGATAGTTGGAGGAGGGAGATGACCATTCCAACCGAGCCTATAAATAGGAGCTCATTTGAAAGAGCTCAAAAAGAAGTTGATCACTCTAGAGACCACATGATGTTAAGGTGATTTCTAGAGAGAGAAGATTTTCATTCCTTGTGCGTACTGAACTGCTCGTTCAAATTGCTTCGTGTGACTCCGAATATTCGTGATTACATTCAAGGGCTTCCAGGGATAGGTTGATAGAGGTGCCGAATTCCTTGAAGTTCGAGGGCTTCCTTGCTGAGGAAGACAGAGGTTCCAACTACCTTGAAGTTGAGGGCTTGTGGGGATAGCATGACCGAGACTCCGATCTTCGTATTGAGGGCTTACTCGGGTGTGGGTAAGACATACTTTCTTGAAAGTATAAATCAGGGGACCTTTTTCCAAGGTTGTTGGATACCCTTCTCTTTGGGTTAAAAGACTTATATCTTGTTACTTGTTTTTGTTACAAGTTTATCTTTTCCTCTGCAATTTTGTATGTTTAAGAATGTATAACTATATTATACTTCCTTACACTTGTATACTCTGTTTCAGTTAAATTCTATACGCTTTAAGGTAGAATCTCATATTGTAAACTGTGGTTAAGTTTCATTTTCCAGATCCATATTTCCAGAACCGGTTTTTCGGAATCACTTTCCAGATTTAAGAAAGTTTATAGAACAAGAAGTTTGTAACTTCATACTTTGACCCAATCTCTCAATTGGTGTTATAGGTGTTGTGAATTTTCTTAGTTTAACTTTGTTAAACATAGATCCTTCCTTGTTTAAGGAAAATTTTAAAGTGTACAATTCACCTCCCCTCTTGTATATTGAGCATCTACATCATTATTTCGATCCTAAAATTTGAACCTTGTTAGGTTTCCCACTTAGGACCATGTTATGTTTGGAGGTTTTCAATATCAACCCTGACCACCCATGAGGTTTGTTTATGTATCTTCCCCTTGATTTACCACCCCATTATGTGCATTCCATCTCAACATATTATTGGGATCCATAATGTATTTAATGAGATATTAAGAGAGGTTTTATGCCTCATTTCAATGTGATAACATGATGTTAAAATTTTTTAATGGTTAAAATGGAAAACAAGGAATGAGTTGGATGAGATCATAATTTGTTTATGATTATGAAATTGGTTAATAAAATGGTTAGGATTAAATTTAATTCCATGAAAATTTTTAGTCCAAGTATGCATAATACATAGTATTCCTTGGACATTTATACTCTTGGATCAGGCCTATGTGGGTATGATATTTGAATCCATGGAAAAGTCTATTGTGGATTCCATGGACATTCCCACTCCATAGATCCAGATTATATCGCATTCTTTGGAGATTTATTCTGATTTTTTTGGGAATGAAACATGACCTCATGGAATAGTCCATTGAGGACTTCTTTGTTATTTATACCTTGGATCCGGACCTTAGGGTATGACACATGATTACTTGGCATATACCACAGTGGAGGTTTTACCATGCCTTATAGTTGACAGTTGTTATAGGTTCTTGACTATAATTGACAGTCCTGAAATCATTACTCATTATTATATAATTATATTATGATTATATATTTCACACTTATTCTACATATATACATAGATAAGAATATATATAGACACAATTTTAGGTGGCCTACTAACTACAATATCACACCATGTTCAGGTTGACATTGGGTACTCAGAAAAACAACATGGATACATGTAGGGACCAAGGAAAGAACCCAATTTGAGATGGTTGATTGGTTAGACTTAGAATAATGTGATAACACGAGCATGGTAGGCCCATGATGCTATCTAGATATAGTCATTTTTTTGACTTTTTTGAACTTTTGATACTTGTGTTGTGCTGGTTGTCTGTTTCCATCCATTACATCTCATTTTGTATGGATACATGACATGATCAACATATTTTATATGAAACTAATTTTTTTTATTACCATCATATTGTTGCTTTTGTTCTTTCATTCACATATATCATTCTTCCTCTTGTTTATTCAATCATGATACAACTACGTTACTCTTATCGTAACATTTTTGTCTACATAATGTACCACCTTAGACCCTCACTACTCGTTAGCAGCTTCTAGTATATGAGGAGGCATGCTTGAGGCCATGTGACCCACCTTCACAGGGAACAGTTTAGTGTCTCTTAGGTCAGGATGTTACACAACAAATCATTTTAACTTAACTCTTAGGTATCTAATTTAAATAGTATTTATATAACTCCTATGGTAAGAAACAATTTCATGAAACAAACTAGTTGTTATAATTTTAGTTTGATGCTCCGTTAAACCTGAAATTCATATTTTTCAAGAATAAACATGTACTGGATTAAAATAATATTTTATTCTTCATATATTGTTATCAAGTGCATGGTGTACTCACAATTCCATGGTGGGTTAGTCTGGGGGTAAACACCACTCCTTAGAATAAAAAAGACCAGAAAATAAATTTTCAAGATCATATTATAGGATAAATATACCAATTTTTTCAAGGGATTATATATATATATATATTTAAATATTTGAAACAGATTAATGCTAAAAACTCGAGTCATTATATCCCCTTCTTGATATTTTAATCTTTAAAATCTCAACCCACTAAAAGGATAGGGTACTAGGCCCACATCCACCCCTCTCACTCTGATAGGATCTTCATAAGGTATAAATAATATTAAAGGATTTAGACCAATAGAATGTATCATCCTTGGAAGATCCTATAAAACTAATCCTTGATCACTATCATGTACTCTGAGGATTTTTCCTATCCCGTATTCACAATTCACTCTAGTCAATGACATGAGACCGATCATGATCTTATTTCCTTAGCTTTGACATGTGGAATATTTCAAGCACCTTGTCTAAATATAAGGACTCTAGGTGGTAAACAACATTACACATCCATCACATGATCAATAATGGACCGATTAATCTCAAGGATAATTTAAAATCTTGACCATATATCCACAAATCACATCAAGGATAAACCTTCAAGAATACATGATCAACCTACTAAATCTATAGTGACCTCTATCACTGGTCTGTGTTGGGATTATGATATCTTTAGGTGGTCCTCATCCTCTCCTAGATCATCTATACCATCTTTATTTTTTACTAGAAAAAATTATTTCCTCAACAGTGACGGATCATCCATATCTATAGAGCACAGGGGTGACCTTTAAAATTTTTCATACATGGAATAAAAGAGTGTCATTACAAAAGTGTAGTGGTATATGTTTTATTTAGGAAATTATACCAAAGTTTATTGATATTACCATCTTTGGATAAAATCTAACTAGCATGCCTTCAATATTTCCTCAATAACCTGAATGGTTTTCTTATACTGGCCATAATTTTGAGGTTATAATACTATAATGATCCAAAACATACATTAAAATGCATCCTATAAACCTATCCACAACTAGTACATGAACTGAGTGTTACTATTCAAATAAATTTTCATGAGTATCTCATGTTTTCAGAAGACAAACTCAACATACAAGAATCATAATATCTCCACTAAACACTATTTTGAAATTATAAATATGTGGGATGAATTGGCCAGTCTATTAGTGATCACCCAAGTAACATTAGGGAATCACATTAATAAAGGGATTCCTATCATGACATCCATCAATATTCCATACCACATACACAGTATGACCTTAAAAGGATGGGATAAATAATATAGGACCTTGTCCTCCAAATTCACCAATTAATTTGAAGGGAATCCTGAAATAAACATGACAATATTTTTCTTCACTATTTACATAAAAAACTAGCATCGAAGGCATTGGAACATATTCAAAACTCCTATATTTATCAATAAGGATGATGTATATAAATCCCTCAACACCGCCTCATATAGAGTGATTGGTACTACCATCCATACTATTAAGATAAGTATGTGATACCCAAAATAAAAATATACATCATCTACATCTCCTGCAAATATTTGTTATTGAAAACTCCCACTATCGATTCACCTTAGTTGGACGTCTATCTTACGTTAAAGAACTAGTGGGTTCATGAACATTGAATGAAGATATAACACTCCTCCCTCGTCCAAAAATGGTAACTATTACTAGGAAAAATTATTTTATGGGTCCTCTAATTATTGGGAACATAAATTCATACTAAGGGCGTGAACCACCATGTTTCCCTTCACAAGAGTGTAGACTATCTCAATTTTATAATCCTATTAGAACTCCAACTAGAACCTATGGATCAGGTATATATCCTAAAGTTATGATATATATAAAACATTGATGATATGAATAAACGATGGACCACTAACCAAGAAGGAAGTGCCTCTAAGAGTTTAGGGTGAACACCACTATTTCTAGTTCTATAGTGTTGGTCATAAGGTTCCAGCCTTAAACATTACATAATATTGAGTTAAATCAATAATTCACATTGATTATCTTTTTAGGTATATAGTTTTAATGAATTTGGATATTATTAATACATATCATCCCATAATCATACAAGAGGATACTATCAAAATAGTATCCATTTTTACACTAAAGGAAACGCTTTTAAAAATAAAACATGAATTATTTTTTTGATAAAAATCTTTTTGACTTCTTTCTTTATCTTATTCATTCTTATACCCTGTGAAATATTTTTAAAAAAATGGGATGAGCATAAAATCTTCGTAAGAGAGAAAATAAGAAAATAAAAAGTTAGTCCATGAATATTTATAAACCCATAAACTTATAAGAATCATGAAAACTTTATTGCAATAATAAATCATAAAGGTAACTTATGGAAACCAAATCATACTTACATTCTAGCTTTAATAGTTATTTTGGGAGTAATATTCATTGTTACATTTGGAAAACCCATTACAGTATATTTCCTAAATCTCATAGAAGTAACCTTAATGTTGACCTCAATCACATTCCCAATGCATTGGAGAGATATCATGGTCTCACCCACCCTCATTTTATCATGGAACGACCCGTATACATAAGAAATGCCGAAGAACCATAACATAATTAAGACACAAGAATAAGAATAAAGGAAAAAACAACATTTTCCACACTACAATAATAAGACATCATTTCAAGATATTTATATAATCAATCCCTTATAAAACCATTTGTAATACCTAAATAACTAAAAAGGTATATGGTAATTAATTTTAATTTTTAAAAACATCCATTCTTATTGAGGAAGCCAAATATGAAATAATTCTCACAATGGCGGGAAGTCCATCATCACCGCGCAAACTTAAAAAAAATTCCTGTCAACTAGTAAAATTATTCATAGAAAAATATTCCTTTTGAAAGCCATCAAATTAAATTAAATGTAAAAGGGGTTTATATCACACCTTATAAAATAATGAGGTGTATATTATCAGAATATGCCTCAATGAAAGGAGATTGAGACGAAGTCCCTTACATTTAGTTTGAATGGTTATGTTCATTATTTAAATTTATGATTAATAAACATAGGTTAATTTATAATTTATTAAAAAACTTTTTAATGTTTATTATTCATTTTATATTACTTATTACCATGTTATATCAATTTTTAAATTATTTGAGTTCATATTGGATGTTTTGTCGATGTTTAGTACATGAGTTAAAAATGAAATTGTTTTGATGAAAATTGTCCCTCTGGTCATAGGTCCATTATCTCAAGAATTATATTCATGATTGAAATATAATATATACCAAATATATATGCATTTATAAGATCCCATAGAATTTGTCTATAAGAAACTAAATGCACCGTTCATGGAGATGGTAGGTTTTATGTACGCTTGAACGCTACTTTCATTTCTTTGTCATATTAAAGGAATGAAAACTATATGATACATAGGTATATTATAATTCCTGTATTATATATATGCCATATATGTTACATATGTTCATTAACTCCATCCTTTATATGTCCCATGTATGGCAAGAATGCCGGTGGAGATAGACTTGATCTTTGAATGACGCCACATTCTCTAGGGGTGATCTCGAGCTCTCGTCTCGCCTTAGAATCTTCAACTTCCTAGGGTTTCATTTCTCCTTGGTAGAATATTCTTCTTTTATTCCTCTCTCACTCTCTCTGGTTCTAAGTCTCCTATCCTCAGCTCTTTGAAGGCCTCTTTCTAGTCGTTATTCCACGCTCTGGCCTCGAGTTGCACCACTTCGCTCCAGGTTTGATCCAGAGGGATTAGAACACCAAGGATTTGGGATAGAGAATTTGTGGTTGAAGGTAATCTCAAAATCTCTCTTATTCCTCATTTAGGGTTTCATCCCCGGTTTACTTATTAGGGATTCATCCCCTCGGTGTTGTGATCTTCGGTTGTCACATTTCTTTTTAAGAATTTTTCCTAGTTTCGATTAGGGTTCAAAATACGTACCTTCTTCCTCACTCTTGGTGGTTTTGGGTGTTTTTTATTGGGGGTTTTCTTTGGTTCTGGTCCCCTCGTTCTAGTTTGAAAATGGATTGATTGGAAATGCGGTGATGGCATGAGCAGAGATTGCGTTGTGCCAATGATGACAATGGGGAAGGTGAAGCGATGATACGATGGAATCTGGTTAAGTTCTTCCTTGATATGGCTTCTTCAATGGCCCTGTTATATTGAAAATGTCCTTTCAGGAGGAGTTTTGTGAGTTCATCACACGGTTTTGGAGGGTTTCAGTGGATTACGACTGGAGTATGCCAGCAGTTCTGTAGCCTAGGGTTGGTGATGATGGTCACATCAGCAAGGCTATTAGAGGAGGTCATTACTAAGTTTTATTTGTTTAGGTTTCTTATTTTAGTGTTCACATAACCCTGGTTCATGGTTTCCCCAGTCAGCGATAGTGTGGGTTTTTTCTATGGTGATTAAAATTGTGTTGATGTTATTTCTCAGTGATGCTGTGATCGTGTTATGGAATAGTTGGCAGCGATGAGATGATGATTTAGAAGGGACGTTGAGAGTTGTGGTTACGATATGAGATATGATGAAGGTTGATGGATGGAAGTGATGGTAAAGAATCAATGTTAAGGTAGTGAAAATGATGAGTTTATAATGTTGGTGAGGTGATTATGGATGTGACAGTGGCATGGATTCTCTCACTTTGGGTTTCTCAGGTTGCTTGTTTTTCCCAGGTTTTGTTTTCTAATTTTTGAATTTGAATTTTCAATTTTGAATGTGGATTTTCATAATGTTGTATTTTTTGAAATTCTATTTAAGATGGAGGTGATTGAATATTTTATAGGTATTTATAAGGTTCCCACTCACACAAAAATTGGTATATTATAGAAAAAAATATTTGGAGGCTATGTATGGCATGAACGAGTCAAATCATTTTAAGGGGACAATAGTCCATATTTCCTCAAATGAAATTTCATATTTACACATTAGGGAAATAATAATGGTATATTGTAAAATAAAATTAAAAAATCATAGAGAAAATATAAATATAATATATAGCGTATATATATATATAATTCCATCATAATGTCCACCATGATTGGTTTTAGGAGAAAATTGAACAATCATCGTTTTGTGGGGCATTAGTTCATTGTACACAATAACAATATGTTCTATATCAATTAAATGGAGGTTTGTGTAAGTGTAAGTTTAAACCTTAGAATAAAAGTAGCACATTATATTTAGGATACTGGTTTTTTTATAAATTATTGGAATAAAAAGAGTTTCGGTGGTTGGAGTAGGAAAATAAATGAAAGGAGCTTGAGAGAAGATGTAACCTCAAAATTGGATACCTGCTTTTGATTTGAGTTGAAAGGCTTTATTGAATTTCCTTGAACATAAATTAAGTATTATATAGGGAATAGAGGGATTTTGGGATATTATCTAAGAATAATTTGGATGATCCATGTGGCTTGGGAGGTGTGAGTAAGTTGGTAGAGGTGGTGGCCTTTTATAAGAGAGAGGAGGGGAACATTAGGAAAGTTTTGAAATATTATTTTACTATAAATTTATTTTAGAATTATAATTGCTGAAAAGTAATATATTTCAAAGAGAATATGACTAGGGGTCTAAATCCTCTCAAACAATAGGTTTTAGACAGGTTTAGGTCACAAATTTATCATTATCTTTTTGTTTTAACCCTTAGTTAAATAAATTAACTCTTACCAAGTTTTCATATATTTTTACACTATATAGTTAATATAGTTACAATAAAATGACAAGATAACATCAAGTGGATAATTAATGATATTTTTAATATTATATAAGTCATTTTGAAAAATATTACATACTTATTACAATTATATAATTTAATAAAATAGTAATGTTTTAAAAACTCATTTATTTCAATTTTGACACTATTTAGTAATTTATTTTTGTGAAAGTCATAGAAAATTATTCATTAGAAAAAACATCATTAACTCAAATAAGAAATGTCATAGTAATCCATAAATTTTGTGGATGACATCAAAATTTTCAAATTAAATTTATGTTATTATTTATAATATATTTTATTTGAATCTTTCATTAATAAGGTAATCATTGCATCATCATTGTGTCATTAATAAATTTTTTTATTTAATATCTAAAAATTATAAGTAAAATACCATGATGTAGTAAATATGTTTATATTTATAATTACTATTTATTTCCAAATTCATCTATTATATAACCATATATTAAAATTCTTTTAGTAAAAATATACACATTTATGTTATATTTTTCTTTACATTAAATTAATTATTATAACATGTCATTATCAGAACCAAGTGGGTCATAAGTGAAAAAATTTAGGTCTAAGTATATTTTTGGTTGCAAATGACTCATCCAATAATATTATGACACATGTTAGGATAGTTTTATATTATTTTACTATTATTTTTACCCTTATTTACATAATTTACCCTTTAACCGTGGTAAATAAAAATAATCACCGAAGTTATCATTCATAATTTCAAATAATAAAAAGTACCTAGTTACATAATTTAGACCTTATGATTACAAATATTGAATAAATTTTTCCTAAATTAAAAACACATAAGTTTTAGTAATTTATTTAAAAATTAATTGCTGTTTTCAAAACTAGAAAGAGGTTTTTTTTAAGAAGTAAAAACTATTAAAAGATTGACATGTGTTTATGTCCAATTTAAATGTGAAATTACTTCCAATGACCAACATCAGATTAAATGATAAATAAAATTATCCAATTAACCTTAAAAACCAATTAAAAGTATAACATATCTTTATAAATAAATAATATGAAAATACAGTTTTGAATTAAAATGCAGTGTTATTCACTATTCTTTAAAATATGAATTTCATCAGAAAAATATCCAAATTTCTTCAAAGGTAAATTTTGATGTCCCAAATACAAATAAGAATTTTATTTTGTAAAATATAACTTGTAAAAGTGAATTTTTTTTTTAAAAAGGATTCTCCATCAAAAGGCAGTAAACCGACCTTTTGAAAATATTAGAGTATTTTATGCTTAAACCTAGATTCATTCTCATTTTAAGCCTCGAAAATTTATTGGATAAATGTAAATAAATTTAACAAAAATATGTAATAATATTTTAGTTAGTTCTTTTTATTCCCTCCAAAACAATGTCTAAGTGTTAACTACCATTTAAAATAATAATAATATTATTGTATTATTTTTTTGGTATAACTCAAAGTTGTGTGCAATGTAAGATTTTAGAGAAACATATTATTGCGTGTCGAGTACGCTATATAATAAATCATCCCCTTTACATAAAATTAATATCTAATTAATAAATATAAAAGGAAAATTTATTATTCTATAAATCCTGGGATATTGCATCACCCCCTTTTTGGAGATTTCTTCCATTTAATTTTATTTACTTATCAAATAAGTTGGGTTATTTATCCCTCATAGAATTTTTTGATTTCTATGTTTCCTCTTCATCCATATGGTTTTTCCCCAAAAACATTACCTGACTAATCACTTTATTATGCAACACTTTCTCACTATGGTTAAAAATCTGTATTGGTTATTCCTCATAATGAAGATTCTCTTTTAACTGAACTTCCTATGGAATAAAAACATGATATGGATCCTAACAATACTTTATCAACATTTAAAAATTAAAAACATTGTGTACCTAGGATTAAATTAGAGGTAAATCCACTCTGTAGGAAACTGATCCAACTTTCTCCAGGATTTCATAGGGTCTAATGAACTGTAGACTCAGCTTTCCATTCTTACAAAAACACATCACACTTTTTCATGGAGGAACTTTGAGAAAGACATGATCATCTACCTCTAAAGAGAGATCATTCGTCCAATTATCCGCATGTCCTTTCTACCGCCTCTAAACTATTCCCATGTCCTTTTGAATCAACTTTAATTTTTTCCATCTCTTCTTCTAATTTTGTTGCATCAACTTCCTTTCACCTACTTCTTCCCAAAAAGCTAGTGTTTGAAACCAAATTCCATATAATTCCTCAAATGGTGACATCTGAATAGTGGAATAAAAACTGTTATTATAAGAAAACTCAACCAAAGAATGATGTTGATCCCAATTTCCTTGGTAATCCATTTAATAAGGGTGTTGAATAACCTCCAAGGTATGAATTTTTCATTCTAACTACCCACATGATTGAGGATGAAAAGCGATACTGAAGTTTAATTAAATTCCCAATGACTTTTGAAGGCCTTTTCAAAAGTTAGAAGTGAACCTGGGATCACGATCAAATACAATGGAGAGGGGAACCCTATGCAACCTGAATATAATTTTATGATACAACTGAGAATGTTGATCAAGATATAATTAATCTTGAATAGGAAAAAAAATGAGAAGATATAGTCAATCTATAAACAATAATACAAATAGAATTGTTACCTAGAGAAGTCTTTAGTAATCCCACTACGAAATCTATGGATATATTTTCCCATTTCTACGTTGGAACTGGAAAAGGATGAAGCATTTCTTTCAGTAACCACCTCTTTTATTTAGAATATTGACAAGTCAAACAATTCATAGTAAATTCATCAATATCTATTTTAATTATATCCCACTAGTAATACTCTTGATGGTCTCTGTACAGCTTAGTACTTCCAGGATGAACTAAAAACTGAGAACTATGAGCTTTAAGTAACAATTTTTTATTCAACTGTGAATCACATGGAACACATAATATATTTCCAAATATCAAAACACAATATTTATCAATGTTATATTCAGGTAACTTACCCTTATGAACAAACTCTACATTTTTTTACAACACAATATCTTTCTTCTGCATTTGGTTAATTCTATCCGATAGTGACGATTGCACTAAAACCTAAAAAAAAATAGAGGAATTCCCTACACCAACAACTTCCATGCCAAATTTCATCAAATAATTAATAAAAGGGTCATTTTACAAACATAACATGGTTAATATTGCATTACTTTTTTTGACTCAAAGCATCATCCACTTTGGTTTATTTTCCAAGATGGTAATGAATCATGCAATCATAATCCTTGATTAATTCCTTGCATCTTCTATGTATCATGTTCAATTTTTATGGGTAAATATATACTTCAAATTTTTATGGTTAATATATATTTCTCATTTCTCTCTATACAAATGTTTCCTAAAAAATTAATATAAAAAAAGAAACTAATTCCAAATCTTGTGTAGGGAAATTTAACTCATGAGTTTTCAACTGATGTTAAGAATAAGAAGTTACCAGATCATTCTATATTAGGACACAACGAATTCATTTCACTGAATCATCACTATAGATAACATATTTACCATTTCATGAATGTAGTTCCAAAACTAGAGAGTTGGGCAATATTCTTTTCAATTCCTAAGAACATTCATCACATTATTTTGTCGATAAGAACTTAACACCTTTTCCATGTTAACTTAGTCAGTGGGGTAGATAACCATGCCAAATTTTCAACCAAACTCTAACAATAACATTATAATCCAACAAAACTACTAATATTATTTGTATTTGTAAGTATTGGCTGTTCTTCAACAATGTTTGTTTTAGAAGGATCAATGGTTATTCCGAATTTAGAAATAATGTGACCAATGAATGAAATTGGTTGTAACCAAAATTCACACATGATAAATTTCCCATTTATTTTATATTCATTTAATGTTTGTATGAAAACCCTGAAATGAATTTTATACTTCTCTTTAATTTTTGAATATACCAAAATATCATCAATAAACACTACCACAAACTTATCCAAAGCTTCATGGAAAATTCTATTCATATGATCGATGAATACATCAGGTGAATTAGTTAACCCAAATGGCATAACTAAAAATTCATATTGGCCATATCTAGTATGAAACATGGTCTTCAGAATGTTTTCTTCCACTACTTTCAACTGATGGTACCCCAAAATCAAGTTAACCTTCAGAAAAGACAGATCTCCCTGTAAATGATCATACAAATCTTTGATATACGACAAAGGATAATTGTTCTTAATATTGATGTTATTCAAGTACCTATAATTAATGAAAACTCTCCTTGAACTATATACATTTTTAATAAACAAGATAGGATCACCCCATTGTGATGTGCTAGGTCGAATGAAACATTTATATAATAACTCCTAAAATTTCTTCTATAACTCAAAAAGTTTAATTTGTGCCATCAGTTAAGGTGGTTTTTGAAATTGGATTAGCATCAGAAACCAAGTCAATAGTAAATTCATCTTCTGAATTAGGTATAATACTAGGAAAATATTTAGGAAAAACATCAAGATACTCATTTACCATTGGCACGTCATTAATCTGAATAGTTTCTTTGTTTTCAAAAGTGTGCTCAAGGTAACATTCATTTCCATATTTTACTAGTTTTCAACTTCCTGATATGTTATCAATGGTAATGGTTCATTATTTTACACAAACTGAAAGCCTTTATTAAAAGAAACTTCTTTAGCTCTACTATAAATCTTATCATGGTAAACATAAATCCAATCCATACCCGGAATAACATCAAACTCTATAAGAGGAAAAACAATAAGGTTTTTAGGATGATTATTTCTACAGACAGGGACATGAAGGTTCTTATAATTTTTATTTGTCTCAAAATTCCCCCATGTATTTCTTCTATATGATATGAATTCATTTATTCAAATGGAAATTAATTTTTTTTTGAAAATTTCTCATAAATGAAAGAATGTGTAGACCCCGAATCAAACAACACATTGGTATAATCTGAAAAAACAAACAATTTACCTGATACAACTTCATTTGATGGCCCAATATCTGTAGAAGTAGTTGCAAAGGATTTCACCACACCTCTCTGCTTATAGTTCGGCTACTTACCATCATTAAAATTCTTCATCAGACACTCGTTCACATAGTGACACATCTCATTACATTTAAAACATTTCACTTAATGTATATCATATTTTTTCATACCATTAACTTTTTTAGTGCATTTACGAACCTTATGCCCCATATTACCACACCCAAATCATATTCCAGAATTCAAAATTCATTCCCCTATGTTCTTTTTACAACAATTTTCACATATTGATAATCTAATGTTCTCACCATCATAATTGTTTGAAGAATTTCTCGCTTTGGTATGCCATCTCGACCTCTTATTCTGCTGGTTTTCAAAGAACACATGATAATTAGAAAACTCTATTTCCACATTCTCTTCACATTGAACTTGTTTTTTATAACTTTTAAACTCATGAGAATCCAATGACCTTTGATACATTCGATTTAATCCTGAGAAAAAATGATTGATTTTACTATGAATATCCCATATGAAATTTGTTGCATACCTTTCAAGTCGAGTGTATTTTTCTTCATAAGAATCCACCGAGTCATCCCCCTACTTCATTTACAAGAATTTATTTTCCAACCTAAGTATAAATGACTTTGGGAAATATTTCTCAAGAAACATACCTTTGAATTCATCCCAATTAAGAGCATTAATCTCCTCACTATCTCTGATATTATTAACCATCGACCAATACTGACCATCTTCACCGTCAAAATGGTAAATAAAAATTCTATCCTTTTTATTTTCTGAACATCACATGACATCAGAAATATTTTCTAGGGTTTTAATACACTCTTCAGCTATCACAAGGTCAGAAGTTCCTATGAATGATGGAGGATGTTGCCTCATGAAATGATCCACTATCAACATTTTCCCCTATGGTTGATCTGGATAATCACATGCATGGATACCACCTCTCTTTGTAGCCTGATTCAACTGTGCCATCGTTGCAAAAAAATATTTAGTTCCAATTCTGACTATATGAAGTTTATGATTTAGAAGGTTGTTTTCCTATGGATGTCTTCCCAACACAACTACCCTATTTCCTCTATGGAAAATCATTCGGAATAGACATATCTTAGTCGAATCATCATGGTAATACTCAAATTCTTTTTCAATTTGAACATATTGTAAAATTAATTTATGGATATTCTATTTTCAAAATACTACCCTTGATGTTATCTAAACAAACCTAGGATACCAACTCTAAGGCCCCATCCATAAACATTACATAATATTGAGTTAAATCAAGAATTCACATTAAGGATCTTTTCAGGTTTAGAGTTTTAAAGAATTAGACCATTATTAAATCATATAATCCCATAATCATACAAGAGGATACTATCAAAATAGTAACCATCTTTTCCACCAAAGGAAACCCTTTTAAAAATAAATCATGATTTCCTTTCTTGATAAAAATTTTATTGACTTATTTCTTTCTCTTAAGGATCCTTACACAATGTGAAAACATTTCGAAAACATGAGAAGAGAAAAAAAACTCAGTGATGGATAAAAAAATGAAAGAAAACGTCAGTCCATGAATATTTATAAACCCATAAATTCATAAAAATCATGATAACATCATATAAATTTTAAATCATAAAGGTTACTTATGGCATCCATATCATACTTACATTGTAGCTTTCATATCTACATAGGTTGTAACCTTCATGGTTACATTTGGAAAACCCATAATAATATATTACCTATATCTCATTGGAGAAACCATATCCTTTACCTCTATCACATTACACAATTCATTTTAGAGAAATCACGGGAACACCCACCTTCATTTTATCACTATCCTACCCATATACATAAGAAATTCCTATGAACCATAACATAATCAAATCATATGAATAAACCTAAAGGAAAAATAATATTTTTCACGGAGAAATCATAAAACATAATTTAATGATATTGATATAATAAATCCATTCTAAAAAAACATTTTCAATACCAAAATACCTAAAAAAGGAATATTGTATATAATTTTCTTTTTAAAAAATATTACGTCTTGTAGAGGAATCCAAATACCAAATAATGGTCATGATGGTAGAAAGGACATTGTCACCACATACACTAAAGAAAACATTTCTTTTTGTCAGGTAGTAAAATAATTCATTGAAAAAGATTCTTTTTGAAAATCATTGAATTAAATTAAAAGTAAAATGTGTTTATATTACACCGTATAACATAATGAGGTGTATATATTCAAAATATGTCTCAATGAATGGAGATTGATATGAAGTCCCTTACCATGAGTCCGACATGTCTCACTAATTATTTATATACCTAAATAATAAACATAGGTTAATATATAATTTCATTAGAACAATTTTCATGTTTATTATTCATTTTATATTACTTATAACCATGTTTTAGCAATTGTTTAATTATCTGAATACATATGGGATATTTTTTCGATGTTTGGTACATGAGTCAAAAATGAAATTGTTTTGATGAAAATTGGCCCTGTGTTCATAATTCTATTTTCTTCAGAATGATATTTTTGATTTAAATATCATATATATTCAATATATATGTATTTATAGGATTCTATAATATTTTGATATAATAAATGAAATGCACCATTCATGGAGATGGTAGGATGTACGTACACATGAACAATACTTTCATTTATTTTTTAGATTAATGAAATGAATACTAAATGATACATAGGTATATTATAATTATATTATAATATCTATATTATATATGTTACATAAGTTCAATAAACACCATCCTTTATACGTTCCATGTATGTCTTGAACGGGCCATATCACATTGTGGGGGCGGTAGTCCACACTTTCTCAAATGAAATTATCATATTTTCAAATTATAGAAAGCATAAAAGTATGTTGTAAATAAAAATTATAGAATTATAGAGAGAATATAAATATAATAAGTATCATATATAAATAATTTTCGATCATAATTTCCACCATGATAGATATTAGGAGAAAATTGAACAATCATCATTTTGTGAGGCAGTAGTTCGCCACACACAAGAAACAATATGTTTTATATCCATTAGATAGAGGTGTGTGTAAGTGTAGGTATAAAATTTGTATAAAAATATCCTATTATATTTAGGACACTATATTTTTTATAAACTAATGGAATAAAAATTATAAGGGGGTTGGAGAAGGAAAATAAACCAAAGGAGCTTGAGAGAATACGATACCTCTAAATCAGGTAACTCCTTTTGATTTGAGAAAAAAAAAGGCTTTACTGAAATTCCTTTTGCCAAAGGTAATTATTTTAGGAGTAAGGGAGAAATTTTTGGAGCTTATGTGAGCATATTTTGGATGAGACAGGGGGATTTAGTGTTGTAAGTAAGTGGGTAGAGGTGGTGGGATTTTAAAAGAGGGAGGAGGGGAACTTTAGGAAAGTCTTGAAATTTTATTTTATTATAAATTGATTTTAAAATTATAATAGCTAAAAATTAATATATTTAAAGGATTAGATGAGGATGGGTCTAAAACTCTCAAAAATAGGTTTTAGAAAATTTTAGTTCAGAAATTTAACCTTATCTGATGGCTTTAACCCTTAGTTAAATAAACTAACTCTTACTAGGTCTTCTTGTATTTGTACACTATATGGTTAATATAATTACTATAAAATGAAAATAAAACCTCGGGTGGACCCTTATTGAAATTTTTAACTTTATCTAATTCTTTTTTATGGATATTATATTTTTATGACTATTATATCATTTAATAAAATGGTATTTGTTTTAAAAACTCATAATTGTCAATTTTGACACTATTTAGTAATCAATTTTTATTAAATTCATAAGAAATATATTTATTCAAGATAACAACATTAAATCAAATATAAAATGTCATAATCATCTATAAAATTAAGTTATGACATAAATAATTTCCTATTACATTAATTTTAATATTTATAATATCATTTATTTGAATCTTTCAATAATAAGGAAATCACTACATCATCATTTTGTCATAAATAAATTTATTTATTTTATTTCTAAAAATAATAAATAAAATACCATTATGTAGGAAATAGTTTTATATTTATAATGACTTTTCATAATCAAAGATATTAGTTTTATAACCCCTTATTTAAATTGTTTTAGTAAAAATATACATGTTTATGTTATATTTCTCTTTACATTAAATTAATTACTTTAACATGTCATTATCACATCCAAGTGGATACCAAATGAAAAAAGTTTAGACTAAGGTTTTCTAGCCTCCCATGACTCATACAATAATATTAGGATAGAGGTTAGGGTATTTTTATTTTATTATAATATTATTTTTCCCCTTATTTAACAAATTTACCCTCTAACTATGGTAATTAAAAATTATTACTGAAGTTACTATTCATAATGTCCAAAAATAAAAGGTACATATTTAAATAATTTGTACCTTATGATTACAAATTTGGAATTAATTTTTAAAAATTCAAAACCCATAAGTTGTAGTAATTAATTTAAAATTATTTCCTGTTGTCAAAACCAGCAAGCGGGTTTTTAAGTAGTAAAAACTATCAAAAGAATGACACATGTTTATGTCAAATTTTAATGTGAAATTACATATAATGACAAAAAATGGATTAAATGATATAATATTAAACCAATTAAACCTTTAAACTAATTAAAATTATAACATAACATTATAAATAAATTAAATGAAAAGGCAGTTTTGAATTAAAATGCAGTAATTTCACTATTAATTAAAATATGAATTTCATCATAAAAATATCAAAATTTCAACCAAAGTGTATTTTCATGTCCAGATTCTAAATAATAGTTTTATTTTGTCAAATATAATATATTAAAAGGACAAAAAATATTTTTAAAAAGGGATTTCCATCAAAAGGTAGTAAAATGACCTTTTAAAAATATTAGAATATTTTATGCTTAAAATCGGATTTATTTTAATTTTATATTTCTAAATATTATTGGATAAATTTAAAAACATTTGACAAACATGTGTAATCATATTGTTGTTAGTACTGTTCATTCCCACCAATACAATAGATAATCATTAACTTCCATTTAAAATAATAATAATATTATTTGTATTATTTTTTGGTATAACTCAGAGTTGTGTGCAACGTAAGATTTCGGAGAAACCCATTGTTGCGAGTCAAGAAAAATATCAAAAAAACAGTCCCCTTAACTTAAAATTAATATCTAATTCATAAATATTAATGAAAATGTATTATTCTATAAATACCTGGGATGTTACATTTGTTGTGTAATTATTCTCATGGGGTCTCATCTCCCTAGTCCCATAAGAGATCAACACCTTACCTTTCAGTAACACACAACCGTGTCTTGCTCTAGTGGAATCATAGAACACAACAGACTCAATACACTCCTCTATAACTATAGTAAAAAAAAGGTTAATAATTTTTTTAGCTACTCAATGTATCCCTATAAATGTTTAGATGAAGAAAATGTCTGTCCCTTTTGGGTATGGGTAGTCATGGGGCTTTTAATCCTAGATAATTCGTCTATTAATCTCTCGTAGTACCCCACCAATCAAAGGAAACTATGCACCACAAATGTTATCTTGGGGGGTTCTCAATATAACATTGCCTCCATCTTTACTGATTCTATATTAACTCATCCCTATGAGATAACATCACATGCGAATTTTACCTCTATATTCTAGGAACTAAACATCAAGATATTCCCATAAAGCCGGTGTTCCAAAAAAAACTCTAAAATAATCCTTATCTTTTGATTGTTCTCAAACTTCAATAAAAAATAAATGATAATTCCATCAATGAATGAAGTAATGAACCTATATAAAAAATTATACAAAACCATGTTTATGAATCCCATGAATACATATTGGTCATTTATCAGACTAAATGGTTTTAGAAAAAAATTATAATATCCATAACGACATCAAAATTATATCATTTGGATATCCTCCTTGAGAACTTGAAGTTGGTGATATGATAACCTAAGATAAATCTTTAAAAAAACTTAACATTATTTAGCAAGTTGAATAGGTCATAAATCCTTGATAAGGGGTAATTTTTCTTGGGTGTTTCTTGGTTTTGTAGACTTATATAAATACGTTTCCTCAAATTTCCATTTTTCATTCATTGAGAACAACACTTGAGCTTCCCATGGGGATATACTAGTTTTGTAAAAAACTTTATCCATGAGGTCCATTAACTACACCATTATCTTTTTTAGCTCAGTTTGGGACATTTGATAAGTTGTGGATGATATTAGAGTGGTCTCAAAGAGTATGTCAATGCAAAAATCCACCTAAAAACGAGGGATATGCCCTATCATATTATTTGAAAAAACATCGATGTACTCCTCTACAATAACTAATAACTAGTCCCATGAGGTTTCCAATGTATAAATATCTACACCCATAAGAATATGGGTAATCAACTACCTATTCTTCAGTAATTTTCCTACTCATCCCTTTTGGATGTCTATTATTCCAATGAAGGAGAATCTCAATCCATCATCTTAGATTCACCCAATCCACAATAGTGATAGTTTTTTTTGGGAATGTGATGAAGATTAATAGTGCATAGATAGGATAATGATATACAACATTCATCGTGTTCACCAAGAGATCCCAAAAAACATCTCTCCAATAAGTTAAATTTCACGGCTATAATAGATTTGAGTGGGTATGGGACTACTCTCAGTAAGAGTCTCTAGACACATGGGTTTATATAGGGTAACATAACAATATATATTATTAATAAGTGATGAGATAGTGAATGAATGGATTTCACTTGTGTATATGAGTACTATTTATAGAGTATAAATGAAAAAAATCATACCTCAAATCTTGTAAAACATAGACTAGTCATAGACCTCCATTTCTTGTATTTGACAATAACCCTAAATACCATCCCTAGGAGCCCAGTGTGGAAAGAATGTGTGTGTAGGTGGGGGAAATAAGTCACAACATCACCATCATATACCTCCCACTCCTATGGAACAACCATCTCCTATACTAAAACCACCTCCTCTAGGGCCACGCCGACCTCCTCGAGGAGGTCCCTTATCATGAAACTATCTATACCACTATGTTTTGTTGGACCGCATGAATT
This sequence comes from Viscum album, assembly GCA_963277665.1. NCBI lineage: Eukaryota > Viridiplantae > Streptophyta > Magnoliopsida > Santalales > Viscaceae > Viscum > Viscum album. The sequence continues at coordinate 1,449,068,677 of OY728157.1, read as the reverse complement.
CTCTCTTATGCTTGGTGGGTTGAGTATTCATGTTCTAAATGTCCTTTTACTCTCATGAATATAATATCATAACTAATGGCCAGCTATATCTTTAATGTGGCCCATATACTACAAATCTTGAGATCTAGAATTTCTCACACATCTACTTCCTATGTCGCGATGTTGATGCCTATCATCATCAGACTATGGCTGATGAATGTACTCCCATACGACCACTAATAACTCATTTAATCTACTCATCCTCATCTAGGAATCTCTCAATTTTCTATTTTTTAACCAAACCCTAATATAGGTGAGGATACCCTAGTGGGAAATTCCTAATCAGATATCTCTAGGGAGGTATTTCTTGAGCTTCCACACAAAAAATAATCCTTCATAGACCATACCAAGGGAGTAATGTGTGAGATTAGTGAATTTAAATATATAATACAAGACCCTCATACTTCCCTACCATAACTCTAATATATTATGAGTTCATGTTTATCATAATTCCCAGAAATAATTCTACACATAGAATAAGATATCAAACTCAATATATGGTAGGGTTTCCTTATCATATTTCTATATGATTAGGCCCCACCAGTGACCTACTATTTCATAAAGAAGAATTTTTTCATGTATCACAGTAAGGTTTGGGGTAATTTGAACTAGGTGAAAGACTCACATAACAAACTCTAGCCATTCATCAACCCTTTTAGGGTCAAGCTCAACTCGGAACCTAGGAAGTAACTTATAATGAAACTCCTGTAACATGATCAACAAGGTGTTACCTAATCTATTCCTACTAGAAAAATCACCTTCCCAAAACCAAGAGAATCATATTACTACAATATATGAGGTGGATCAACCTACTAAACATTAGTATTAGTCCCTCACTCTACTTTCATGGTGGAAAGACCTCATCAACTGGCCGCGGAATGGATGTGTCAATGCTCAATTGATCACCAATACATCGAATAATCATAGTCATGTGTGTGTTATAACCCTACCTCCAAATCCCAGCTATTTTCCTATGTGTCTAAATCCTATAATTAACAAGATAAACCATGGTAAATAAATAATATTACGGGGGATGACTTAAAAATTACCAGGAAATCATTGATTAATTTATATATGATGTGTGTAAAATTGTCCCCCACATAAAGTGCCTTAGTGTGCTGAGTCGAAAAGATGGTTATCAGAGTCTTAGTTAATGGATATTTCATCATCCACACCATTACTAGGTTCCTTGATAACAAAAAATTATTTAATACACTTTAAATTTATTTCCTTAAATTCCCAAAAAAATTCTCCCAAGAAATGTATCTTTAACATCTGTACCAAGGACAAATCCACTTTGAAAACACACTGAAATTACCTAAGTGACTAGCTAACATATTGGGAAGTGGTGTGTTGATAGTGCCACCCTAATACCACTTCTTATAGGCCAGGTTCATGATACTAGTAATAAAGAGGAATATCATTCATATTTGGAGGCCTTATCATAATGCCCCTATAAACATCACACACCTTCACATAGGATGTAATAAAGATTAAGAATAAAAAGGAAATAATAATAAGAGATAAAAAATATGAATATGAAAACAATTATTTCCATGAAGACATAATTTTACATTTGAAAAGTACATGGGAAAAATAAACACCCACTAAAATTTATAAGTAGAAAACACTAACCCATACAATAATAAATATTTTCTCACAACACTGATCTTATGAAAAAAATAGTTCTTTCTAAAAATAATCCTATAAACCTTTAATATACACCAATTCCATAACCATTAAGGTATTGATTGAAAAATATGTCATTTAAACAATACAAGGCATAGGAAGGTGAATATTTCCTTACAAGGGTCAACATATATATACCCAATTGAATTCCCTAAAAATGAAATAAAAAAGGAATGCTAGATCAAACCAAAAAATATGTTAAGGGATGAATAATCATATTATCCCTGATATACATTAAGAAGAGTGAAATTTGGATACTAATGATTGTATCACTCTACATAACCTAGATATTGGGGAATCATTATATATCCTATAGAATCAAATAAATTAACAAGAAGCTCCATCACCTCATTGAACATATAGAGGAAAACCAATTACCCATTTGATAACATAAAAAAATAAGTTCATAAAAAATAAGTAATAGGTAAAAAAACTAATGATTATAAGACGAAATATGAGTAGCACACAACATATTGGGGAAATGTATCAATCCCTAAAACACTCTTATATTCATTCGCGAATTCGTCCATTGGTACTACTAAGGAAATTTCAAATTCTACTTATCTATCTCTACAATCAACCTCATATTTCCAACTAGCCCAATCCATAATGATATATATTCATAAAAATTAGTATATGATATTTACAATATCGAAATAGATATTTGGTGAAGAAGTCAAAAACATTCCATGCATGAAAGACCCTGGGCCATGCGGCGGACCCTAGGGAATGTCGTATGGAATTCTTCCATAAGGAATATATGCCCCAATTTGACTCCATGTAATGGGAACTGATGCTCAAGCTACATGCACTGGGTAAGTCCAAGTAGGTATGACCCATGTGCCTCTACTGAACCTAAGCTAGTACATCTTTCCCAGAATGCAGTGTAGACCCTGGGAAGGACCACATGATCAAGAAAATTGAACATGATTGGGAGACTAGAAAATATTGGACTGGTTGGACCTAATACTACCTATGGTACATGAATATATAAATTATACACATAACACATCAAATATTGTAGCCCACACTAGGGGGAATCCCCACTAATCACTGTGAGGCAACAAAAAAATTGTTTATCTGAAATTCCAACCAAAAGGAGACTAAACCCCTTTATAGGTTCCTTTAACCATGATAAGGTCAACCCTTATACTTTTTTTGTGGGATATGATGTAGATAGAATATAGCATGAGATAAAGTTGTCTAAGATTCCTCACTAACACTTATAGCTCATCGACGTCACTTTGATGTTTCCTACAAGCCTACCCAAGAATCCATGATGCTTCTTACTATAACCAATGAACAATTTTACCAAAAAATATTTCCATGATAAACCATCATCATCTGAGTCCCACTACTCTCAACACCATAATTCAATATATAGAACGACCTATCATGTTACTATTTTTGACTGACCATCAGGTCCAACGACCTCTAATGAACACACAAGAATAGAAAAAGAGGAGGGGGAGAAAGGATGTAATAGAGATAGATGGGGGGAGCAATAAATAGGGAGATAGATATCAAGGATAGAGATATAAAGAGAGATACAGATAGAGAATTCAGGTGTTTTTCATTGATAATTCACGCATTTATCATCGACCCACCACCAAATCTGCACTACAAAAGTGAACAACATTTCTTTTTGGTGAGCATGTCAATAAAATAATCAAATAATGATCCCCTTTATAATGAATATATAATTGTAATCCAAAATAATGAAACAATATAATAACCATGAATAATGGATAATTAAATAATGAGTTACTTGAATTTAAATAAATAAAATAAAATAAAATATTCATAAGTTTAATCCATGAAGGAATGAGTGTAAAAAATGGAAATAGCCACCTTGAAATATGATCATTTGTTGATGGAGGTTACACACCCATTGATGTCAAACATGAGGAAGTTTTCTACAATACAACATAATAAACTACTCTCTATCAGTGAAAACAACTAATAGGGTTCATGTGTATATCCTTAGGAAATGCATTAAATATAATTTTATTGGGTTTAAATCTAAGTTTATTGATATTATTTCCGTTAATAATTAGTAAAAGTTCTCAATTATTTTTAAAATCATAAATCAACATTATAATGAAGGATAACTCTTTAGTTTCATATTAAATAGTATTTATACTACCATTAGGGGAAGATCTACATTTTAGACCCAACCATAATGTTTGAATTTTAATCAGATACAGTGGAAAAGAATATTTCTCAAGAATTAATACTGGTGGGATAAAAATAACATTTTTATACTTTAAATATTTTCATTATGTCCTTGACACATTTTAAATTTTATACTAGCTAATTTCAGGGGTAAATACTACAACTCATAATTAATGAGACGATTAGTTAACTTTTTTGAGGTTTTTTTCTAGGAAATATTTACTATTCTACAATTGGGGATATATATATATATATTTGTTAGTGTTTGTGTGTGTATTTATATATATTATAACATGTTCAAAAGGGATAAAAACTAAAACCAAAGTCATCCAATTAATCATTCCATTCATTAGATGAATTAATTAGACTTATTAAGTGAGATAAGAGTCCTAAAATTATATATCCTCTTGATGCATTAGTAGGAATAATGAGATAAAGTTGTTTAAATCTATATTGGATACCTAATTATTTACAAATTATGTCTTGTTTAAGGCCTTAGATATATGGTTATGCTTTCTAATATTTTACATTCCATCATTATGAGATTTATTATTGTAATCTTGGTGATTATCTATTTCCATTTATTTGGATATGGTATGTTTTTTCTATATAATTATACTATTTTTATACAATTTTTTCATTCCATATTATGAATTATATTATTATTCCGTTTTGGATTTTTAAATAAACTACCCCTTATTGGGTGTTTGAAATATCCCATTTAGTTTGATTCACAATTTTCCTAAGAAATATTGAAGAATTATATATTTGTTCTACAGATAAGAAATTGAGTAATAATAATGTTTTATTTATTTTTATGATGTAATATATGTTTCCAATGTAATATAATAATAAATTATGTATCTAGTCTCTGAAGACCAACATTCTCTTGATTCGAAAGCTTCCACTTTAGTAATTAATAACCAATTTTGATTAGTGGAATTCATGGTTGTTTCAAAAATCATCACTAATTGAGTTTTTTGGGTTCTTTATTTAATTTGAACGAATTTAAAAATATGAAGAAGAGTGGTATAAATGTTTTTTGGGGTACCCCAATAAAGAACCCAGATTTTATATTGGAATTTTATTATGAATAACATCAATATAATTACATTTCTTATGTAAATAAAAAATATGAAATGTAGTGCAAACCTTAGTGTTGATATAAAGAAGGTCCATAGTTACACACTAATATTTTTATAACATATTTAATTAAAAATTAATGATTTTTAAAAAATAAAACAAGGGGGGGGTTTGAATGATTAAAATAAATGGAAATAAATGAATAAAAAGACAAATTAAACACCAATAATATAATGTTTATAAGAATGGAATTATTACCAAATTTAAATAAAATGTTCCATTATTTTCTTTTCGAAAATTTATTCCCTATTCTAGCTCAATATCAGTATCCCAACATACATAGATTAATAGATAAAACTCATTGAATAAGTGTAAAATACACTAAGGAACCCCTAGTTGTGCTTCATACCACTGTCTCTAAGAATAATGGATGGGGAAAAACTTGACTGAGAGTGCTCCATCACTGCCCCAATACATCAGGATTGAGTATCCAAAAAACACCCAAGATACCGTGTACCAATAAACCGAATAGATGGTGAAAAGGAGATTAAGAAAATGTGAAATAAAATGATAGAAGAAGAAATATTGATGTTTTGTTACTCACCTCAACATATTGACACACTCATACACCAAAAGATTCAAAAAAATAAATGAAATGCAATTATATGAAGAAAACAGAATCATTCATTTTACTCGTAGTATTACCTTTGGTTAGATCTAATTTTTTTAAGATAATGATATCAAAAAATAGAGAGGAATTTAAATAATGAGACATGTAATACTACATTAAATAGAACATATAACAAAATAGGAAAAGAAGTAAGACATTCCCAATCACGAGTAAAAATAGGAACCACTACACAATATGATTTGACATTCATTTATATGCAGAAATGAACTATATTCAACCTATTTATTCAGCCTTTACTTCATCAGATAATTTCCACATAGTAGCAACATTAATAAGATCAACACACAATGGTTTGGAATTTATCTTCTAGGTTCTTTTTGGGAGTTCATGATTCCTATGATTTTTATAAAAGAAAACTCATAAGTATTAGGTTCATATAAATTTTTACCACATGATCCATTATATTCCTTAGGTTTGGATGACCACCAAATTCTTATTTAGAAGAAACCCAAAAAAAACTCCATAAATAGAAATTATTTTCATTCATACATGAATTTCACAATAATTAAAGATTATACCAATGACTTGGGTTGTTGTTCTGGATGGTTCTTGGTAATCATGGAGTAATTCAAATCCTTCTTAGAGGATCCTATTTAATTGTGTAATTACTCATATTTTTTTTTATTTTGTTAATAGATGAACTATTAATTTTTAATTATTGTTTTATTATGAAAACATAGAAAGACTATTACACTTTATAAGAACATTACTGATCATATAGTACAATAAAATACTAGAACTATGGATATTACATGGATATAAATATAGAAGAATATAACATTCACTAACAAAAACTCCAAAGGTTTGAATTACCCTATAAATATTTCTCTTAAAATAATGACTATAAAAAGAAAGATAAGAGTTTTGAAAATTGTATAAATTATAGAAGGATGTGTAAGAATTATTAATAGTTGTGAATGATGAAGTGAATATGATGGTGTATTTATAGGGAAATATGGTATCTTAAAACTTTGAAGGTTGGAAAATATGGATAATAGTAATTTTCACAATTAATCAACAGGATTGTTAGTTATTATTATTATTTTGATATAAAAATTAAATACATTGATAGTTAGGATAAAAAAAAGAAACTGAATTTTTTTTTTGAAATAATAAATATATTATAATTACAATAAATTTTTTTTATGGGAAATTCATAAGTTTTAAATAAATTTTATTTTTATGAAAAATTATCAATTTTTTTTAAATGATAATATAAATTAACAATGTTATAAGTATTTTTTATAATGGTTAGACAATTTTTTATTCTATAAAAACTATTAATTTTCAATAATTCAGTTATTTTATTTAAATTTTAAAATTATTAGATTTATATAATTTTTGTGATAAAATAAATAAAATTTTTGGACGTATAAAATCATAATTTATTTATGGTTAATTATTAAGAGTTTTTCGGAAATGATTATTTTTTGGTAGAAAAGTGTGAATTATTGTATTACATATACTGTAATTTCATGACATCATTATGATGTGAGGATGAATATGACATTCATGAAACATTTTATTCAATAAAAATTTATTTTTATATTATAAAAATAAATATAATAATATTTTTTTTAAAATTTTAAAATTTATACATGGAATTGTAGGAAAAATTGTATTTTTGAGATAAATATTATTTTTGGATTTGTTGTATTAAATGGGTCAGTTGGAATGTTAATTTAGAATTGGAAGGATTTGGAGATCAATAAACTATAACTAAATAATTAATAATATATAAAACCAGTTATCATTTAGTTCACCCACAATTGGTAGGATTATAAAAAAAAGTAACTAATATTTTAACCCTTTAAAGGACACCTCAAAAAGTATAACTAACCAACCTTTCTCACATTAATATCCACTAAAAACCCATATGTAATTAATTTAATCTCTATATCCTTCTATAAATCCATTCCATGGTTTTCCTATCACTATACCAAGTCTATCTTAAGATATAAGAATCATCCCTTAAAGGTAAGGGTTATTTCCCTCCACTTTTTCAATTCGTGTGATTGTTTTGTATAATCCTTTTGAGTTATAATTTATTATATTATATAGTGTTTATAAAAATTGAATTTTTGTTTTTATGGTTTTTTAAATTAGGTGCATTATTTCTCTCTCATAAAACCCATTTGAAGATCTTTTTTGAACCTATTATGATGAAAAAATAATACCTTGGTTTTCAATGATCTATTTTTGTCTCAAGAATACCCAAAATTATATTCATTCAAGGGTATTAATTTAGATGTATAATTTAACTATTTATTAGGTAAATCAATTTATAAGAACTATATTACCTACGAATTGGATAGAAATGATATGTACTTATGATTCTTGATCGATGTGTCCCAAATAATGTAAGAAATATGATGTTTGAAGCCTGATAGATCGCTAATTTATTGGGTAAAGAAGTAATATATATCTAGTGATGAAATATTCATGAAACCATGGTAGTGTTACTTGGTAATATTTTATGATACCTTGGTCAACAGACTTAGTAATATGCTTAATGAGACCATAGTGATGATCTTTGGTGACATGTTTACAAATATCTCTTGTTTATATTCTAGCCACATTTACATGTTATGCCTAATGTAATTATGTTAATGTAAATTCATCATTCCTTATGTTAATATATATACGTTCTTATATTTTTCTTCATATTTCACATATTAGGCTCTCTTGCATCGTTTATCCCTTACTAGAATCTATTCTCACCCCCATTTATTTTATGAATTTATCTCAGAAATCTTACGTTGTTAGAAGATCTGGGATGGGATGGTAAAAAAGCCTTTCAATAGAGTTGAAAGTTTATTGATGATTACTTTTACATACTATGTATGTGTTGCAGATTTTACCCAGTTTCAAAGATAACAAAACTAAAAATATCTCTTATAGTTATATTTGTAACATTTTACAAATGAATTAGGGTTAAATTTTGGAAATAAAATGTGGGTTTCTATAGTTGGTATCAAAGGATGGTTTCGTCATTTATTATAATTAAGACTAGAAAAAAATTACAATTAACTCTTAGTATAAGTCAAAATATAAGAAAATTTAGTGATTTTTTTAGGTATAAAGTGAATGGTCTCCTGAAATGAAATCCTTATCTGGATAGAACTAGTGGATATTGTACTAGCACATTTGTATCTAGGGTTAATAATCCTGAAAAGGATTCATTGGGTATTAACTCATTTTTCAACTTGTGCACAATAAATAAGACTTTATGTCCACTAGGTATAACACCACATATGAGATAATATTTGGTAAAAGAATTATTTTTATGAACCATCATTAATGTATGTATAGAAATTTCAATTGTTTATTTTTAATGAAAATATTAAATTATATAATATTATAATACCTATGTTAGAAAATAATTTTTATTAAGTTATCAGATGGAAATAATTTTATTATTTATTATAAAAGCTATCCTTTTTCTCATTTATGTACTTTTTATTAGAAATTTTATAGAAATTGGAGGTCCCATGTGAAATATGGATGAAATAGGAAATGAAAAGATGAATTTTCTAATATGATGGAAGTTGGTGAAGGAAATTTTCTTATGTTGTTATCCCATGTTATGAATAATAACATGAACCATGAAGAGGATCTATCCTCACCTAGTAGAGAACAACTATCTATGGAATAATTAATGTCTCAATGACCATCAGCCTTTTTCCAAACCTCTCACACAATGATTACGAAATAGTGGAAAAATACTATCAAACAATTATTTTCTATACTATAGTTTTTAGTGAAATATATGGTCACCTTATATATTTATAGTTTAGGGGGAGAATATGATCAATGTTGTAAATTGGTCAAGAACACCAAGCCTAAGGATTCCATTTATTCTATGAGGTGGGAATATTAAAAAAATATATTTTTCAATAAGTGTTTTCCTTACACCCAATGAATAAAGATTTAAAGGTAATTCCATGATCTTAAGAAAAAAATGTTTCTATGTAAGATGTTATGAGATAAACTTCAAGAGTCTTACATTCTAAAAATAAAATTTTTAGATTGATTCCGATGGGAAGATCGATCAATTCATTTATAGGCTACAACGTCATCTTTTGAATGGTTTCTAAATCTCAGAATTCATGAGATATGAGTAAATAATATAACAAAAAATAAAGATGGATATGAAATTTGGGTTTGAAAAATGGTCTCATTAATATATTTATAAAAATATATTGATGGAAAAAAACTATGGGAAGAATAATAATGAAGAAAATTATGGGAAGAAACAACAACTTACCTTATGTGACAACTATGGGAAAAGGATCTTGAGGAACTATCTATAAGGAATTGAGAAGTTTAAAAATTTAGGGAAGTTTGGGAAATTTTTTCATAATTATTGAAGATATGTAAATATTTAGAATCCCAAGGATAATGATATGAGGGATATGGTGAAACTTCATCCTATGGTGTAATGAATTAAGTATGGAGTGTTTTATTACATTTCCAACCAATTCCTAGATCTTATAATTGTGGAGGGAAACCACAATCAACCCCAATATATTCAAAGGGATAAAGGTTGTTCCCTCTCTATCTTGATGGGAGAATTTTAGTATGTAAATAATGTTTAAAAATGTACTGTTTTTGTTCACTCAACACTTCCAAATACAATATGTGACTCCAGTTCAAATCGTTAATTTTTTTCTTTTATGTTTTTAAAGAACAAAAAATCAAAACTGGATCCATTAGGAATAGAGTTATGAGTCAAAACTGCTAGCGGATCTATTCAATCCAGAAGATTGTATAGGGATTCCCCTATTAACTTGGGTAAGGAAAATGTCATAAAAAAATTATAGCCACTAAAATTGTGTAATGTGGCATTATAATTGGGATGGATTGGATTTTAAATTATAATTCCATGATCAGTTAAAGGAGAAAAAAAATTTAGTTTTCATTTGGGAAAAAACAAAATTTATTTTCAGATAAGAGACATTATAAAAAATATTTTTCAATAAATAACTCTTATATGATTTTTATTAACATTATTGGTGAATATGTGGACGAAAGGTAAATTTATGAAATAGAATATATACTATTTTTTCACAAACAAATTAATGTATTTCATTGAGAATTATCTAGAAATCCCCAATAAAGAGAGATAGAATTCTCTATTGAACTCATATATAGACCAGAGACTATATTAAGGAACCCTTGTAGGATGGAATTTATTGAGATAGATTAATTGAAGAAGCTAATGTAATATCTTTTGTACTAGGTTTTTTCCATCCAAATGTGTCTCCTTATGGAGCACGTTTTCTCTTTTTTAAGAAAAGGGAGGAAAAAATTAGACAATGAATTGACTATAGAGAACATAATAGGATCATAATAATGAAAAAACCATATTCTAATAATTTAAGAATTTTTTAATCATCTTTATGGATCTCAATTATTTTCTAAGATAGATCTTGGATCAAGGTATCATCAATTGAGGGTAAAGAAACAAGATATCCAAAAGTAATCTTTTTGAATAAGGTATAGGAATTATAATGTCATTGATATGACCTATAATATTACTAATTGTATCATGAAATTTATGGATTTAATGATTAGAATATCTAGGAACAAGCTCAAAACAAATTCTAGTAGAATTTATTTGGGATATTCTGATATATTTCAACTGGTGTGAAGAACATAATGAAAAACTGTGGGTTATATTACAAACAATATGTACAGATATAATATTTACTAAATTCATTAAATGTGAGTTTTATTTTCATTACATAGATTTTTTGGACAAATTGTATCATGTAGGGGAATCTCTATGAATCTAATAAAGACTAAGGCAACCGATTAGTGGCCTCATCCAACAACAATGACCTAAAATTGTACTTTCCTTTGTTTATCTAGGTATTATAGATGGATTTTGATAAATCATTCAGGGATTTTGAATATAATAACTATGTTAATTCAACACGGGGTAAGGGTCATTTGGATGAAATAATGTGTAGAAAGTTTCAATGAATTGAAGAAACGGTTGGTTAGAGCGCCCCTGATAACGTTAATCTATCTTAGAGCGTGATTTTTTATATATGGTGATGTATATCTGAATAGTATTATATGTTTCATCATGTAAAAATAAGGTGATAACATATGATTCTCAATAGTTAAGGCATCATGGGTGGAATTATCCTACTCATGACATTGAGTTAGCCACTGTTTTTTACTTTAAATGTTTAAGGTCACATTATTTATACGAAAAAAGTGATTTATACACTGACCACTAAAGTTTAAAGTATATATTTAAAAAAGGAATATAACATGAGAAATAGGGGTTAGTTGGGATTTATTAAGGAATATTATTTTTGAATTCATTATCTCATCATAAGATAAAATTGAGTAGCAAATGCATTGAGTAAGAAATATCCCAGTGTTGTTTCAATGATGATAATTTAATAATATCCAGTGATCAAAGACATATAATGTTGTCAATGGGAATCCAAAGTAAATCAACATCATCAATACCATCCCAAATGATTTCCGCACCATCATTACTAGAGAATATGTAGATTTAAAAAAAGGTGATCCCTTAATGAAAATAAATATTGAGGCTATGACAAATGGGAAGATTATTGAAATCAATATAGATCAAGAAGAATTATTTAGATTTTCTACAAGCCTATGTATGCCATCCATTCTATAGATAAAAAAGGTGCTTCTGGATGAATCACATAGCTATATATTTTCTATATATCCTAAAAGAACTAAAATGCATAGGTACCTTCATGATCATTATTGGTGGGATAATATGAAAAGAGAAATTTATGATTACATTTCAATGTTAATGGTGTAGAAACAAGTAAATAAAAAGAGACAACACCCCAATGGGGTATTGAAACCACTAAAAACACATCTATGGATGTGAGACAACATCACAATAGAATTTGTCACTGGCCTGCCTAAGAAATCAAAAGGAACATAATGAAATATGTGTAATCACTGATATGTTGAAAAAGTATACCCAATTCATTTACATAAAAAAATAGTTGTCCCTTGAGCACCTAGATCACCTATATATTCAATAATTCGTGAGAGTTTATGGATTACCACTAACATTTGTTTATGATTGAGATCCAAAATTTACTTACATGTTATATGGGATCCTCTAAAAGGCTGTAAATATATAATTATACTTGAGGAAATCCTATCATTATAAAAATTAGGGGATGTTTCAGAGGAAAATGGAAACATTAGAAGACATGCAGAGGGCTAACTTGAAATATTTTCAAGGGAGTTGGGACCAACACCTTTTACTTGTTGAATTTTTATATAACAACAGTTTCCACTTGAGTAATAAAATGTAACCTTTTTAATAACTCTATAGAAAAAGGATTAAAATTAGAACAAGTTGATATGAAGTTGGAAAGGGAAACTATGGGGAATAGACTGACTGATTGAAAAATAGATTTTTTTTATTATCAAATACATTTTAGGAGAAAGTGAGAAACCAATAGTTCAAACACAAAATGAAATAGCAGATTCATTAAAGCACAACTTAAGCCTACAAGATTTTAACTCCATAAATAACTTCTAGGATATAGTGTTTACCTCTGTATCTGACCCATCCTTTAAAAGATCATCAAACATTAATGCCAGCTTGTCCCAGGACTGGATGTACTCCTCTACATTGATCTTCCCATCATTAAACCCACTTATCAATATAAGATCCTACTTTTCAATTCAAGAACACTGCCCCTCATTAGGTTATACCTTTAATAACATGTTCATCATTCTGTTGGCACGTTCATTAGTCAATTTAATTGTTATAACAAAATCCCGCATCTCCTATCCCGAGTCCATTTGAAATTCCAAAGATTTCTCCTGCACTGTGATAGGTTTGGCCTTTTGGTAGACATCCTTGGGTTCATCTCATACCATAATAGTTGTCGACTTCTTAGTGGATCTTGTCTCCATAGGTAGTGGAAAATATGAGTAGTCCTTCATCTCTTGGCAGACACCCCTACGAATCTATATTCTTCTTGGGCTTGGAAATATACTACCCTATCCATCTTCATCTAAATCACCATCCAACTGGCGGGAATTCTCATCACTGGACTCATTTTCATGGGACTTCTGCTCTTCTGACCTAGTTAATAAAGTTTATAACTTCTACAGAGGATCATCATTAGCCAATCCATCAAAACGGATAACCAGTTTGATATGAACCACCTTCATTCTTGGACTTAACCTGATTGAGTCCAAATGGAACACTTCCTGGCCTTCATCAGAGATACCTTTTCTTGACCGGACTGCCTCAGCAAAAGAAACAACCAAAGGAGTCTGGAAGATTCTCATATCCTCCACATGGAATTCCCCAACAGTTAAATCCTGGTTGACAGTTCAGGAATCTCTGCCTTGATTCGGAGAGTCAGAATGCGCTGCACTTGCAATTAAAAGAGATTCTCCTATCACTCCCTCACCTAAATCCACTACAACACCCTTAAACATAAAAGAAATGGTATAATTCCCCGCGCCTAGGTCACTCTTCAATATTCCAAAAATGTATAAAATATTTGGTTCCAGAAGCATGTGCTCGTGCATTGACACCCCATGGACTACTTCCTACAAGTCATCTTTTTAGTTGAGAGGGCGATCAGGGGATTCACGACCAGATGACCCACTGAACAGAAAGGAATTAATGTTAACAGTGGTAGTATCACCTAGGAACAAGCTTTCCTGCTTAGTACTCAAACTATATTCCTTCGACATCATATTACCATGCCTACAATCCTACATCTCATGACCCATTTTCTTGCACTAGTGCCAGAATTCATACCAGGATTCAAAGACCGAAAACTACTTATGAAGAAACTCTTCACCTACAGCGATGCAAAAAAACTCTACAGGCGGCTTAGAAATATCAAATTCAACACATATTCTGGGAGAAATCGGATGGCAGACAGCCCTCATCCTATAATCCGAGCATAAATAATGGCCCACGAGGTTACCAATCATATAGAATATCTACAGATTTTAAAATGGTATCGGCAGTTCAAGACGACTTACCCAAACGGCCATTGTAGGAGCGTCGCGTTTCATATGAGAGTAAAATGACCATTTAAAGAGGATAAATCGAGATCCATTACAGATTCTAGGAGATGGAGGCCAAGCCCAAATCAAATCTTCCTCTGAGGCGAACCTAAACATGATGTGTTTGGAGTCGAGGATCCCTACTATCATGAGATCTTGTAAATTCCAGGAACCAAAGATGAAACGATCTAATGCGTTGACCGACGGCCGCTGGTGTTTGCACTTTTCAATAAGCATCTGATGCAACAAGGCAGATGCATTTGTGAACTCCAGATTTGTGATCGAAAATCGTGGGGCTCCATTGAATAGCTTCAGAACCTTTGGACTAAGAGAAATCTGAGGAAATGGAGGAATGCACTCTAGATTCGAGAAGGGGGGAATGGATGGATGTCAACCTCCATCGTTGGGTGTCGTAAGACCCTCCCCCGCTGTGGGGGGAGGGTCCGGTACAGAGACTATCAAACCCTAGGCCATGGAGGCCAGGGGTTGAGAGGCGAGCCCATGTAGGTCTATTGTCTTTATCATTATTTATTGGGAATATAAATTATGAAGGGGATTACAAAAAACCCATATATGTGATTCTAAAATACATATAAGATTATTAGAGTCAATATAAAAGTTATAAAATTAATAAAAGAAAGGAATTGGTATTTCATATTAGGGATCATGTATTTATAATTATATCACCATAAAAGGAGTTGTGAGATTTGAAAATAAGAGGAAACTGTGTCCAAGGTAAATTAATCTATTTGAGATTCTTGAACATTTTGGAGCAGGTTCTTATCGATTAACACTACCTAAAAATCTTTACGAAGTCAATGATATGTTCCATGAGTCTCTATTAGGAATGTATATATCTAAATGAACACTTATACATGATATTAATGGTATGGTATTGGAAATTAACTTTTCATGTGAGGATGAAATTATCCAGATTCTTGACAAAGGGATAAAATGTTGAGGAATAAGATAAAATTTCCTATGAAAGTCATTTAGATAAATCTTATGTTTTGAAAAATCTATTTGGGAACCTGAAGAAGTGATGAAAGAAAAACATCCCCACTTATTTTGATGAAATACTAAAATATCTCAGGTGAAATTACTTAAGGTGGGAGAATGTAATGACTATTTTTTTATATTATTAACAGTACAACTCTTATTTTTTAATGATAATTTTATTATGATAACATAGATAGACTCTAACATTTCATACGAACATTATACATCATGTTTTGACATAAATTACTATAAATAAGAACAATAAATGAATATAAACATAAAATAACAGCACATTTAATTAAATAAACTCCATAGGCCTCAATTCCCTCATAATGACCACTCCTTTGACAATTGATGTAAAAAATAAATAGAAGAATTAGTAAAAAAATATACATTATAACATGACGTGTAAGAACCCTTTCATGTGGAAAATAATATAGTGGTTACGATGGTGTATTTTTGGGAAAATTTTGACTTGAAATTATGAATATTTACCAATATCTATAATGGTAATTGTTGAAATTAATCAATAAGATAGTTGGTCATTTTTATTTTTGGTTATAAATATGAAATAGAGAGACCATTAGTGTTACGAAGAATGAAAATAAAATATGTTTTTTCCAAAAAATATATTTAAATTCCATTAATAGTATATTCTATGATTTTTTTATTTTTTAAATAAATTTTAATTTTTTATATAATCTTATAAAGTACTTTTTAAATGATAATATAAATTAAAATAATTCCTAAGTCATTTTTTATAATAGTCATTCATATTACTATGTCATAAAAACAATCGGTTTTTAATAAACTATTGTTTTTTATTTAACAGAAAAAATGATAATATTGAAAGAAATAATTTGATATAATAAATATTTTTTAACTACGCACATTATAATTTGTTTAGGTTGATTTTTTTAGAACTTTCAAACAATGTTGATTTTTAGGAAAAAAGGATAAACTTACTATTTTAAAACTACAATGATTTTATGAAATAATTTTGATGTGATAATGATTGAAAAAATTATGAAACATTTTAATCAATAATAATTGAATTTAATAACTATTAAAATTAATTCAAAAATATAATGTTGAATTTAAAAATTTATACAGTACATCTTGGAACATATTTTTTTAGGCAAAATGTCTTTTTGGATTCGATGAATTAAATAGGATGGTTAGAAGGTTAATTTCAAATTAGGTCGGCTTTAAACATAAACTATCACTCACTTATTAGTATAATTTTTAAATTAGTTAGAATGTTTTCACCCAAAAGTGGTTGATTTATATAAAGAAATAAATAATATATTTTAATTGTTAGACCCCACCATCACATGTATAAATAACCACCATTTTTCTCATTCCCATCCAATAAAAAAATTCGGTAGAAATTATATCCTTATATCCCTATATAAATCCATCCTATCATGTTCTAAGGCCTATAAAGATTCTCTTCACACCTCTTGGAACCATCCTCTCAAGGTAAGGGTTCACTTCCTCCATTATTTAAATTCAACTTCTTCTTTTTTATAAGACTTTTTATTCTCAATTTATTATGTTTTCAAGTGTTTATAAAACCCACATTTGAGTGAATTATGTATTTTTAATTATATTCTTCAATTCACTCTCATTAATAAAATTTTAATATCCCTTTCCCATACCTATTATTCTGCTAAAATCAACCCTTGATTTTCCATTCTATATTTTTAGGTCATGAATTCAAGGTTATTCATTGGGATGTATCATTTAACTATTGATTGATGAAATAAATTCATGAAAAAAACATCATGTACTCATTGGTTATAACTGGTATGTATTTATAATTCATGATCTATGTGTAACACATAATGTTAGATATGTTAAGGGTAAACCTTGATAGCACTCCATTGAATTTGGTAATGAATTAATATTTAGAGATGACTTTTCTAGATACCTTGGCATCATGACATGGAAAATTTTTATGATAAAATTTTAAAAATAGTTGATAATATTTTTTATGAAATAATTTGTATGATATTTGGTGATATATTAATGAATGTATTATGTTTAGGTTATTTCATAATTTCTATGTTTTTCCTCATGTTATTATGTTCATGTACATAAATTATGACTCAAGTATTTATGTACATGTTCTTATGCTTTAAATCATTTTTACCAATGGTGTTTTATTAAATTTTATCCCTTACTAGGATTTATTCTCAACCCCATCATTTCATAAATTTCCTTAGTAAATACTATATTGTTAGATGGTGTAGGATGGGATAGAGAATACCCCTTTTAATATAGTTATATTTTTTTATGTTTAATTTTGGGTATCATGTATTTCTTTTAATTTGCACCTAGTTTCCAAGACATCAAACCCAAAAATGTCCTTATGATTTATTCAAGTAATATTTTTTCAATGAATTATAGTTAAGATCCTAAAATAAATGGAGGGAGTCTATATATTGTGTGTGGGACCAGGAATTAATTTTGGTGTTGGGTGGAACTATAGATTTGACAAAAAGAAATAAGTGGTGAAGATGATACCCCATATGGATTTAATTCACAATAGTAAATAAGTAGTTTTTATAGATAAAAAATGCAATAAGGTATGCTACTACTTTGTAATATAGGGCAGGTAATCCCTTTAATCAATAATTTATTATATTTATTCTCACAGGCCTGCTTATGGGACAACCTATGCTACAATTATGTTCTTTTCCTTTATCCATGAGCCACCCCTTTACCAAATGAGTTTTAATGATATCAAAATTTGATTTGGTTGACGAATATTTCTATACACGACTTCACATAGAATAATTTTTTTCATGACAATTTTATCATACATGGAAACAATATAATTCATACATTCACAGTACTCTCTTTCATTTAATAATACAAGAGTGAGTTTTTAATCTTATATGTTTTTAAATTCTTTTATTTCAATTAAATTTTTAAATGATTCTTCCACATTTACATAAAAAAATAAAAATTAATATAGTCATATATCCAATCGAATCCAATATGAATGATAAAATTAAAATAAATAGTGTTATCTATTTAAATTTAATTTCAATTATTTTACTGAAACTTCTAAAATACGATTAATTCATATAAAATGTTGAATTTAGGGGATTTTATTCCATAAAATTGAAATAGAATGTCATAAAAATATGGTATCATCAATAAAAAATCCAAACAGGGTACAATATCATTTTAAAAGACGTAAAAATAAATAATTATATTGGGCATAAAAATTGAACACGACCAATAAATTTTATGTAAAACCATTCATCATATAAAAAACCATGATGATAATGAAAATGATGAGTTAGAGTTATTGGAATCTGAATACATATGTGTAAAAAAAATTATATAACTAAAAACTTTAAAAAAACTAATACTACCCATATCCACATTTAAAGTTTATATAACCCATTTATCATCTTCTCTAAAGACTAACTATTTTATCAAACATTTTCAAACTCAAAGATTCACCTTTCATTTACTTATGTCAAAATAAATTATGTCAAATTTCACATTATATGTTCTTGTAGGGTGTGAGAAAATCTGACCAATATGATTCCACCACATCCACTTTAGATATCCATTTGAAAATCAGACCATAGATGTTTAGTTTGAAATAAATATAATAAAAAATTAAATTAAAATTTTAATGAATTCAAATTAAATTAGTTTATATAGTAATGCACTATTTATAAATTTAATATAATTTCAATATATATCATAAAGGATATTTTATCATGCGGAAATCATAAAACATGACTTTAAAATGAATGGATTTTGAATTTGAAAAAAATAAACCACTGGGATGATACCTAATTTTAAAATAATTATAGTCCCAAACACATCAATAAATGTGTCTCCATTATATTTTAAAATTTTCAATTTACCATCCTTCTTGAAAAAAATTTGAAACTATTTTTTTGGATACTTTGGCATAATTTATTTTACCACAAGAGTTAAAAGGTTCATAAAATAAATATCAATGAAATGAAAATTTATATAAATATACAAAAAAACTAAATAACAGGAATCGAAGAATACTATAAGGAAATAAAATAAAATAACTATCAAGTAATAAAAGACACTAATCCTATATTAGGGAATAATAGATTACCATAATGTAAACTAATCACAATATAAAGTGTATCTTAAGAATTCACCATGATAACAGATCAATCATAATAGAATCAAATAACTGTTATATGATGAACATCATGGGATGATATACTAGGTCATATAGATATTATCTATGGTTTGGCTTTAGTGAACTGAACTATTGTTCTATGATATGATCCAATGAAACTTAAACCTGAATTTCTCTCTCAAAAATTATTAGGTGGGAACCCCAATGTTGGGTCATGAAGAATATTAGGGTTTATTATCCATAGTGAAATAATAATATATTATAACAATCATACTTTAAATTATCACTTAGCTACTGAGGGCTCCCATGAATTTTTCAATACATAGGTGAGTTAAAAATTAAAAATGTCATAATATTGATACTGGACAATACATTAAATTAACTCATATATCACCTCCAAAACCCCTTTTGAGAACCCCCATTATGTTGATATCTATAAATAAATAATTCCTATCATATCATTTAAATATCTATATAAAACAGAAAAAGGGTAAAAGTGATGATGGGTGAAAATTATAAAATGAATGATCCCTATTCCTTAAGAAATATGCCTTTGGATATTGAAAAACTCAATGAAATCACCATATCCTTTTCTTTAAAACTCATAAAAAATCACTTCAATCCAAAAATAAACTTCATGAAATAAAAAAGATAAACATTGAGACATTATTATATATAAATCAAAATATTTCAATTTTTTGTTAGACACTTCGTTATACTTTGAATTTTTTTATCAATAAGTTATTTATTAATTATAAATAATATGAAATTCATCCTTTAAAACCACTTGGATTATTTCATGATAAAATATCATCCCCATTTCATCAAGGGTCTAGAATATAAACATTACATGAAAAATATTTTTCACATCAAATATGGAAAATCCTATTTATGTCAAATGATATTTTGAGGAAAAAAATATAACATAAAGTAAAACACTTCTTAATAAACAATGTTGGGTTTATAGTAAATAAATTATCACTTGAAATGATCAAATATATATGGTTTCATAATCAAAATAAGTTTCATAGATTCACTTACAAATTATCAATGTAACTAGAGTCAAATGATGTATCTTTAGCAAGAGATATTAAGATTAGGCCTTATAATTATGAAAAACCAAATAATAATTCAAAAAAGGTGGGACCATTAGATTTCATAGACATATGTTATGAATAAAATGCAATAATAAGGAATAAGAAGATGAGATGATGTGATATTTAGTGATTAATATTAAATAATATACTATAAATGATAAAGAATCAACATGATGAATCAATAAAAATTAGATGAATATACAGGTATGATTCCTGAAGTGAGGCTAGAAAAATACAGGATAAAAAAGTGAATAAATTTTTTTGAAAGTTAAATAGGATTTTTTTATATTTTTATAATTGTGTATGGTTTGGATGTACAATTTGGTAAACCTTTATCCATCCATGACATATCTACTAGATACCCCAATAGGATGGCATGACTCACATCCAAGGTTTGAGTAATCATTCACCTTTTTTTCTCTTTAAATTTTATAAACATTCTAAATTCACACTCCAAAACATAATACAAAAAGAAAAAAAATAAAAAAATATTTGGTAAACAAAAACATCATTGGTGTCCAAATTCTCCCCACATACCACTGCATTATCCCATAAATTAATTATGAAATCATTGATCAGGGTGAATATGATATTACAACTTTTTAATTTTAGATTCACACTCTTATTTTATTGAGATTAATTCCCTTATTTATAGAGGATTCCAACCAAGGAAATCTTCCTCCCTCACAAAACTAACTTTAGATGATTGAAAACAAAAATTAGTTATTCTACTATGGAGGTTTCAATTTTCAATAAAAGAATTCTCTAATAAAATTGTAAGAGAGAATATGGTGATACTCTTTCAAGAAGGATACATAAAACCCATAATGAATAGAAAAAATTTAGTTTTGTGTTTATATAAAATAAGAATCCTATTTAGGCTCCATGAAAATATTGAATATTTTATCACACCTTAAAATATTATACCTTTATTTACGTAATTATTATAGGAAATTTTAATTGAAGTTAAAAAAAATACTTAAATACTCAACAATATGTCCAATAGTCTTCCATCATCATCAATACCATACACAGAATCAATGAGAGGGAAAAAATATTTCAAAATAGTAGTTTCCTTCCAATTAAGGGAGGGAAGGGATAAAATGTTTTGGTACGATTCTTATATTATTATATTTGCAAACAAATGTAACAATGTGTATAGAGGAATCATAATTAAATCATTGAAACTAATGAAATCAAATAAGGGAAGAGTCTCCAGTTGTCTCCCTACCATTTAAAATTCCTATAATATTTTAATTTTTTGGATACTAATTTTTTCAAAAATGTTTCAAATTAATGATACAACCTTTACTGATTTTGAAAAACTACACATTAGACACCCTAAATCAAGAAGTATATAATAAGTAATTTAATGATTCATGGTATATTGATACCAAAAATTGATGTTGTATAATACAAATACCTCCCAAATAAAGATATTAAATGGATCATATTCAAACAAATAGGGACACTTTTATCAAATATTGAAATGACCTTAATGAATTAATGCAATGAATATGTCAAAATATCATCACTCATTTGTCATACTTAGTAGGTACATGATCTGTTACAATTAACCAATTCATAAATTTATAATTCAAATTAGATTAATGTCTTCCCTACATTATTATCCATTCTTTTCACCCTACATAATTAGTCACCCTTCCATTCAATTCATTATATTATGAATTGTTTTTATAGAAAATAACCATCTCCATTATTACCTTGGGAAATCCGTTGATAGAATATTTTAATATATTCTAATCAATGAAATCAATAAAAAGAATTATATATATCTACCATAGAGTATTTTCATGCCCTAGCTTCCTATATTGATGAAATACTTGATATTTAATCTTATAAGGGGTCAAATTAATATAACAAAATGGACTTTTGAGGTCATCACACCTTCTTAACTATGTTTAAAATATTTCATATATTCACACGATGAGGCTATGTTTACTACTATATGGTGAAATGGAAACAATACCCATCCCAAAAAAATCCCACCATTATTACTTCTACCATCACAACCAATTTCATGGATTCTACATATGAGGCTAGATCAAATAGGGACACCTTATATTAGATTATCTAAAAAATTACCCTTCTATAAAAACCTTACTTCAAAAGATAATCTGATACTAATTCTAATAAAAATGAAACTATCATAGAAAATGGTTAAACTCCATCACTAATTGATCTCTCTACTGAAGTCTGAAAATATCTATCACATTCACCAAATTTATAGTTTTCAAGTAATATTACTGAAAAATCACATCATTGAAACCTTATCTAGAAAGGTTCTTATATATATTAGTTATAATAATTAACTGATATAATTTTTAACTAAGACCCTCAATATTAAATATAGAAGACATGATCTTCAATGTCTTAGGGATTTCAGGAAGATTGAAAATTATCCCAATTAACTCGAACCACTCCCTGGACCCATGGAAAACTGGGTTCCATTGGAAAATAATTATATTGCAATTATAGAATTCAAAAATCCAACATCTTTCATATGTTCAGTCAGAATAGATAGTTACTTCCATTACTAGGTCTTTATGAATGATCGTTTTATTTGTTTATGTTTGTTTAAATTTTGAATTGATTTAATTGGGGATTATCATGTGGTAAATTATATGCTGCTACCTCTAAAATATTTAACTGAACATTAATGGGATGCATGAATCTTTATAAATTTCATGAGAATAAATTTTTTATCCAACACGATGAAATAATATAAATAATAATGATTTAAATCATAAATTTTACATAAATAATGAAAATATCTTAAAAAGTCATTAGACAGGAAAATAAATAAATAACATCATGTTTTAAATGGAGAACAGTTTTAATCCATGGTTATGAAAATAGTTTGTCAATTGTGTATTCACTATTGGAACCCCAATTGCGACTCAAAGAATTGGTCCTAATATGATTCCATGAGGGGTGAAATTCCATTACACAATTTTAATTTAAGTTAATTATACCAAAAGAAAAAATAAATCTAAAAAATTTATAATGAAAATGAAATAAAAAAGGAAACAAAATATTTAATACATGAGTGTAGATTATAACAGAACCATACATCTCCTATAAAGTCATCAGTTTGATTCTCCTTCTTTGTGATCAAATCAGGTCACTATGCACCTTAAGAATACCTCCATATAATCCATAGGTTCTTAAATATTACAAATTATCCATGAATATCACAGTTTGACAATTAACTCTTTGTTATTAACATCCATAAATCATAGAAAAATCATATAAATATGAGTTCATCAAAACATAATACCAACATAAAATTAAACATCATAGCTTTGTCCCAACAAAAAATAAATAATTACCAACAATCTATAAAAAACTGAGTAACTATACATTTCATAAAATTTATTACATAATCGATTATATGTATATCCTAATCAATATGATACAAAAGTAAGGAATGGTAAAGTGAGTGATCCAAGAAATAGTCTCATGCCTTGACCAAGTTAGATCTCTCAACTAAAACCCAACATCTTATCTGAACCATCAATAGCATTTGGGACCTTTCTATCACCATGTCAGAAAACATAAAGTGTCCTCAGATACATGGATGCTTGGTCAGGTTTCGAGTTCAACTCACTAGGACCACCAATTATGTCCATAAAATTGTTGGTAAATGTAATTTCATTATTGATATAGAATGATAATAAAACAAATAAAATAGACAAGGAATCCATCACATTGTGCAATTATCAAAAACTCGACCACGTGTGATCGTACTTATTTTATCTAGTTTTGAAATGGGAAGACATAACCATAGTTTGAAAACATAAATAGAATTAAAGACAAATCACAACTATTAAAATAATTAATGTGAATAATCTATCATAAGAAAACAACAATAGGTGATTGATGAATCACTAATCCAAATTGAAATGGTGAACATAGAATCTCATTGTGGATGTGGTATCATTGACTCTAGGTGGATGAAATACCAATGAAACTGGTCTTCAAGTGAATGATGAACCACTAACACATCCCACCCAAGTGGATAATATAGCATGGATATCATTATCTTGGTGGTAAATATGTCAGTGTAAACATTTTTGTTAATTTAATTCAAAATGTATAAGGGAAAGGATAAGGGGAAGAGGGGTGGGGGTGGATGTCATGGGGATTTAACGTAGTGTAGTCCAAGAGAATCTTCACGTACCAGATTCCCATCCTTTTGAGGAAGAGACCCAAATCTTTAGAAGAATGGTATTTTCAACACATGGGTTTTCTGTGGGGCCATGAAGTCAGCAACAACATTTCCATTTCACCGTATATGAGAAATGCCAAGGTGGTTGTTCATCAGCTCCTTACATCTCCAAATAGTATACTCAATAGACCATAGGGTAGTCCAATAACCACCGAGGGCATTATAAATGGATATCAAATCAATTTCAACTACTCGAAGATGAATATTATACTGATAACATAGTAATAGACCTTTCAGCATTGCAAGGGCCTCTTCCAAAATAGAATTAGCACTACTAAAGCAAAGCACAATAGGCAAGAACCACAGATCCCCTTGAATCCAAGAACACCCCTCCCATCATTTGTCCAATGTTTCATGAGCCATATATGTTTATTTTGAGGCCCTCCAAATGAGGATTCCACCATACCCATCTTCATGAACTATTATATCAAGAATTGTTAGTCGATTTTCCAGTAATAAGAGGCTTGATCGAAGGTGCAGTCACACCGTTTTTAGAGAGATGGAAAAAATCCATAAGGGTGATTCTGGTTTTGGTCACTAGTCCCACTCCTGTACCTATGGATTTATAATGTCAAACCGCATTTTTTTCTCTCCAGATACACCAACATCCATCTACAAAGATGATAACATGAGCATTTCTCTCCAGACAACCATTCACCACCTCCTAGAACCACCAGTTAAAGAAATTGGTACTTGTGACCCCCTACAAAGACCATTATGTGAATTTTCCAAATTTATTCCATACCATTAATTCCCAATAACTATCAATGAAAATATTTTTTGTGTTATCAAAAGTCGGTTACCAACAATAATGACACTTTGTGGTGAGATAACCCCCCCAACTCATTATGTTGTCATCAGTCGGCAACCCATTATTCTGCACAATCCATACCATGATATTAATATTCAATGGTATTTCATTGGTTCATATCATTTCACTCAATGCATCCTTATTTCAGTCCATCTTGTGAGTTTCATGATAGGCCTTGGTCTAGAAATTTTATTTGGATGATCCCAATAATACACATCTATCTGGTTCCATTTTCACGACAATAGTTTCAAAGAAGGCCCATTCTTCTCTGTCTAGGATGACATGAATATAAAGATTCAATTCTCATCGGCCTATCTAAAGGAGATGTTCGACACTGGACATCTAGGTTACCTAATATTTTTACCCACCCAGTATCACTTCCATAGGTTTATGTCTCCCCTACTCACGATCCATTTGGATTGTTATTGGGTTTCCAGGATATAAGATTGAACCGTATTCCAGGTAGTTAAAATCCTTTTTCTTTGGATACCCATTTCATTTCCATATCTATCCTGCATGATCATCCCCCATATTTTATTACCTCCACCACTTTAAAAGCTATCTTGGCATGGATACCCTTTATTACCCCTGCAATGCTCTTAATATTGATCCCGACCTCATCAACGGGTATGTCCAGCCACTCCCAAACTACCCAATGGTGTTTTAATTCCATTTGTGCATCCCATAGAAATGTATCCATCATCCTATATATACAAGAAATAAATCCTTTTGGTGCTATGAGAGAGTAAAGGATGTGCATTTGAATGGAATAGGGCACACGATTTATTAGAGTGATTCTTCCTATGAACGACAATAATTGATTGTTCCAATTAAGAATTACACCAAATATCTTATCCACCACCTTATCTAAGTCATGGATAGATGGATTTTTATAAGAGACTGGTGCACCCAAGTACTCCATGGTGAAGGATCCTTTTTTCATTCCCAATTTTCTTTCAAGAACTTCCACCCTTCTTTTTGAGCACCCATTAAATATGAAGATATTAATTTTTTCCTTGTTCACCACTTTTCTGCACCATTTACAGAATTCCTCTTGGGTGTTATTAATTCCCTTAATGTATCTATTACTTCCATTCTAAAACACAGTAGTATCATCTACAAAAATAATGTTAGATATACCATAATATTAAAATCTGGAGTGGTAAGGGATAATGCAGTCCTCTGTAATGTTCTTTTTGATATATCTACTTAAGGAATCATGTACAATTATAAAGAGAGTAGTGGATATTATGTAAACTTGTATAAGTCCATGTACAGTCTAGAAAAATCCATATTGTTTCACCATAAAATATGTATAAATCTGGGTATAATTGAAGCATCAGAATAAAAGGTCGAACACCTAATTAGATAAATTAACCTGGATAGAACTCTAAGAATGGAATTTCATTCCAACCTGTCATATGCCTTATTCATGTATAATTTAATAGCAACATTGGAACCAATGGACTTTTGGTTAATTTCACTGATCACCTCCTAAACAAATACAATGGCCTCCTAAATAGATAACCCTTTGATAAATCCATGTTTTTATTATGAGATCCATTTGGGAAGATAATCATATAATCTTCTATTGATAATACAAGCCAAACATTTAAAGGGGAAATTGTACATACAAATTGGTCTATCGTGATGGATAGAATTTGGGTTCTTAATCATTCCTAGTATTACCAATTAATGTCCCTAACAACTCTTGTATGTTTTCCCTCTTTAAAGAAATCATGCACTTATTGCACTAATTTTGATTTATCCAAGTCCCAAGAGATCCTATAAAATGATCCTGGGAATACGTAAAGTCTAGGGGCATTTTTGGAATGAGTGAACAAAATCCTTCTCTAATGTAAGTCTCCTAAAGAATGGATTCCAAGTGATCATTATCCATCCTAGTAACTATGTCAAGAATTGCGTCAATGATCTCTGAATTCTCCCTTGGGTAGCCACCCTATAAATTTTTGTTGGGTTCATCCAGCAACTTCATAATGAAATAATTGGAATTTTTTCTAACCATGTATGGATCATTGGATTGAGATCTATCTTATACAAGCATGTTTGGCCTACTACTGCACCTTTTCTATTTAATGAAATTATGAAAAAAACCCAATTTGTGGTCACCTTCACAGATCCATTTGATCCTCGATTGTTCCCAAGCCTACCACTCATTTAAAATTAGTAAGTTTGCAAAGACATTCTTTTAGTTGGTGATTTCTTCTAAGACATCATCATCCCAATTTTTTTTCAAGAATGGATTCATGCCTCTAAATTTCCATATTTATTGCCTCTATTTACTGACTATGATGAGGCGTGTTTTTTACCCACGCATAAAGACCACCCTCAATCCATCTGAGCTTTTTGTGTAGACACATCTATGCATGTCTCTACATTGGTCTATTTCATGACTCTTGAGCCGTGTTGTGGAAGCTCGGATCCTCCTACCATAGATGAGACAAGAAGAATATCTACCCATATTCACTCCTAGGTGTCACTGTCAAGCGTTATCGTGAGTGATTCGAATAACTTTGGGCTAGATGCAATTCTTTAATATCAGGGTAGGAGGAAATGGAATCATAGTTGGCTAAACAACTATCAAGTATACACCATAGGGGATTGGTTAAAGTCACTTATCACAGGCATCCCTAGAGTCTGATCAAAATGGTCCATGCGTAAGATCAAAAAGGAGTGACCATGAAGCTTATAATGTGAGAAAAAATAGGGTGATGAAGGGAACAATTGGAAATGAGGCTGGTCCTTTAAACTTTCTACTCGAAGAAGAACCGATGGTAGAAGGGGTAAAGAGAGGTCCATTTCAACAAAAATCTATGCTTCCACTGTAGCTTCAAGATGAAGGGTTTGATCATATAGGAAAAGGAATGATCCGAGCGAGTCATCGATTCTATGTTGGAAGGAAATGTTCTAGAAGGGTTATGGTAGCACTCAGAGAGAAATATAATCCACTACCCTGGAAGATTCATGACCAAAATTGGTCTCTATAGACCATCTTATCAAACGAAACCGCCAATGCCCAAACAATATGGAACTAAAGAACATGGACTTGATGAAATATTCCACTAAAGCTAAGATAATGAAAGTAGATTTGTGATTCAAAACAGACGCCATAGATGGGAAATCGATATTCTAGGAGTTTACATGTTCACAAAACAAGGAAATTAGAGGTTTTTTAAATCTGAATATAGCAACCAAAGTTTATCTCAGATGATCAAAAGTTTCTTCAAAGGAGGATACTCAGAATGAAAGCATAGATAAATTTCCATATGAAGAGGTCACTGATTCTATTAGAACAATTGTAATAGAATATAACCTGTAATACCAATGAGGAAGACATAGAACATATTTAAAAGAAGTTATGAGTAGAGATATATATCCTTCACCCCGTGCCTTATCCGAAGATGGAGAAAGGGAAGAGTTTTTGAGATTTCCTCTCACAACGTCACTGGAGAAGGATGATATATGGGCACAATGGTTGAATCAGATTGAAAATGGGGTGATATATGGATCATGTTCTTTCCCTTTGAATCATGCATCTGTATATTCCAAGGATTATGAACTACAAAAAAATCACATATTTCTGGGAGGTAAATATACAACTGATAAAAGTATCCATGTGGATGTTGAAAAACTGAGATAACTTTCATATTTGGATGATATAAATTCTTCAAAAAAAATCTTTAGGGGATCAAATATGATCGATATAGGTCTACAAGTGGATGATACACCATTGATAAAACTCCCAATATCCATCAATATGCCACCAATATCAAATCCTAGGTGGATGAGGTACCAATAGTACAATGAATGCATGGTGAACGATTGATCATCAACTCAATTTGGGAATAAAGGATACCACTAAATTACAATGAGTGGAACATTTTCCTCCAAATAGTCAAATTTGTGAATTAAGTACCACATTAACCAAAAAATGATATTTTGAATTAATTTTCTTTATAGTGTTGTGCACTCAAATACACTAACCTTCTCAATTTCCTATAAATAATCAATTCCGTCTATATTCTATAATTATATCATACTACATGAATGGTCTAGGACAACACACAAGGATCTAAAATTTAGATCTCAAGAATAAACCATGCATTCAAGGTTCCAAGTCAAGGTTCCCTGACACATTCCATGAGGCCAAATGAATTTAATAACAATATATTTGATACCTATCACTACAGAGAACTCTCATGGGATTTAATCTATATTTTTCACATAAGAGGTGGTGTATTTTTAATTTATATTTATCTATATGTAATTTGATCAAAGTTGAACTTCTTACACTTATGAATGGAATTCCATGGTTACAAAAATTATTTGGAAATCTAGGGTCCATATCCCTCGACCTAGATGGTCTATTCTCACCCAATACTATTTGTTGAATTGTAATAAAATTATAGAGCTCAAGAAACACAAAAAAAAAATCCCAAACTATGGAATATCAAATAATATATGATGAAACAAAGAGAGAAGTAAATATCAGAGGGGGAAATTTTGGTATCCATAACCATAAATTTATCCTGTGAAACATGAATCAACAAATGAATCACTGACATATGAGATCAAAGCTTGGGGAATTTTAGGGAACAAAGGAGAAGTATATGATCATAGATAATGGTAGAAATAACTAGGGGAACCATCATATGAGTTAATATTTAAACCATTAAATTAAATTAATTTAAAATTTAAAAAATTAGATTGGGGGTATGTTGTGGTGTTGACACAATGGGTATGAAAGAATACCCATACCATGATCACACCATGGAATGACCATTCTGGTAATGAAAAAATAATTCACCCTATAGAAGATGAAAAAAATTCATCCTAAACCCCATACATCACAACCCTTTTTTCAGGGCATACCACCTTGATCTAAGGAAGAACCAAGAAACCCTAAGCTTTGATATTCACTAAAAACCCACCCCCTTTACAATGAAACACACTCAACTAGAGTGTCACAAAAAAACTATGACCTCTTAATTCTTTAATGGGCTAGGAAATCAAAGAAAAACCAACTCTATTGTAACTTTATCACATTCCACATAACCTTCACCACGGTATAACACCTAGTATAAAAATTGGATGAGTTAGTTCTGGTATAATTTTAGTCTGAACTAAAGGACAAATCCAAAAAATAATTCCTTGTACGACAAAAAAATAGTCCAATAATCAAATAACAAGATATTATATAAGGTTTTGAGAAAATAAAATTGAATTCTTGACTAGATAAAATTAGTGGAGTTATAATCTCCCCATCATATAACAACTCATATACGAGTTACAATACTAATATCACTGAGCCATATTGGTGAAAATATCCATTCATTGTGATCACATATCCAAACCCCACCCCCATTTATCTTTTTGGACAACCTTTTACTATCATCATATTTGTAACACCCCAAGCTTCTACGATACACTTCTCTTTGAATAATGCGATAGCGTGTGTTGTACGCAAAATCGAGTTCTAACACACCACAACCAATCAAACTAGCCGCTATGAATAGTAATAGCTACTTTTTGAAATTATATATATTTTATATTTCAAAATGGACTTCATTTTTGGTTTCGGAATATCGAAATTATCCTAAGATGAATTTTTGGTATTTTTCTGAGAACTTCCAATTTTGATGAATAGTGAAAATTACTAAATTTTAATTAAAAACAACTTTTTTAATCGAAATAATTTATATTGATAAATTATGAATTTGAGTGGTTTTAAAGTATATTTAGAATATATTTTTACCATTTTATCCAATGGTGTTCATTAGAATTAATTTCACTTTGAAATTGGACCTAAACAATTTTCAATCT
The DNA here is from genome assembly GCA_963277665.1 of Viscum album. Lineage (NCBI taxonomy): Eukaryota > Viridiplantae > Streptophyta > Magnoliopsida > Santalales > Viscaceae > Viscum > Viscum album. Next base: position 1,449,036,790 of record OY728157.1, on the reverse strand, counting down.
TTTGGTATATATTGTTTCTTAAAAACACGCTATTTGTTGTGACAACGGGAATTAATTATAAAATTAATTAATGCAACTTATATGTTTGGAAATTTTTAAAATAGACATAATTTTTGAATTCGAAATATCAATTATAGCTTAGGGTGACATTTTGGCATTGTTCTGGAAAACTTCAATTTTTGATGAATAGTGAAACTACTAAGTGGTAGTTAACAAAAACTGAATTTTTCATAAAACTTAATTTTACAACTTCTGTGAATGGAATTTCGAAAATCTGAGAGACAAGGTTAATATCAAGAAGTAAAATGTGGTTCAATGAGATGAAAATAAATTTTTGTGAATAGTAACTTTTTACTTTTATTTACCACGGTTAAAAGTAAATACGGTAATTAAGGGTAAAAATGATATTAATATTACCCTAACACATGTCCTAATTCTATTGGACAAGTGTATCTCGACCCAAAACAACCTTAGGATTAAAATATTATCATTTAGGTCCACTTGGATTAGATTAGGACATTTATTATTATTTAATTCAAAGAAGAGTTAAAAGAGTTAAAATCAAAGTTTATTTACTTAAACATTTTCAATATAGGGTTATACATAAGATAAATTCTTTTGTAAATATTAATTATAAATCTAATAATATTTCCTAAATAATGATATTTTATTTATAATTTTTATAATTTAAATAGTTTAATTTATTTGAGACACAATGATGATGAAGTAATTACCATAATAGTGACAAATTAAAATAATTGATATTATAAATACCCAAATAAATATAATTTGAGACTTTTTATGAATTAAACTAATTTTCTAAGTTAATATGACATTCTAGGAATGATTTAATTAAATTTTTTCGAAGTAATAATTCTTTTATGAGTTTCAAAAAAATCAACTATTGAATAGTGTCAAAATTGACATAAAAGAGTTTTTGAAACAAATATTATATTATTAATTGATATTAAATTCCTAAAAATCTAATGCTCGGCCAAGAGACTTATATCATGATAGGTGTATCATTAATGGACCACTTGGGGGTCTCTTGGATGTATATAGTATGTTTATTAACCATATAATATAAAAATACAAAGAGACATTGTAAAAGTGAAACTAACTAACTTAGAGTTAATACTTAAAGATAAAGTTAATATAAGTACCCAAACCTGTCTAAATTCTATTGGTTGAGTGTTTTTAGACCCATACCCACCTTAACATTTAAATAATCTACTTTTGAGCCATTAGAAACCGAATATTAATTTATTATAAATTAATATTTCTAGCTTTTCCAAAGGTGCCCCTCACCCCTCTTATAAAAGTGCACTCCTCCTTCTCATTTCTTCACACCTTCAAAGCCTTTTGGTTCGGCCAAAATCTGCCCAAATACTCTCCCAACTTTCCTCACTACAAATTAGAGGCCTTAGTTTGATCAGAAAGCCAACCTATGGAGCCATTTTGATCAAATCAAAAGGAAGAACCCGAAGAAGAGGTAATGATTTCACCACCATTTTCCAAGTTCCTTTCTTCTTCCACTTCTTATTCCTTTGTTGTTACCATTCTAAAATAATAACTCCAGTATCATATATATACTGTGATGTTATTATAAATATGGTACAACCATATTCATTATTCTATCCATCCTTTGAATAACATGTCACCATACGTGCGTACGTACGGCTTACCATCTCCACGTCGTGGTGTAATTGTTATTCAATAAATTATTATTTGGATGGGTATAATAATGATGTTTAATTCATGTAAATAATAAATGTAACATGATAATTATTCTGTATATATGATATTCCATCCAAATATATATTATTTTAATATCAAAAGAATGATATTGTCGCTCGTGCGTACGTACGGACTACCGTCTCCACGAACGTGATGAGATTCATTATCCATCATATCCATTCAAATATAATTCTCATTTGATGATTAATAATAGTATATAAGGACTTGATATCATTCTGGATATGATTAATATACAACCTATACATGAAAAACATGGCTTACGTAACAAAACATATAAAAGAAAATGAGTAAGTTAACACCCGAAACAATAATAATACTAAGATATTATTAACAAATCACTGTTAAAAGATCATATATAATATCATATTAATATATATGATTCTTGTATAATTTAATAAAAATTATTTCACCATTATACATGAGGTTAAACTACCCTCAACAAAGGAAAAGTGCAAGGTAAGGGTTATTTCACAATCTCTTCATTATCCGAGGTTGTTTATACGTAATTATCTACTGGGATTTCTTTATTATCCACGTCTGTGTTTCTTCGAAATGTATTTCAAAAAGATTTTACTATTTAAAATAATATGGTTTAAAGTCATTTATACCCTTGTTTGAATTTTTATAAGAGTTTTATAAAGGAATCGTTCTGTCCTTTTCCAAACAAGGTGCTTTTAACCTTTTCGGCAGAATTAAGGTAAGAATGTTTTTTTAACTTATACGGCAGGTTCGGTTATTTTCCACCGTTATAAAATCGTCAAATCATCCCTTATAAGATTATAAGAATATTTTCAAAGAAAATGTTTTATTTTATAAATATATGACTCTTAAATGATTTCAAAAATAGAAATAGATATTTCTCTAAAAAGAGTTTTGATTTCATCTATGTCAACATCCTTTGATGAATTTTACGCTTATTTGTAGTTGATTTATTATGATACAAAACTTATATATTGTATTGAAGGTTTTGTGATATGTTTGACTGTGGATGTTCTATTTTTATACCATTCATAGTTTATAGTGAAAGTATTGACATTTCGTATGCTAGTTTTTACACGAATGTTTATGTTATGTTTAAACCTTTTCATATGGGAATGCATTGGACTTAATATGTGACGGGTGGAGCCCTCTATAGCTCCTAGATGCATCAGTAGGTCTCATGAGACAAACTAGTGTCTTGGCAGAAGTCCTTGACAAAATCTTATTTGTATTCTTGGCACGAGGCCTTGGCTATGTGGTTATGATAGTCTGGCATTATGCATTCCATCATTATGAAAGTGGTTATTGATATTGCATGTGATTATTTTATTAGTAGAATATCCATGTGAATAAGTAAATGGAATTATTTCATTTTATTTTTGCCATACTATGTTTAAGTTCAAGTTTAAAAGGCTTTTGTTTTAGTTATACATTACCTTAAATGTTTATTCTTATTTATGAAAGTTTCCGCTATATTGTTATCCTTACTGGGCATTTGAGCTCACCCCTTTTCTATGTTTTATTTTTCCCAGGGTATGAAGAAGTAAATTATGAATGACCTGCTGGGATAGTATATGGGGATATGAGTGTGGAATATAAAGAAAAGATGTTGTTGTAGTTTTCATTTTTATGATGTAATGTAAGACTTATGAATATATCTAGTATTTCCAAAGCTACTAAACCAATCGGTCTTTCGAGATTTGATCCTTCTTGTGTTCATGCAAATGTTATGTAATAATGCACCGAATCTGGGTAACTGGGGTCGGGGCATTACAGTTGGTATCAGAGGAAGTTTAGTACAAACCTTGGAAGCTAGATTTAGATAAAATCTAATTAGAGCACATAGATTTAAGATGAACTTTGAGGATTAGTATAGAAGAACTTCCTAGAATTTTTATATTGTAGAGATTTTGTGAGTTTTCCGAGAAATACATCCCTGTCTGGATACGAGCAGGTAGAGGCGGCTCTGGCACAGATGTACCTAGGGGTAAAACACGAAAACACCGCTTTGAGCTAGACTCGAACGGGAACTGGTGCACGACAACGGGCCTTGCTGCACTCTTTGTTACGACACTCCCAGGGGATATGCTTAGGATAACTCTCATTTTATTTACAAATCATTATAAAGGGTTTATGAGTATATAATTCCTCAAAGAAAACATTTTTATGATTATGGATTATATCCATAAATAGTTCAATTTATGTTAAGTGTTTTATAAGTATGGGATTATGTATTTTGATTCATAAAATGATCTAGTTTATGCCATTGTTTAGAAATGGCGCCTAGTGGAAGAAATGGAAACCATATCAATGCAAACACTCCATGTAAGGATTTTCCTCCTGCTCAAGATAATTATAGTGGAGCTGGTGATGCAACTGGTGTCGATCAGCTAATCACCATACTGGGACAACTCACTCAGGTTATGAATAATAACCTTACCCGTATGGAGCACCCTGATCCGCAGCATGGAGAATCAATGTTAGATCGATTCATGAGGAAAAAAACACCAACGTTCAATGGGAGTACAAATCCCTTAGTAGCCGAGCAATGGATATTTTCCCTAGAGAAAATATTTCAGGCTTTGGGGAGTAGTGAAAGGGAAAAAGTTATCATGGTAGTTTACCGTCTCACTGGAGATGCTGATCAATTGTGGTCATTGATTCAAAATTCGAAGGAAGATGATGAAGTATCAAATATGGAATGGAGGGAGTTCAAAGATCTGTTGTTAGAAAAATACTTTCCTCGTGACCACCGAGCAGATATGGAAAGACAGTTTCTGAGTCTGAGACAAAAGGAGGATGAGAATGTCGCAAAGTATGAGGATAACTTTACAAGGTTAGCAAGGTATGCTGGAGATTATATACGTAACCCAAGAAGTAAGATTGATCATTTCTTTTATGGGTTAAAACCATTTATCCATCGAGCATTAGTCTCACAATCCTTCTCATCGTACGAAGACATTGTCTCATGTTCTATCAAGACCGAAAATGAATTCTCTAAGTCTTATGACTTTAAAGCAAAGCAAGAGAAGAAGAGACCTAGTGATCAATCTGGGAATGGAAATAAGGGGAATAAGGGAAAGGTTGAATATCCATCCTGTGGTAAATGTGGTAAGAAACACCCTGGTACGTGCTTGAAGGGAACGAGAGTCTGTTACAAGTGTGGTGAAAAAGGCCACCAAGCTCGTGATTTCAAGGGGAAGAAGGAAGCTACCAATGTTCAGTGCTACAATTGCAGGGAGATGGGGCATTATGCAAATGAATGTCCTAAGTGTTAGGAGAACCTACTTCAGAAAAGGCCAAGGGATCAAGGCCAAGCTTATGCTATCACTACTGCTGAGGTAGAAGCTCCAAAAGACATGGTGGCAGGTAATTTAATGGTTTCCTCAAGTTTAGAAAATACACTATTTGATTCTGGATCATCGTAATGTTTCATATCTTCCCAGTTTGCTAAGAAAATTAGATATTTCCAATTTGATTTAACAAGGGAGTTGTCAGTTAAAACTCCTAAGGGAAGTATCATTGCAACAATGTTTTGTGAATCAGTCCCCATTAGAGCATATAAATGTTATTTATCTGCTGATCTCGTCGTCATACCTATGATTGAGTTTGATATAATCCTTGGTATGGACTGGCTTTCGGAATATGTTGCGAAGATTTATTGTAAGAAGAAAGTGGTTACGATTCTTGATGATAATGATAAGGAACACCTTATCTTTAGAGAAGAATCGTCACCACCTAATTCTTATTTAGATCCACCCCCAGTAGCTCAACTAAATTCAATTATTGGGGAGGAAGAGAATGAAATAACTGTGGGTGAGGAAAGGAATGATCAAATAGAGGATGTAACTGTTGTGAAAGAATTTGTAGAGGTATTTCTGGAAGATTTACTTGGACATCCTCCAGAACGAGAAGTTGAGTTTTCCATTGATTTAATTCCTAGATCAAGGCCTATATCAAAGACCCCTTATAGAATGGCCACTGTAGAATTAGTTAAACTAAAGAAACAACTAGAGGAATTGAGTAATAAAGGATTTATTCTCCCTAGTGTTTCTCCATGGGGAACCCCTGTTCTTTTTGTTAAAAAGAAAGACGGACCTATGAGGTTATGTATCGAATACATGGAGATCAATGCTATAACAATAAAGAACAAGTATCCCCTACCACGCATTGATGATTTATTTGACCAACTGCATTGACCTCAATACTTTTCAAAGATTTACCTTCGATCTGGATACCATTAGTTGTGTGTGAAGAAGGAATACATTCTGAAGACAACATTTCGAACCAGCTACGGGCATTACGAGTTTACTGTAATGCCTTTTGGATTGACTAATGAACCCTCTGTATTCATGGATCTGATGAATAGAGTTTTAAAGGAGTATCTCAATGAATTTTTTGCGGTATTTATTGATGATATCTTGGTATACTCCAAAACCTACGAAGATCATGAAAATCACTTTCTCATTATCTTTAAGACTCTGAGAAGGCATGAATTATATGGGAAGTTTAGCAAGTGTGAATTCTGGCTTCAGGAGATTTCTTTTCTTGGCCATATTGTCTCTAAAGATGGAATCTCTGTTGATCCTTCTAAGACCAAGGCAATCCAAGAATGGCCAGCACCTATGAGTATAACTGAGGTACGTAGTTTTATTGGTTTGGCAGGTTATTATCGACGTTTCCTCCAGAATTTTGCCCGATTGGCTAACCCATTAACGAAGCTCACATGTAAAGGGGTTAAATTTTCTTGGACAAAAGAGTGTGAATAATGTTTCGAAGAACTGAAGAGAAGATTAGTCAATAATCTTATATTTAATTTACCATCGGGGAATGATGAGTTCGTTATTTATAGTGATGAATCGAAGAAAGGACTTGGTTGTGTCCTTATACAGAATGATAGAGTTATTGCCTATGCATCACGACAGTTGAAAATTCATGAACAAAACTATCCTACTCATGATCTCAAGTTAGCAGCTGTGATCTTTGCTTTGAAGATATGGAGGCACTACCTCTAGGGTGAAAAATGTGATATTTATACTGATCACAAGAGTTTGAAGTATATTTTCTCACAAAACGAACTCAACATGAGGAAAAGGAGATGGCTTGAATTACTCAATGATTATGATTGTACGATACACTACCACCCATGGAAGGAAAACAAGGTGGCCGATGCTTTGAGAAGAAAAGATCATGGAGTTTTGAACAATATGAGAATTGAAAGGGATCCAATTTTTATGGATCTAGTGAAGATGGACATGGGAATAACTAGGGAAAGAGAAACATCAACGCCTTTTCAAATGTTTTCCAAACCATCTTTACTAGAAAGGATTAAAAGTTCTCAGACCGATGATGAAGAATTTCAAAAGAATATTAAAGGTGTGAATGATGGGAGACTGAGAGACTTTGTGTATGAAGATGGAATTTTGAAATTTGGGAAGAGACTTTGTGTTCCCGATATACCTGATCTAAAAAGGGAATTGCTAGATTATGCTCATAGTTCCAATTTCTCTATACACCCTGGGAGCACCAAAATGTGTAGAGATTTGAAGGAACATTTTTTGTGGGACAATATGAAGAGGGAGATTGGTGATTTTGTGTCAAGATGTATGGTTTGTGAACAAGTGAAAGCTGGAAGGCAGCACCCTGGAAGAGTCATGCAACCTCTTCCCATACCGGAGTGGAAATGGGACAATATTACGATGGACTTTGTCGTGGGGCTACCAAAGACTCCTAGAAGGAATGATGCAATATGGGTTATTGTTGATCGTCTTACCAAGTCAGCACATTTTCTTGCTATAAGAGAAGATCTACCACTGGAACGTCTAGAAAGACTATATATTAATAAAGTTGTGAGACTTCATGGAGTACCCCTATCAATTGTTTCTGATCGTGATCCCCGTTTTACTACAAGATTGTGGAAGAGTCTTCAGAAATCCCTGGATACTGAACTTCATTTGAGCACTGCATACCACCCTCAAACGGATGGACAATCAGAACGAACTATTCAAACCTTAGAAGACATGTTGAGATCTTGCTCACTTGACTTTCAGGGTATGTGGGATCAATATTTACCTCTGGTAGAATTTTCCTATAACAATAGCTTCCATTTGAGTATTCAGATGGCACCATATGAAGCGTTATACGGAAAGAGATGTCGTAAACCAACCTGTTGGGATGACGTTGGTGAAAGAAAACTTTTAGGCCCAGAACTGGTGGAGGAAACGATGGAAAAGGTGAAGGTAATCCAAAGTCACATCAAAGCAGCTCAAAGTAGGCAGAAGAGCTATGCCGATAATCGAAGGAAGGATTTGGAATTTCAAGTTGGTGATCATGTTTTCCTGAAGGTATCTCCATATAAGGGAGTCATACGTTTTGGTAAGAAAGGTAAATTGAGTCCCAAGTACATCGGACCTTTCAAAATTCTAGAACGAATTGGGATTTTAGCTTACCGATTGGCAATGCCGCCAAGTCTCTCCAAAGTTCACGATGTGTTCCACGTATCTCTATTGAGGAAATACATGCCTGACCCAATGCATGTACTCACCTACGAGGAATTAGAACTGGAACCCGATCTATCTTATTGCGAAGAGCCTGTCAAAATTCTTGATACAAGAGAACAAGTGCTGAGAAACCGGATGACGCGTCTGGTAAAAGTTTTGTGGAGAAACCATAAGATGGAAGAGGTAACGTGGGAACCCGAGGAACTTATGATGAAGAACCACCCAAGTATTTTCATGTGGTAGTATTCTAGAAATTTCGAGGAAAAAATTATTCGAAGGAGTGGAGAATGTAACACCCCAAGCTTCTACGGTACACTTCTCTTTGAATAATGTGATAGCATGTGTTGTACGCAACATCGAGTTCTAACACACCACAACCAATCAAACTAGCCGTTATGAATAGTAATACCTACTTTTTGAAATTATATATATTTTATATTTCAAAATGGACTTCATTTATGGTTTCATAATATCGAAATTAACCTAAGATGAATTTTTGGTATTTTTCTGAGAACTTCCAATTTTGATGAATAGTGAAAATTACTAAATTTTAATTAAAAACCACTTTTTTAATCGAAATAATTTATATTGATAAATTATGAATTTGAGTGGTTTTAAAGTATATTTAGAATATATTTTTACTATTTTATCCAATGGTGTTAATTAGAATTAATTTCACTTTGAAATTGGACCTAAACAATTGTCAATCTTTTGGTATGTATTGTTTCTTAAAAACACGCTATTTGTTGTGACAGTAGGAATTAATTATAAAATTAATTAATGCAACTTATATGTTTGGAATTTTTTAAAATAGGCATCATTTTTGAATTCGGAATATCAATTATAGCTTAGGGTGAAATTTTGGCACTGTTCTGAAAAACTTCAATTTTTGATGAATAGTGAAACTACTAAGTGGTAGTTAAAAAAAACTGAATTTTTCATAAAACTTAATTTTACCGCTTCTGTGAATAGAATTTCGAAAATCAGAGAGACACGGTTAATATAAAGAAGTAAAATGTGGTTCAATGAGATGAAAATAATTTTTGGTGAATAGTAACTTTTTACTTTTATTTACCACGGTTAAAAGTAAATAGGGTAATTAAGGGTAAAAATGATATTAATATTACCCTAACACATGTCCTAATTCTATTGGACAAGTGTATCTCGACCAAAAACAACCTTAGGAATAAAATATTATCATTTTGGTCCACTTGAATTAGATTAGGACATTTATTATTATTTAATTCAAAGAAGAGTTAAAAGAGTTAAAATCAAAGTTTATTTACTTAAACATTTTTAATATAGGGTTATACATAAGATAAATTAGATTGTAAATATTCATTAGAAAGATAATAATATTTACTACATAATTATATTTTATTTATAATTTTTAGACTTTAAATAATTTATTTTATCTATGACACAATTATGATGCAGTAATTACCATAATAGTGACAAATTAAAATAATTGATATTATAAATACCAAAATAAATATAATTTGAGAATTTTTATGAATTACACTAATTTTCTATGTTAATATGACATGTTAGTAATTATTTAATTAAATATTTTCGAAGTAATAATTCTGTTATGAGTTTCACAAAAATCAACTATTGAATAGTGTCAAAATTGACATAAAAGAGTTTTTTAAAACAAATATTATATTATTAATTGATAATAAATTCCTAAAAATCTAAGGTTAGGCCAAGAGACTTATATCATGATAGGTGTATCATTAATGAACCACTTGGGGGCCTCTTGGATGTATATAGTATGTTTATTAACCATATAATATAAAAATACAAAGAGACATTGTAAAAGTGAAACTAATTAACTTAGAGTTAATACTTAAAGATAAGGTTAATATAAGTACCCAAACCTGTCTAAATTCTATTGGTTGAGTTTTTTGCGACCCATCCCCACCTTAACATTTAAATAATCCACTTTGGAGCCATTATAAACCGAATATGAATTTATTATAAATTAATATTTCTAGCTTTTCCAAAGGTGTCCCTCACCCCTCTTATAAAAGGGCACTCCTCCTTCTCATTTCTTCACACCTTAAAAGCCTTTTGGTTCGGCAAAACTCTTCCAAAATACTCTCCCAACTTCCCTCACTAAATCTTAGAGGCCTTATTTTGATCAGAAAGCCAACCTAAGGAGACCTTTTGATCAAATCAAAAGGAAGAACCCGAAGAAGAGGTAATGATTTCACCACCCTTTTCCAAGTTCCTTTCTTCTTCCACTTCTTCTTCCTTTGTTGTTACCATTATAAAATAATAACTCCAGTATAATATATATACTGTGATGTTATTATAAATATGGTACAACCATATTCAGTATTCTATCCATCCTTTGAATAACATGTCACCATACATGCGTACGTACGGCTTACCGTCTCCACGTCGTGGTGTAATTGTTATTCAATAAATTATTATTTGTATGGGTATAATAATGATATGTAATTCATGTAAATAATAAATTTAACATGATAATTATTCTGTATATATGATATTACATCCAATTATATATTATTTTAATATCAAAATGATGATATTGTCGCTCGTGCGTACGTACGGACTACCGTCTCCACGAACGTGATGAGATTCATTCTCTATCATATCCATTCAAGTATAATTCTCATTTGATGATTAATAATAGTATCCAAGGACTTGATATCATTCTGGATATGATTAAGATACAACCTATCCATGACAAACATGGCTTACGTAACAAAACATATAAAAGAAAATGAGTAAGTTTACACCCGAAACAATAATAATACTAAGATATTATTAAAAAATCACTGTTAAAAGATCATATATGATATCATATTAATATATATGATTCTTGTATAATTTAATAACAATAATTTTACCATTATAAAGGAGGTTAACCTACCCTCAACCAAGGAAAAGTGCAAGGTAAGGGTTATTTCACAATCTCTTCATTATCCGAGGTTGTTTATACGTAATTATCTACTGGGATTTCTTTATCATGCACATCCATGTTTCTTCGAAATGTATTTCAAAAAGATTTTACTATTTAAAATAATATGGGTTAAAGTCATTTATACCCTTGTTTTACTTTTTATAAGAGGTTTATAAAGGAATCTTTCCGTCGTTTTCCAAACAAGGTGCTTTTAACCTTTTTGACAGAATTAATGTAAGAATGTTTTTTTAACTTATACAACTGGTGCGGTTATTTTCCACCGTTATAAAATCTTCGAAGCTTCCCTTACAAGCTTATAAGAATATTTTCAAAGAAAATGTTTTATTTTATAAATATATGACTCTTAAATGATTTCAAAAATAGAAATATATATTTCTCTAAAAAGATTTTTGATTTCATCTATGTCAACATCCTTCGATGAATTTTACGCTTATTTGTAGTTGATTTATTATGATATAAAACATCTATATTGTATTGATGGTTTTGTGATATGTTTGACTGTGGATGTGCTATTTTTATACCATTCATAGTTTATGGTGAAAGTATTGAAATTTCATATGCTAGTTTTAATACGAATGTTTATGTTATGTTTAAACCTTTTCATATGGGAATGCATTGGAATTAATATGTGACGGGTGGAGCCCGCTATAGCACCTTGATGCATCGGTAGGTCTCATGAGACAAACTAGTGTCCTGGCACAAGGCCTTGACAAAATATTATTTGTAGTATTGGCACGAGGCCTTGGCTATGTGGTTATGATAGTCTGGCATTATGAATTCCATCATTATGAAAGTGGTTATTGATATTGCATGTGATTATTCGATTAGTAGAATATAAATGTGAATAAGTAAATGGAATTATTTAATTTTTTTCCATACTATGTATAAGTTCAAGTTTAAAAGGCTTTTGTTTTAGTTATACATTGACTTAAATGTTTATTCTTATTTATGAAAGTTTCCGCTATATTTTTATCCTTACTGGGCATTTGAGCTCACCCCTTTTCTATGTTTTATTTTTCCCAGGGTATGAAGAAGTAAATTATGAATGACCTGCAGGGATAGTATGTGGGGATATGAGTGTGGAATATGAAGAAAATATGTTGTTGTAGTTTTCATTTTTATGATGTAATGTAAGACTTATAAATATATCTAGTATTTCCAAGGCTACTGAACCAATAGGTCTTTCGAGATTTGATCCTTCTTGTGCTCATGCCAATGTTATGTAATAATGCACCGACTCTGGGTAACTGGGGTCGGGGCGTTACAATATTCATTTTAGAGAAACTATTTTCTTATTAGAGGACTTTATCAATTTTATTTATAATACAAATTGATCATTCCTTGAATGATGTATCAGGATCTATATTGTCCTCTTAGAAACTAACCACATGTGAAGGGTCAGAATGGTATCTATTAAGCTTAGATACATTAAATATGTTGTTCATAACTCTATTTTTTTAAGGATGTAATAACTTATACTCTATGGTAAAAATTCTATTGAAAACATCTGATATCCCCACAAACCAGGGAGATGACATTCTCTACCGTCAAATTTTTCCATTTCCCAATCAAGGATATTCCCATAAGAATTCAGGGTATCCAACATCAAATTCTATATTAAAACATCACTGGTAAAATTATGATCTCTACTAACTCTGAATGATTACCCACCACTTATTAATTAAATAGATATGCTATGACATATACTACATGATACTTGACTTGACTACCATTAACTACCATATCTCTAACCAACAGAAAGATGATTGGATCAACCTTCCATACAGGGCATTAGATTGAACTATCAAAATCAACCACTAATACCTGTTGTTATATGAAAAAGCCATGAAAAATTTAGATCTCATATAAACAACTAAAAGAAATTATGCATGCTCATAGGATTTCCTCTAACACATAAATAGTATTCTTAGACTACGCAACATTATGAGGTGGGTAGGTAGTTCTAAAATTGACATGTATATCATGTCCCTCATATATAAATTCTTAGATGTTTGATGCAATAAATGTATCCCTATTAGATATTATGATTCAAGGGACACTATAAAGATGCACTATCTTTTTTGACACACAATCCTCCTATATTATCAATGTATTAAGTCTCCTAGATTACAAGGAAATGTGAAGCCTTCAGAAACTAATCCATAATAACCCACACTACATCACTTCCATGAGAGGAACTTGGAAATTTAATCCAAAAGTCTAATATCACATCATCAAAATTAAACATGGGAATGGGTAGTTATTCAATAAGAACAATGGTTTTTTGATTCTGGAACATCAGTTCTTGAAAATTAAATCATTCAAAAACAAACCTTTCTCTATCCTTATTTATCTTAGCAACCAATAATACATTTTTATTTCATGATAAATTATTGTAATCCTTGGTTTGAAAACCCATATAAATTCAAGTTAATCATATTTAAGACCCTCATGTATCATCATAGGGACTACTACGTGACCTTTCCCATAAAGTGGCTCATTAATATCCAAGGAAAAATTATATGGAAGATCTCGAATATATATATTTCCCCTCAACACCAAAAAAAATTGATTAAGATAAATGAATCAAATTCTCTAACTCGATGAGTGAAGAGGTTAAAAAGTAAGGGCATATGGGTCTCTTTACCCTATAACTCTTGAATATCAAGGTGCATCTCAGTGAAAAGGACCATCACCCACCACTCACAACTATCCACCCACAAAACCATTTTCTTAATCTTCCCACTCATCACATTAGTAACAATATTCCATTTTATAGGGTTTTATTCCATCTCAAAAAAATATTGAAAATTATTGACCCACCTCCTCTAGTAAAGGTTCAAGTTACATTAAGATAGTATATATTATAGGACCTTAAATTCAACATAAACCAAAAACCTCCTACTTAGGAGATAGTAATTCCCATTAATTAATGTATTCACTACCACATCTAGATCCGAATCATGCATCAAGAAGTTTCACTTATACAACTTAACTACTCGGGACCATAAGAGACTAATAATTTCTCATACATCATTACCTCTGAAAAAAACTCCTAAAGAATAAAAATATAATTTATAATCTTTACATAATTTAGTAATGGTCAGTATTTTCATATATATAAACCTCACTTAAATATTTTTAATGTATTTCTTACATGACTTTGATAACAATAAATTTACCGCTCACTTGGTTAGGGTTTTCATAATTTCATCTATATGAGAAAATTTTAATACAAAACATTTGTACTAACCTTAAAATTCAAGGAAATAGTTATATTTTAAAAAAAATTATTGGGATCTTATAAAGAAACTAAAACTTCAACCTTATCAGGGTCTATTAATATGTTGGCTTTAGATATCACAATCCCCAAAAAGATAAATTTTATGGCCTAAAACAGACAATTTGATTTATTGTAATAAAGATAATTCTCACTCAATGTACTCAAATTAGCATCCTCATGGCGATAATGACTCTCCTTTATAAGTACTTGTATATTTTTTTAATCCAAAAAATATCACAATATACTCTTACATGTTTTACATAATCCTTAAATTACTATATGGAATACTAAAAGGCCTCACCTATGATGAATGACATACCAACCTCAATTCGATATTTGAAACCCAGTTGGATCCCAACAATAGATAAAAAAAGTATTCAATACATGAAGTAGGATACTAATTCTCAATCATCACTTAGTTTATCCTTCCTTAATCCATAAAAACACAACAATACGCCAACCTTCTTGATTAATAATATAGTATCACCCAAAGAGGATGCCCTCAGATGAATAAAAATATTCAACAATATATCTTTTTTTGATTTATTAAATATATAACCTCCATAGGATATATCATTTAAAGAGTAAATAATATAGTATTTACACCTCACATAAACTATATCATCAACTCGATCTCCATATAATGTGGAAATATTGATAAATACTTTGGAAATACATCAAAAATGTAGTCAACAATAAGAAAAAAGGGCACTTGGTTAGTCTCTTCATCCCATAACCAGTGTTATTATGTCTATCTAAAATCTCCTAAAAATTCCCCTATTCAGTTTCAGGATATATTTCCTATTAATCCCACTCATTGTTGTAAGCATAACAGTCATCCTATTGTATGTGAATGACACCTGTCAGTGATAATAGTTGATGTTTTCTTGAAAATTATTCAACTATTCTATCCATTGGATAACATCCATACTGTAAATCAATAACACGGATAAATTCTTGAGAATACAATATCCATAGACCACTATAGAATACAGTAAATGTCTATGGATACCCTCAAACCATACACCTAAGGGTGCATCATTAGACATCACACCATAGAAAATTACTAAAATTACTATATAATTGAATAGTATAGAAAATATAAATGAGTGTGGCACATCAATATCAAAAAGAATAGATGATAAGGTTTATTCCAAAGTAATTATACCTCAAACTATAGATTGATCCTCAATTTTCATTGATGGAGTCTGTTTAATGGAATAAAGATGACATGGACCTCAAAACTAAGATATTATAGCTTATATCCCTTGAGTGAAATCACCTTGTTTTCATTGTTTACCCTTCCCCTTGGTACCATGGCCTCCTCCACAACATAAATTGATAGAGAAACCCCAACTTATTAAATATTATTGTACTCCTAACCCTATTACTAAATCAAATTTTTGGATAAATCCATACACGATAGATGAATATGGAACAAGTTGTATAACCTCTATTGGTACCTCATATCCATGTCATAATGACACTCCTTCAGATAGTGTTCATATTTTAAAAACATATGGAATGACAGACTACACTGATATTAGTCAACCATGGCTCTGTCTCTTGAAGGTAGAGAGTAACCATTACGTTGGCTGGCCATTATATCTATATCTTTATAAGCCTCCTCACTCATTTTCTTCTTACTACTTGATGAACCACACCTAGCCATAGACGAAAAAGAACACAACACTAATGGTCTACCTTTTATTTGTTTCTACTATGTTTTAAGTGCATGATTTATGGTGTCTACAAAGGATGAAAAGAAGATGATATTCACATGGGATTGAATAGAATGCCTCATATAATCTTTAAAATT
This sequence comes from Viscum album, assembly GCA_963277665.1. NCBI lineage: Eukaryota > Viridiplantae > Streptophyta > Magnoliopsida > Santalales > Viscaceae > Viscum > Viscum album. The sequence continues at coordinate 1,449,020,498 of OY728157.1, read as the reverse complement.
CCTTATTCTTGTAGTATCTTCACCTAAAAGTGCTGGTAAAAACAAAAAATTATTAGTAATGGGGGTGACATAATCCATAATTAGCACACCCCCCAAAATAAGTTATATAAACTCTCTATCCTAATAAACCCAAAGAGTATCTAGAAAGAAATTATTGAAAAAGATAGATGCGAAATCCTTTATGTTGGCCCAATATACTGTTATTCTTGTACCAATACATCCCACCAACGATTCACTATCCCCTAATATATATAGGCAATAAGCCTCAACAACATATTTGATTGTGTCTTAAAATGATTGAAATTTGTATTCATATACTCAATTGAAAAATCATCAACCTAAATTCCATCCTCAATCACAAAGAGAGTTTGGTACTAAATTTAGAACTTATAAGTCATGTCCAACATTAATTACCTAACATTAATCTACCCATGTACCATGTTATGTGATGATAATCCTATATTCCATAGCATTCCTTCCACAATCTCATCCCATAGAAAAAGTATTTGATGTTTTTAAATTTGTAGAACTCTATGTAAATATATAGATGAAGGATTAATTAAAAAATATCTCATTTGAAATCTCACTGATCAACCTTAGAAAACATCCAAAACAATACAAAAATTAAATGGAAGAATACAAAATCAAACCAATACATAACTAAAAATGGATTTACATGGTTTAGATTTAGTCATAACCTATGATATTAAAACTATTTTTTAATAATTGAATAATATATCATTATGAGTTATTGAAAATGTGTCCCCATTGCCTATAAATAGATAGATCCAACTAGTTATTCAGGTGTGATATATTTAGGATCATTATAGATGACCATAAACTTGATCAAGGCCACCAAATATTAGATATAAAATCCACCACCTCAATTTCTCATCCCTTTTGAATATTACAAGAAACTATTTTAACGCTTATGTCTCACTCTAATGAATATTATATAGCCTTCAAAAAATATTTAGGTATTGTTATGCATTCAATAGAGTTACTATACATAAGTCAATAACTTATTATATAATTCCATTATCTTGAGTGATTTTCTAGTACTACTTCCACCTACCTCTAGTTCTAGACATCCCGGTTCCCATTCACATATCCTATATACCCACTCCTTCAAGAAAATATGATTGAATTTTTCCTAAAAGAAATTATCCTAGGAAACCTATTCACTTATCACATGATAATTATTTTCTTCAATTCAAAATGTCCTATAGATAACATAGGTAATTTCAACCTCCCCCTAATAATAATATTAAATGAATCGACCCACTTTTCTTCCTAATATTCTAAGACTTACTAAGGTACTATAGTTCCCCAAAAAATCCTGAACTATAACCATTGTCAGTGTATCTTCTGAATTACAAATTCTAGAAAAAATTTTATATATAAAACACTCCTTATTACATAAGATATTTGTTAATGTTATAATTTATCTAAATAGGATTTAGTTTTAAGTGAAACCCAACATTCTGTAAAAAATGGATTGAAATTTTACTATAATAGGTCAAAATTCCATTGCCATATTATTTTTAAATTATTATAATAGATCCTTAAGCCATATAATTATCTTCCCAATTTACATTTCCACATAGTACTCTACATCCATATTAGATAGTGAATCTAATATTTATAGTTTTGATTTACAAATTAAGACAGTTCCTCTATAGGGTAACATAAATATTGTTGTACTTCATTTTGTGTATGTATCTCCACCAAAGTTTACATCAACAAACCATTTCAAGATATCATCCATTTCAAAACATTATGATATTCCATAGGAATACTTGAGATACCAAAGTATCCACTTTTCTACTTCCAAATGATCCGTTCACATATTTTCCATAAAATTGTAAATAACTCTTAGTAATTGAGCAGTGTTAATATTTTTATGAGGAATGGTAAATAGAATTCTCCCAACTTCTGATGCATAAAGAACCATTTGAATTTAATTAAACCTATATCCATTTTATGGTTTGTTCTCTTTGGATAGTTTTAAAAGTATGAACAAGGTCGTAGAGACTGGTTTAGATACAAATATTATAAACATGTTCTATCTATTGTATATGTACTCTAACTTAGGTAATTTCAATGTTTTAAACTTCTAATACCTTAGTATTATCATCATTATTTTTTATCTCCCAAAGGATTATTTATCTCAAATATTCCAAATAATATTTTTCTTTATATCTTTAATTTTATTTTTTCTCAGACCCACCAACAACATTTCATCATTATAAAATAGAAGTATTACGATGTATCTAACTTCAAACACCTTATAGTAGCATTAATGATACACATTGTAAGTGATAAACATACATTCTTCCATAAAAGTATTGATCTTCTGATTATTTTTTCTAAGCACTCACTTAAACCCATATAAAATATTCTTAGTCTTTCACACCATATTGATTAAATATTACTTGAATCATTTAATTTTATCCATGAATATCACTTCTTCCAAATATCCAAGAATAATGTTTTTCACTTATAGTTATTAAAGATATAGGACATAACTTATAAACATTCCAATCACAATTTAGATTGATGTTTTCTTAACAAATGGAGAATATATTTCAGTAAAAACAACTCATTATATTTGACTAAAAGTATACAAATCCAACTTTTCTTTGTATAATTTCCCAAATTCCACCTCTTCCTTTAACCAAAATGAACCTTTTTTTAAAAAAAATTTCCATCACATCCATCATCACTAAGTCACACTATCTTGAGTCATTAATACATGATTACTCTTATGGGAGTTCAAATATTCCACCATTTATAAGAATAAAGTAGTGAACTTATGAAATTTATATCTTTATATGTTTTATGATCCTAGTAGACAACCTCGAATATTGAAATTGTGCTCCTTCGAGAAATACATCTTCCAAAAAATATTTTTAAAGATTCAATAGTTCCTAATATTTATAGTACATATAGCCTTGGAAACATCTCTAGAAATTTTCATCTAAATATAACTTCTCTGTTGAGGTAACTAGACATTTTATAACCTTTTGAGAATCCTAGTTTATCCCAACTTTGCAAACATCTTCTCAGATCAACCTTACAATGCTCCAATGATAATTTTTTCTCAGTTACATCTTCCGTTAGGATTTGATTTTTCCATAGGATCCCTTCATTTATGTAGTAATTCCATATTTAAATTAAATTCTAGAGATCATTATCCCATTCTGAAAATCTAATTAGTTTAATACAATATACTATAAATAACCTTTCTATAAACATTACTTCTAGATTTTCAATTTCCATATCATCAACATGGATAATAATTTCAAAACAAAATACATTGATATGTAATACATCGATCAATATTAAGGGATATATACCTTCAAGAAACTCATACACAAAGGATTTAAAATTTCTATGATTCATGAGGCATGAATCATGATTAAATTATATCACTGAAAATTACTTTTGAAAATTAGTATACAGGTTCACATTTTTAAGTCTCTCATTTAACATCTTATTCATCCTCTTGACCACACCATTTTTCGGTATTTTGGGTATAGTATTCTCCAAATGTATTCATTTACTCCAACAAAACCACTAAATCTCTATATTTGAATATTCATCACCACTTTTAGACATTATGTATTATAGATTTAAATGGTCATATCATTACAATATGGATATGAGACTGAAAAAGTTTTTGAGAACATCATAATTATTCATGAGAAAGAACAACTGAACCTTTCATGTTGTATCATCAATGATGTTAGGAAATTAAAATTATTATCCATGACATAAAACTAGATTTGTCCCATATACATTAATATGTACAACCTCTATAATATGATTCTTGGGTGATTTTCATTCTTTATTGAATGATACATTCTACTAGTTCTAAAGGATATAATATTCAATTGTTTAATTATGTACATGATTGAGTTTTAATAGTCCATTTATATTTGAGAATCTTATACCATTATTAGTCACATGAGAAAGAAAATCATGCCACAACTTCACCATTCTGGATGTTTTTTCCTAGAATGTGTTTTTCATTCCAAACTTCTGATATGATATAATATTCTGTTTATAGTCATTTTTCCACCACCATGTATCTATGTGGGATCTTCCATACTCCCTTCAAAAATATTTTACAAAAATAGGCATCATATAGTTAACCTTCTAAAATCATATTCTTCATTATTCCCAGTATATGTTCCTTTCAACAATATAATGTATCCACTCCTATTTCAGACATTTACAACACCTTTTATAATAATATCAAGAGTTTAATAATCTATAAGATGAACCACACAAAATCTTACATATATATAGTTCTATATACTTCCCCAGTTGGATATTAAAGGAAATAAATCCCCAGAATCAATAATCCTTGAATCCAATGGACTGGTTAAAATTAGAAATAACATTTTTCTCCAGCCATAGAATATATAGATGATCATTGGTAAGAAAACATTCTATAATTAAAAATACCTTCAATATAGTACTTACTCAAATTCCCTTAAATCTATCATGATATCTTGAAAGACCAAGATCCACCGATTTTCCTTGTATATTATTCATTTTATTCAAATTATTTTTACAAACTTTCCATTATATGGAGAACCCTCCTCCATCATCAATAAAAATAGTTTTGGTAGTGACTTGGGCCTATGTAATAATAATATATTCATTTATAATGATATTAATAATTCCCAAATATTCTAATCCATAATTACTTATTGAATTACTCACAATGGAAACCATCACCTACCATGATTCCATAAGTGATGGAAGAAGAATCAATGTTGAAACCATCTCTTTGAATTTCACACCGATTGATTACAGTTGGATTTGGGTGTAGTTTATGTCATTGACATGATTATACACCAATATAACTATCACAACCATCAGGCTAAAGTGCTTCTATATAAAATTTTCAATATTTATTATGGTAGGATTCACATACATGTATGACAGAATGGGTATATGTTACACATTTTTATAACCCTACCAAATATTTAAGGCCACAATCTAGTCCAATATCATCTAAAAAACCCACAAAACATCTAGGAGAGTCATCCCCATTAATCTTTATCCATTTATTTTGGTTTTACACTCTTGAATAGAAAATCCAAATCTCTCTAAAATTGATAGTATTTAATTTGACTCTTCCTGAATATGAAATATGAACTATTGAGTTTTTTGATGTAAAACATACCTTTTTAAATTCCCATTCCATCCAAAATGGTTAACTTTCACTTATATAAAAAAATAATGTATAACTACATCACAAGAAATATTATCCAACTTTTATCTCTAACACCACTTGATGTTCTAAGAACCCATGTTCTGGAACAAGCCTCCCAAAACCTAGAGATACAAAATATGCTTCACAAGATCCATAATTATAGTACCTAATGTCAATTTATGAATGAAGGAACATATGTCTACAATATCAATGTGGATTTATTTGAATGACCTAGAAAAAATCATAGATTGAATAGAAAAAGAAATTAAAAAAACTCACACCAACATTGATGAAAAAAATGATTTATATCGTTCATGATTTGTCCTACTCCATAGGAAAAGCACTATATCATTTATTAATTGAAAAGGAAGAAGTGAATGATTAAAATATTTCCAGAAATTGAACTACTATCCAAACAAACATATAAATAAAAATGTATTTTCTAATGTTTTATTTCTAAAACATCATAATTTTTATAGAAGACCCTCATCCTGATGAATTCCACCACATTTTCCCTACAAATTCATTGCATCCTCATTCGATCCATGGTGAAAAGTGAAAGAAATTATTTTTAATCATATACATATATATATATATAAAATATTATATATCATTTAAAAATGGGTATTTATTAATATACATTTGATAGAGTTACTCCAATGTTAGTCAATCAATTATTCTGCGCATTCATCAAACAAAGTTAGTTTTCTCCCCTAATAATACTTGGGCAATGTTACATAATTATCTTATTTCACAAAACTACCACCATATGGTTCTACTAACATATATTTTGGAGTCAATATTTCTAGAGTATATATTGAAATTATCCATAAAATAGTAATCACATAAAAATAAACAACCATATGAACTATGATACATGAAGAATAATATCTTAGAGATGAGATATGAAGAAAAAATGCATCAGGAGGCGTCGACTCCACTGGTTGTGGGACATGTTCATTCCTAGCCTCCTAGAACTCAATGGGAGGTAAATGGGGTTACATTTACCTATAATTCCATGTAAATGACTATGATCAGAATTCTAACACAAATTTAGATATCATGGATTATGGTATGCAATAACAGGCACACACAGATATACCTTAATCAAACACCCTAGGATACAAGTGTCTCACATATCTCAATTCGAGTCTAGTAAAATCTATCGAATCTTAGCTGTGAAATATTTTTATACAAGATCACATAAACATCATTTTATATCATAGTAAAGGTTATTAATCATGGGCCGATCAAATATGGTGTCACCAAGATGATATATAGGAAATCCCAATATATGTTCTTATTGGCATTTATATAGTTAGACCCTACATTATATCTAGAATATCAATCAATCACAAGTTCATGAATGTCATGTGAATTGAATATACCAAGAATTATTTACGAATAGACGCTATCTTACCACCCTATTACAGGAGTAAAAACCTACAAAATGTAAATCATAAATCATTTTTTTGAAAATGTTTAATCCATAATTTTTGAAAACTAAGAATATCAATCCAACCTCTGGTAACTTGGAGTTCTCTTACAAACAATTTAGATAATCCCATAAACAATATCTATAAAAATCCTTGATAATAACATATATACCATATACCATATCCCAAAAATTAATATAAACTGAAATAAGGATATGATACACCTTTGTAATATCCCCTTTCATGTTCACATCCACTGTGGTTGAACCAGGTTTCTACTTAAAAAAGCCATGTGATCTTCTATGAAAGCGGTTTTCATCTAATATAAAGGGTATATTCATATCATGGTGATATTATAACTTATATTGAATAGAAACCCATAAATCATAGTAGAAGTATTATAAATAAGTATTTAGTGAAACATAATAACTATAAAATGGTAAATATAAAAACTATATCCAAAATTAAATAAAAAAATCATTATATAACAGAATGATTGATAATACAGATCACATATTTCAAAAATGATGTACCCAGTTATTATTTTGCTACCACTTAGAGGGGGAGTGAATGAGTGGAATACTATTTTTACAAATTCATTCTTTTTAATTCAACCTCTATGATTGGGTAGAGCCTTGATCCATCATATTTAATTCTCAGACTCACATTATATGTAACGATAATAAATAAAACACATTACACAAAGATTTTATAAGGTTCATCCAAAATAAATAATCCTTACAAAAACTAGTTACACCCCTGGTAATAGATTCTTCACTATATGCAGTTGTTTACATCCTCATAAAGTCCCATTACCATCAACACTAAGGCCCACAATATTCCTACTCCATATTCTCACTAGAGATCACAAATATCCCACCTAAACAAGAGATTCTTAAGTCCAATATGAGGATATTTATACTAAATATCATATTTTTTCCACAATCCCACTAGAAATCATACACTTCTCAATCCCACTGAAGTATTCCCCTACTCTAGATTTCCACTGAAGACTTCCTCTTTAAATGAAGATATGATCCATTGATAGAAAAATATATATTGGATTCAAACTACTAATGAATTTCCCAGAGATGTAATGTTTCCTCACTAGAAAACAAAGTCATCTTATCTTCTCATGTATACTATTTTATGAACTTCAAAAAAGGAAAAATAACTGCCTGATCCTTCTCACTGTTCATTAATCCTCAAATGATCTGAACATATCTCACCACACTGACTACTTGGGTATATATTCCTAATATAATTATGATCATATTCATTCTCAAGGAACTACTAAATATTTATACAAAATATATTACATGTATATTTCTCAATAATTATACAGTAATGATGCAATACATGTACATCTTTAATGAATTATGTGAAACAACAGAATTTCATATGATCCACACTTTTATGCATTCATTATTTTAAGAACATGCTTACTAACTAATTCATGAATATTATTTGATGATTTTTTTTTTCAAAACATTGTGGGGAAAGTGTAAATAATGTATTTGATAACCAATAATACTTAGTATAATCTCAAGAAAATATACTACTCCACATAATACCATGCATATAAATCATCACATGCATGTATCTTCATTCATGAAACCTTCATCAAACCCTTTTTATTGTATCATGTATTATTTTGTGTGATAGAGTGAGTTTTTGTAAATTGGATTATGATACTCTCAATTCTTCCTTCTAGATAGACACCCAATGTGAATTCATAGGTGGAGGTTTTCATAACCAGCTTCTTCTTCATGCAATCACGAAGGCTGAGGTACAGAATGAATGGATTTAATTCACTTTTTAAATATAAAACACTTCATTTTACCAATTTATTTCACATTATATCTCTCAATGTCATAGGTTTGGATCATTCCATCAAATGAACACCTCTTGGTGTATTTATAGAGAACAATATACTAAATTAAACCCATCGCCTCAACCAATATGCACACTACCTTTCTTTTATAGGCACTACCTCAAGTGCTTATATGAAATTGAAAATTACAATAAACACATTAGAAATAAACATGTATTCATTATCTAAATTTAGAATTTATCTAATTCACGAAAACAAAGTCACATGATTCATTTCTCATGTGTCTATCATCAAGTATATCAAATTCCACTCAAAGGCTTTGCCTTGATAATCATATGTCATGGCATGAAGAACTATCGAGGAATATAAAAAACCATTTTTCAAAAAAATAAGACAACATTATACTTGATCAAACATCATAGAAAGATATGATCTGATGTCCTCAGATCTATACATATGTTTTTATTTAGAGGAACATAAACATGCATTAGGTGAGTCCCAAGTCAGAATTTTATTCATCTCCACCATCAATAATAATAAAATATGTTCAATTGAGACATAGAGCTACCAAGGGGTCAACACCTACACAAAAAACACACAACTTTTACTCACATAGGTCACTTCACCATACATTGTCCCACTTTTCCATTCCTTTCTCTCTCACCCAAGATCCTTCTTTTGTGTTATGCGGCCACTAGGCTTCCAATTATATGTACACTCCCTGTGGGTGATATTATACCTCCTACCACCACCATGGATGACTAGAGGTTGATCTTTCCCTACTAAGTAATGGATGTAGGGACCCGTTGGAAGAATAGGTGGTTGGAATTAATTTTTTGTTAAACGTCCATAAAAATAGTTAACAAATTTCTCAAATTCCGAATCAACATCAAAGGAAAAATTTGAAACACTCAACTCTTCATTATATTATCTTTAATTTATTTTGGAATTCAATTATAAATTGAAAATATATTCATCATAAAAACATATTCATTTATTTATTATGTTGTAAAAAAATTTCACTTATCATAGTGAAATTGGTAGATTTCATTGAAATTAATAATGGTTAAAAAATAATCTCATTTAAGTTGATGATGTCTCAATAAAAATCCTTATCATCATATAATCACTCATATACTGACATAATAAACATAAAGTTAATAATCCTTATTGAAAAAATGAAATTCAACTCAAGGGGAACTTTAATATCCCCCTTTGGATTTGTTTTCAATACTACCAATCACCATCTAGGTCAATATGTGTGTTTTTATTTAAGCCCCTTATTAACAATGAATTCAAATAATATATTGAAAAAATATAATTTTATCTCAAGAATCATCATCATTATATTCATTTAATATGATATCACCTAATTTATTTTATTAAGATACTTTAGATATAATACACTACTTCTATATAGGAAAACTCAGTGTATAAAACAACAGAGCTTAAATAAGGTGATCAATGCTTTCCATGATAAAAAATATTTATGATACCAATCTCAAATAACTCTCACTTCATAAATTAGATATCCTCAAATAATAAATTGATGAAAAATATTTATCCTTCACTCCTCTAAATAAATACATGAAAAATTTCATGTCAAAAACATATAGAACACCCATTTAGCTCAATATCAGCTCTTTTTTTATAACATTTTCTATAATATTCAAATTATGAATTTATGAGCGATTATCATATTCACAAGATTTGTGAATATTTAGCAGATTCAACTCATCTATTCTCCCTCTTAAGGGATTCATCTATATCTTTCAATTCACTACATTTTAGTATTAAATTATATATATAAGAAAATATAGAGAGATCTATTCGTTACTTAGAAATAAGACTCAGGATGAGAGTTTTCTCCCAACCAATCATTTTCATTATTATTTTTTATTATTGACATGGAATAGTTCACCTTCTCATATATGTTCACCATAATTCCCCTTTTGTTCATTCATGTTTCTTGAAATGACATGTTATACTAGGATAATTAGGATTTATTCTTATACCTTCCACAACATGGTAAAAATTCTCTAAAATTCAAATTTCTACTTTATTGATTAATATAAATAGAAAATTCATGATTTAATCTTTTTTTAAAGAAATATTTTAATTTCCTAGTGTGAAATGATATTCCATGCATTTTTATTTCATCATTTGATGTGACACAATTACTCTATCTTGACTTATTAGTCCACACAAATTCAGAAACATCATTAGTAGTATAATATTTTATTTGTAACTATTTTGGAGTTGATATACCATGTGTGTCGGAACACTTTATCTCACCATCTTGAGATGAATCTATTTTCATCTTAATAGACTTTTTGAATTCTTCCCTATTATACTTCAATTCATGTTATATAATAAAATACATTAATTGTGTCTTAATAAATCTTCCTCCCTATGAGCCAGTTTCTCTTTAATACCACTCATTAACATCTCATGATCCGTATCCTTTGATTGTTACTTCTCATTTTAATTAGAAAGAGAAATTTATCTTCTCTCGAACCCTTATTATTTAGAAACAATTTTTTTGTTTCCTTTCTCAAGCTTCCTCTTATATTTATTGAGTTAATTTTTTTTTTCAAGATAAGATTTCATCCCTTATTTCAGTCTATTTTTCAAATATATTATAACTTCAACATCATCGTGACTAATTTAAGAAATCATTCCTTTCTTAACATGTGTAAATAAATTTTTTTATCTTATGAATAGACACCATATGATGAATTCTCTTATGTATACTGTCTTATAAAAATACTTTGTTATTACTGGATTACGTCTTATTTTTCTAATACTCTTTATATTTTTGAGGTTTCTCATTTTCTATATCAAATTTTTATTTATCCATTTATTTTAAAAAAATATATATAAAAGTGTACAATATCATTATTGTTGTAGCAATTGAGTGGACTGTTACCTTTTCCTTTCCATTTTTTCCTTTCCATTTTTTCCTTTACAAACCCTCTTAAAATAAGCACAAAAATTTCATTGAGGTTTTCGTCAACAACATCATCATCATCAGAATCACTTGATTCCTCCACTTTCATATATTTTAATTTCCCTTTTTCTTATAGCCTCATCGAAAATATCATATTTTATCTGATATTTGAAAGCTAGAGACTTTCTCATTTCAGAAGACCGAAGTTTGTTCTATAACTCATTAAATGAAATATCTTCCCTATCTTCCAAGTCTAAAACCTTTGGATCATAACAGTTAGGGAAATTTTTTACAAGATTCTTCATATTTTTTTATTCTTACATATTTTCAAAAAATATACATATGTTACTTACAATGTCATTGACTATAACAAAATGGTCGTCAAAGAATTAATTATTATCCATTTTAACATCCTCAAATATTCATATCCAATCTTTAAATTAGACTCCTTCACATTGAAAATAACATCATAACTAATTCTTAGTTTATCCCAGATCTCCTTATCGGTTTGGATATTTGTAACATTAGTATATAAATTTTATGATAAATCCATCATGATAGCATTTTGAGCGATTACATTAACTTCAAAATATATCATATTATCCCGAGTAATAGAAAAATCTCGAGTAGTAGGTGGGAAGCCCACTATTGTTGCATCTCTCACTTCTATTCCTCGAAATATAAGGAAATAAAGATACTTGTTCCTCCAGCTATGGTAGTTATTTCCATCAAAAATCCATTCCTTGGTTGTTCATTGAATTTATTTTATCAATTTCATAGAAATATCTTGAATATTATATAGTGACATCCCTATGATAAAAATTAATTTACCCGAGGATAATTTAGGTACCAAAGATAGGGAGGTGGTGTGAATGAGCAGTACACTATTTTTAGAAATTATTTTCTTTTAATTAAACTTCTATAACTGATTAAAGTATTGATCACTCATCTTTAATTCTCAGGTTTACCATATATGTAAAAATAATTACTAGAACCTAAAAAGGATTTTACATGGTTCTACAAAAAAATAACCCCTTTCTAAAACTATTTATACCCACTGATTATAGATTTTTCACTATATACCAGTGGTTACATTTAAGGATATTCCAGTTCCCATCAACACTGAGTCCCACAGTGTTCCTACTCTAGTGTCCCAATGGAGATCACAAAGATCCCACCTACACAAGAAACTCCTAAGTCCCATAAGAGGATATGTTTATTTTATCACCTAGTTTTACTAGAATCCCACTAGACTTCATACACATAAATGTCCCACTAAATCCTTTTTCTACTCTAGAGTCTTACTAGATAATTCCTCCTCACTTGAAGAAATAATCCATTGATATAAATATCTATATCAACTTCACACAGTATCTAGACTACGTTAAGATGTAATCTTCCCCCATAATAAATGATATTACCTTATCTTCTCATGTACACTATTTCATGAACATCAACTACTATAAAAAACCACATGATCTTTCTCACTGTTCACTAATATTTAAATAATATAAAATCATCTCATCACACTAACTACATGATCATATGATTTCAAAAATTATGTATGGATTCAGTCCTAAAAAATATCACAATATTCATGAAAAATAAATTTCATGTATTTCTCTCAAACATCTGGAATATAAGATACATTACATGGACATCGTCAATTACTATGTGAAACAACACAAATGCATAAGATTTTTAATTTTATGAACACTTTATTTCATGCACTTTCAAACCGCCAGAAACATTCACATTATTTTATGAATTGTTTTCTTACGACTTCTTGAATAAAGAGTAAATACTACATGTTAGAACCAATAATAATTCACATAATCTCAATCAATTATATTAATCCACTTATTCTCTTGAATGCATATTCATTTGTGAAACCCAAGAAAAAATATGTTTACTAAATTGAGTATTAGATAACATAACTTAGTGAGGTTGTATAAACAAGCTCATGATACTCCTTGCTATTTATTCATAGTAATAAAATTTCATTTGAATGGCACAATAAGAGGTTCAAGGAACTAGATTATTTATCATGTGATCGTGAAGGCCAAGGCATAACATGAATGTATGAAATTATATTCTTAAATATAGAGTACCTCTTCTACTCTGTTTCACTCTCATCCTCCATCTCAATGAATTCCATTTAGATCATATAATCAATGTACCATGATGGGGTATTTATAAATACAAATCTACCGACATAACTCCACCACCTCGACCAATATACACACTACATCAACATCCTATGTGAATTCAGAAATTACATTCAAAACTTTGGAAAAATATATATTCACCTCCTCAGTTTTCAATTTGATTCATTGATGCCAAAAAAAGGTTCATTATATATCGATTTTGATTGATTCATCATGTCAATTAAATTCTACCTGAATGATTATGCATGATAATTGTACATAACAACATGAAAAACTTCTGACGCATTCCGAAAATCCTTTGATTAAGGAATATGACGATGCTCGTTATGATAAAACTGTGAAAAAAGATCATATGAGACATCCCTAGATATATTCATGTGTTTTTTATCATAGGAATAGTAACCCATATCAGCTGAGTCCCATATTTGAGTTTTATTCATCCTCAAGATCATTATTATGAGATTATGTTATAATAATAATTAAAGTGCATATTGGGGAAGAACCTAGACATAAAACACACACATATAATTCAAATATTCTATGCCTCTCTACAAAGGCCCACATTCCCCTCCATTCTTTCTCACCTGAGTGTTTTCCTATAGTTTACGAGGCCAATGAGCTTTAAATTCTGTGTGTGCTCGCTATGGGAGCTATGATACCTCCCACCACCACTATAGGTAACTAGAAGTGTATCCCACCCACTGATGTAGTGGATGTGGGGTCCCTTTGGAAGTCTAGGTTGTTGGCCTTATTTTTTATTAAACTCCTATAAATAGAGTTATAAAACTATCATATTACAAATCAAATTCTAATTTCAAATCCAAAACTACAAACACCTAATCAATCTTTTCCTTCATTTATTTTATAATTAAATTATAAAATTAAATGATCTTCATCCAAAAATCATATCAACACATTTAAAATGTTTCAATAATTGTGCACTAATCCCAGTGTAATTGGAACGAGTATTTGAAATTATGAATGATTCAAGAGTCATCAAATTAATATTGAGTATTTTTCCATTAAAATCCTTATTATCACTTCATCAATTAAGAGTTATTATCTTATTCACATCAATTCAATCATCCATATTGAAAAAAAATTCAATTCCAATCAAAGGGAACTTAATTCCACCCTTTAGATTTTTTAAATACTACTAAACACTATCTATTTCAATATATGTATTTTTAATTATTCCAAATATTAAAAAATAAATACAAATAATTCATAAATGACATCTCGTATCACTAATCTTCTAATTTATTCTTTAAGGTCATACATTATATTATATTTAAAATGTGACTTTAAATAGAAAGAATATGTTTATTTGGGTAAAATTATTGTATAAAATAAGAATGTATAACTAAGGTGTCCTATACTATCCATGATAAAACATATATGTGATATAAATATCATATAAATGTCACCTTATACATTGGATATAATTATATAATCATTTCATTAACAATATTTATCCTGAACTCATCTAAAGAAATACCTTAGAAATCCATGTGTAAAAAATATAAATCCCTCTTTTTAGCTCAATTTCAACTCTCCTTTGATGATAGTTTTTCAAGAATATATATATTATTAATTTGAGAGTAATTATCATATTCAAAATATTTGTGAATACTTAACAGCTTTAAAACATCTATGATCCTCCTCAATGGATGTGTCCAGCTCCATTAATTTATAAAATGTTAGTATAAAAGAATATATATATAAGGTAACATTTATTGTTAAATTAGTTATGAATACATCATTTCTATTACGTTTTAATCTGCATCTACCCCAAACTTATTTTAAGAATTCACACATATTTTTATTGAATCCTTTGATGGATTTATAGTCATTTTAACTTGCCTTTAATAATATCAAACAATAATATATTTACCAGGTATCTCCCTTGGTTAATGAAAGTTTCTAGAAATGCGATGTTATACCAACAAGAGTAGGATTTATAACTGTACATTCGATGAAACTAGTAAAATCCTACGAACAGTGATATTTCAATTTGTTGATAAACCTATCTAGAAAATTTGTGATTTTGTATTGTTATAAATTAATATTTCTTTTTCTAAGAGGGAAAAGTTCTTCCTAGATTTTTTATTTCATTATTTTATGTGATAAAATGCGTCTCTCTTGACATATTAGTCCATACAGATTCACTTGCACTATAAGTGATATCCTATATGTTTTGTAACTGTTTAAGAGGATATGTAACTTATCTATCAAAACCCTTTTTCCAAAAAACTTGATATGAATCAACATTTATCTTAACATAATTTTTGATGTCTTCTCTGTTGTTCTTCAATTATTGTTAGGCTATTAGATACATTGATTTTGTTTTAGAAAACTCTTCTTTCTTATGTGTTAGTTTTTCTTCAAGATCACTCTCCATCTTTTTGATGTCAACAAACTTCTATCTATTCATATAATTTTAATAGAAAATATCCAATTTTATTTCATCGTGATCTTATTTTTCTAAAGCTATTTTTTTATTTTCTTTCTCTAGTTACCAATACTATTTTTTGAGTTGAGTGTTTTTCTCAAGAGAATATTCTAGATCATCTTCCATCCTACATTACATATTTTTTTCTAACTTCAACATCATCATCACTAATCAAATGAACTGAGGACTTCACAATCTGATAAATGAAATTAAGTTAATATTCTAATGAAATAATTAATGATGAATTTTCTTTTTTAAACTTTCTCATTAAATACATCTTTCCTTTACTAGAATACTTCCTTTTTATTATCCTTTTTTTATTTTCATGTTTTCTCATTTTCATCATTTGATTCATATTCATCCTTTTTATTCAGAAAATTTATGAAAATATATATAATTATATTACAATTATAGAACTTCTTTTTTTTGTTTCCCTTTTGTTTTTATTTCACTTTTTGAATCCTTTTTAGATATGTGTAAAACTTTCAACGAGTTATTCATTAAATTTATCATCATTCGAATAAATTGAATTCTCAAATTCCTCATATTTTAATTTTTCTCTTCTTATAGCCTCAAATTCTATCTCATATTTTATATTCCTTTTAATATTTAGAGCCTTTCTAATTTCATAATAATGATTTTGTTAAGTAACTAATGCAATAAAATGCCTTCCCTATCTTCTAAGGACGAAACATTGTCATCAAATCTATCAAGGTAATCTCTTATAAGATTCTTCAAAAGAATTTATTCTTCTATCTTCTCACCAAATAAATAGATATTACATTATATATCATTCAATATAATGAAATATTCATTAATGATTTCATCATTTACCATTTCATATACGTCCAACATTCATATACATATTTGAAACATAGCTTTCTTAACATCAATATTGACATTATGAAAGATTATTAATTTTTCAATTAAATCCTTAGCAGTATAGAGACCCATAACTTTAGTGTAGACCATTTCTGAAAAATCCATAAACATATAACTTTTATCCTTACCATCAACATATATATTACTCTTTTTAGCTTTAGTCCAAGAAACATCCTTGAAAATTGGTGGGATGTCCACTATTGTTTCATCTCTCAATTACAAAACAAGTTATAAAATAAATGTTAGAATCAAATACCTCCATATGTGGTAGTTCATACCAGAAAAAGTTGGTATTCCTTGGAATTTCATTGAATTCCATTTCTCCATTTCTTAGAAATCCCTTTAAAATTTACAGGGTACCTACCCCATTACAAATTGTTGTTCCCAAGGATCAATGAGGTGACATTAAGAGTTGCTGTAGGAATCTAAATTTAGAAATTATTTCCATTAAATTAAACCTCTATGATTGAATAAATTCCCAATCCCTTCTCTGTAATTCTTATCTTCACCCTATATGCAACAATAAAAAAATTAACATAGAATACAAGGATTTTATAAGATTTTTAAAAAAGACCAACTCCTTTATCCAAATGTTTATACCCACCAGTTGTATATTATTCATTATATGAAGGTGGATACATTTGGGGAAAGTATAATCCCCATGAACACTAAGTCCCAAAATGTTCCCACCCTATGGTCCCACTATAGATTAAAAAGATCCCACCTACATAAGCAACTCTTGGGTCCTAGAGTAGCGTATCTTTATTATATCTCATAGTGTCACCAGCATTCCATTTTCCTTAATACACTTCAAATTCCCACTAAAGCCTTGAAATTATTCAGAGATCCACTGTATATTTATTATTAACTTGAATATATAATCCTTTGATATAAATATCTTTGTTGAATTAAGACTATTTCTGAACTTCCTTAAGATGTAATATTTCTCCAAAATAAAACATAATCACCTTTTCTGATCATGTACACTATTTCAAGAAGATATAAAACTAACATACATTTTCATGATACAACTCACTATTCACTCATATTCAAATGATCAAATATTATCCCAACACATTGAATACTCAAGAATATTCCTTACAAAATTATTCCAAGAATCTATCTCAAAACATTTCATCATATTCAGGAAAAATATGTTGCATGTATTTTTCTCAAGGATCATGAATCTATGTTATAATACCCGGACTTATTTAATGTACTATGTGCAATAACATCAATGCACTAAATTCTCACTTTTATTCATGAATATTTGTTTATGTATATTTATTCTAAGTAAATATTCATGAAAGATTAAACATATCTTGTAATATCTTGTGAGTTTGTGTGAATTATATCATGATAAACCTCATTATTTCTTCAAAGAACAACTCTTAATGTGAATGTAATAAGAAGAGGTTCATGTAAACAACTACTTCTTCATGTGATTGTGATGGCCAAGTCACAACATGATTTCATGGAATTACCTTCATGAATATTGAGTGATTAATTGGATATGTTTCACTCCCAATATCTATCTCAATGACTTATGTCTAGGTTAAACCATTAGCTGGACGTATATAGGGGTATTTATAGAGAACACCATAGTGGCCTAACTCCACCACCTAAACCAATATGTGCATTTCCATTCCTCTACATGATATTCCTCAACTGCTTACATGACTTTAGAAATTATCATCATCACATTTCAAAATGAATCTGTGTTCAATGTATCAGTTTAGAATTCATCTTATTCATTGAAACAAATATTCATGATGTAATGATCATGTTTGAATAATATGGTTAATCAGATTCCAAACAAAAACATTGACTTGATAATAAGACATATCGATAAGCATAACTCCCAAAGCATTCAACAAATACTCAACCAATATAAAAAGAAGACATTCATATCTATCAAAGGATTCCAAAAATAATAGATTATATAACCTTAGATCTTTATATATTTTTTTTATTGAGGGATCAGACACCCACATCAGTTGAGTCCCACATCAATTTTTCATTCGTCCTCCCAATCCTTAATAAGAGATTCCATACAACCGAGACATAAAAAAACTTTGTAGTTATCAGTCGAATACACAACACACACTAGATTCACATGGACTGCACCTCCTTACATAGGCCCACTTTACCCCTCCATTATTCCTAACTTGGGATCCTTTATATGGTTTATGCAGCCTCTATGATTCAATGTTTCTTGAGATCTCTATGAGCACTATGCTAATTCCTAGCTCCACCACGGCTGACTTGAGGTTGACCCTACCCACATAATCAGTGAATTTATGGTCTCCTAGGATATCTAGGTTGTTGGAATTATTTTTTATTATACCCCATAAAAAGAGTTTACTACATTCACATATCCCCAATAAATTTTAAATTAAAAATCCAAAACACCCAAGTCCTCATCAAAATCTTCTTTCTTAAATTTTTGGATTTGTTGATTCAAATGTTTCTTTGTGAATTTTTCATTACATTTTTTTTTAGAAATTAAAAATTCATTTTTAAATACTTAGTTACTAACCTTTCATGTCCAATGTATTTTAAAAATGTTTTTTATAAAACATATATGTTTTATAACACATGGAATTTATTTTTATGTATTCATCAATATAATCCTACTTTATTCATTACAATTATTGTAATGATCATAGATTAGATAATGACCAGATTCAACTTTATCAATTTGGTTTAAAGACATTATATTTCATCTTTGTACTAATTATTTTTATAATTGGACTTGACCTCAAAATCAATAACATCATAATCATAATCATAAAGAAAATCATAATAAAATATTGTAAGGAAATCCATCAGATTTATCTATGTTTAAATTCTACAGATAGAAAAATATATTCTATTGTAATGGAATACCTTTTACACTATAATGGTGTAAAAAATGATGAAGTACATTTGGTTATGATATGACCATTCAAGTGTCAGATGTCCATGTCCTTGTGAAAAACTTGTATAAAATATGAATTTTTGAGAATCAAGATGATTGTTGGGATCTTATATATAAATAACTAGTCATTATAAGAGTTTGAGAAGAGATAAGAGGATACATTGAGTGATGTTTTGATTAATTTCATTTGAAAATTATCAATGTGCATGATTTTTTTGATGATTATAATGGTGAACTACTTGTTCGTTGTACAAGTAACCTTTTTGAGTTTGATTTTGTAATCATAATAAACTATCACATGAATACGATCGAGTTATGATTTGGATATAGAGATATAAAATACAATCTTCATATCAAGGGATCATATGGATATAGAGATAGAAAAGATGATCATCTTATCAAGGGATTATGGGGATAACGAGATAGAAAAGATGATCATCGTAACAAGGTATTACTCTAGTAAGGGAATGAAAGAAATTATTTTAATTATAAAATAATGTGCCTTTATGATAGGTTATGGGATACCCAAATCTTTGGGACAAAATATGTGTATTCATTTGTTATTACTATTTTTCCAAATATTTTATTTCTTCTATAATTGTAATAGAAATTTAATACTTTTAGATTCATCTTTCTATTTTTATTTTGTTTATCGTAATAACATTGATTATGATACAATTATTTTACTCTGTACTATTTTGTTAATATAATATTACCCTAATTATAACTATACTTGATTTTTGATAGCATCATTACCTTTTTATTACACTGATATATCGTAACCTTTTTTATTACAATTGTTTTTGTATTCATAAATAGGATTAAACTCTAATTACATTTACACTACTTATTGATTATGATTCTATATGATAGTAATATAGAATCAATTAATAATTATGACATGTGGAATTACATATCAAAATCTACTTGATTATGATATTTTTATTATCATACCTAAGGGAAAAGTTTTATTAAAATTTAAACACTTAAGATGTTTTTGGAATACAATTTGTTTTAACTTCTTAAACTTATTTTCTTTTATGCTTAAAAAGGAAATTTTTTAAACTAATAATTTACACCCCTCATGAATTTAATAGTCTTCATATAAATTACGACCTAAAAATTGGTATTAGAGCATGTTTCCATTATTCAAATATTTCCTCAAATTTTTATCCTCTTGATTAAAATTTAGATAAATTTTCTTGATAAACTTCTCAGGTATGAATACTTTCTACACTAATGTGTGTTGTGGAACGTATTTTTTGTATTTATATTAAATATGGAATGATTAAATGCTAGTTACATAGATAACCACAACCCAAATAGACCCACACATTTTAATGGAGTCAATTATGATTATTGAAGAGATATAATGAAGAAATTAATTATAAATACTAATTTTAACAATTTATCCATGTTAATGAGAGATTACAAGATCCATGACAGAGAAGTGTATACTTTCAAAAATTATAAGAAGTAAGAGTATCAATTAAATTACAGATTTAGAAACACTTTATTATGTTATGTGACCATAAGATTTTACAATCAATTTTTTTCATTGATGTTAATAAAATCTGGAAAAATTTAAAGATTACTCATTTTGGAACTTCCACGGTTGTTGAAACTAGAATAGAAATTCCTAAAGTTGACTATCAATCATTTTAATTCCCTTTTGGTTAACATATTTAGAAGGTAAAACAATGGTTTATAAAAATTTTCAATACTATATCTATGAGAGAAAAAGGATTGTAAGTTGAAATCCTTTCAAAAAAGATAATTTATATCATTCCCAACATGTGAGAATCGAAGAGAACAACTGTTGATGAGTCATGAAAAATAATAAATATCACTCTGGATGATTTAGTTAGAACCCTTTTACAATATAATGGTAGAATGAATAGAGATATATATAAAGTAAAGAAAAATAATGGTGGAGTTTCTTTTACTACAACTTTAAATCTTATAAAATCATAGAGTCCTTATAAATTTGTCAGCCAGAAAGGTAAAAAAAGTTCCTATTCAATCTAATTCAAGTGATTTTGAACATTATGAGAATGAACTAGCCAATATTTTTATAGGGATGAAGAAGATAGTTGTAAAGTCGTATTTTTAGTATTGTTATAAGAAAATTAACAAAGAAAGAATGAAAATAATGATTCTAAAGTTGCTTGTTATGAGTGAACAAGAGCTGGAAAGATTTGACCTGACTGTCCCAAGTTGAAAAGAAAATGCCGAAAGGATAGATATTCTGATATATTTAGAAGAAATTTTACAATTAAAAGGGGAATAATGTGCTTAAGTCTAATTACACTTGGAGTTCTAATGGAGGAGATTCATCAAAAAATTCTTCAGATAATGAAATTTCATATCTGAGATATATTGGTCTTCTTACTAGAATACCTATTGAAAAATAAATGTTTAATGGAAAAGGTACACACAAATGATTATTTAGAAAATATTTATTTAAATTAATAATTTCATCATGATAATATTTCTATATCATTGTATGAATAATCCTCATAATAATGTGATAATAATACATTACCTTATTCTACGAAAGTTTCTCATTTTGGAAAACTTTTAGAAAATGAAAATTATAATGTTTGGAAAACATTTGATAAAGATAATGAAAAAATTTCAAAGTATTGTCCAAGAATAGATATTTTAAAAAATTAGATATCATATTTATCAAAATATTTTGATAAATACATTTTTTAAAAATACAGTATTTATAAATATTTAGAAAACTTAATTTTCAAAAAGGATTTTTTGAAAACTAATTTTGAAAAACTCAATTCCAAAACCATTACTGAAGAGGGTAAATTTTTCGATGAAAAACAAAAAAATATACATTATTCTTTAATAAAACATTTGTTAAATGTTAATAATGGTAAGGAAGGTTTTGATAATATGTATTAGAAAATCCATCCTCATAGTATTGGTTCTAGAATAGGTTATTCAAATAAAAAATATATTTTCCGTAACAATTACATTGTTCCAAAAGGTTCACAATTTTGTACAAAATCCCAAAAGTGATTTTCATTGGAATAAATATTATTCCTTAAATAAATTGAAATCTCTAGGTTTTCACAAATCCCATTCTTGAATACAAATGTGTATTCCTAAAATTTTTCTTTCTAACATTCCTAGAAACAGGAAGGTATGGGTTCTGAACGTCTAATCGTTTTGTTTTTAGGAAAAAAAAGGAAGTAACAACAATAATAATACATAATACATGGATAATGGTTGTTCCTATAATATGAATATTAAAAAAATATTTATTTGAAATTATCATAATGATGAAAGGTGGAAAGGATACCTTTGGAGATAATGCTTAAAGAGAGATTACAAGTAAAGGTAATATTGTTCTTCTTAGAAAAGAATTAATTTAAAATATTTTTTTTACAAAGATGTTAAGAACAACCTTATAAGAATGATCCAATTATGTGATGAAGGATACCTTGTTAATTTTATGAATGATAAATTTTTAGTACATAATTCTATGGATGAATACGTTCTTTATTCCAATCGGCATTAGAATATTGACACACTTAACATATAAGATTATAAGGGTCAACGATAACGTTTACTTAGTGAAATGAAAGATCAATAATTGTTTTGGAATAGTGGTTATGACACTATAAACATAGAATCTTATGCATGATGACTAAGATAGGATTTGTTACGGATTTACGTGATCCATGGTTTGATACATCAAAAATATGTGACCCTTATAAATATGGTATGAAAAATAAGTCAAGTCTTAAATATACAAATGAAGTCAATAAATCTAATGATTTAAAGTTAGTTCAAATGGATATTTTTGTTCCTACACAAATTGGAAGATTTGGTGGCAAGTACGATGTATTTTTTTACCTGATGATTAAAATATATACACACGGGTCAGTTTTCCATATAATAAATGTGATGCGTTTTGTTATTATAAAACTTTTTTTTCCAAAGTAAAAGATGGGGGAAACCTTTACTTGATTACTTTTTATAGAGATCATGGTTGAAAATTTTAAATTATGATTTTGAAACTATTTATAGTAAAGAAGGCATTATAGATAACTTTTCATCACCTAGAAATCCTCTGAAAAATGGTGTTGTTGAAAGAAGAAATCACATTATTCAAAATATAACAAGAAAAATGTAGATAGAATACTCAATTTTAAACCATTTTTGGGCAGAAGTGGTTAGTCATATATGTTATACTATAAATCGAGTTTTGATTATTATCATGACTCGTCCCTCGGGGCCCCTATCGTGACTATCCCAAGCTCACATCCTATATGCTAGGGGCTTACGACTAGTGCTGAGTAGGAATATCGCAAACAAAATGGTGGAATTTTCCTAAGTACCAATACACATGCATAAAACTCCAAGCCATAGAATATAGAAGTTGAATACACTATGTTAACAAACACAAGGTTTGATAGTAGAAAAATGAAGGTAAACGAGGCTAGAATACCAGAACAACTGAAAATAGAAAAGTAAAAAAGTAAATGTCTCCAGAAATATTCTTTAGAAAACTCTTCCTAATGGGTTGGTATAGAAATAGTTTTTTGAAGATGCAGAAGCACATCTCATCTGTCTGGTCACTCTAAGCACCATTTGGCTTCGGTTCACCAAGGGATCCATCAAATCATCAATTTTATTCACAAGACATGAGACGTGAGAGTGAAAACCACACAGGGATGAGTAATAAAATACTCTTTAGGGACCCCAGACCACAAAGGTATACCACAAAGCAATACACAAAGTAGACTACCAAAGAGCTAAGAAAAGTGTATCCTCTAAGAAGTTCAGTCAAGATAGTCACTATATCCAACTCAGACATGTATAAAGTAAAGTATGAAAATAAATACTATGAGTCCTAAACATTGAACACCTTGTAATGTTGAGGCACTCATCACCAATGAGTCGCATAGGCCTGCATGGTCATCTTGACATGCTCATCACTTAGGACTACTGGATTACCTGGACCCGCTCATCACTTGGTCTTGCTGAGTCACCTAGACTCATTCGTCACTTAGGCCTGCTGGGTCACCTATACCTGATCTTCACTTTTTATTTTAGGGTCACCTAGACCCACTCATCATAGCCATCCATAGGATTACCGCTCACAGAACACTAGATATTAAGAGAATCATCTCCTCAAGCCATCAGTCATATCTTAAAGATAAATAAAACCCACTTAGAGTATATCAAAAGTTCTGCCTCATTGTGTTGGTCCCAACATTGTCAATGGATCATCAATCAGACATGTGGTTTGGAAGATATGATCCTTTTAGTGAAAAAAGTCCAGAGGGGTCTCGACCAATTTCCGGTCCGACCTAGGCAGAACCTCCAAGTCAGACCCAGTCAGACCCTCAAGGTCGGACTCGACTAGCCTTGTCTGACTGGAACCTCCAGGTCTGACATGACATGCCAGGTCCAACCCAACCCACTAGGCATGCCCGAACATGATGGGCTTAGACCGGTCTGTCATGTCAGCCCTACCCACAGCGCAGGTAGGGCCCGCATAAGTGGGACAGTTTGTTCCATTAGGTATACAGTAGGCACTATATCTCCAAACCACCCTACGGGTCACCTCAGGGTCTGGCACCATAGTTCACCTGGAGCACGGCTTGCTGCCATGTCTGTCGAGGCCGCTACCGGGGCGCGCCAGTGGGTTCTTCCACGAGCCACTAGACTGAACCCGATGGTCTATTTTTTGAAAAGTGAGCACTTCCAAGATCAATGGTTTCCTATCATCACTGCCATGTGATCCAAGGAGTCTTTCCATCCCTCTAGGTTTAAGCCACATTTGAGACCTCCCAGCATAGCCCAATGCTACCATGGGGGTCCATCGGTGAAGAACGCAAGAACGGAGGGTAGGAGGGAATTCCAGGAACACCCAAAGAATGATCCAATAGTTTTTTCAAGTCACACATAGATCATTATGGTCAGTAGGATTACAAAAAACATATATAAATGTTTTAATCACAATGATCCACTTCCCGTTAAATTCCTGCAAAAAAATTCCCAAAATTGTAAGAATGATCGACGCACAGATCAACTTGTTAGTGAGTTGATCTGTTCTCCTTGTTTAGAAGGGAAGAATGGGGAAAGTTAATAACTTTGAAATAAACCCCTACCTGGGTTTTTATTGATCCATCACAAAGGGAGAATCATGTATTCTTCATTCGTCAATACACCGATATCTGATCTGAATCTGTTTGTTGATCCGTCATTGCTCATCATGTGTCACCGCTTGTTGTTTTCCAATTAATTTCTTCAAATGCTTTAGAGAAAAATAGGAGATCCTCCCCAGATCTCGTATCTCTGTTAATAAACTTTATGGTGGAAGCACATTTTAACATTTCTATTACGCTGAGTCGCCACGTTGTTTTTCTGTTTCATTTTGGAAATTAAATTACATTTCTTTTATGCATGATTTGAAACATCTTTACACTGTTTAATTAATGAAAAGAAATATATTTCTCAATATTTCATTTTAGAGAAACATTTTTGATTAAAATAAACATTTTAATTTTTATTTCATTTTTCATTAGAATGCTAAAAAATTAACTTTTACCCTCGACCCGCACCGGTGGAGGTTAGACCCTACCTAAGGAAATCACACCCACACGAGATTGAATGCACTCTCATATTTTCAATCAGAGTTACCATTTATGATTTATAGTATTTGAAAATAAAATAATCTTTATTTAATTATTTTATTTACAGTCACATCCCAAAAACTACTTTCTAAAGTTGACCTATGCTAAGAAATATTAGGCTCTACCTAAAGAAAAACCCCCCAATAAAAACTCAATAATGGTCTCATATTTTCAATTCAAGTCAACATTCATTAGTTATAAGTATTAGAAAAATAAAATAATTTTATTTACAAATTTTATTTAGATTTGTTCTATTTTCGGGATTTCTCACCAGAGGCTCACGCTAACTAATGTTGCATCATTCCTAGGGTAAACCTACCATCCTGAACACAATGGTTTCCTCATATCTATGATTCAGGAACCTTTTTAAGAGTTATTCTAATTTTTTCAGGAAAACTTCTCATGTGTGCTATTTAAAAACTTATCATTTTTTGACAGACCTTTCTGGGCACACCAAGGCTCGAAATCACATGTCGTCTCAATGATTATTCTCATAATTATCCCATAAATTTTATAAAATTAAAACCAGGGAAATCTGATTCATTACGTTCTCCCCACCTTAAAGATTTCTGTCCTTGGAAGACAAAACAAAGGATTCCCAAACAGATGAGTGTGTGAGCACGAACCTAATCCTCCTGGTCTCACATTATCTCTTGAAGATTCTTGTCCTACCACTAAACACACACTCTAGGAATCAATCACCCATGAAGATAATTCTCATTTCGATCATCAATCACTAATGGAAACTCCAAAAAATTCACCCTGTTGTCAACGTACATCACACCCCTGTCAATGATGTGTGATGGGTCGTGTACGTATCTCTCCAACTAGTATACATGGAAGGCTTAATGAACCCACTCTAAATGCGGAGGTAGATCCAAGAGGAACCCCACCTCGCCCATTCTATGAAGTATCAAAAAAGGTTCAATGAAATGGGGAGACAACTTGTCTCCCCATCCAAATAATTGTTTCCCACATCGAGGAGAGACCTGAAGAAACACATTGTCTCCCTCCACGAACTCTAAGGGTGCCCATAGCCTATCTTCCTAGGATTTTGGATAGATCTGTGTAGTCTAAATGCACTCTTTGATTCCCTACACATTTTCTGTAGTAGGATGAACCTAATTCGGGCCCATGAGTGCTGACTCTCCAGGGTCAGTCCAACAATGTGGAAACCTACAGGGTCACCCATAAAAGGCCTTAAACAGTTCCATACCTATGGTATAGTGGTAGATATTGTTTTATGTGAACTCCACCATAGATAGTTAATACTACCAACTATAGCCAAAATTGAGGATGTAAGCACATAGCATGTCCTCTAAGACCAGAATGATCCACTCCGTCTGCTCGTTTGATTATAGGTGGAAAGCTATGAAAAAGTGAAGCTGATTCCCAAATGCATCTTTCAATCCCTTCCACAACTAGGATGAAAAGTGCGCACCTCGATCCAAGACCATCTTTTATGGGAATTCATGGAGGTGAACTATCTCTTTCACATAGAGTCATGCCAAGCTCTCTATAAGACTTTGTTCTCGAAAATCTATTTGGTGAACAACATGTTGAGTTGGTAAATGATCACCCAAATGGTACTGTGTCCCCTGGAAATATATTATAAACCTATCAAAAAGTCTGTCAATATCATTTCTCACTCTCTTCTGGGCACCGTAAGGAAGAACAGAGCAACCACTTACAAGAACAGGGGCTCGACACGTGTGTTGACAAACTAGAAAACTGATTAAACAAGTGCTCAGCCTTTATATCAATAGGTAATCCCATATTCAACCTATTCTGTCCTCCCCAGTGTCTGACTTGACACCCACATACATATCCCAATTCCTCTCATCACTCAATTCATCCACTGCTACTGCTATGCATCATATGAAAGGAAATAAGTGCTCCCCACCTTTCAAATATCTATCAGGGGTATTCCCTATAAGAAACCGAGAAGTTAAATACTCATAGCCGGTATCATCGACTTGTTCCTCCCTGACTCACTATAAGAGTGGAGGGGTAACAAACATCGATTGGAGGTAAGCTGTATCATATATATCCATGAAAGATAAATATAACAAGGTCAACTACTCTATTTCCTCATTCAGAAACTATGAACCGGATCTCCTACAAAGAGAATCCACTACCATGTTTCCCTTAACAAGAGTATAGACTAATTCAAAGTCATTTTACAAGAGGAACTCCAGCCATCATCTCCCTCTCAAGTGAAAATCCTTCTGAGATAAGATATACTTGAGACACTTGTGGTTATATTAGATGGTGAACCATTTTCCCACAAGGTAGTGTCTCCACATCTTCAATGAGAAGACTACCACTTCCAAATCATTGTCATGGGTCACATAGTTCTTCTCATGTGTCCTCAACTACTGAGAACCATCTCGCTCACTTAAAAAGATCGAAGAGATCATTGATCCTCGATAGTGGATACTTATTCTCCAAGGCCACCTAATTTAGGTTCCGAAAGTCCACACATATCCACAATATCCCGCATACCTTCTTGGAAAACAATACTGGGGCTGCCCATGGTAAAACTGTGGGTCTCACAAATCATTTCCTATGAAAGTCCTCTAAATGTACCCTCAATTAACGAAGCTCTATAGGATCCATCTAATATTCTAGTGTAGATATTAGTTTCCTCCTTGGGTATAGGTAAATGTAGAAGTCTACCTCCCTATGAAGAGGTAGTCTTGGAACATCATCTGAATATATGTCCTTTTAATTGTCCACCGCTGTAGGAAACTGGGGAATTGTATCATCCATCTCACTTAGGATCATGCTAGCCACTGGAAGAGTGATTGGTTGCACTATCCTATGAATGAGTGCATTGCATGCTACCTAGGATTCATTTTTCTCCGACCAAAGAAAACCCAATTCTATCATTTCAGAAATAACACATCCATTTTCCTAAAATAGTCAATATGAGCATGAATTGGGGATAACCAGTCCATACCCATACTAACATCATAAGGCCTCAACACTGCCACCAAGATGTTCCAACCAAAACTCTCAACTCAAGGGTCATATCACACCATCATAATAAGTGTGATTATTAATTTATATCCCATAGGTATCTCTAGATGTAAGGGTCAAGTTAATGGTTTAAGCATAATCTCTAGATATTGAACAAGATTTGTGACAAGATGGAATGATTAGAACCAATGTATATTAATACTATAGCTAAGAGTATACACATACCGCACATTGAATCATTCTTGGAGCCCTTGGGTCATATGCCTTGATCAGCTGCAACTACCCCCTTCCCATGTCTTCTAGCTCCCTAAACCTGGTGTAGACCAAATTGGGGTGGTGGTTGTAGCATGTAGAAATGTACACCACCTCCTGCTAACCCCTAGCTCCTCTACCACATCTTCCACCTTGTAGATCCATCTGTTCCAATCACTGTCTCCACCATGGTGGCCCATCACCATTTCCTTGTCAGCACCCTGATAGGCTGGACAATATTTAGTGAGATTCCCTAAGCCATCTCATGAAAATAATTTCCTCTATCTAAGATAATTGGACTCACCCTATGAGCCATGCACAATAGATGCTCTATCCTGGGACCTCCTCTTAGAACATCTCACATAGCCAGGTCTCTATGATAGATGTTTGCTTCATGTTTTCCAAGTCTCAGCTCTTGCTTTCCCACTACTAACAAACAATGGATGTATCCGCTCAACCAAGATATATTCAATAACAAAGTTTCTTTCTATCACCCTCTCATAAGTAGGAGTGTATAGAGTAATAATGCTGGATCAGATGTCCCTAAACACACCTCTTCGGAGGTCCGAGCCTGAATCACTTGTCAAATTGTATTCATCAAGTACCTGGAAAGGTTGGAACACCATGATGAAAACTCAGCTACCAAAATGTCATCTTGCTGAAGCTGTAGATGCTATAGGGCACACATAGACTTTAGATTTTAATGGAGAGAGCCCCTTCTCTGTGAAAATTTCTCATGATCTATCCATGGAAGAGTCACTTCATCGTAAGATTGGGTAATCTAAACCCTACCATCACCCTGTTGATCCATGTAGAAGGCTCACTATCAGGACCTCCACTTGATCTAATGACGTCTTAACTAGATGGGAATCTCAATTACCCCTTAAGCCAGTCCTCAGCCACTTGTGATTCAGGCTCCCCCCAGAACAAGAGGGGTCTCTAATGCTCAAAATCGTGAAGTGTGCTCGGCCCACACATCTCATCTACTGGTACTATGAGTACTATGTACTAATCTACAGGTTGTGGTATAGCTGGTACTCCACTCGGTGGTGTTTTCTATGATACGAACCCTTGTACCCATCTCTTCACCCCGTAGACCATCCTCATGATCACATGGTGGAATCTTGGATGGATTTTTATGTGGAAGCATTTTGAAACAAAAAAAAGATGTACCATGATCAATAGAGCATATGTGGTGAGATGACTCAATAATGATTGGGAAAACTCAACCAATTAATTTATGACTGATGTACCATCATTTTACATGCAACTATTGCTTTCACATAATGATTGGAAAGTAGAATTCTGGGTTATGGTGTGTGTATATGTCGGTCACTGCACAAAAACTAGATTCCCTAGCCTCTAAGACAAACTCAAAACAGTTAAAAATATTTCCCCAAACCAAACTCATAAACTATGTGTTCTTAAGGTATAATTGACCTCCTTTGATTCCACTATGTCATGACCCGTTTATCGTGTACCATTCAATGACAACTGAAGCCCACCTCATATAGGCCTGGGGTGGGTGATTAACGCTGAGTAGGCATATCCCAGACCAATGGGAGGCACTTTCCTAAGTACCTGTACACAAGCACACAACTCCAATACATAGAAGCTGGAAGGTGAATAGACTATGTAAACAAACACAAGGTACGGCATTAGAAAACTGAAGGTAAATGGGGCCAGAATACAATCCCAAATGAAACAAAAAATCAAAATCACAAGTGTTTGGAACTCCTCTAAAGAAAACCCTACCAAAAGGGTACGGACAGAAACAACTGTCTGAAGCCGTATGTAACTACCCGAACTTTTGAATAATATTTGTTTCTTGATTTTGTGTGTTATTTTATTTCATACTCAATGAAAATATATCATTTAATTAATGAATTAAGTATAATTAAAATGTGACCATTGGGTTTCTAATATTTTATGATCATTAGTCAATATGAATGTTGGAAACTGTACTCTTAATGTTATGATTGTTGTTTATAAATAAAAATGATCATGGTTAATTAATATAGAAATAAGAGTCGATGGCCTCATCCAGTAGACTCGAGCCATTGAATCCCATCTATCAGAGCTTGGGAATGAGGTAACATCATTGGGCTTTTCTCAGGACCAAGCCCAAGTTGAACTCCAACATGTTAAACTTAAAAGGAATCACTTACAGAATAAGTTCAAGCTGATAGACATCACCACTAGAGAAATGTTGTTTTAGCCACCCCAATATTCTATCACCATTTCAAACCTTACTCTTAGGTCATATGCAGGTGTTATAAGGGGTTATGTAGTGAGGCATTAGTTACTTTTTGTAATCCCTTGGTATAAATAAAATTTTTATTTCATCATTATTATTTTAGGAATAGATATTCTTAATAATGTATATGTTTAATTAATAAAAATTTTATAAATTTATTTAGAAGAAAAAAGTTTACATTTCAGAGATTTTTCATACATAGAGAATTATTATGGTAAAATAAACATCATTTTTGAATTTCAAATGTCAAAATTAACATAGTCTAAATTTTTAGAAGACTTCTAAGAAGTTTCAATTTTATGTATAATATTTCTTTGATTAATAGTATTTGTTAAATAGTGTATTTTTTTATTGAATAGTAAAAAAATATTTTATTATTAATTAACTTTTTCTATGAAACAATTTTTAAAAATCTGACATACATCTTTGTAATCAGGGTGAAAAATATGGTTCAACAAGATCAAAATAATTTCTTGGTGAATAGTAACTTTACCCTTCGGAATATTAATTCTACTCTAATGAATGATAATTTTACCAATGGAACAGTAAAATAACCAATGGAGATATAATTATGTTTTGGTCATCTTTAGTGGTAATGTGACATAATTATATCATAATATCAGTAAATAAAATTTTTAGAAATTATTAGTCAAGTATCAGTATTTTATTTGTTCAATTTAATTTATAATTAAATTAATTTTTGTAAAATGGAGTTCACTTTTGGATTCTACACATCAAACAATTTTCAGGGATAATTTTTGGGATTTTTCTAAAATAGATGAATATTCTGTGAATAGTAAAAAAAAAATACAATTTTGAGTTTTGGTGTGTAATGATATCATTAATGATGTAATAATGATTTGATAATTATGGACTACATGTGTAAAGTAATATATGTTATGAGGTTTCCAAAGTGGCCAATACCATGGTAAAATACCATGGGTGAGATCTTGGTTTTTCAAATACCACTAATAAGGTGTTCCTTGGAAATAAATAATACATTCCCTGAATTTTTCTATAAATACCAACACATTAATTTTTTTCATTCATTAAAAGTTACTCTTTAAAAAAGATATTTTCTTTTTACCTCCCAAGGAGTTCTCCCATGGTGCCCTTAATCCCCCCAAGGTCCCAACATTCGGGTTTTTTTTGAAGTTACTCTTCAAGGTAAGGGAACCATTCACCCTCCTCTTTTAGTCAAGGACTTCTCTTATGTTATGTATTTTAAATACCATTTTCTTATGAAAGTGCATGTTATTATATATCCTTATTTATGTCTATTTTATTTCCATGTGATTAGAGACCCTTTTTTCTCTCATCGATTAATTTTTTGAATTTTTAAGTGACGCCGTTAGGCTGCCAAATTTTCATAAAAGAAATCACATCTTCTCTTTTTTTCAATGTTTTTTTCCATGTGTTATTTCATTAAAATATACAAAACATGATAAAATTTCTATTTTATTCTGTCCCTACACTATAAACTAAGTCATTTATGTATTTGAGACCCTTGTCACCTGTCTTTTTAATGTTTCTTAAAACCATGCTGCATAGCCATTATGCTGCAGAATTGTTTTCTCAAAATATCTATCTTTTTCTCGAGAAATTATCTTATTTTATTTTTGTGAATACCAAAACATATTTAGTTTCTAGGATTATTCACCATGACATAAAAATGATATATTTTATTCTGTAACTAACATACATAAAACCCTTATCCCATTTTCATGGGTTATAAATGACACAATGATCTTGTTTTTAAGAACCTTTTAAAACGTTGCGATTTTGATATGAAACAAATTTATCTTATTCTCTTTGGGTTATTTATAAAATTCATGATTATGATATATGTGTCTCACATTAAAATAAATATATATTAATGGTTTTCCCTGAGCGTGCTATAATGCATAGGGTAACGAATTTAAACTCTAGAGATGACAAGTTTTACGATAGCTTAGTGAATAAACATGGAAATTTTTATGAAAACATGGGAATGGGCCATGGTGATATGTTAATTAATGTATAAATTAAATGTAGTATCCAAATTTTCATGTTATGTTTCATGTTATTATTATTATTATATTCCTCTTTATCTACATGTTCTTATTGATATCGCTCAAGTCCACATGTAAATTGTTTCACTTTCTTTCCTTACTGGGCCTTCTTCTCACCCTTTCCTTTGATGTATGTATCTAGGTTATGAGATACAATAATTTTACATAGGATTAACATTTCAAGAAGTATTTCAAGATGATTGAAAGGAATGTTTTAAATTCTCTATTTTTATGTTAATTATTTCCTAGACACCAGAATTTAAAGATCCTATATTTGTAAAATATAATGAAAAGTTATGTCATAAAACTGTGGGATGCCAAAATTAGTATCAGTAGATAGTATAGATATTTTTGGAATTTCGGATATGAAATATTTTAGAAGAACCCTATATAAAAGTTTAAATATACAAAATATTTCTGGTATTTTTTTGAAATATTAAGTAAGTGGTTTCTGAAAAAATAATTCCCTGCCTGGAAATGAATAAGTGGATGTGGCTCTAGCGCAGATGTACCTAGGAGTGAAAACTCCTATAAAAAGATTCAGGATTGACCTAGTGTATCCTGGTACATGTCAACGAGCCTTTTTTCACTCCTGGTTTGACACTCCTAAAGGATATGTTTGGTTAATCACATGATTTTTAGGAATCATCATGAAGGATTTATAGAGAAATGTAATTGTTGTTAAAGAATACTATTCATAAGTATAGATTTTTAGGACTTAAAAATCATTTAGAGTTAATATATTTTTAAATGATATATGATTATAACTAATGTTTTATTTTTGTATAAAATAGAAAAAAATTAGAGGAACCATCCAAATGGTGACTAAAATGGACCATGCACTTACGACCCTCTGATGGAAGCCAAAACAGAAACTTTCATGAGAATGATAAACCAACTAACTGAAGTTATATGAAATAACTTGAATCAAGATAAGAGACTAATCTCACTACGTTGAGAAAAATATATTGTTGAGTCCTTTATGCATCAAAAAACACTGTCCTTCAGTGGATATACCGACCCATTGATTCTTGAATAATGGAACAACACTATCAAGAAGGTATTTTCTTTTCTCCACTATTTTGAACAAG
Organism: Viscum album; assembly: GCA_963277665.1. Classification (NCBI taxonomy): domain Eukaryota; kingdom Viridiplantae; phylum Streptophyta; class Magnoliopsida; order Santalales; family Viscaceae; genus Viscum; species Viscum album. The sequence goes on along the minus strand of OY728157.1, from coordinate 1,448,985,328 downwards.
AGAAGGTCACCATGGCTATTTACTGTTTAGAGGGAGAAGCTGGTCAATGGTGGGAAATATTTAAAAACATGAGGCCAAGAGTGGAGGTTTAATCTATAAAGTGGTAATAGTTCAGAGGGATATAAATCAATAATTATTTCCATTGTTCTATGAGAACAAAAATGTAGAAGGAGTTTCTCAAGCTGAAGAAGAAGGAGAATGTATTTGTTGGAAGCTGCCAGATAAACTTCACCAGACCTTCCCATTACACCTCAAAAATTTTCATGGATCTTAATTGGAAGTTTGATAGATTATTTGGTTGACTAAGACCCCATGTACGAAAGAAACTATCCAACTGAGAACATGATAGCTATGATGAGATCATGTAGAGTGTAATGAAAGTCAAACTTGAGTCCAGTGAGACGTAGTGGTCACATAAATCCAATGGAAAGAAGGGATCGATGGAGCCCATCATAGGAAGGACCTTCAATCAGGGAAGATGAGGAAAGAAAGTACCACATCCCACATGTAATAAATGTGGGAATAAGCAATCAGGGACCTACATTATAGGGAGTGGCATGTGCAAAAATTGTGGAAGAGAAGGCAATATTGCACGAAATTTTTGTAGTGATGCGAAGACTCAACTTCCCAACACAAACAAAAATGGGAATATGGTGAAATACATACCTGATGTCCCATGCTATATGTGTGGAAAACTAGAATAGTTTTCCAATCACTATAAAAATTTTAGGGTAGTGGAGGGTAACCACCATCAGCCTCAACAAAGGATGAGGGTGAAAGGTCATTCTTTTTTTGTCACGATAGCTGACGTTGATGCTCCAAATGATGTTATTACAGGTAATTTTTTTTATCTCAAATATAGAAATTACATTTTTTTATTCTGGTTCTATGAATTCCTTTATTTCCTCCATGTTTACAAAGAATTTAGAATCGACCCCTGAATTGCTAAAAGTGGAGTTATCTATCAAGAATTTTGGTGGGATTACCCAAGCATTATCAGTGTTTAGAAACTCCAATATTATTTTAGTGAGCACAATCTTATCACAAATATAGTAGTCATTCTCATGTAAGAATTCGACATCAAACATGGGATGGAGTTTCTCTCAAGTGTAATTTTAAGATAAAATGTAGATACAAGGAAATATCAGAAGTATTGAATAGAAAACCTAAAGTTAAATTCCAAGGAGAGATATCTTATCCTAATATTTTCCTATAAAAACCTCATATATCCTTTTTTATAGAGTTGATCAGTGAAGATTAAAAAGGAAATGAGAGTATAAGGATAGAAAATACCCCATCATCCTGGAATAAATTGATTTATTTCATGAGTCGTTACCCAATCATTCCCCCAAAATAGAGGCAGAGTTATCCATTGAACTTGTACCTGGATCTCATCTGATATTAAAGACCCTATGTAGGATGAAAAATGTAGAGCTAGAAGAATTAAGGAAACAACTCCAAGATCATTTTGTGAAGGGGTTTTTTTGAATGAGTGTGTCTCCTTGGGTATCACATGTTCTCTTTGTGAAGAATAAGGTTGGATCAATGTAGTTATGAATTGATTATAGTGAACTAAACATGATCACAATGAAGAACAAATAACCACTTCTAAGAATTGATGACTAATTTGACCAACTTAATGGGTCTCAATTCTTAACCAAGATTGATCTTTGATCTTTTTATCATCAATTGAAGTTGAAGAAATAAGATATTCCAAAAACTTCCTTCCAATCCAGATATGGGAATTATGGGTTTCTTGTTATGCCCCTTGAACTGAAAAATGAACATACAATTTTTATGGTTTTGATGAATATAGTCTTTCAGGACTACCTTGATAACATTGTGGTAGTTTTTTATTGATTATATGCTGATATATTCCAAAATTAACGAGGATCTTGAGGATCGTATAAGGATTATTTTTCAAACTCTATGGATGGATAGAAATTTTGGAATGTTTAGAAAATTCAAATTATGTTTAAAAAAGATTTTTTTGTCACACATTGTAACCAATAAAGGAATCAAATTTGAACCTACAAAGAAAAAGGTTGTAGATTAGTGCCCTCAGCCTATAACAATAACTGAGATTCATAGTTTCCTTGGATTAGTGGGATATTATAGGAAGTTTGTGAAAAACATTTCATGACTTTCAAATATATTAACATAGATAACTGTAAAAGGGGTCAAGTTCATATGGAAAAAGGAGTGTGAGGAATGTTTCCTAGAGCTCAAGTAAATATTGGTAACCACACCCATGTTAACTCTCCCCTCAAGTGGAGAAGGATTTTTTATTTTTAGTGATGAATCTCTGAAATGGATTGGGTGTGTCATCCTGAAAAATGAAAAAGTCAATGATTATGTCCCTCGATAGCTGAAGACTCATGAGCCGAAATATCCTACACTTGATTTGGATCTGGATGCTCTCATTTTTTTCTAAAGAAATGGATGCACTATCTTAATGGGGGGAAATGTGATATATACACAGACCATAAATGTTTGATGTATATTTTCACCCCAAAGGAATTGAACATGAGATAAAGGAGTTGTTTGTAACTTCTTAAAGACTATATTTTTCAATTCATTACCATCCCAGAAGAGAAAATAGAGTCATTGATGCATTAAGTAGTAAATACCTAGTTTTTCTGTACATGATGAGGATTCAAATAGATCCTTTGATCAATGAACTAGTAAATCTAGAAATGGGAATTATATTGGAAGTGACATCATCAACCCTATTACAAATTATTTTATAATAATAATTATTAGAGAAGATAAAAAAATCAAATAAAGTAGATCCTTTGTTAGAAAAGAATTTTGATGTTGTGAAGGATGGGAATTTTCCTGAGTTCAATATTGATCAAGAATGTGTACTAAAATTTCATACAATTCTATGTGTTGTATATATTCTGGAAATAAATATGGTAATGATGGATGAAGCTCAAAGCTCTATGTTCCTTATACATCCCAAGACTAAAAAATGTATAGAGACCTTGATGATCAATATTGGTGGGATAGTATGAAAAGTGAGGTTGATGACTACACTTCAGGGTGCCTAGTCTGTCAGCAAGTGAAGGTAGAGTGACAACATCCTAAGTGGGTGTTACAACCATTACCCATACCATCATAGAAGTGGGAAAATATCACTATGGACTTTGTCACTCGTCTCTGAAGAACTTCCAAATGAAACAATGCGATATGGGTTATTGTGGACCATCTCACTAAGACTACCCATTTTAACTCTATTCGGGAGTATTTCTCACTGGATCAAATTTCCAGGATTAACGTGAAGGAAGTGGTAAGGCTGCAGGAATTTCCACTTTCTATCACATCTGATCGCAATTTAAGTTTCACATCAAATTTCTAGAGAAGTCTTAAATATGTTCTGGGTACCGAATTGAATTTTGGTAAGACCTATCACCCCCAAACTGATGGACAATATGAAAGGACAATTAAAACACTCGAGTACATGTTGATAAAATGATAAATGGAATTTAATGGTGGATGGGATCAATATCTCCCGTTAGTTTAGTTCTCTTACAACAACAACGTCCACTAGAGCATTCCAATGGATCCCTATGAAGCTCTATATTGGAATAAATGTAGAAATTCTACTTTTTTGGATGTAGTTAGTAAGAGAATTATTCTTGGGCATGATATTGGGCAATAGATGATAGAAAAAGTCCATGCCATCCCACAACACATTAAGGATGCTTAGTGTCAGCAAAAGAAATATGCCAACAACCATTGAAGGGACTTGGAGTTTGATGTTGGTGATAAAGTATTTCTTCGAATTTCACCTTTTAATAGATTCGTGAGGTTTGGGAAGAAAGGGAAACTCAGCCATAGGTACATTGGACCCTATGAAATCCATGACCGCATAAGAGCTATGACATATCTTCTTGCACTTCCTCCAAATACAGCACAAGTTCATGATGTCTTTCACGTATCCCTCTTGAGAAAGTTCATACCCGACCATTCACATGTACTAAATCCAGACGTGGTTTAATTGGAACACGAACTCTCTTATGAGGAGTAGCAGGTGGAGATCTTGGATCATAGCAACAAGGTTTTACGCAACAAGACTAGCTTCCTTGTAAAGGTATTTTAGAGAAACCGAAAATATGAAGAAGCCACGTTAGAACTAGAGGATTCTATGATGGAAAAGTACCGGTACCTTTTCTCTTCTAAGGGTACGAGTTGAAATTTCAGGGATGAAATTTATTAAGGGGGGATGAATGTACTGAACTGAACATTTGAATAATATTTTTTCACTAATTTTGTGTGTTATTTTATTTTATACACAACAAAACTATATATTTTAATTAATGAAGTGAGTGTAATTAAAATGAGACCGTTGGGTTTTGACTGTTATATGACCATTGGGTAATATGACCATTGAAAAATATACTCTTAATGTTATGATTGTTGTTTATAAATACAAATGATGATGGTTTATTAATACAGATAGAAGATTCGATGACATCATCTAGTAGACTCGGACCATACGAAGCCCATTTGTTGAAGCTTGGGAAGGAGGTAGCATCACTGGTCTTTGCTCTGGACCATGCCCAAGGAAAACACCGGCACGTTAATCTTGAACTGAATCAATTATAAAGAAGCTCATGCTGATATAAATCACCACTCGAGAAATATTGTTCAATCCGCCCCAAGATTCTATCGCCATTTCACACCATACTCTTAGGTCTTAAGTAGGTGTTATAAGGGGTTATGTAACGAGGATTTAGTTACTTTTTGTAATCCCATGGTAAAAATACAATTGTTATTTTATCATGTCTTTTTGAGGAATATATTTTCTTAATAATGTATATGTTAAATTAAGAGAAATTTGATAAATTGATTTTAGAAGTAAGAATTGTACTTTACAAATATTTTTCGAACATATAAAATTATAATGGTAAAATAAACATCATTTTTGAATTGGAAATATCAAAATTAACCGTGGATAAATTTTTAGAAGTTTTCTAAGATGTTTCAATTTAATGAATAGTTTTTTTATGAATTGTATTTGATGAATAGTGTTTTTTTGATGAATATTAAAAATATTTTATTATTAAATAACTTTTTTCTATGAAATGATTTTCCAAAAATTGACATTCATAGTTTTAATTAGGGTGAAAAAATGTGGCTCAATAAGATCAAAATAATTTTTTGGTGAATAGAAACATTACCATTTGGAATTTTAATTTTACCCTTATGAATGGTAATTTTACTAATAGAATAGTAACATCACTTAAGGAGGTATAAATATGTTTCAGTTATCTTAAGTGGTAATGTGATATAATTATATCATAGTATATCTAAATAAATGTTTTAGAAATTAATAGTCAAGTATTATTATTTTATTTATTTTATTTAATTTAAAATAAATTATTTTTTATAAAATGTAGTTCACATTTGGATTCTACACGTTGAAAAATGGTTAGGGTAAATTTATGGGATTTTTCTGAAACAGTTGAATTTTCAATGAATAGTAAAAAAAAATACTGTTTTCAGTTTTGATGCGTTTAATGAAATCATTAATGATGTGATCATAATGTAATAATTTTGGTATACATTTTTATAGTATTATATGTTATGAGGTGTCCCAATTGGTCAATACCATGGGAAAATACCATGAGGAAGCCCTTGATCTTTCAAATACCACTATTGAGGTGTCCCGTGGAAATTGATAAAATATTCCCCCACTTTTGCTAAAAATACAAACCCATTACTTCATTAAATTCATTAAAAATTCCTCCTCAACAAATATTTCTCATTTTTACCTCCCAAGGAGTCCCCTCAAAGTTCCCTCAAGCCACCCAAGGTCCCAACCTTTGAGTTTTTTAAGATACACTTCAAGGTAAGTGAACCTTTCACCCTCTTCTTTTAGTCAAGGACTTCTATTATGTTATGTATTTTAAATTCCATTTTATTATGTTGGACAATATTTTTCTACATCTTTATTACTTTCCATTTTATGTAAATGTGATGAGAGACTCTTTTTTCCCTCAAAAATTCATTTTCTAAATTTTTAAGTGACGCTGTTAGGCTGCCGAATTTTCGTAAAGGAAATCACATCTTCCATTTTTTTCAATTTTTTTAGGTGGTATGTCTTTAAAATATCCAAAACATGTTATTATTTATATTTTATTCTATCCCTATACTATAAAATGAGTCATTTATTGATGGGATACAGTTTTATTCTCTCTTTTTAATGTTTTCTAAAACCATGTTGTAGAGAGGTTATGCTGCATAATTTTTATCTCAAAATCAATCTATTTTACTCAAGAAATTATATTATTATTTTTTATGTGAATACCAAAACATATTACATTTCTAGGGGTATTAAAAAAGACATAAAAATGATATATCTTATTCTATATTTGAAATACTAAAAACCCTTATCCCCTTTCCATGGGTTATAAATGACATAATGATCTAGTTTTAAAGCACTTCTCAAAACGTCACGATTTTGATATGAAACCCATTTATTTTATTCCCTTTGGGTTATTTATGAAATGTCTGATTATGATATATGTGGATCACATGAAAATAAATATATATTAATGGTTAACCCTGATAGCACTCCAATGCATTGGGTAATGAATTTAATTTTTAGAGATGACAAGTTACGATACCATGGTGAATAACCTTGGTAATTTTGATGACACCTTGTGGATGGACCTTGGTGATATGTTCATGAATTTCTAAATTAATTTTTTTAAAGACATTTTCATGTTATTATTATTATTATATTCCTCTTTATTTACACATTATTATTGATATCACTCAAGTTCACATATAAACTATTTCACCTACTTTCTTTACTAGTCCTTCTTCACACCATTTCCTTTGATGTATGTCTCTAGGTTATGAGATGCAGTAATATTCCTTAGTATGAACTTTTCAAGAATATATTCAAGGGGATTTAAAATAATGTTTTATTTTTTCAGGTTTTATGTTCTTGATTTCCATGACAGTAGACTTTAAAGATCCTCTGTTTTTAAAATATAATGAAATGTTATGTAATAAAAAGGTGGGATATCATACCATAGAAGCACATCTCCTTTTTTGGGTCACTCTACGAACCACCAGGCCCCGGTCCACCAAGGACTTTGTCAAAGTGTTGATCATTTACAAAAGACACGACACATGCGGGCGAAGCCAGTGCATGGGTGAGTAAAACTATCCTCAGTAAGGACCTTGAACCACAAAGGTATACCATAAATTAATACACAAAGAAGACTACAAAGAGGTATGTGAAGAGTAGCCTCTAAGAAGTTAAGTAAAGAGAGTCATTAGAGCTATTGAACATATGTATAAATTAAAGTATGAAAATAATGACTATGTGTCTTAAATACATAACACCTTGTACTGATGAGGTACTCATCCTTGATGAGACACTTAGGACTGTTGGGTCACCTAGATCCGCTCATCTCTTAGGCCTACTAGGTCACCTAGACAGACTCATCACTTTGACATATTGGGTTACCTAGACCCGCTCATCTCTTAGGCCTACTGGGTCACCTAGACCCACTCGTCACTTTGGCCTACTAGGTCACCTAGACCAGCTCGTCACTGCCAGCTATATGATTCTTTCCCTTAGCCAGCTTGATTCCGGGAGAATCCACTCATCAATCCATCAGTCATATCACAACGAAAATGAAAATCCACTTAGAATATAAGAAAAGTACATCCTTGTTATGAGGGTCCCAATGCCATAGACAGGTCATCAATCATACGTACAGTTTGGAAGATATGATTATTTTAGTGAAAATGTGTTGGTGGGGGTATGTGTTCAGTTTGACTTGGTCAGACTGACCCAACCTACCACGCTACGCCGGATCGGCCATTAGAAGCGGGCAAGTTTGTTTTTCTCGGGACGTGGTGGGCGCCGCATCACACAACTACTCCGTGGTCTAGGTGGACTACAGCCCACAACTGCATTTACCAAAGCCATCACCGACCGCCTATTAATGGCCTCTGCTCATCGCCTGCAACTGATTCTGTGGGCTTATTTCACTGCTTGGGTGCGCTGGAAGCTTCTTTTGCCGCTTGGTCGTGCCAGTATTTTCTTCTGCGGGCCACCAGACTTGCCTCACTCATCCGTTTTCCAAACCTTGAGCACCTCAAAGATCCTTGGGTTATCCCCATCACTTTCACGTAATACAAAGAATATTCTTAATGATCCGAGGGTATGACCACGTTTAGGACCTCCCAGAAAAGCCTGATGCCACCACAGGGGTCCATCGGTGAAGAATGCTAGAATAGGAGGTAGGAGAGAATACTAGGAATACCCGATGAATGATCCAAGAATTTTTCCATGTCAGCATTAGATCGTTCTTGTTAGTAGGATTACAAAGAATTAAAATAGAGGTAGTAATCACAAATATCTACTTCCTATTAAATTCCCACAATACAATTCCCAAACATGCAAGAATGATCGACTCACGGATAAACTTGTTAGTGAGTTTATCCATGTTCTTCATTTAAAAGGTAATAATGGGGAAAGGTAAACACTTAGAAATAAAACCATATATGGGTTTGACTAATTTTTGAAGAAGGGAGAATCCTTAATTTGTTATTCTTCAATCAGCCGATGCCTGATCAGATTCTATTCGTTGATCCATCATCGCTCGTCGTTCTTTTCTGCTTGTTGTTCACAAACAAATTTCCTCCAAGGCGTTAGAGAAAACTCCAGGTTCCTCCCCTGATCATGTATCTCTGTTAATCAACTTAATGGAGAAAATTAATTTCAGAATTTCTGTTATAATGAATCACTAGATTGTTACATTATTTCATTTATGAAATGAAACAGCTAGATCGATGTTGTGTTGCAGCAAAACATTTTGGAATAAAATAAACTTTCTTAAGTTTATTTTATTTTTCATTAAATTTCCTAAAAATTAACATTTACCCTCGACCCACAATGGTTGAGGTTAGGCCCTACGTAAGGAAATAACACCCTCCCGAGCTCAACGGTATTATCGTATTTCCAATATGATTTACCATTTATGAGTTATAGGAATTGAAAATAAAATAATCATTAATTAATTATTTTATTTATGGTCACGTTCCAAAAACTAATTTCCACTGTTGACCCACACCGACCAATGTTAGGCTCCACCTAATGGAAAAGCCCCATTAAAAACTCGATGGTGGTATCAAATTTTCAAATAGATTCACCATTCATGAGTTATAAAGATTCAGAAAATAAAAAATATTATTTAATTTTTTTTATTTACAGTTATTCTATCTTCAGGTTTTATCACTGGAGGCACATGCCAACTAAGGTTAAGTCATGGCTAGGGTAAAATCGCTATCCTAAACGCAATGGTTTCTCCATATTTCTGATTTAGGTAACCGTTTAAGATTTATTCAATATTTTTTCAGGAAAACCTCTCAAGCGCGCTATTTAAAAACCTAATTTTTTTGAGAGACTATTCATGGAAAAGTGGGCCTCGGAATCACACGCCGTCTCCATGCCTGGTCTTAGAATTTTATCAAATATTTTTTAAAAATAAAACAAGGAATATCTGAGTCATTAAAATTATTACCTTTATTAATAAAACTCCATAAAAATTGTGATTTGGATGGAAACCAAATTATTTTTACTTCAATGTTTTTGGATGAAAATTATTCATTTTGAATATGATATATAACTTACATAAATTCAAACAAAAATCTGATGAAGGTATATTTTCAGGTTATTCGACTATTTCTAAGGAATAAAGTTTTTTTATAAAAAGTATTTTATGGATTTGGAAATATTACATGTTAAATTTGAATAGACCATCCTTTTTTTTAAATAAACCCAACCGACATCATCATATGTGTTTTCCAAAAAAAATCCTCACCCTTTGTTGAAAGGTACCTGTAACGAGGAAAATACTCAAGAAATTGAATCTAAAGTTTTTAATTAATAATATTTCTTAACTTATATTGATTAAAAGACATTAAAAAACCCATGTACGTTGTTTATTAGGAATCATCATAGTTATATTAACTTTGGTGATGTTTATCAACCAGTTTAGGCTAGAACTTCCTTATTGAAGGAAGAAAAAATCTTGATTTTTCCCCCAATTTTAACCTAATAATCCTGATAAATATTTAAGTGATGTGGATTGGATTAAGGTAATGCAATATGAGATAAATGATTTTTAAAGAAAAAACATCTAGAACATGGTAGAAATACCCTAAGAAACATTAGTAATCGGAGTTAAATGGGATTTAAGAAAAAAATGTGATGAAAATGGAATTATCATTACAAATAAATCCTGACTTGTTGAAAAAGGTTACAATAAATTAGAAGTCATAGAATATGAAGAAACCAATCCACATGTAGCATGATTAGAATCCATTTGTATCCAACTAGCCATTTAAGCATTCATTGATTTCAAATATTTTCAAACGAATGTGATGTGTGGTATCCTTAATGGAAATGTATAGGAGGAAGATTATGTAATGCCCCAACCCTAGTAACCTAGAGATGGTGTGTTTTTATATAACATTGGCATGATCCCAAGCGACCGAGTACAAAAAGACTGATCATTTTAGTATTCTTTGAAGTACTAGATACATACATAAGTTTTACATTATATTATGAAATGAAATAACAACACTGGGCCTCCTTTAAACACACTCATATCCCTTAACCTATCACTGTGGGTCAGTCATAATATACTTATTTACATACTGGTAAAAATAAAACATATGGAAGGGGTGAGATAAGATGCTCATTAAGTATAAAAATATAGCAGAAATTAACATAAATAAGCCTAAAATTTTAATCTAATGTTTAAGATTAAAACACTAGTATTTTAAACATAAACTTCAGAACAATATTGAAAAGATAAATAAAAAAATTCCATTTACATATTCACATGGATATTCTAATAGATGAATAATCACATGTAATATCAATAGTTAATCTTCTAATGATGGAATGTATAATGTCAGACATCAAAACCACATAGTCTAGGCCTCCTGCAAAGACTAAAAATTAAAATATTGTCAAGGCCTTGTGAAAGACACTAGTTTGATTCATCAGACCTAACGATGCATCAATGTGATATAGAGGGATACTTCCGTCTCTTACAACATCCAATGAATTATTCATATGAAAAGGGTGAAACATAACATAAATATTCATATTAAACTAGCATATTAAATATTTATACATGGACCATAAACCATGAATGATATAAAAATGGCACATCAATAGTTAAAATATCATAAAACTATTAATACGATATGGAGTGCTATATGATAATAAATTCACTTCAATTAAACATAAAACCCAACAATAGATTTTGACATATATGAAATCAATCAAAAAACTATTTGATAGAAATATCTCCTTCTATATTGAAATCATTTAAAAGTCACTTAATTATAAAAGGATAAAATTATTAAAATTTCCAAAATTTGGCATTACTATCATAAATTTTTTTATACGGCTAGTTTGATTGGTCATGGTGTGCTAAAACTCAAAGATGCGTAAAATGTAAGCTATTGTATTATTCAATGAGAAGATTACCATGGAATCTTGGGGTGTTAAAAATTATGTTGAACAACCCTATGGTTATGAAGATACAAAACATCCTGAATACATTTACAAACTTACCAAAGCTTTATATGGCCATAAACAATCACCTAGAGCTTGGTATGGTAGATTAAAATGATTTTTGTTAGAAAAAAATTATGTTAAGGGAATCGTAGATCCATATATTTTTATAAATAATGTTAATAAAAATTTTATGATTGTTCAAGTATATGTTTATGACATTATATCAAGATCAACTCAATAATATTTAATAGATTACATTGAGGATCTTATGAAATATGAGTTTGAGTTGACTATGATGGTTGAGTTAACATTTTCCATGACTTTTATATTTATCAAAAACCATAAGATACTTATATATCTCTACATAAGTATATAAAACATATTCTTAAAAAATTAGGATGTGACAATACTAAAAGTATTGGTACTCCCATAGTTTCCTCAAATACTCTTGATCTGAATGAGGCTGAGCAACCAGTTGATCAATCAATTATTAGAGGTATGATAGGAATCATCATATACTTAACTACTAATCATAATGACATAATGTTTTCTGTATTATTATGTGCAAGGTATCTAGAAAATCTAAAGAAATACCTTTTAAAATAAGTTAAATGATTTTTTAAATTATCTAAAGGGAATTGTGGATTTTGGACTTTTCTATTCTTCAAAAAATGATTTTTAACTAGCATGTATTTTAAATGATAATTTTATTGGTAATACAGTATTGAAAATTACTTCATGAAAATTTTATTTTTTATGAGATTCATTAGTTTCTTGGTCTTTTAAGAAACAACACTTGGTAGCACTTTCCACTGTTGAAATAATATATGCAGTTGTCGGATGTTGTTGTGCTTCAGTGTTGTGGAAGAAACACACACTCACAGTTTGTGGCATGAGTTTTAAAACAACTCAAAAACAATGTGATAACACTTGTTCCATTTCTTTAATTTAAGCCCTTCACATCACTCTCATGGAAAAAAACATAGATATTAGGAATCACTTTCTTAGGGAACACACACAAGAAAAGATATAATTTTACAATTTATTGGAACGCAAGAAAAACTTGCTAATATTTTCACAAAACCATTAACTTATGATATATTTTAATACATTAAATAGAACATAAGAATAATCAGCATAAATTCATCATTCATAACTACTTATTTTTATACTATTTCTTTACATTATGTTACTCCTTTTCATAGGGAGAGTTCATAAGATTATTGTATTTCAAAACATTCAATTTTGTTATTATTTCCAATTATGTTTTCTAAATTTTTTTTCACAAGATTACAAGACTCATATTTCTTCACAAAAGTTTTAGATAAAATATTCTTCAAAGAGTCATAGGACTCAATTTTTTACAAATATTTTGAATTCTTCTTTGAAAAAATTCCCACTTTTAATTATTCCATCATAACATTTTAATTAAATCCATCCTATTCAATAATTTTAAATACTACTGTAATTTAAAATTAAATAGAAACAACATTATCATACTAATAAAAATTTCTAACTCCAAATTTTATTCCTATTATATTTTAATTTTTTACTATTTCATTACAATTAATAATATTTTTTGTTTTTAGGTTTTTATTTCATAATTTTTTATTAAAAATTTTAAGCAAATTCATTCCCAATATGATAAAACCATGAGATTTCAAATTTTATAAAATCTTATTCAGATCAATCTCAACCATCACATCAGAAAGATCAAATTTTAATAATCAAAATTTTTATGGAATTAAAATTATTACCTCATTTTCCTATATAAAGGAGAGAACCACCCCACATTATAAATATTCACATTCTTTTACCCAAAGTGATACCCCTTATAAAAGATTCATGTTCTGGTCTCACAATTTGAATCCACAAGTATGAATTTCTTAATCTCAAGCATCGTCTTAGGATATGATGAATGCTTAAAAATATTTTCCCAAATGGTTTTTGTTAAGAGTGATTTTAGATAAAATATATTTTAATGACATGTATGATTATATTTTTAAGTATATCATACTTTTTCAAGGATGAGAATCTTTTTGCATAACTAAATTTGATAAGGATTGAGATGTAGTTATGCTTTACATTGTTAAAGAGTTTTATAGATTAGATCACTTTCTAGAAAAATATTGGAGATAGAAAGTATCATTCATGATCTATAGAAAATGTTATCATATGTATTATAGACAACTAACCCTTCTTGAAATTAATTTGAAAGGATAAGCTCTTTGTCCATATTATAAACATCCTGATAGTCTTGGATCTTTTGATATAGAAAATTGTGAGGATTATATTTTTGATCAAAAAGGAAAGTATATAAAAGTGAATCATCTTACAAATGACAATAAGATTATGGATTTGTGGATGTATGGTTTCCTGATTCTGAGAAAAGGGGACCGAGGTACTCTTAAAGAGACAAATATTTTTATATTGGACTATTTTTTAAACATGAGAAATATTGATTTAATGGGATACAACTTTCTCACTATCATTAAGTTTAATACCCACCCTATCAAATATGAAATTCTTATGTTTCTAGCTGTGTTAAGAAAAGTGTTCCTTTAGTGCATGGATTTCATCAATGTTACATTCAAGTCAAATATGATGAAAATGAAAGTCATTCTTGTAAGTGATGACACACTCAAAAGCATGAAATTTTATTTTGATGAGAAATTTAATGAATTTTTTGATAAGTGAGGTGGTGTATATCCCAAATCTGAATCCTCAAAAAAATCAAAGAAAAATATTGAAATGAAGAAGAATAATAATGTGAAGAAGAATTATGAGAAAAAGAATAAAGAGAAAGGTGACTAGGGAAATAAGTGTGAAAAAAGAAATGTTGAATATTACGAACCTCAAAAATTTATGAAACAAAAGAAGTTATTTAATTATGTAGTTGTAGAATTAAGAAATAATATAGCTGAAAGGAAAGAATGAGATCCTCATTTTGGACAAAATCTAGATGAAGCATTTACATTAGCACTACATGGTGCCGAATCCTAAGAGAATGAAGAAAAGGAAAAATAAAAGAATTATATGCACTACTAGAAATTTAAGGTATACCAACAGTTGAAAGCCATTGGTATAGGTTGGAGAACCGTTGGCCTAATTTATACCAACGGTTTTAGAATCCGTATCCCAGTAAGTCATGACAATAGACATATACCAACGGTTTGAGATAAACCGTTGGTATATGTGAGGAAATCTACTCTATACCAATGGTTTTATAAAAACATTTGCATAGAGTTCTTGTAAAACACATATGCCAACAGTTTCAAAACCGTTGGCATATATTTTTCAGTCTTCCATTCACCCCATATACCAATGTTTTAAATCATTAGTAAAGTTATTGTACCAACAGTTTAGAACCGTTGGTAAAACAAAAACATACAGAACTTATACCAACAGTTTAAAACCGGTTGTATAGGATTTTCTGTACAATTCACACAGCAGCCTGCTCTGTGTGCTACGGTGTGAATTATAAAAAATACATACAATTCAATAAATAATAAGGATAAATAATTAAAAACTGATAATTATAAGGATACATTATTTAATAATCAATTATGAATACAATACATTAAAAACTGAATACATAATTATATGTGACACATAATTAAGAATACATACAAAATTTCATTTTTTATAACACATACACAGTTGAATTCAGAAATTAGAAGCTAATAACCCAAAATAAGGAAATGAATAAATTAATTAAACAAAACACAAATATAATGTCATGGTTTAGGGCGGGTGTCTTTGAACTTAGTGATGATGATAATGAGTGTGTATCAATGGGCTTGTCTGACTTAGGGAATATAGTTTTCCTTGGTGTATTAAATGTCATGTGTTTTAGAATAGGGGTAGGAGTTCCTCACATGGGAAGTGGATTGTGTTAGGCTGGACCGTGGATCATTGTGCTAAAGTATCAACACAATCCGAATCTGCTTGGTCGGTTTTCTGAATGCCAGTTGTTTTTACTTAAAATAATGTTCATTTTAAACAAAAGAGAGATATTTAGAGTGATACCATCCACACTATGCCTCATATTGTGGTAATGATGACTTGTACATGTCACATATGACACATGGATCGTTTTCCTAAAATATAAACACAATCAGAATGTGTTTGGTTGGTTTTCTGTATTCCAGTTGTTGTATTCACTAAAAATGTTTTCCATTTCAAATAAAAGTGAGACACTTTGAGTGGTATCGACCACACCGGGCCTCGTATTGAGGCTTGGGTGACTCATACATATCATAAATGACCCATGGATTGTTCTGATAAAGTATCAACATAATTAGAATACGTTTGGTCAATTTTTCGTATGTTAGTTGTTTTTACTTAAAATAGTGTCCATTTTAAACAAAAGAGACACTTAGAGTTCTACTGGCTACACCGTGCCTCAGATTGAGGTGGGGTTGACTCATACACGTAAAAAATGACCAATGTATCATTGTCCTAATTTATCAACACAATATCAATGCATTTGGTCGGTTTTCCGTATGGTAGTTGTTGTTTGCTTTTAAAATGTTGATCATTTCAAATAATGGCAAGACACTTGGAGTGTTTCCAGCCACACCACACAACGTATTGAGGCGGGGTTTACTCTTACACATCACAAATGACTCATGGATCGTTTTCCTAAATCATCAACAGAATCCCAATATGTTTGGTCTATTTTCCATATGCCAGTTGTTGTTTTCACTTAAAATGATGTCCATTTTAAACAAAAGAGAGACATTAAGAGTGGCACTGGCCACAACATGCCTTGGATTGATGCGGGGTTCATTCGTAGATGTCAAAAATGTCTCATGGATCTTTTTCCTAAAGTATCAACACAATCCGAATGCGTTTGGTTGGTTTTTCGTATGCCAGTTGTTGTTTTCACTTAAAATGTTGTCCATTTCAAATAAAAGTGAGACACTTTGAGTGGAACCAGCCACACCACACCTCAGATTGATGCGGGGTTGATTAGTACACATCACATATGGCAAATGGATCATTTTCCTAAAGTATAAACACAACCTGAATACGTTTGGTTTCTGTATGACATTTGTTTTTACTCAAAACAGTGTCCATTTTAAACAAAAGAGAGACACTTTGAGTGATACCGGCAACATCGTTCCTTGGATTGAGGCAGGGTTGACTCGTACAAATCACACCTGACTCATGGATCGTTTTTCTAAGGTATCAATACAATCCAAATTCGTTTGTCAGTTTCCTGTATGCCAATTATTGTTTTCACTTAAAATGATGTACATTTTAAACAAAAGAGAGCCATTTAGAGTGGTACCGACCACACCATTCTCCATATTGATTTGGGGTTGACTCATACACATCAAAAATGTACCATGGATCATTTTCCTAAAGTATCAACACAATATGAACGAATTTTGTTGTTTTTCTGTATTCCAGTTGTTGTTTTCACTTAAAATGATGTCCATTTTAAAGAAAAGAGAGACATTTATAGTGGTACCGGCCACACTGCACCTCAGATCGATGTGGGGTTGACTATTACATGTCAAAAATTTCCCATGGATTGTTTCCCTAAAGTATCAACACAATCCGAATACGTTTGGTCAGGTTTCTGTATGCCAGTTGTTTTTACATAAAACATTGTCCATTTAAAAAAAGAGAGACACCTAGAGTGGTACCAGCCACACTGTGCCTCTTATTGATGTGGGGTTAACTCGTACACATAAAAAATGACCCATGAATCGTTTTCCTAATGTATCAACACAATCCAAATGCGTTTGTTTTGTTTTCTCTATGCCAGTTGTTCTTTTCACTTAAAATGTTGATCATTTTAAATAAAGGTTAGACACTTTGATTGGTACCGGCCACATCGTGCCTCGGATTGATGCGAGGTTGACTCTTTCACATCACAAATGTCCCATGGATCGTTGTGCTAAACTATCAATAAAATCCAAATTTGTTTGGTCAGTTTTCCGTATGTCATTTTTTGTTTTCACTTAAATTGTCGTCCATTTCAAATAACAGTGAGATAATTTGATTGGTATCGGCCACACCGTGCCTCGTATTGAGGCGGGGTTGAGTCATACCCATTACATATGACCCATAGATCATTTTACTAAAGTATCAACACAATCCAAATACGCTTGGTCAGTTTTCCGTATGCCAGTTGTTTTTACATAAAAGGGTGTACATTTTAAACAAAAGAGAGACACTTTGAGTGATATCAACCACACCATGCCTCAGATTGAGGTGGGGTTGACTCATACACATCAAATATGACTCATGGATCATTTTTATAATGTATCAACACAATACGAATGCATTTGGTCAGTTTTCCATATACCAATTGTTGTTTTCAAGTAAAATGATGTCCATTTTAAACAAAAGAGAGATATTTAGAGTGGTACCGGCCACACCGTGCCTCAGATTGATGCGGGGTTGACTCATACATATCATAAATGTCCAATAGATCGTTTCAATAAAGTATAAACACAATCTGAATGCATTTGGTTGGTTTTCCATATGCCATTTGTTATTTTCACTTAAAATGATTACCATTTTTTTTAAAAAAATATGGACATTTAGAGTGGTACCATCCACATCGCGCCTCAGATTGATTCGGGATTGACTCTTACATGTCACAAATGTCCCATGGATCGTTTTACTAAAGTATCAACACAATATGAATATGTTTGGTCAGTTTTCCGTATTCCAGTTATTTTAACATAAAACATTGTCCATTTTGAACAAAAGAGAGACACTTTGAGTGGTACCGACCACACCGTGCCTCGGATTGATGAAGGGTTGACTTGTACACATTATAAATGTATCATGGATCGTTTTATTGAAGTATCAACACAATAAGAATGTGTTTGGTTGGTTTTCCGTATGCCAGTTGTTGTTTTCACTAAAAATGTCAATCATTTCAAATAAAGGTGAGACACTTTGGGTGGTACCGGCCACACCGTGCCTCAGATTGATGCGAGGTTGACTCTGACATGCCAAAAATGTCCCATGGATCATTGAGATAAAGTATCAACACAATTTGAATGCGTTTGGTTAGTTTTACATATGCCGGTTAGGCAAATCGTGCAACAATAGTGATAATATCTTACACTAAATCTATAGAAATTGTGCATGATGTGAATCCCCTGGTGCATGGTTAGGGAAAATCATGCACATTGCATCTAATATATATCCCTATATGGTTGTTAGATAACTTTTGGGATGGATTTAAATTTTTTACTAACCGTAAGGCATAGTATTTTTTTACGCCGACTGGGGTTCTGAGCTCCGAACACGCCCCAAAAGCCCCATAAACCATTATAACATCATTAGGATTCTATATTTGGTAAAAAATAAATAGTTACACTAAATTCAAAAATATCCATACTAGAGTGAAAAACCAGGTTCAAAAATAAAGAGTTATACAGAATTCAAAAATGTAACTGATCAATATGCCCCTGATCACCATCACCATCACCAATTTCATCATCATATTCATCCTTGCCGCCATCTCTATCCTCATCTTCATCCTCATCTTCTTCCCCATACTCATCCTTGACCCAATCCTCACCCTCGGCCCCATACTCTCCCTCGTCCTCATCCTCATCCTCGCCCTCATCCTCTTCAGCATCCTCTTCATCACCAAGAACATCATCATCTTGACCGCCACTAGAACTGCCACCAGGATCATTGGATAACACACCCATCGATGATATATATGTCTGACAAGCCACGCTGGCCTCTGGTGGATGTGATGAAGATTAAGCTTTGATCAGTTTCATAAATTTTTTCTCCCTCATTTGAACCTATTCTTCCAACTCTGTGACCCTTTTATTAGACTGTCTTGCATGCTCCTTGACTTGTTCCAACTCAGTGGTACGAGAATGGATACATGGAGAGAACCAATACCTCGTCAGGACTATATTCTTACCAGGTTGGAAATATACTCGTCCAGAGTGCTCATCTCCCAAAACCTGATATAAATGATTGTGTGGCCCTAAATTGTCAGGATCCTGAGCATCAAGGGCCTCTAAAGCAGCCTGTTAAAAATATTAATAGATTATTAAATTTCAAAATAGATATTAATCTTTGAAATAAACAAATTAAAACTTACAATCTTCTCTTGTGTCGGTTCATTAACGACAGTTCCATCTTTTTTCCTTCTACTCGAGAAAAACAATTTTCCTTGAGGGAGAAATCTGTCAATATTTAATTTGTGATTTTATAATGACATTGAAAAAATATAAAGTGCATGTATAATCATATATTAAATATTCTATAAATCACATAATTTAAGTAGGAAACAAAAAAAGGGCAATTCCTAAAAAAAATTTATAAACAACTGTATCGTACCAGCTGCCTCTCATGATCTGACATAGTAGTGTGCCCCAATGTGTGAACGTATTGCTTTTAATCAATGTTTTTTTTGATTTTTTAGAAGATTCCAAAATAATATTTAATAATAAATAAGATAATATTAATGAAAAACATGAAAATTGTCATTTAAATACCTTAAATGGGATTAATAACTTAAATTTTCCAGTTGACCAATGTGTAATCATTTGGCGATATTGCTCTATCGGGCAGTCATCCATGATAGGTACTGTCTCCAACTCAGTTCCCACTCTATCACACCATCCAACATACAGCTCATGCTTATATGCTCTCCAAAGCTCTCTTAGCTTCTTTAAATGTGCTATTTGTGCGCCTTCCCCATCAGGGAAGTTAAACCAAAGCTGACACCCAATAGATTAATTCATATAAATATAAAAAATACTACATTAATTCCAATATATTTTTACCCATATTTGTTCCCACACATTATCCTTGAATTTTTGTGGTAGATGTCTCCAAGAGAGAGGGCTGGCCGGAATGAAGTCGGAGTATTTGGCTAGAGTTTCCAAAAAACCCTGACATTCCTGCCCATATTTATCAATCATCTGTCCATCATCATTGTATTCAACCATCAACTATGTCTGGCAGTTCCATACCGCACACAAGAGAGTATGCCCCCCTCCCCCACCTCCTATCAGAAGATGAATCTGTTATTAAAGAAAAAAATATCAGTACAAGTGATAATAAAAATAAAATTTGGTATAAAAATTTGATAGAGTTATATAAATATACCTTTGGTTGTTGGATAAATGGGAATCACTAGATGTGCAGAAGTTGATGGAATATCCTATATACGTGGATTGTCCCTCAGTGTATGCTCCTCAACCACATATTGTGTCGGAACAATAGTCAAAAGAAGCTGGAATATAATAGCCCGGGGATAATGAACCAGAAGTAAAAGATGATGGCACAAACGTTTGGCCAACTGGTTGTGTAAACATCAGAGGCCTAAATATCCCGTGTGTCCCTAAAGAAACACCATGATCAAAATGGGGTGTGGAAGATACGTCTCTGTTTGGGGCATATTCCAATCGGGTACGACCAGTGGATCATCTAACTCTCACACCACGAGCCCTCGTACCACCGGCCTCAGTACTGGGACCACCAAATGATTGTCTAAATCATACACCCCCCTCCTACCACCATCCTCGTTACTTGGAGAAATATTAGGCTCCTCATCAGATATCTCTCGCTTAGGGGGTGGATCCTGAAAAAAAATTTGACACAAAATTAAACCCATGATATTATAAGTTATTGAAATATATATATTTGAAATAAAATACTCCCAACAGGGATGAGTGGAGGGACGCCCATATGTGTCATGCGATGATTATTTTCTGTCATCTTTTTCCACCGCATCTCTTCAATAGGTGTCATTTCCGGCAATGAAAACAAATATGGAAGTAATTAGAAACAGATAACTAATGTGTAAACCAAAAAACAAAATATAGAAAAACCATTCTAATAAAAATACATAAAGAAATAGAAGATTTATGGTGGTTTGAAGGTAAGTACTAGGATACACACTCTGAATGATGTAGGCGAAACATGTAGGCGAGAACATGACTGTATGATTCCATCTATTTCCCACCACAACTTTGGGTTCCCAATCAACTCTGAAAATTGATCTATTGGAGTCATCATAAGTAATAAACAGATTTCTTCCAATTGTAGTAGGTATAGTGTCAACTTCATCATCACCATCATCAAAAACATGTATGAGATTTACTTTAATAATTACACTGAATTTAGGATTACGATGATCTTTGACATAAAAAACTTGTTTCACCATTGATTCCAATACATATGGTTCATCGGTGGAAAGAGTGCGATTCATGTCAATAACTCAAAATCCACAATAATCAATAAAGGTTCATTTCCACACAATTTAATCAAACCATTGACATTTCATCATCGTGACTTGACAATGCGAGTAATAATCCAAAATTTTTATTTTCTCCACAACTCCATAATAAGCTATATTTTCAGAACGAGGTCTATTATCTGATGAACTGGCATAATAGTCTGTTATGGCAGTTAGCATAACACCATTATGCTGTGTTCTCCTGTTTCTTGCTCGTTCAGTGATAATAAATTTATATCCATTGATCACAAGTGATTTACAAGCACGAACCATGGTATTAGGACCAAAATCAAAAGCTCTTATTTCCTCAAAAAAAGAGTCTGCAGGCAAACTCAATACCTGAAATGTAAACAAATAGTAAGCTTAATTAAATATTATTTTTATTTAGTTATTACAGAAATATTTTTACATTCAATTTCAACCAAGTAGAAAACCCTTTGCTATGAAAAGTCTCTTTCCCTCTCAAAGATAAAGAACGATGCTTTCTATATATCAATTCTTTATATTCACTGTAGATAAAAATAATAATAGTTTAACAAATACATAAAATTACAAGATATAAGATATGTGATACATGTAAAATTTACTTACTTGATATACTCATCGAACAAATCACAATTGAAAAACACTGTGCGATGTGCCATCTCTCGCTCTTCAAGGATTAATGTCATCAATTTATATGATCCTAGAATTCCTCCTATCTATGGAAGTGATAGAAAACTGGGTTCAATTTTCTCATACTGTTCTTCTTCAGTTCTCATTGGTCTATTTATTCTCGTAGTAAGATCAGACAAATACATTGAGCATAAATCCATACATTCTTGATCCAGGTAACCGTTCACAATAGAACCTTTGGGATAATTCATGTTTTGAACATTTGATTTCAATGTGTACATCTTTCTTTCAGTTGGATACATCCAACCGAAAGGAACAAGTCCTCCAAGAATTATTTCGGTCGGAAGATGGACAGTCAGATGCAACATGCATGTAAAAAATGATGGAGGGAATATTTTATCTAACTCACATAAAATTAATGGTGTCTCTGCCAACAGTTTTTACAAAAAGGATTTGGACAAATTCTTAGCACAAAGAAATCTAAACAAATAGAACAACCAAATAACTGAGACTCTTAAATTATTTGACAAGAGTTGACAGATTTCTATTGGAATCAACTCATGAAAAAGGACGTGATAATCATGAGTCTTCAAAGATTTCAGCTTCAACTCTTTTCTGTTGACCCGTTTTGATATATTTCTTGAATAACCATTAGGAACATTAATAGTCTCTATCACTTCTAGAAATTGATTTTAATTCTAGTAGGTGTCATCACATTAGAAGCACAAGGAACTTTCCATTTATTTTCACTGATACTGATAGGATGCAATTATGGTCTAATCCTCCAATCTACCGTGTCACGTCGAGATTGTAAATCATCTTTTGTCTTCCCCTTGACATTTAGAGGAATCAAAAGCAACATTTCACATATATTATTTTCAATGTGCATTACGTCTAAGTAATGGCGTAACAAGTTGGTTGACAAATATGAGAACTCAAAGAATATACTCTTCTTCTTCCAATTGTAACAGGTATCATTGGAAACATTTTTACCCTTTCTAGATTTCATTACACCCTTCCCAAATGAATAACTGAAAATTTTCAATTCATTAAGCACATCAGTTCCAAACATATGCTGAGGTGGATCATCAGTCCCCATTGTATTGTCAAATCTTCGACAATTGTTTCTATATGGATGGTTCATTGGAAGGAATCGTCGATGTCCCATAAAAATATAACTACAACGATATTTTAGTCTTCCTGATCGAGTATTCTTCATACAAACATGACATGAAAATTTTCCTTTTGTGCTCTATCCAGACATCATTGCATAAGCAGGAAAATCATTGATCATCCACATAAGGGTAGCATGCATCTAAAATATGTATTTCGAACATGCATCATATGTGGGAACACCCACATTCCGAAGAAGTTTCAACTATTTTATTAAAGGTTTCATATATACATCTATATCACTGCCAGGATCAGAAGGGCCAGATATCAATATACTCAAGAAAATGTAAGGCTTTTTCATACACAACCATGGGGGATGGTTATAAATGTGTATGAAAACCGGCCATGTACTGTGCGAAGTAAGCATCTACCCAAATGGATTAAAACCGTCAAATGAAAGACCCAGTCTCACATTACGCACGTCAGCTGAAAATTAAGGATATCAAGCATAAAATCATTGCCATGAAAATCCATCTGCAGGGTGAACTAACTCTTCATTATTATTTTTTCTCTCAGTGTCATGACATTTCATTTTTACTGATATTTTATAAAACATGAAATGGTTCTGTAATATGGGGATCAATGGAAAGTTCTACATTAATTTTTTTTGGCACACGAGAAGGTGTCCCATCATCTTTTGGATTGCATCGGGAGGTTCCACATTTGATAAAATCATTTATTTCAGCAGTTTCCTCCCAAAATAAGCTGCAATCATTCGGGAAAGAATGATTTTTTTTAGAATCCAAGTTCATCATCTAACTTTCATTCCATATAGTGGTTTGAGGGAATATCTACATCATTTGGAAGTAAGTCCTTCAAGAAGGTAAGAATGTAGTCAATTGAAATATTTGAAATCCCATACATAGTTTTCCAATGAAACAATCAGATTAAAAATTCGAACTTTTTCATTTTAATAAATTGCCGATATACTGGAGTCATCACAACATCATTCAATTTTTCCCCCTATCAACATCATCATTTTCTTTGGACGCATCATGTGTTATTGTATCGAAATCTTGTTGGTAGTACATCCATTCCTTCTCATGATGTCGAATAAATGGAAACCGATCTTATATCAAACTCTCCAGTTTAGTCATATCATTTGGATCAAAAAAAATTTTAGATCCCATTTTCTCTCCATTTTGATACCACACATAATAGTTTTTCTAGAAACCATATTTGGTTATATGATAGGTAACTGCTTCACGACTCAACCAAGGTCTTCCAACATAATTAGAACATGGTAAGTTTAGGCGACCACTATCTGAAGCCTTGTCAAATTCAAAATCTAAAAAGCTGGTAAAATTATTTTGAAAATCAGTTGTAATCCGATCAGTTTCATATATCCAACTTCTATACATTCTGTAAAAAAATTACTATAATCAATTTCAAATCAATTCAATAATATTAAAGTTCAATCAAAAAATATTTCTGTAAATGATAATTTATTACTTTATACAAAATCCTAACTAACACATTACTCTATATGAGAAACATATTAAGAAACACAAAAAAAAGTGTATATGTAAAAATAAGATACAGAATTTCTAATGCCTATATTCAAGGATTCCAAAGTAAGATATTGGAAGTGGATCAAGGAATACATAATCCTTAAGGGTCTTGATGGGAGTACATGAGTTTTATACCTTAACTTCTTCAGGGAGATCAGGACGAGGAGTAGGATGCGGATCACATCAAAAGTAGTTATGGCCTCATCAAGTTTCACCTTATCCATGGATTAAAGGATCATAGGTTTGGGGCCATAGATCATAGGTTGGTAGAGTGTATTCATTGAATCATGTCCTAATTGATTTTGGAGAGGGACCTTCAATAGTTATAAGTATGGATTTGATTAGAAACACCTATAAAAAGGATATCCCAGAATTGTGATGTCCCAAACCAGGATGCCACTCATTAGTAACCTGAACCCATATGGCCACATGGCCTCAAGAATATCTTCCAACATTACAAATGTTATTGACTAATAGTGAGAGACTTTTTTGTGTCTGGGGGAGACTATTCCCTCATTACCTAAGTCGCACAATTTCAATATTATCAATTTAAAAGAAGAAGAAAGATAACAATGGGAAAATATTAGAAATTGACGAAAATAACCAAATCAGTAATACCAATTAATAACAGAATCATAAACCAAATGATAGTAATGTATGTCATGTATCAAGAAGAAAAAAATAGTTACAACTAGTAGGAAGTAGAAACATGAAATAGGCTCAATAAATTCTAAAATTTTACCAAGCTTCTTGAGCTAAAACCCAATCATCTAGTTCATCAGTGGTAAGAGTGTGAGTCATGTCAATAACTTGAAATCCACAATCATCAATAATGGTTCCTTGCCTCGTCATTGAATCAAACCCTTGGTAAAGGGAAGATTTTTACCAATAGTTGCACACAACCGTTGGTAAAAGAGGACTACAAGGCCCCTTTATAGGCATCCCAAATAGAGGCAGATGCCTTAGGTCCCATTATGTGTTATAAGCATCCAAAATCATTCACTCATGTTCAATAAATCATTCTTAGAACCTCTATGGTCATACCTTTTATTACCCAATTAGTTCCCCAACTCCAGCGCACCCCATGGGTGGATAAAGTTTAGGCTTCTACACTAATTGGTTGTTCATGGCTTGTAAAAATGTTTAATTTCATAATGTATAGACAAAAAAATTTCTTTTTAAATTTGAGAATAATAATAAAGTATGTTAATGATAAAAATATTAATGAATTAAAGTTGTGACTAATCTAACATTGTTATGGATGTATAAACATGCCAACATGGCTAGTGAAATGCACCCCACCATCATAAAAGTGAGTATTGGCCAAGAAAGAGACATAATATACAACGTACATTGAGAACCATATTTAATTGACCCTATAGTTATATTATTACAAACATGTTAGGAATCCAATTATCACTCATGACTAACCATTCCAGTATAAATAACCAATAGTGTATGAGTTTTCTCTCTGATATCAACAACATCTTTGCACATTCTTACCCTAATGTGAATCATGTGGAATATGGATGATATTAACACAAACTTTCCTGCAATACCAAGCCTTCTAAGAACTGAAAATTTATGGATGATATTAACACATAATTCATTTTGAATTAAATTTGATTCACTGTCATAACCCAACACACACACCTAAATAAAATAGAATACAAAAGTCATACAAACCCAAATCAAAACAAAAAACCAAAATAGTAGATGCAGAACATTAAAATGAATGTATCACTAACATATTATAAGTGTAGAACTATGAAATTGTGAAGATGGACTGGAACGATGGATTTCCGCAGTAGGTTAAATAGGATCCCGGTTCTCCACTTCACCCAAATGAAAACATAAAACCAAAATAGTAGATGAAATATCACTTATAGATTACAAGTGAAGAACTGATAAATTTTAAAGATGGAAGGATTTCAGATGTAGGGGAAATAAAATCCCAATTCTCCCTTCTATTTAGGGCTGCAATAGCACAGAATGGGGAGGCCAAGCCTCTGTGAATTTGGGGAAAAACTTTTCCAATAGTTTGAAAAAACTGTTGGGAAAAAAATCCTTTACCAACGGTTTGTAAAAACCATTGGTATATAATGATTTAAACCTCTCTATACCGATGGTTTAAAAAAACAATTGGTATAGAGTATACTTTTACCAATGGTTTTTCAGAACTGTTGTGAAAAGATGATTATAAGGATTCAGAAAAAAATGTTATTTTATTTTTTTATTTACAGTTATTCAATCATCAGGTTTTATCACTGGAGGCACATGTCGACTAAGGTTAAGTCATGCCTAGGGTAAACCCTCTATCCTAAATGCAATGGTTTCCTCATATTTTTGATTTGGGAAACCATTTAACAGTTATTCAAAAATAATCAGGGAAACCTCTCAAGCACGGTATTTAAAAACCTAAATTTTTTTGACAGACTATTCTTGGAAAACTGGGCCTCAGAATCACATGCCATCTCCACGTCTGGTCTTAGAATTTTATCAGATATTTTCATAAAATAAAACAAGAAATATCTGATTCATTAAAATTATTACCTTTATTAATAAAACTCCATAATAATTGTGATATGGATGGAAACCAAATGAGTTTTACATCAGAGTTTTTGGATAAAAATTATTCATTTTGAATATGATATACAACTTACAGAAATTCACACACAAATCCGATGAAGGTATATTTTTATGTTTTTCCACTATTTCTAAGGAATAATTTTTTTTAATAAAAATTATTTTACGGATTTGGAAATATTACATGTTAAATTTGATTAAACCAACCTTTTTTTATATAATCCCAACCAACATCCCCATCTGTGTTTTCCAAAACAAATCCTCACCCTTTGTTGAAAGATACTTATAATAAGGAAAATACTCAAGAAATTGAATCTAAAGTTTTTAACAAATAATATTTTCTCACTTTTATTTATTAATAGACATTACAAAACCCTCTTAAGTTGTTTATTAGGAATCATCCTAGTGATATTATCATTGGTGATGTTTATCAACCAATTTGGACTAGAATTTCCTTATGGAATGATGTAATAAATCTTGGTTTTATTTCCCAATTTGAACCCAATAATCCTGATGAATATTTATGTTATGTGGACTGGATTAATGTAATGTAGTATGAGGTAAATGAATTTCAAAGAAAAAACATCTATAACTTGTTAAAAAGGCCCCAAGAATCATCAGTAATTGAAGATAAATGGGTTTTAAGAAACAAATGTGATGAAAATGGAATTATCATTAGAAATAAATCATGACTTGTTGAAAAAGGTTACAATGAATTGGAATTCATAGAATATGAATAAGTCTATCAACATGTAGCTTGATTAGAGTCCATTTGTATCCAACTAGCCATTGTAGAATTCATTAATTTCAAATATTTTCAAATGGATGTGATGTGTGGTTTCCTTAATAAAAATGTATAGGAGGAAGAATATGTAATGCCCCAACCCCAAAAATCTAGAGATGGTGTATTATTATATATCATTGGCATGATACCAAGTTATCGAGTACTGAAAGACTGATCAGTTTAGTGGTCTTGGAAGTACATGATACATACATAAGGTTTACATTATATTATGAAATGAAAAAAACCACACTGGGTCTCCTTTGAACACAGTCACATCCCTTAGCCTATCACTGTGGGTCAGTCATAATATACTTCTTCGCATCCTACTAAAAATAAAACATATGGAAGGGTTGAGATCAGATTCCCAGTATGGATAACAATATAGCAGAAATTAACATAAATAAGCATAAAAATTTAAGCTAATGTTTAAGACTAAAACACCAGTATTATAAACATAAACTTCAGAATAATATAGAAATAATAAATCAAATAATTTCATTTACTTATTCACATGGATATTTTACTAGATGAATAATCACATGTAATATCAATATCTAATCTCTTAATGATGGAATGTATAATTCCAGACATCAAAACCACATAGTCTAGGCCTCATAAAAAGACTAAAAATTTAAATATTGTCAAGGCCTTGTGAAAGTCACTAATTTGTCTCATCAGACCTAACGATGCATCAAGGGGATATAGCGGGCCACTTCTGTCTCTTACTACATCCAATGCATTCTTCATATGCAAATGGTGAAACATAACATAAATATTCGTATTAAACTAGCATATGAAATGTTAATACTTTGACAATAAACCATGAATGATATAAAAATGGCACATCCATAGACAAAATATCATAATACTATCAATAAATTATGGAGTATTATATCATAATAAATTCACTTCAATTAAGCATAAAATCCAACTATATATTTTGACATATGTGAAATCAATCCAAAAACTATATGATAGAAATATATCTTTCTACATTAAAATAATTTAAAAGTCACATAATTATTAAAGAAAGAACATTATTTTGAAAAAATTCTTATAATCTTGTAAGGGATGATTAGAATGTGTTTTAATGGCCGAAAATAGTCGCACCCACCATATATGTTAAAAAAATATTTTTCCTTAATTTTTTGAAAAGGTCACGAAGTACCTTGTTTGGAAAACGATAGAATGATTCCTTTCAAAACATTTTATAAAAATCCAAACAAGGGTATAAATTAATTTAACCAACGATATAGAAAATAGTAAAAAAAAATTGAATTACATTTTTATGAAACACATATGTGGAAGATAATGAAGTCCCAGTGGATATTTAGGTATAAACAACCTCGGGTAATAAAGAGATTGTAAAATTAACCCTTACCTTGTACTTTTCCATAGTCAAGGGTAAATTAACCTACTGTATAATGGTTATATAATTGTTATTAAATTATACATGAACCACATACATACATATGATATCATATATAATCCTCAAATATTTCTTTGTTAATAATATTTTAGTTGTATCATTGTTTCGGGTGTTAAATCATTCCTTTTATTTTATATGTGTTGTTACATAATTCATGTTTGTTTTGGACATGATGTATTTAATTCATATTCAGAATGATATTACATTTTTCAAAAAAAGAAATTTATCATCAAAGGAAAATTATTCTTTAATGGTTACGATGGATAATGAAATCTCATCGCTTCGTGGAGACGGTAAGCCATACGTACACACGAGTGACAATATCACTCTATTAATGGTGAAATCATATGAAATTTGATGTTATATTATATATAGATAGTCATTACCATGTAATATTTATCATTTATATTAATTATACTCATTATTATACCCATCCAAATAATGAAGTCTTGAATAAAAAACTACACCATGACGTGGAGACGGTAAGCTGTATGTACACACATATGGTGATTTTTTCATTCATCGGTTGGATAGAAAAATGAATATGTATGTACCATATTTATAATAGAATCTCAGTATATAGATGGAACTATAGATATTATTTTAGTGTGGAAACCATAAAGAAAGAGGAAGTAGAAGATGAAAACAACATTGAAAGTGGGGATAAAATAATTACCTCTTCTTTGGGTGCTTCTTCTTGATTTTAACAAAAGGGATACTTAGGTTGGATTTATGATAAAATAACATCCCTTGGTTTAATTTAGGATATTTGGGAGGATATTTGTGCAGGGTTTTGCTGGGCCAAATTTCTTTGAGTTGTGAATTTAAGAGAATGGGAAGTATCCTTTTATAAGTGAGGTGAGGGGCACTTTAGGAAAAGCATGAAATATTAATTTATTATAAAATTGTTTTCGGTTTGTAATAGATCCAAATAAATTTATCTCAAGTAAAACATGGTGATGGGTCGAAATACTCTCATCTAATTGGTTTTAGGCATGTTTAGGTCACCATATTAACCTTATCTTTTAGATTTAACTCTTAGTCAAGTAGGTTAACTTTTAAAATTTCTTCTCGTATTTTTAAACAACATGGTTAATATAGTTACTTTAAAAAGCCAAGAGAACATGAAGTTGTCCATTAATGACATATGTAACATTATCTAAGTAATTAGTAAAATATTATATTTTATGTCTATTATATAAATTAATAAAATAGTATTTGTTTTAAAAACACATTTATGTTAGTTTTGACACTATTTAGCAATTTGTTTTTGTGGAATTCATCAAAACATGATTACACTAAAAAAAATACATTGAAAAAACACTAACAAGTCATATTAACCTATAATTATTTTGGATGGCATAAAAAGTTTCAATTTACATTTATTTTAATATTTATAACATTATTTATTTTAATCCTTCATTAATAAGGTAGTTACTACATCATCATTATGTCAAAAATAAATTTAAATATTTAATGAAAAAAAATTATAAATAAAATACAAAAATGATGGAAATATTTTTATATTTATGATGAATATTTATAATATAATTTATCTTATGTATAACCCTATATTAAAAATAGTCTAGTTATTAAATTTGAAATTTAACACTTTTAACACTTCTTTAAATAAAATATAAGAAATGTCTTAATCAAATATAAGTGGATCCAAAAAGATCATATTTTTTCCTAAGGTATATTTTTTCAAAAAATCCTTATCTAATAGAATTAGGACATGTGTTGGAGTAATTTTATATTTTTATAATATTATTTTTACCTTTAATTATCTTAATTACTTTTAATCGTGGTAAATAAAATCCAAAAGTTATTATTTACTGAAAATTATTTTCATCCTATTGAACCAAATTTAACATAATGATGACAACCATGTCTGTTGTATTTTTTAAATTTTGTTTATAGAAGCTGTAAAATTATGTTTTATGCAAATTTTCAAACGTGCCTAGATGGTAGATAAAAGACGTTAAAAAGTTCAATAAAATTTTATAGGTATAATATTATTATAAAATTACTCCAATGAATTAAATTGGACTAATATATATATTATGTGTCTTTATTTGACATTAAAATAAATTTAAATTAAAAATACTTATTTAAATAGAAAGTCAGTTTTAAACAATAACACAGTGTTGTTCACTTTTCATCAAAAATTGAATATTTTTTGAAAAATACAAAAAAATCACCCTAAACTAATTTTGATATTAAAAACCCAAAAAATAAAGTCCATTATGCAAAATAAAATTTATAAAATTTCGAAATTTTGGCATTACTATTTATAACTTTTTTAATACGGCTAGTTTGATTGGTCGTGGTGTGCTAAAACTCGAATATGCGTACAATGCAATCTATTGTATTATTCAATGAGAAGATTACCACGGATGATTGGGGTGTTAAAAATTTTGTTGAACAACCCCATGGTCATGAAGATACAAAACATCCTGAATACATTTACAAACTTACCAATTCTTTATATGGCCATAAACAATCACCTAGAGCTTGGTATGCTAGATCAAAATAATTTTTGGTATAAAACAATTATGTTAAGGGAATCGCAGATCCAAATATTTTTATAAATAAATTTAATTAAAATTTTATGATTTATAAAATATAAGTTTATGACATTATATCAAGATCAAATCAATAACATTTAAAATATTACATGAAAGATCTTATGAAATATGAGTTTGAGATAACTATGATGGTTGAGTTAACTTTTTCCTTGACTTTTATATTTATCAAAAAACATATGTTAATTATATATCTCTACATAAGTATATATAATATCTTCCTAAAAAATTAGGATATGACAATACTAAAAGTATTGGTACTCCCATAGTTTCATCAAATGCTCTTGATCTGAATGAGGCTGAGAAACCAGTTGATCAATCAATTTTAAGAAGTATGATAGGAATCCAAATATACGTAACTAATAATCATAAAGACATAATGTTTCTGTATTCTTTTGTGCAAGGTATCCAGAAAATCCAAAGTAATCGCATTTAAAATATTTTAAAATATTTTTTAAATTTTCTAACGGGAACTACGGATTTTAGACTTTTCAATTCTTCAAGAAATGATTTTCAACTAGCATGTTTTGTAAATGATAATTTTAGTTGTAATATAATGCATTAGAAAGTACTTCATGAACATTTTATTTCTTAGGATATTCATTAGTTTCATGGTCTTTTAAGAAACAACACTCGGTAGCACTTTCCACTGCTGAAATAATATATGTGGTTGTTGGATGTTGTTGTGATTTTGTGTTGTGGAAGAAACACACACTCACAGTTTGTGGCACGAGTTTTACCAAAAATCACAAACAATGTGAAAACACTAGTTCCATTTCATTAAGTGAAACCCTTCACATCACTCTCATGAAAAAAACATAGATATTAGGAATCAATTTCTTAGGGAACACACACAAAAAAGATATAATTTTACAATTTATTGGAATGCAAGGAAAACATGCTGATATTTTCACAAAACCATTACCTTCTGATATATTTTAATACATTAAATAGAACATAAGAATAATCAAAATAAATTAATCATTCATATCTACTTCTTTTTTAAACTATTTCCTTACATTATTTTACTCCTTTTAATAAGGATAGCACATAAGATTGTGGTATTTCAAAACATTCAATTTTGTCCTTATTTACAAAAAAAATTTCTAATTTCTTTTCACAAGATTACCAGACTCAGATTTCTTCATAAAAGTTTTAGATAAATTATTCTTAAAAGAGTCATAAGACTCAATTTTTTTACAAATCTTTTGAATTCATGTTTGAAAAATGTCTCAGTTTTAATTTTTCCTGCATAACATTTTAATGAAATCTATCATATTCAATAATTTCAAAAACTATTTTAATTTAAAATTAAATAAAAACATTATTATCATACTAATAAAAATTTCCAACTCCAAATGTTATACCTCTTATATTATAATTTTTTTACTATTTCATTACAATTCATAATATTTTTTGTTTTTAGGTTTTTATTTAATAATATTTTATTAAAATTTTTAATCAAATTCATCCCCAATACGATAAAACCCAAGATTTCAAATTTTATAAAATCTTATTCAGAACAATCTCAACCATCAGATCTGAAAGATCAAATTTTAACCATCATATTGTTTATGGAATTAAAATTATTACCTCATTTTTCATATATAAAGGAGATACCCCACCCTACATTATAAATATTCACATTATTTTACCCAAAGTGATACCCCTTTCAAAAGATTCAAGTTCGGGTCTCTCAGTCTGAATTGACAAGTCTGAATTTCTTAATCTGAAGCATCATCTTAGGATATGATGAATGCTAAAAAATATTTTACCAACTGGTTTGTCTTAAGAGAGAGTTTATATGAAATATCTTTTTATAACATTTATGATTATATTTTGATGTATAATATACTTTTTCAAGGATGATAATCTCTTTGTGTAACTAAAGTTGATAAGGATTAGGATGTAGTTATTTCTAACATTGTTAAAGAGTTTTATAGATTATATCAGTTTCTAGAAAAACATTGGAGATAGAAAGTATCATTCATGATCTATAGAAAAGGTTATCATATGTATTATAGAAAACTAACCCTTCTTGAAAATAATTTGGATGGAGAAGATCTTTGTCCATATTATAAACATCCTGATAGTCTTGGATCTTTTGATAAAGAAACTTCCAAGGATTATATTTCTGATCAAAATGAAAATTATATAAAATTGAATCATCTTACAACTAATAATGAGATTATGGATTTCAGGATGTATGGTTTCCTGATTCTAAGAAAAGGGGACTGAGGTACTCTTAAAGAGACAAATAATATTATATTGGATTATCTTTTAAACATGACAAAGATTGATTTAATGGGACATAACTTTCATAGTATAATTATGTTTAATAACCACTCTATCAAATATAAAATTCTTATGTTTCTAGCTAGGTTGAGAAAAGTGCTTCTTTAGTGCATGAATTCCATCAATGTTGCATGCAAGTCAAATCTGAATAAAATGAAAATCATTCTTGTAAGTGATGACACACTGAAAAGAATGAAATTATATTTTGATGGGAAATTTAGTGAATTTTTTGATAAGTGAGGTGGTGTATATCCCAAATCTGAATCCTCAAAAAATCAAAGAAAACTATTGAAAAGAAGAAGAATAAAAATGTGAAGAAGAATGATGAAAAAAATAATAAAGAGAAAGGTGACTAGGGAAATGAGAGTGAAAAAAGAAATGTTGAATCTTTTGAACCGCAGAAAGTTAAGAATAAAATAATGTATTTAATGATGTAGTTGTAGAATTAAGAAATAATATAGCAGAAAGGAAAGAACTAAATCCTCATTTTAGAAAAAATCGAGATAAATCCTTTGCATTAATACTAAATGGTGCCGAATCCTAAGAGAAACAAAAAAAAGAAAAATAAAATAATTATATGTTATCAGAAGAACAATTATGTGATAAATTTTTGAAAGGAGAAGATATAGATTCAACGAATATTGATTTACCTTCTACCAAACCGAAAAAAATCCTGATACTTGTTTGTCTTTTAATAAAATAGATGTTGTTCATGCCCATGTTCCATCTATCAAAGACAATGGAAATTCAATAGTTGGTCATCAAATGGTATGTCTTGTATCACAAGAAATTAATTGTAACATATTCTCACTGGTAAAAATAATTTAAGAACAAATGATAAACTTCATGATGATGTTTGAAAATAAATGGAGGAAGGAGCCACAGAAGCACAAGTAGAAGAAGAATCTAATTAATGAACCTTAAATTAATAAATTTAAGAATATGTTCCTAGTTTAGAAAATTAAATCGAAGGAAAAGAAAATTAGGGAGATGATAAAGATGTTGAATTAGAAGAAGAATAAGATAGAGATGAATAGGATAAAGGTGATCATGAGATTAAAGAAAATGATAAATAAGTTATGTCTAGTACATTTTCCTTATGTAATTATGTTGGTTTTTAGTAGACTTTCATCTTTAGGAAACAAAAAAAGAAAAATCTAAAAGTCATGAGAATCAAATGTTAACTTCAGTTCAAGAAGTTGAATCTTCAATAAATAAGGAATTAAAAGAGAACAATTTCAAAACCAAAGATGATAAAGACTATTCTAATAACAGAAATAATAATTATGATGATGGTTTAATTCAAATTTATGATAAATTAAAGAAATACCAAGAATAAAATCATCAGTTTTAAAGAAAGAATTTAAAGGAAAAGGAAAACAATGTGAAGTGGGAACCAGTTATCCCAAAATTCATTTTCTTTGATA
This sequence comes from Viscum album, assembly GCA_963277665.1. Classification (NCBI taxonomy): domain Eukaryota; kingdom Viridiplantae; phylum Streptophyta; class Magnoliopsida; order Santalales; family Viscaceae; genus Viscum; species Viscum album. The sequence goes on along the minus strand of OY728157.1, from coordinate 1,448,949,114 downwards.
ATAAGACAATTCTAATTCACTTAGGAAAAATTATTATAAGGGAGTTGATTATATAGTTAAAGAATTGAAAATATTTTAAAGAACTATTATTTTTTTAAATCATGAGTTTCTATGACAAATGATTCATGATACTCTCAATCAATGACCAGAATCATAAAATATTCTGATACAAATGGTGATCATACTTGAAGCAATGTTAAAAACTCATCATGAAAATTATCAGGATAATATACAATATTTTAGTGAAGTCACAATGTGGTTTTCTAATATAAATTATGATCTCGATGTTTATGATGAGAATTTCAATGATATAATGAATTATTTTAATGATTTCATAGATTACATTGATTGGTTATGCAAATGTATGGAAAAGAGGATGAAGAATGAGAAATATATCTGATTTCATGAAATCAAAGTGCTCAATGGGATGTTGAAATATATCTTCTAATATAATTCTATACTCAATGATTAAAAATATGAAATCATATTCGTAAAGAATGAGAATGATGTTTTGGAAACGAAACTTCGGATTCAGGAAGACTAGGACAATAATCAAGATGAACTATTTGAAATTATTTTGGGAAAAAATAAAGAGCTAAAAAATGATTAAGACTATCTTAAGAACCTTGATAATGATGAAAGATTATTTTGTTAACTCTTGTTTTATATATTTTGTAAAAATAAATTTCAATGAATGAATTTTTAATCTATTCACAATTTGTTAGATTATCAACCAATTCATAATTGGTTTAATGTTATTTGATTAATTTTAAATAATCAAGTACAACCAAATTTTATTTTCTATATCTATTTCCCAATCCCTTTTCAGGTACATAAAAAAATTTCACTATTTCTTTTTAAAAATTTCAATGGGGGAAATTTTATAGTAAGGGGAGATATTTTATGTGAGGGTAAAAAATATCATTAAAGAAAAGAATATGATCCTTAGGGGGAGTTCTTATCCTAAGGGGAATTATTCATATTCAAAATTATATTTATATGAGTTATAAAATTAGGGGAGATAATTATAAATGTATAATTCTTAATACATTTTACCAAAAAAGTTAACAGGATTAAAATTTTCACGGTTATTTATTATTTAAGTTAGGTGGTTTGTACTTTCCAAAAAGGGGGAGAATGTTGAGTCAAATGCTGCTTTTTGAATTTTCCATTTTTTTATTTTGGAAATCACAATTCTTTTCTTTAATACTTAGTTACTAACTATTTCATGTCCAAATAATTTTAAGTATGTTTTTTAGAGAACATATATGTTTTAGGATACTTATAATTAGTTTTTATTTATTGATGAATATAAAAAAAATTATTCATTGAATTTATCATAATGATAATAGATCCGATAATGATAAAATTCACCTTTATCAAACAATATTTAATGACTTTTTGTTTCAACATTATTCATAAAAAAGTATTATAATCATACAAGACATCAAAATAGATAACATCAGAATCAGAATCATAAATAAATTTATAATGACATTTTATATGGAAATCCATAGGATTCATCTCATATTATATTCTAAAAACAGAAAATTATATTCAATCAGAATGGAATACATTTTTTACTTTAATTGTGTATAAAAAAATGTTGTACAATCTGTTAGGATATGACCAGTGAAGTTCTAGGTGTCTAAGTAATTGTGAAAAACTCAGATAAACTATAATTGTCTGAGGATCAAGATGTTTGTTGGAAGATTACCTATTAAATCCTAGTCATTCAATGCGTTTGAAAAGAGACAAAAAGATACACGGAGCAAAGTGATGATCAATTTCATTTGGAAAATATCAATGTGTGAGAGTTCTGAAGCTTACAGAAGTGGATGTTTTTTCCTTGTACTTGTAAACTCTATGAGTTTTATTTTGTAGTCACAAAAACCAATCATGCAAATACGTTCGAGGGCTCATGGGGTAAGAAAGAAAAAAAAATCAATCATCATATCAAGGTCTTGTAAGGATAGTGTGATATAAATTCTAATCAATATATCGAGGGCTCATATAGCTAGTGAGATAGAAAAGTAGATAATCACATTGAGGGCGTTCTATGATAATGTAAAGACAAACATTCTTGTATGTATAAAACAAGGTACATTTATCCAAGGTTATTGGATACCCTACTCCTTGGAATTATAAAACTGTATTCATTTATATTACTTGTTTTATTATATGTATTTAATTTTGACTAGAGTTGTAATATAATGTGAATCCTTTTATATTCATCTCTCTATTTGTATTTTGTTTATTGTAATAACTTTGATTATGATAATATTTTTTACTATGTATTATTTTGTGAATTTGATATTACTATAATTATAATTCTATATTAATTAAGAGATAATCATTACCTTCTTTATTACTCTGAAATATCATAACAATTGTGATTATGATTATTTTTGTATTCATGAATACAATTAAAATATAATTACATTCACACTGCATATTTATTATGATTATATATGATAGTAAGATAGATTAAATTTATCATTATGACCTGTTGAATTAAATATCAAAGTATACCTGATCATGATATTTTTATTATCATACCTAGTGGCCATGTCTGATTATCATTTAAATACTTAGGATGTTTTGTTAATATGATTTTTCTAACCATGTTAAACTATGTTTCTTTGGAGGTTAAAAATGAATACTTTTAAACGTAAAATTATCCAACATATTTTATTTATTCATATTCATATAAATTATGATCCCAATGATTTCAAGTATAAAATAAAAATATATTAATACTGAAAAAATCTTCACTTATTTTGAATGTTTTAAACACAGTTCAATTTTTATAGTGTAATTAGAACATGTATTTGACAATAAGAACTTGTTAGCATTCATTGAATTTAATTTGATGATGTTTCTATAAAAATCCCAATCATTAATTGATCACACACATACTGGCATCATCCTCACATTAAGTAAATCATCATAATTGACAAAAAATGAAATTCGACTCAAAGTGAACTTCAATCTCCCCATTTGGATTTATTTTTTCAATACAAAAAAACACCATATATGGTAACATTTATGTTTTTCTTTCTCCCCCTTACTGACAATGATAAAAAATAATAAATATAGGACATAACCTCTCTTGAATCATATTATTATACTTTTAATATTAAAGCTCATATTTTCTGTTACAAATCAAAATTTTGTAATATATATCTATAGAAATAAATTTAATTTTCTTGATTGCTTTGTTTACTTGTAACACCAACTTTAGATGAACCATGACATACTATTGATAGATCATTATCAAATCTGGAAGTTATCTCTTGGTTGTTAAATGGGTAAGAATGTATAAGACTAACTAAATTTTAAGAAATAAACTTTTACACCAATATAAAATGAATTAAAGGGATGTCAATTAATTTTAAATGAAAATAAAAAACATTTTAAAATAAAATATTTTTTTTTATTTTTTAGAAACAGATTTTATGAATGTAAGATGTTTTTATATTAATAAATTTAATTAATCAACTATAATGAATTATTGTACTAATATATATATATATATATATATTAAATAAAATTTTTTCACATACATTTATAGTTTTTACTATGCATGGGATAAGAATAAATCCATTTTTATGTTTAAAAACACGTTTTCTAAAATATGATTTTTGTGGTGTTTATGTATTTATATTAAAAATAATTTATTTCACTTCAAGAGATTGAATATTGAAAAATAGATACCATATTTAGAATCCAGAGGAACAAATTTGGTGGATAGATATCTTTTATTTTTGTTCAATATAATTAGTAACCATGGTGGATATTTTTCAATTTGATAAGGGTAAAATTGGAGAAATATTGTTAGAACAATGAGATATGGTCTCAAAATCAACCCAAAACATTCCTTTATCCTATTTCATGGGTATATTTCAGCTAGTTCCATCCAATGTGTTAATATATATCCATTTGTTTCCATTTATCCTTTATTAAGACATTTATACTAATTTAAGGGTAAAATAAATATAATGTATCACTCTCATGAATGTAATAACTATAATTTTTTACATAAGGATAATTAGAGATAAGTTTGGTTATAAATGTTACTTTTAAATAAAAATTAATTTATTAATCATTGTATTTTATTTAGACAATTTTTTATTAAATAATTACCTTAAATGCATACATAACGCTGATATATTATTTATTCAATTAATAGAAAACATTTAAAAAAAATAAAAGTAATACAATTTAGAAGAATCATTGTGATTTTTGAATTTAATAGAATAATAACACATTTGATATTTTCTAATGGTTTAGATTCATATTTAATCTTTGTCTTGATATCATTAAAGTCAAATTAAATAGATTGTGTAAAATTGACATTAATGGTATTTTATTAAAAAAATTATTTTATTATTATATTTAAAAATAATAAAAATATTTAAATATTAATAATAGGATTTCATTGGTCTAAAATGAAATCTTTTTTCTATTGAAGATCCAATTTTTTCCTTACAAGTAAAATTATAACACTATAATATAAAATATCCATTACCGTATTTAAGATTAAAAATGGTTAACCAAGGGGTTAAACCAATAACTAAGGTTAAAAATGAAACAAATGTGTAAAAATTTATTTGGATGATGATATTTTTTACACTATCTTTATTCAAATATATGACCAATTGGAATCATTTTTATTTAGAATAACTTAGTTGTATTTTATAATTTTTCATATTAATAAGTGTGACCTCTCCTTTTGTTATAAAAGGAAACACCTTATGTCTTTTATTTACAGCACTTTGAGCCACCTAGATCAAACAAATTATAAAACAAATACATGACAAATTCCATTATCCTTATTATAGTTGTAATGGTATTCCAAAAATACCAACCCTAGGGTTTTTATGATGGGATTTAAAGGAGTTCATTCAAATAAGATGTAATCTCTTTAACCGATCACTTACTTTATACTTATTATTTTACCTCCAAAAATATATGGTATTTACCATAAAATAACAATTTTAGTATCCTAAATATACTAAAATGTTATAACTATTTTGAAACCTCCATTATTCACTATATTTTCCATGAAATGAAAAATGATAACATCACTCGTTCATATGTGTGGACTACCATAACCAGAAAGCGTTGTGATTCATTTTTAATTTACAATTTACATGAATGATAATAAGTACAGATTTAGGAAATATATATGATATAATTATTATTATTTATCATGGAATTATTATTTACCTTTCATTCATTTTATATATTGAAAAGTTAAAATAATGTTCATGCATACGTACGACCTACCGTCTCCATGAATGGTGTAATTCATTTATTTATATCTACCTCCAAGGAAAATTATATATATATATATATATATAATATGATAATTATATAATTATTGAAATTTTTTATATTATAAAACCATGATCAATGTACTCTACATGAGATAAATTGACTGATATCATGTGTAATTATTGTTTTCAATCATCCTTTAAATGTTTCCATAGTTCTTTAAAAATAATTTTTTTCGTAATACTTGGTTAATTTACAATTTTAAATAAGTGATTTCAATATGTAAAGCGTATTTTCTACAAGAAATCTTCTTAAAATATATTTAAAGTATTTTAACCTATGTAGACATATATATTTTTTGAATATTATGATTTAATATGAGTATAATATAATGAAAACATCCACATTATTTATTTGGAAGGTTTATGTTTAGTTTCCCTTGAGAAAGTATTGAAACTTTGTATGTTATTTCATCAAATATTAATAGTTTCTGATTCTTAAAGATTTTTGATTAAGTTGTATTGTTTATTCATATGATGCATACATTGAACATATTATGCAATGTCTAGGGAATGGAATTAAACATACAGTTGATGTATTGGTAGGTCTCATGGGGATAAACATGTTGGTTATTTATCTAAGGCCATACCCATCTACGTAGATGTCTCCGCATGCATAAGGCCTCAACAAAAAGTTTTATATGTCTAATACTATGGATTATATCATTATGAAATTAATTATTGATGTCTATGTGATTATTTTTAATGTTATGATATCGATGGATAATATTAAATATTATGTCACTATTTATATTGAATTATTTGATTGTCATTTATTCCTACTATATCAATCATTCCTAATTTAGTTCATGTTAGATTATGATGCATGGATACCCTTATTGAGCATCTAATCTCACCCCATTCATAAGTTTCATTCCCCCAAGATTCCAAAAAGTGTAATATGATTTATATGAAACGATATTCTAGATCTAATAATAATGTATTTAAATAAAATCATTTTTTTATTTCATGTTCTCAAATGTATGTGAGATACATGTATGTAAATAATTTATTAAAACCACTGCAATATATGTTCCTTTCGAAGGTGATAACTTACATCTTGTGCCAATGTAATAATTTAAACAACAACTCTAGTCTAAAAAGGATGGGTTATTTATAGTTAGTATCAATGAAAGTATAATAGAATCCTTGGGAACAAGATTTAGGAAATTATAAATTAAGGAACATAACCATATGAATGACTTTGAGGATAAGTCTACATAAGGATAACATCCAAAAGTTAAGGTAAGGTAGAGATTATTTGGTTTTCCAAGAAATACCTCATATAATTGATAATACATATAGACATGGTTCTACCATATATTCATCTAGGGATGATAAACTCAAAAAGAGTTCTTCCAGTATATCTTAGTAATCATTCTTGATTATAATGAGGGTGACCTTACTACTTAACTGTTTTGAAAATATTGGGGATACACTTTAGTTAATTCACATTTTCCTTAAAAATAAATATAATGGATTTGTAGTTGGGGTTTGGCATAGTGGTAATCACCGCATAATTCAAAATGAAAATGGGGGTTCAAAACCCATTGGGCGCAAGCTACTGTAGCAGTACTGTATCAGTATTGTAGCAGTGGTGGCACTGTAGCAACGACTTGCACTGTAGCGGCGGCATGTCATTGTAGTGGCGACAGGGTACTGTAGCGGCGGTGGGTACTGTGCGGTATTGTAGCAGTGGGGGTACGATAGAAGTACTATTCACAGAATGGGACTTGGGCCAAAAAAATGGGCTTACGGGGCATATAATGGGCTAATTTCCCACTAGGCCTTCAGGCTATGTAATAGGTCTCCCTCTACCCAGTAAAATATTTATTTGAATTACATTAATAATAAATGAGGCTTCGGCCCAAACCTTTTAAAAAAATGATTTGAAAATATTTTTATGAAATGAGAATGTTTCCAGAAAACCATGTTAATGATTATGATATTTGATGTGCATAAAATTTGAATTTATCTTAAGTGTTTCACTAGTTTCAAAATTATATGTTATAATTAATAATGTTATGATATAAACTAGTCTATTCCAATTTTTAATATGGAAACAATAAAATGGAATAGATACATTATTAATTTATGTAGTATATGTTAGGATTTAATTATATAGAATTATATTAACGTTGGATTTGGAGCATGAGTTAGATATAAACAAATTATAACTATATTAGGGCAACCAAATTAGGTTTAACCTATAACCATTCTTGTATGGAGAATCATACTGATCCATAATGTGCTTTAAAAATTTTAGGAAGATTCATATGAAAACAACATCCATCATTTAGTGAAACTACAGTCTATATGTAGCTCATAAATACATTTATCCCTTAGAAATTATATTTATTTTCAAATTAATTAATGGTAGAAGGATTTCATGGATGTTTACTATATCATGATGGATGAGGATTAATAGTGGTTGTCGATTCAAAGAACTATTAAAGTGGAGGAAATTGAGAGCATGAATTGGATGGATTTTAAGGTGAATTCTTGGAAAAATAAAACCTCATAAAAATGAGTAGATATGGAGAGAAAATACTATAGTCTAAGTAAAATGGATGTTTAGAATGTTTCTATGTATGAATATAAAATTACAAGGTTAAAAATTCTTGTTGAAGACTATGTAGGTAATCCAAAGAGAAGGAATGACTCTTTATATAATGGGATTAGTACAATACTTTAAAGAGAGATGGTATTCCAATCATTCTCATAATACGAGGATATAATATATTGTTCTTTAAAGATTAATAAAAAATTCTCAAAGACTTATTTAATCTATGGAAGGTAAGAGAATAATAGGATTATAGATAAAAATTGAAAAGGGGAATAATTTAGAGTCTAATTTTCCAAAATGTGATGCTTATGGAAGGAAACAACTATGCATATTCTTAAAATGAAAATGAACTTTCTTTAGGTGTAGAGAAAAACAGTTTCATACTCATGAATACATGGTTAAGGTAGAATCTATCAATATATAGTGATTTAAATATAAGGTCTTGTGGAAATATTCCAACCAATTCATAAAACATAATGGGAACATAGAAAAATATAATCAAATACCAGATGTCCAAGATCATGCAATTACAATATCTAAAGTTAAAGTTCCAATCAATAGGGTGAAAGGTATAATTATCATCCATTCTATGATTTTAAATGTTTATTTGATTCTTTCTCTACCCACTATTTTATATCAATTTAATTTTCTAATAGTATTGAATCACTACCTCATTTACTAGATATTGAGTTGGTAGTGAAATCTCTCAAGGGAAGTATGACCACATCTGAAGTATGCAACTCTTATCTGATAGTTGTTTGTGGGAATGTTCTTCCAAGAAAGCCTTTGTTCTTCCACTAGTTGAATTTAATGTAATTTTGGGTATGAATTCTCCCTCTCTATATAGACCACGTATCAATTTTTTTTAGAAGTGAGGTTACATTAATTTTTTGGAACTAATTGAGTTTCTCTGATTAAAAAAGCAACTCATTGAAAATATAGATAAGGGATTCATTCATCGTAGTGATTTTCCATGGGGTGAACTTGTTTTTTGTGAATAGATAAGATATTCTAGACACACTACCAAAAAGGAGTATCCCGGGAAGAGGATTCAGAGCAGGTGCACTTACCAAAGTAGATCCAAATGGATTTGTCAGAATGAAAGGGTATGCCTATGCCATCCGGACCAGCTTGTGCTTGCACGGGAAGCCTAGCCATATGGCCATGCAAAGGTGGAGAGCTACTATCATGATGCAGATACTGGGTAGGGGAAATTCCTCGTAAATAGTCTGGTTGAATTCCCTAAGACCTTTGGCTCATGTAATCTCTTAATCCTATGGGCCATGTAATCTCTAAGCCTACAGGGCCTTGTAAGGGTTCCCTCTCATCCCTTGAAAGGGGGGTTATCAAAAAATAAAATAAAAATGAAGGCCTTCGGGCCATTCGGGCAAGAAGAATTTATTTTTCGATGATTTATCTTTAATATAGATATCATTAGATAAGGTTCAAAAAGGACGATATACCCATGAAAACATTCTAAATGAGGTATGGTCATAAATTTATTGTAATTACATTTGGACTTACCGATGTTGTTTTTATGTTTATGAAATTACTGGATAGAGTCTTCAATGATCAACTTGACCATTTTATGGTATTCTTTATATATAATATTTTTATATACTTATTGATAAATTATTAACATTATGGAAATTTGACAATTGTTCTAAATACACTCAAGAGTGAGTAGTCATATGCTAAATTTTCCAAGTGTGAAATTGGGATTCAGAATGATTCTTTCCCGGGTCATATAATATAAAGTGAGGGTATGTCAGTGGATCCTTCAAAGGTGAATGTTTTTGATAAATGACATAGATTAGGCATTGTAACTGAAATCCATAGTTTCTTAGGTAGTTTGGATACTTCTAACGCTTTGTGATGGATTTACCTAACTATCTAATACAGTCACCAAGTGGAACCATAAGTGATTTATGTTCTTATTGAGATATTCATGTGAAGAAAATTTCAAAGAACTGGAGATACTGTCAGTCAGCATGCCCATGCGTACAATACCCTTTAGTGTATAATAGGTATTTATCAATACTAATACATTAAATAATGGAGTTGTATGAAACCTCGTGAAAAATGACATAGTGATGTCATATTCCTCTCTCTATTAAAAAATTCATGAGAAAAATTATCTGAATAATGATTTTGAGTTGGTAGTATTTTTTATTTCATTAAATATATAGAGGAATTATCTACATGGAAAAATGTGTGATCTATAAAATAATCCTAAATTATTGAAGTATATATTTACCAAATATGAGTTGAATATATACCAAATATGATGGGTGGAGTTTATCAAAGATTCTAATTGCTTAATAAATTACCACACTAAGAAGGAAACAAAGTTGTATGATGCTATAAATCAGAAATACCACACTAGATTTTCTATAATGAAGATTTAAAGAGATATAATATTTATGGATTTCCATAATATGTATCTTGAAATCATTATGAAATGGGAAAGATCATATATTTATCTAATAAATTTTCAACCATCCATCCATGAGGGGATGAAGAAGGTGTAGAAGGACGTTGTGGAATTACAAAAGAAGCTGAGGAATGTTCTTGAGTTTAACAATGATAATGCTGGAATGATTGTGTTCAAGAACAGAATATGTGTCCTTTTAATTATAGATTTAATGAAGGACATATTAGATGAAGCTCATAGTTCATCATTATATATTCATCATGGAATTATGAATAATTATAGAGATTTGAAAGAGTATTTCTTGTTGGATAATATGAAAATTGATATTGAGTGTATGTATCTTGATACATGGTATGTCAGAATGTTAAGGCTAATAAATTTAATTCAAGGGTAATGTTGCAATCATTTTACAAACCATAATGGAAATGAGAAAACATAACTACAAATTTTTATTAAGACTCCCCAAAACATCAAAATGAAACAATTCTCTATGGGATGTAGTTAATGGACATACAAAGTCTGCACAATTCATTTATATTAGTGAATATTTTTCTCTTTATCAAATCTCCATAATATATGTTAAAGAACTATTAAGGTTTTAGGGAGTAACACATTCTATTGTATCTGATCAGGATTTATGTTTTACCTCGACGTTTTGGGAAAGTCTCCAGCTTGATTTTGATATTTATTTGAGTTTCAACACTATTATCATCCTAAAATATAATTTTACATTCATAAGATAATTTAAATTATAGAAGACATTATTTGGGATTTGTATATGGATTTCAATGGAGGTTTGGACTAACAACTTTCATTGCTGTAATTTTCTTAAAAAATTGCTTTCACTCAAATATTTAGATGTATCCTTATGATGACCTCTATTTAAATATGTTTATAACTATAATATATTGGAATGAATTTGAAAAAACAAATAAATTAGGACTTCATCAATATGATGAAAGGATAGAGAATGTTAGATCCATTCATCAACACCTTAGGGCAGCACAGAATTAACAAAAAAAGATATGCTGAAAACATGGAAGAGTTATAGATTTTGATATAGGTGAGAATGTATTTATATGAATTTATATTTGGAATAATGTAATGAGATTTATAAATAACGAAATTTATATACCTTGGTATATTTTACCCTTGGATATTACTAATTTTATTGGGGTAGTAGCATATCTCTTCGCACTTCAACCAAATCTGTCTTAAGTTGACGATGTTGTTCAATCTATCTATCCCGAGGAAGTATATACCTAATCCATTAAGATGAACTGAATTCTGATGTCATAAAACTTTATTATGATATCTCACATGATGAACAACTATTGGATATTCTGTATGGTAGACAGTATATTCTATGAAACAAGACCACTCACCCGGTTAAATAATTGTGGTGAAACTATAAATTTGATGAAGCTACTTAAGAACTTGAGGATCTGATTAAACAAAGATATCCTCATTTTTTAATATCAAAGTGATAGACTTCATAGGGAGAAATTCATTTTATATGGGATAGAATGTATCAACTTTAGAATTTATGATATATCACTTATAAAAAAATTAATTTTCTTCATAGCTAACTTTATAGGCAAAACCATGTTTAAACAAACCATGACATACTATTGAATTATTATTATTTAATGTGATTGTCTATTACTATCCATTTGATTGGACTGTTTGAATATGAATAAGTAAATTATGAAATATGTGAGGTTTTTACATGTATAAAATGAATTCATTGGCTATAAATTAGTTAGAAATGAAAATAAAAATCAATTCAATGTAAAAGAGTTGTTTTTCTGAGAGATAATTTCTATTCAAAAAATGTGTTTTTATCTTAATAAAATTAATTGATCAATATTGATTAAATATTTTAATGAAATTAATATATTTTATATTAAATAATTTTTTTACATTCATATAAAGTTTTTACAAGGAATGAGATAAGAATAAATTAAATTGTATGCTTAAAAACAGATATATCTAAAACATATTTTACATTTCATTTTATGATTTTATATTAAAATTGATTTATTACACTTCTATTTATCCAATCAATAAATATGGATAAAATATTCAGAAGGGGGATGAATATTTTTAAATATTTCTCTTATTTTTTTTAATAATGAATAATAAAAATGGAAAATATTTTTCACCTCGGTAAGGGTAAAATGGTTAAAATAAAACCATTAGATAGGGTCTCAAAATCATCCTAAAACATTAATTTATAATATTTAATGGGTTTATTTCATCCATTTACAACCATGTATTGTATATATTTCCACTTGGTTATAATTTTCATTTATTATAAAGTTTATATTAATTTTTCTAAAGAGTAAGTTCAAAATTTCACTCTCTTGAATTTAATAACACCATAATATTTACATTAGTATAAAAAGGGGATATACTAGGTTATAAATATTTATTTTAAAAATAAATAAATTTTTTATAATGGAAATTTATTTATTATTTTTAATGATTAGATAATTATGTAAAACACTTACGCAACACTGATATAGGGTTTATTTAATTAATAGAAAAATAAAATAAATGATTTTGAAAATATTAAAAGTAATACAATTTGGGAGAATTATATTGATACAAGAATTTGATATATTAATATAATATATTAGGGATGTGTGTAAGATTTCTATTCAAATATCATCTTTTTCTTAAATTCATAAAATTTAAATTTAATTAGTAGTGTAAAAAATTACATTAATGATTTTTTATAAAAAATAATATTTTTTAAATTATTTAAAAAGTCATAAAAATATTAAAATTGGAATATCAGGATTTTAATAGGTTTTAAATTTCAACTTTTTTATATTTTTGGTTTAATTGATACCTCATAAGTAAAATTATAACCCTTTAATATTAAAAATCTACCACTAAAGTTAAGAATAAAATTGGTTAAAATATGCGTTACACCCAATGGTACGTATTAAGATGACATAAAAAACTATCAAAATTTCATTGGATATTGGTATTTCGACCTTAACCTCTTTTTATTCAAATATTTTTCAATTTGGATGAATTTTTATTGATAATTAATTAGTTATATTTTAATTTTTTTAATTCTATGTAAGTCATTTCTCTTCCTTATAAAAAGAAATCGCCTCTCTCTTTTCCTTACCCCACTTTAAAATATCAAGTGTGAAATCTTGAACCCAATTCATTCAATAATAACTTAACCAACTTGGAACATGACCTCAATCTCACCTTCCCATATGCCAGAGCTTCTCAACTAGCAATGAGGGTCTTTTGTGGAACTATGGGGAGACTATACCCGCTTGATCAAAGTGTAGCATAGTTTTGTATCCATATCAATAAATAAAGAAAGAATAATAGATAACCAAAGTGTAGAATTATAATCATCCATCATATAAATAACAATGTGAAATAAGTCCATCAATTTCATATTCAATAATAATGATCATGGAATTCTATAACAAAAAATAAATATAGGGGATCCGGGAAAAATACAAATAGAGAATCTACATCTATACTAAAGGAGGGTGTCTTACCATACACGTGTCGCCACCTCTTTATTATTAATCCTTCAAATGTGTTCCTTCCCACTAATTTCATTCATTCCATAACCCTCCCTAACACAATTTTTCTTCAACTCGACCCTAGGGTTTTAAACAACCTTTATTATGCAACCTCTATTCATTCAATCAGCCCACACCTCTAACACATTTCTTTCTAGTCCACCCTATGGTTTCTTCATAACTTCAATTTTATGACCTGTACTCCATGTCGGATGATCTACACCGAAAAATAAAAGTTCTCATTCATTTGTGACATCCAAACACCACCCCTCCCCTCATTCTCTATTCATAATGACACCACTGGGAACTGACTTCTTCCACCTCTCCATCTTCTACAAATCCATAGTCTCATCACAAGTAGTATATAAATATCCCTATTGCTTCACCTAAATCTATAATGGATCAATCATTCCCCTTGTGACACCTTCTTTACATTCCTAGAAATTTGTGTGATTTCTTCGTTGTTAATATTCCTTCATTTGTTGACGCATTCCACTACTGTGGTCCTTCAGTTTCCCCCTTGTTATCCATCCATTCCTCCACAATCACTCTTCTCTTATGTAAGCCATTTTTAGTTATTTTATCTCCAATCGTCAATTTTTATTTATTTATCATGGGTTAATAATCTTTCTTATGTCATTGCAATACATCTATTTTCTCCATTCACCAATTAAAAAATCTATTTCAATTGTTAATACATTATTTAGTCCACTATTTGTATTTTTTGGGGTCATACTTATTTTTTACAATTCTTCAGTAGACTCCTTATATTGGAGTCCCACTTATTTCAACTTATTCTTATAAATAACACTGGCACCCCCATTCTAGATTTATATCTCAGTGTTGTTGTTTCATTACTTGATGCATGTTCTTCCAATTTTGATTTTATTCACTATCTCAATATTAATTCTAAATTTCATGATAATTATAATTGTGACAAATTTCTTTACACAACTTCTTTGATTTAGGTTTCTTTTCCACCATCTTCTATTTGGAGCGGAATGGTAACAAAGATTAAAGGTAATTTTTTCATCTATGAAATTATTTCATTTTTATTTCTATTTTAATAACTATATGAGGATTGAATTAATCACAAATAACATTAATATTTCAAACCATGCTTTTACAAGGGATTAATACAAATTTTTTTTATCAGAGATCCTATGTCGAGAAAATCGTTTTATCAATCTCATCAATTTTTATAACCTGGAACCACGTCATATATTATTTCTTATTTATCATGATAATTTTTTCTATTATTTATCAATTAAATTTTTGTCGGTTTTTTTTATAACTCAGGTAAATGAAATAAAATCCCTCTACTATAGTGAATTTTTTCAATGTAAGTTGTTTTTTTATGTCCACGGTGTTGCACACCACTCCATGGATGAATTACATAATGAAAAACCATATTGTATCATGTTGTGTATGTGTTAATAGACATATTGTATATTGTACACAAATCCACGAGTGATTTCTTATTTATTATCCATGTTTTATATTATTAACGTGGTTATTTTCAATGTCACAAGTTTCTAAGTTCATCATTTTGTTGTCTAAAGCAGTTTTTATAAATTTTAACTAAATATTGTATTCTATAATTTTTATTAATTATTTAATGGTTTTTTGAATTAATTCAAATTTAAAATTCACACAGTTGATCTAGGAAATATTGTTATTATAGAATTATGATCAATGTTACATGCCTATTTTATTATCTCTATTGTGATCCATTTACATAAATAAAACATTCTGTGTTTTTGCTTCATTTTCAATTTGGTTTTTTAGTGATCTATTATTAATTTAGTTGTATTTATCAGTTTTTAGTTACATCATATTTGATTTTAATTGTTTATTGGTTGGAATAATTAATTTTTGATTATAAATTACACGGCTTCTATGAATGTGTTTTAGAGAACACATTTTTGTGTGAATGTGATATAAATTACATGTTTTTGCGGCATGTTTTGTTGATTTAATTCATTTTTTCTCTCTAAAAATTTGTATATTAGACTAATTTATGTTATCTATATGAATTTAATTATTTTTTATGTGCTATTTCCTATTATAAAAATCTATTTTTATGGATAATTTATATGATGATATGCTATTTTATACAGTAGTTCATGATGAAATAATGGGATATTAATATTGGACATATATGTATATTGAGAGTAGGTTTATCATTAATTTTTCTTTTCTCAGTGCATATGAATAAATAAAAAATAATTGGAATGTATTTTATTACCATCATTCCAGTTATATTACTTTAAAAATTTCTATAAATTAGCAGTTCAATAACATGTTTTTAATACTCCCAATACCCTAATTTATTTAGAATTAATATTTGAACTATTTAAACATACATTCCATCATAAAGAAACCATTTTAATATTATATGATTGTTTTTATGTTAAAAATTAAACTGTCATATTATTACCTAAATTAAAACTCATTATTTCAAAAATATAAATATTTAATTTAATATTATAGGATTAATTATGAGTTTCAAGGACTTCTTTTGTGTTTCAGGTATTAATAGGAATTGACGAATT
This sequence comes from Viscum album, assembly GCA_963277665.1. Taxonomy (NCBI): domain Eukaryota; kingdom Viridiplantae; phylum Streptophyta; class Magnoliopsida; order Santalales; family Viscaceae; genus Viscum; species Viscum album. The sequence goes on along the minus strand of OY728157.1, from coordinate 1,448,932,657 downwards.
TTAATGATTTTAAAAGGAAAATAATTACCACATTATCCATCCCCATCACGAGTAAAAAAACTAAACTGTAGAATTTTTGTATTTCAATTTTTAGATAGTTTTAATTCATTTTTTTCAAAAATTATATTATCCATACCAAAAGTCATTGTTTCTATTATTAATATTATAATTATGGTCATTGTTTTTTTGTTTTCATCCATATCCTTAGTTTTTGTAGAAGAAATCTATGGACCATCATCATCCATTAACTATTATAGACTCATGAAAACTCCTCTAATATAGAACCTTATAATTATGAAACTATATCAACCATTTTTTAATTTTGAATTTGAACATAATGGTATGTTTATATGCTGTATTTCTATGGATCTATTTGAGATATTCAACATCATTTACTATTGTTAATAATATTTTTATTATAATATTAAAAAATTAAATTAAATATACACTATTGGATATATAAATATCTGGAATTAATTACATTGATATATGCTATATCATTATTAAATTCATTTATAAAAAAACTCCCCATCAATTAGAAGCAAAAAATGTTAATTAGTTGTATCGTTTCCTTTTTTGGCATTCATTAACATTCAACTATATTTCTATATTACATAATTTTCTTTAATAATTTCACATTAGCATATAATTATCAATATATTATTTTTAGATAATTGTTTTTCAATGTATGAGTAGGCTATATTGATGTTTAATGTAAAATATCAACTCAATGTATTCCACTTTTGTAATGTTTGAGATAAAAAAACACTTTAAAGTGGTGTTTACTATATACACTTGAACTCATCTATTATTACATGATTCCAAATACGTTATTTATATTTGAAGCTTTAAATTCTATCCATCTATTACACATGGAGTTTATTCTAGTTTGACCTATTGAAAAACCATTGGTGTTAGTGTGAATTACTATGGATCTGTTTAAAGTCAATTATTGTACTACCAGTTTTTCATTATTAATTACAAAAAAAATATTTTATCCATTCATTGAATTAGATTAATTATCATTTAATTATTTAGTAATAATATTTTTTAATCACATAGACTAATTTTACAGAAAAAAATGTATCATCCTAATAAAAAGGCATTATTTTCAAATTCAACACTTATGACTGCATTTTTAAGGCTTCATTTGACATCATTTAAAACATTTAATGTTGGGTGTAATTTTTTTACTTAATAAAATTAAATTAACTATATAATGATTAAAATATAAATATTTTTAATTCATACCTTTGATTTATGTTTCATTATTTTGAAATAGATGTACTACAAAAAACCACTCATCAATAAAAAATAAAAAATGTTTATTAATTGTATTATTTTCTTTATTGGAATTCATTAAAATTCAACTATATTTCCCAATTATATACTATTTAAGTATAATTATAGTTGAATATAATTATAAATATATTACTTTTATTTATTTATTTATTTTTAAAAGTTGGTGAATGATACATAAATGTTTAATGTAAAGGTTCAATTTAGTGTCTAGTGATTTACTAATGTTGGACTGTAGTAACACTTCGGAATATTGTTTATTGTATGCACTTAAGCTCATATGTTACATGATTCTGTATACACTTGAAATAATCTAATGTTACATGATTCTTAAAGATTATTCTATAGATACTACTCGTATTGTATATCTATTGATGACTCATAATTACATTATTCACATTAATGATGTCTTCATTTTTTCTGAAGAAAGTTCCATTGTTAGAGGATTTATGGGGTTTTCTTAGGAAAATTATTTATTGATGGCGATACAATACATTTTTTTAGATATTTTCTTCTGTATACCAGATTCTTGTGTCTAATGGTTATGGTTCTAGAGGGAGTGCTTTCTAGGAAGAGTTCACCACCAATGAACAACTTACACAATATTATTCCCACACAGCATGGAAAATCTGGTGGGTTAGTTTTTGTTTTTCCCAAAATATATAGAATTATGGATATATAGTTCAAGGAATTTCTTGATTCTGTGGGTGGGATGTGCAACAAATAACAACAATTAGGAAGTCCTTTCTGTGTGTTATATAACACCAGATTCCAGGGAGGATACCCAGAGACCATGATGTGAGTTCTCAGTCCCACACTGCCTTCCCATTTTACTTAATATTATTTTATCTCAAGTATACATGTAAATTCAGGTTGTTTAGTTTTTTTAGGTAATCAATTTAAAACAACATGAATATATTAATCATGAACTTGTTTCATATATTATTACATTATATAAAACTTATCTTTTTTAAATGATAATTCATGAAACAATGGGGTACTTATCATAAATGAAACATGTTTTAAGAGGGGTTTTTAAAATAATTCCAAATTGAGCCTTAATAATGGGTATTAATTGGGGACCAATTTGAATCTATTGATGGGATAAATTTTCCTGGCTATAGTATGATTGATATGTGGTTCACCATGGGATAATATTATGCCTGATTTTTTATTTTTTTAGGAATGAGATGTTTGAAATAGAAGAGAATAAGAATGAGAGTTCATAAATATCTATAAATTATGTAATTTGGTTCTAGGAAAACCAAAAAATATTAAATTAGTGTAATTATTTTTTCAGTTTTCCATTTTTGGTGTTCATTGGGTCATATTTTGTCAATTTTGAATCATTATGTGCTGATTATCTACTAAACATTTTTTAATATTTTTCAATTATATTCTTAAGAAAACTTCCAAAATTTATTATTATTAAATTTTTGGGTAGAATATGTTTTATAACTCTATCATGCTGTTTTTTACATGTACATTTGTTTTCTTTGAGAAATATCAAGATATGATGATCATTATTAGGTATCATGATATCATGATTTTCATTCTATGTTCTATTTTTTTGTTTGTTTAATGTCTTAGTTGTATATTTTGTTTGGAATTAGATCACAAAGAATAATTATTATTTTTAGAAATTGAGGTAAATCTTTAATTAATCATTTTTGAGTTATTTTTATTATTATATTAATTTTTTTTGTTGAGTGAAAATGATCTGATTTGTTTTAGGTTTTTATTATTGTATTTTATTAAATTAGAAGTTTAATTTTTATACATATGTTCACCTTTTACCAGTGTGATTATTCAATAGATAGGATTTGAGAAACTTTTAACGATATTTAACTGAGTAAATTTGTTGATTTCTAAAATCAATGACATGAAGGAAATTTAGGAGGCGACCACCAAAGGATGAAAATTAGTGATAAATAAAAATTAATAAATTCACATGTTGTGATGAAGTGTCTCAATCCTACATATAAGGTCACAGAGTGGAGTCACACTATAATTTAGATAAATACATCATCATTGAAGCGGGGTGAAATGGAATATTTTAGAGTAGTGGATATTTATAACATATTTAAAGCACTAAAATTGGGTTAGTTTTTACTAAAATGATCATATTTTTATTTATACATTTTAATAATTTATTCATTAACGTAATTAAAATCTTTATCATGAATCCCCAATATAAATTTTTATCAAATAATGATGTTACTAATTGTTTTCAATTATATGATTTTCAAACAATTTATCAACCTATATTTGATTATTTCGTATCAATTATTTGTGGATTAAATATGTTAAATATTAACATTGATTATTATGTTTTCAAAATAGGATTAATTTATTGAAAATAATCAAAAATATATAATGTTGTGTGAATTCTTGGGTGAATTAATAGTACTATATAAAAATGAACAAAATACCCAAGGCTATCTTTCTTATAATTTTGAGTATAGGACTGATCCTCTACCCCCTACACCATCCTAACATAGTAATCAAACAACAATAGTAGGTCTCTTTCCCTTTTCCATACTAGCATCCATAAAGTCGGTCTATGTCCCCAATCACAACTTGAATAGGCTTCGAGAGATACTCAGAAGGAAACCTCTAATGGTGTCCTATTCCATCCATCACAGGAGTGTAAAATAATACATTTTCATGTAATAATAAAATCTATAAATTAAATTCAATAAATAAATTACCCCCATAGTTCCAGGATCCAATGGATTGCCAGTCCTTTGATACCTTCTTTTTCTTAAGCCAGAACATCATTGAGTAGATGTTCATAAATTATTTTATCTATAATAGTGTATTAGGACCTGGATCGAAGCCAAGTAATCCCTCTTGAATCATAACTATGTATGATATTTATAATAAGTCCATCATAAAATGTAAGACTCCAACTGAGTCCAAGATTTTTCATTGGTAAAGAAGTCACACTGTTTCATTAATTTATAAGATAAATCAATGGAAATCTATGTCTATTATTAGTTTTCTAACTTGAAACCTAGGTATCACTCCATGTATAACATCAACCCATCACCTTAAAAACATGTCCTATAAATTTCTTATAAGAACCCTAATATTTCTCTATGAGGGATATAAAGTTACCACCCATTGAGTATATCCATGGTTTTCTATATAGTGATCCCTAGACTCATTCATGGTGTATTTATTAATATTACAATAGATCATATCGTTGATAGTTCATATATAGAGTCCAAGTATCACTCATTGGATATATAATGTTCTTCACCATGAGTCTGTACTTGGAAGTCCACATTTGGAGTCCATTTATCCCTCAAGAAGTATATAATGATCTAGATTCCAAGTGAGTCTTTCCATTTCATTCATATGAGTAACCTTGTGTTGTTCATGGTGTGTGATAATTTTATTTACAATTAATTCAATTAAAATAATCCTAATGATTCTGTTCATGTAATTATGAGTAGAATCCCATGTATCACTCTTAGATTGGTAATATGAATTATCATGGGTTATAATTCTAACTATACCATTTAAGTTAACATTTAATCCAATTTTACATCACATTTACATAAATAATTAACCCTCATTCATGGGTGGATAAAATCATATATTATACTAGAAGGACTATCCTCCCATGAATCTTGTTATAAATCTTAATTGGTTATTTTGGTTATTAATAACCACTCAAGCCTATGTGATAAGGGATGATGACCAAGGGAATAAGAACATGGTCTTCCATACCCTCTTTATTTAATTCAAATTATAACTCATTCATTTCATATAAAAATATAAATGAAATGGGTAATGGAACACACCTTAAGAGGTGAATCAAATTCATAGGACACCCATGGAGGTTGTATACAATTTAGCAACACACCCAATGGGTGGTTCAATTGAATGTATGTAACCTTCTTCATGACATAAACTACTCCAATGAATTATATAGGTCGTTACAATTTATTTAATTTAAGGACAATCCCATTTAGAAAGCATCCCTTGGAAAATATATCATTTGACATAATGGAATAATAGATAAATATGAATACTTTAATTGAAAATCATGAGAACAAATACCTTAGATTGGTAGTCATATCTTCTTCAATTTTTGTCCTCTAATCTGGGAAAGAATATATGAAATCAAATAAAAATATAAATTACATAAAAACATGGAATATTAGTTCCCACCAAAATAAAATCCACTAATAGGAATATAAAAGAAAAAATGTGAAAGATGAAAAAAGAGTTTATCGGTTCCCATCCAACGAGACTATCAGTGGCTTGATTGGAGTCTAGAGATAGAAGATACCTCATTTCATAAGAGGATTCATTGAGAGAGATACAAATGAATAAAATCTTATTCATGGATGTGGAAATGAAAAAGAGTGTAGGAATTAATAAGAAACGTGTCTAAAGATTGTATTTTCAACCATGTGAATACTTTTCATAGTTTGGCCACACACATTTACAAACTTTGTTCTAATTGGGAATTACACACTATATAATGAACCCCCTTTAATGAGAGCCCCTCATGGTTTTCACAAAACTTTTCCTAATCATGTAGGGTCACGATCTAAGTTTCACTAAGCGTGTGGGCCAAATGCATGGTTTTCTAAACATTATGTAACCCATGAGGGTGACCTCTACAATAGGTGTGTATTATTTCACATGACCATGTGGCCGATATCACATGTGTTTTTAATACTTTATCTCTTATTTATGGGCCATATTGTTGAGCTACTCGATTACTATTAACTGTGCACCTCAAACAACATCTCTAAAATTCACAGCTCTCGGCACCGAACAAACCTTTTACCCTTTTCAACCATTCAATAAACTCTTAGAAACATTTATGAGAATGAAACAAATGATTAGGTTAGAGAATAAATGATTTTGTACCATCTAAAAAACTATATTATTATAATATTGTCACATTAATTTCACTCATCCCTGAGTTTCCCTTCCAAGGGTAGTAATGTATCTTATGAGAATAATTCTGGTCACTAAGCATGAAAGTTGGCCTCCATCCCCCAATTCTCACCCTATATATGGTCATTATTACATATCACCCATAATAATTGAACTAACCAGCCTTGGATAACCTTCATTCCTTGCTTAACAATGTGAATTGTTTTCTTCTCAAAGGATGCATCATCCTCGAATTAAAACACATCTAGATGAAGAACATGAGACTGATCTGAGTGATTTCAGTGAACTCGAGATACATATAATACACTATGTATGTCTCAAAACATATGAGGTAACTAAAACCAATAGGATATCGGACTGAATATCTTTAAAATATCTAAGGGATAGATGTAACAAGGAGATATATTCCCCTGCATCCAAATCTTTTTATTCCCTTGTCTAGGTAAAGCATGTAAGAAAACATGTGTCTACACCTTAAACTCCATTGGTCCACAATGATGATCGATGCATGGATTATTCCTAGACTATGTTGAAGCAATAAAATTTATAATAAAATAAACCTTATTTGTAGGCTCCAAAATTAGACAAGGGACTATTAGATTTTCATCTCCTGCCTCTAACCTACACATGGGTGAAAAACCGGGCCAACTATATGTGGCATTATAAGAATCCATCTGTAGGGTCTCTTAGAATCTATTACTGAAATTGAACTCTATAAGAGATAAGTGTTTATCAAAATAACCTATAAAACCAAGGATGCAATATTAGAGCATTACCTCCAAAATGTATGTTGTATACATGGACTGACCATTTGTCCATGGGTGATAGGCTATACTATGTAGTACTTATGAGCCTAGTGCCCTCTGTTACCCCTTCCAAAACTAAGACATGAATCTAACATCTCTATCTGATATGATATAACATGGAACTACATAGAGGTTTATAATATCATAAATATAGATCCTCCTGAGATCATCCACAAAAAAGGCCTATCAAATAGGTTGGAAATGGGAGAATTGTGTAAATATGTCTATGATAACCCATACAATGTCATTTCCCTGAGGTGATCTAGGTAATCCCATCATAAGATCTATGATGAAATCATCCCACTACCACATAGAAATTGGTAATGGATGTTAAATCCCCTGGTCATTGGTGTTCTTCCTTCAAAAACTGATATGTGGAGCTTTGAGTAAAAAAAAAAGCTATCCTACTTTTCATATTCTACCTCAGTGTTTGTGGCACAATTCATGATGCATCTTGTTAAGACCAGGATGATCTTCCCATATAGAGGCATGATACTATTGTATAAACTTCTCCCGGACATCTGTAGGAACCCAAACACATCCCTGAATGTGCAAGATATCATCCTCATCAAATAACCAACCAAGCATCACGCCACAACCTCGAATGCTCTCCTGTAGGACCAGGACATTGAAATATGATAGTTTCCCAACCATCAATCTATTTATTAGTGAATAGGAACTAATAATGATGAAATTAAAGACAGTCCAAGATAGTCTTGAACCTCAATGTGCATCTCAAGAAATCAGGCCATAAGCTTCCACTAGCTACTGGCCTTATGATATTACTATGTTTGAATCTTTTTTCAAAGGGAATCTTCCACTACATTGCCTTTACTCGGAGTATAAACAATATCATATTTGATAGAATATAATTATTCAATCCACCTTCATTGCATGAGATTTTAGTCACACTATGTGAATATACACATGTGAATTTTAGGGCCCCTATACACCATTAAATTATATCCTTGTAAGTAATGCCTCAAACATTACCTGGAATGAACAAAAAGGGATAGGTCAACATCAGGAGTCAGGTAGTTCCATTCTTGATGAATCAACTGCTGAGACCTTTAAACTATGACTCATTCCTCCTACATCAAAACCACCCCTATCCTAATGCTTGATGCATCATAATAAACTATATTAAGTCATTTAGGCTCAGGTAGGATAAAAATTAGTGCTGAAGTCAATATACACTTCTTCCCTTGAAAGGACTCCTTGCATGCTTCAGGCCACATGAACTTGACATTTTTCTTGGTGAATCTCAATATTGGTATTACAGGATGTGAGATATCACATATGAATCACCTCTAGTAACTAAATAGCCCTATGAAAACTCTTATAGAAAATAATTTCTTGGTATTATCCCTAGACACAACATCTCCCAGCTTCTCTAGGTCAACTAACAGTCATGTATATGAGATAATGTGAACAAGTAAGTGAAATTAATCAACCCAAAAGAATCGGTTTATATGATTATCATATAACATATTCTATCTCAATGAATATAATATTTTGTTATGATTTTTGACATAATCATGTTGGGTGTGAGAATACAACATGATATCATACATGTAGACCACCAAAAACTAATCCAGATACGGGGGGGGGGGGGGGACCTAGTTCATTAGTTCCATAAAAATTGTTGGTATGTTATTAAGATAAAATGACATGACCAAATACTCATAAAATACATATCTACTATAGAATAATGTTGTTGGTATATCTGATGGTCTAACATTAACTTGAGTACAAACCAACATGAGATCAATATTATAGGTAACCCATTCTCCCAATACCTGGTCTAATAAGTCTTCTATATGAGGAAATAGATATCAATTATTAACCATAATCTAGTTTATCTAACGATAATCCATGAAAATATTGAGGGTACTATCTGACCTCTTAGAAAAAAGGACACAATGAACCCCACAAAGAAGAAATGGGTTTTATAAAACATTTATCTTCTAAATCCAATATATTACTCTTAATATTGGACAACTCAGTATTATCCATACAATATGAGGAATTTATACCATTGAAACTCCATATACTAGATCGATATGAAATTCTTCCTCCCTCTGATGAGGTAGTCTTAAAATGTTTTCTTGATAAATAATCCTAAAATAGTCTATCACTAGAGGTAAATCTACTTGATGTGTTCCCTGATCATCTAGATAAAAACTATATATCGGGGCTGTCATCCCACCAATCCCATGATGCATTGGTCCATCTCATCATTCCAAAACATCACATTCACCATTATGAATAAAATATATTATCTATGGTGATGTAAAATTCACCCTTTAGTGTTATAAATCAACTTATGCAGGATAGGTAACCAAAAAATACAACCTAAGAATGATATCAAACCCTATAATCTCAATTAACAAGAAATCCCATACTAAGAGACACCCACCAATCATGAGGGGGATCTCCTTGCACTAGCATACATTCTCCGATATAATTCCTAAAGTAGTATTGAGTATCATCATGACATAGGAAAACATAACATCAATCCCAATTCTCTCCACAATTGAAACAAATATGAAGCAATGGGATGTGACTTTATCAAAAAGAGAAGACACAAATGTACAGGGTACTAGAATAGTACCTCTCACCTAGAAAGTTTGACACTATGATCCTAGGGTATTAGATGTACTATAAAAATTGGGCATGATCCACAACCATAAGTCAATCCCAACTACCCTAAGAAGGCTTGTTCTTCTAGTGCTATAATTCTATTGTCTGGCTACCCCATCCATGACCACCACATCATCCTGATAGGCTAGTTTCACTCTAGATACCTACATTAAAAGAAGCTACTGACCCCACTCTTAAATGTGGAGTCAGTGAAGTTGCTCTCCCACTGGATATTGGAGGAAAAATATATAAATGTGTTGAATATTTCCCATAATTCCTTAAGTCCGACATTTTACTGGGTCCCAAGTACACCAAGGTTTTGTATTTCATGACCTACTTTATTGATGGAACCTTACTTGGACACCTGAGTGTGCACCATAAATACTAATATCACAACATGTAATCTCAAAAGTATTCATCCTACAATTGTTCTATGATGTTCCACATCTAGGTTCCAAACCTCCATGGATCACACCCCAACCTCTCTTTGGTTAGGCTCAATGATATGTGTCTGGTTTAAAATTCCATATATGGTAGTATGCTGACAAATTTTAACCAATGATCAAACTTTATACATATAAACATTCTAAAATAAATTAGATCTAGAAAACTCATCACCAAACAGAATAGGTGTGAAGAACTCGAGCTCCTAAAATAGGAAGAATATTCCATGAATAATAAAGAACCATACTCCATGTGCATAAAATCTATATATCTATTGACCATAAATATCTTAAATATTGAAATAACCACGGAATTCCATATAAATATCCCTATAAACCATATCCTATTGATAATATGTCTATGTAATAATGTCCCACCATCTCTTGGATGAATCTAGAAGCATATATGTAGTGATCGTTACTCTACTATATAGAGGTGTCTAAAGATTCTAAAAAAATAAAAAATGTGGCCTCTAACCATGATTCCACAGCCTGCGTACTTCCATCCCTTTAAAACATTAGTGAATTCTGTGGTTAAAACACATGAATCAACTCTTCCATAGTCATGTTTGGTCATGGGGATCCACTAATAGTCTACATAAGTCAGATGAAACACTCTTGAAACATGGTATCAATGCCTATATGAGGAATTATTGGTGGTGCCGAAAGTGTTTATACTGAGAGCTCTACTAGTTTCTCAGCTCCCACCACCATTAGAGCATAGTAGTTTCCTACTTCTTAGTGCCCAAATCTAGGCTTTTGTGATTCCCCAAACATTCCAAAATACACGATTTTATAACTTCTAAAATGAAAAATATAAAAATAGTTATAAGGCCCCAGCCTTAAACCTTACTTAATCTTGAGTTATTACAAGATTACACATTGAGGATCTTTTCGGGTTTAGAGTTTTAGAGAATTAGATCATGAAACTTGCATTACATTCCACATATAAACAAAGTGGTTGCATAAATATAGCATTCTTCATTCCCATAAATGGAAACACATTTAAAATAAAACATGGATTATTTCTTGACACTTCCTTGGCACTATCATCATATTATGTACATTTACCTTGACCTGTGAAAAACATTTCAAAAAACTTGGGATGAGGATAAAAAGCTCAGTAAGGGATATAAAAATATGGAAAGGAAACATGGGTACATATATACATAAAAATGAAATCATACTTTACCCATAAAACATATAAACTTTAACATACCTCATCAAATCATGAATAAATCATAGAAATCATAAGACATAAAGGTAACTTGAGGCATTCATAACATCTTTACATAGGGAGTAACCCTCTTGGTTACGTTTGAAATACCCATCATAGTATATTCCCTAAATATCTTCGGAGAAACCTAAATGTTTCACTGCTTCGCGTTACCCAATGCATTGGAGAGCTATATCGGGCTCACCCGCCCTTAGTTTATCACGGAACCACCCATTTTCATAATAATTCCCAAGAACCTCAACATAATCATATCACATAAAACATGCATAAAGGAAACATAACATTTCCTCCTTTCAATTAAAAGATATCAATACACACATTGATATAAAAACATTATGAAAACCATTTCCAATACCAAAATAAAAGAAAAGTAAAACATGGTATTTATTTTTCTTTAAAAAAAGGTATGGCTTGTAGAGGAAGTTGAAACTCAAATAATGGTCAAGATGGCGGAGAAGTCGTTGTCGCCGCATACGTACGACAAAAACATTCCCTTTTGTCGTTTAGTAAACGCTTCGTATGAAAAAGATTCCTTTTGAATAAACGTAAAAGTCAAAGGGGTTTATACATCGTATAAAAGAAAGTTGTGTATAGAATAAAATATGCCTCAATGAATGGAGATTGAGACGAAGTCCCATACCTCGGGTCCAACTTGACTCGATCGTTCTTTAATGTCCTGAATAGTAAACTTGAGTTAATTTCTACTTTCTTAAGAACCTTTTTCAAGTTCATTATTCCTTTTATATCACTTATTACCATGTCATGAACACTATGTAATTATTTAAGTTAATAACGGTCGTTTTAACGACCATTGGTACTTGAGTCAAAAATAAGCCCTTTATAATTACATGTTGTTCATGTATTAATTATATCCAGAATGGTATTCATGATGTAGATATCATATATGTCATATATATCCAGTAAATTCATGCATTTATAATATTACATAATCATTTAGAGGTAAGAAATGAAATGCACCGTTCATGGAGACGGTAAGCCGTACGTACGCATGAACGCTACTTTCATTTCTATTTCATATTTTTTAGAATGGAATCATAATTATATAAAGGTATATAATAATTCCAGTATAATATCATATATAATATCATAGTTCCATCCTTTATACGTCCCACAGATGGTATTTAACGAATCAAATCACTTTGAGGGGGCGGTAGTCCGCACTTCCTTAAATGAAGATATCGTGTTTACCCATAATGGAAACCATAAAGGTATGACCAAAAAGGAAAATACAGAAGCTTAAGGAAAAAATAAACATATTATATATCATATATAAATATAGTGATATCTTAATGGCCACCTTTTAAGCTGTTAAAAGAATGATGAACAATCATCGTTTTGGGAGGCATAAATTCACCATCCACGGAAACAGTATGTTCGTTAACCATTAGATGTAGGTGTGTGTATGTGTTGCTCAAATACTTCTTATAACAACATCCTAGTATATTGAGGATACTGGATTTGTTACAAAAGAAAAGAATAAAAAGATTTTAGGGGGTTGGAGAAGCAAAATAAAACAAAAGGACTCAAAAGAATACATTACCTTAAAATCGGGTAACTCCCTTTGGTTTGAGCTCAAAGGCTTCCTTGGGAAGACTTCTGCCCAAAGTGAGGCTTCAAGGAGTAATATAGGGAAGTGGAGAGACAAAATGGGAAGGGTTTGGATGAGCCAAAGGCTTTGGGAGTGTGGGTAAGGAGGTAGAGGTGGGGGCCTTTTATAAGAGGAGAGGAGGGGCACTATTGGAAAGTAAAGATAAGTTACTTTATTTTAAAATGAGTTTCGGATTAAAAAGGTCCCACATTGATATAATTCAAGGATAAGGTGATAAAAGTTCGAAATACACTCATCCAATTGGTTTTTTCCATGTGTAGGTTTTAGATTTTACATTAACATTCCATTTTATTTAAATCGTTAAATAATGAGGTCATCGCTGCATCATCATGATGTCATATATAATTTAATTTATTTAATGTCTAAAAATTATCAAAAAAATACTATGATGTTGGAATTATTTTTAGATTTATAATGAATATTTATAGTCAAAAATCTGACTTGTATAACCCCATGTAAAAATTGTTTTAGTAAAACACTTCATCAGTGTGTCATTTTTACTTTAACATTTAATAAAAAGTTATTTATGTCATTTCCCAACCAAAGTGGCTCCATGGGGTCCCCAAGTTGACCCATGGCTTGTCTTGGTCGTCCATGAAACATACAATGAGGTTAGGACATGTGTAAATCTCATCTCATACTATTAAAACATTATTTTTACCTTAAACTACAATAATTACCACTAATCGCGATTAAAAACTTAATAAGTTACTATTCACCAAAAAAATATTATAATCTCATTGAACCACATTTTACTTCGTAATGACAACCATTTATGTCGGATTTTTGAAATTCAAAACACAATGATGGCAAAATTTCATTTAAACGGAAAATCAGTTTTTATAATTACCACTTAGTGGTTTCACTATTCATCAAAAATTGAAGTTTTTCAGAAAATTAAAAAAAATTCACCATAAGCTATATTTGATATTCCGAATTCAAAAATGAAGTCTATTTTAAAAAATTCAAAACATATAAGTCACATTAATTAATTTAATAATTAATTCCCACTGTCAGAGCAAATAGCGTGTTTTTATAAAACAATAAGTATCAAAAGATTGACACCAGTTTAAGTCTAATTTCAAAGTGAAATTGATTCCAATGACCACCATTGGATTAAATGGTAAACATATATTCAGATTAAACATTAAGACCAATTAAAAAGATAATCTAATCATATAAATAAATTAGATTAAGCAGCAGTTTTGATGTAAAATGCAGTATTTTTCACTATTCATTAAAAAATGAACATTGTCAGAAAAATACCAAAAATTCACACAAAGTAAATTTTGATGTCCCAATAATAAAGAATAAGTTTATTTTGAAAAACATAGCTTATAAAATTGTCAAAAGATAGATTTAATAATGGATTTCCATCGAAAGGTAGTAAAACAATCTTTTAAAAATATTAGTGTATTCCATGCTTAAGATTGGATTTATTTTCATTTTAAGCCTCTAAAACACTATCTAATTCATTAATAGACATAGATAAAAATATCTATTATTCATTACTTACTTGGGATGTTACATCCTTCCCCCCTTTAGAAAATTGAGGCCCCACAATTTATTTACTTATCAAATAAATGGGGGTACTTATCCCTCATTGCATTTTCAGATTCCCATGTTGCCTCTTCCATCATGTGGTTTTTTCACAAAACTTTTACCTGATTAATCACCTTATTCCGTAACACTTTCTACCTGTGGTCAAGAATCTGGACCGGTTTTCCCTCATAAGATAGTTTCTCTTCCAGCTGAACTACCTATGGACTCAAAACATGAGATGGATCTGGCATATACTTTCTCAACATCGAAACGTGAAAAACATTGTGTACCTGAGATAAACTCAGAGGTAAATCCACTCAGTATGCAACTGATCCAACTCTCTCCAGAATTTCATATGGTCCAATGAACCTTGGAATCAGCATTCCTTTCTTACCAAATCGCGTCACACTTTTCCATGGTGATACTTTGAGAAAAACATGATCACCTACCTCAAAAGAGAGATCCTTCCTCCTGTTGTCTGCATAACTCTTCTGCCTACTCTGAGCTATTCTCATGTGCTTCTGAATCAGCTGAACTTTTTCTACCATCTCTTCTACCAATTCTGGTCCCATCAACTTCCTTTCACCCACTTCATCCCAGAAAGCTGTAGTTCGACACCGCTTCCTATATAATGCCTGAAATGGTGCCATCTGTATACTGGAATGAAAACTGTTATTATATGAAAATTCAACCAAAGAAAGATGTTGGTCCCAACTTCCCTGATAATCCATAGATCAAGAACGTAGCATATCCTCCAATGTCTGAATTTTTCGTTCTGACTGCCCATCTGATTGAGGATGAAAAGATGTACTAAAATTTAATTTAGTACCGAATGACTTCTGAAGGCCTTTCCAAAAGTTAGAAGTGAACCTGGGATCACGATCAGATACAATGGAGAGAGGAACTCCATGTAACCTGACCATCTTTTTAAGATACAAATGAGAAAGTTGATCTAGGGAAAAAGTATCTCGTATAGCAAGGAAATGAGCAGATTTAGTCAAGCGATCAACAATAACCCAGATTGCATTATTACCTCGAGATGTCTTCGGTAATCCCACAACAAAGTCCAAGGATATATTATCCCATTTCCACTATGGCACTGGCAAAGGCTGAAGCATCCCTTTTGGTAACTGCCACTCTGCTTTAACCAGTTGACATGTCAAACACTTCACAGTAAAATCAGCAATATCTCTTTTCATTTCATCCCACCAGTAATACTCCCGCAGATCTCTATAAATCTTAGTACTGCCTGGATGAACTGAAAACTGAGAACTATGAGCTTCACATAACAACTCTCTCTTCAACTGTGAATCACAAGGCACACAAAATCTTTTCCCAAATATCAAAACGCAATCATTATCAATGTTGAATTCAGGCAACTTACCTTTCTAAACCAGCTCTACCTTTTTCTGCAACTCACTGTGTTGCTTCTGTGCTTTCTTGATTCTATCTGATAGAGATGATCTCACTGATACCTGAAACAAAACAGAAGAACGTCCTGCACCAACAAATTCTATGCCAAATTTCATCAAATCCTTAACCAAAGGATCACGTTCCAAACGCAACATTGCTAATGAAGCATTAATTTTTTGACTCAAAGCATCAGCCACTTTATTTGCTTTTCCCGGATGGTAATGAATTGTACAATCATAATCCTTGATTAATACTAGCCATCTCCTTTGTCTCATGTTCAATTCTTTTTGAGTGAATATATACTTTCAACTTTTGTGATCGGTATATATTTCACACTTTACTCCATACAAATGATGCCTCCAAATTTTTATAGAAAAAACAACAGCAGCTAATTCCAAATCAGGTGTATGGTAATTTACCTCATGAGTTTTAAATTGTCGTGAAGCATAAACAATTACCTGATCATTATGCATTAGGACGCTACCAAGCCCTTTCAATGAAGCATCACTGTATATAACAAACTCACCATTCCTGAAAGGTAGTGCCAAAACTGGAGCATTCACCAATCTTCTTTTCAATTCCTGAAAACAATCATCACATTCTTTTGTCCAGATAATCTTAACACCCTTCCGAGTTAGCTTAGTCATTGGACTAGATAACTGTGAAAAATGTCTAAAAAACCTTCGGTAATATCCTGCCAAACCAAGGAAACTATGAATCTCAGTTACATTTGTGGGTCTTGGCCAGTCTTCCACAACTTTTGTTTTAGCAGGATCAACAGTTATGCCATCTTTTGAAATAATGTGACCCAGGAATGAAATTTGTTGTAACCAAAAATCACACTTGCTGAATTTTCCATATAGTTTCTTTTCTTTTAATGTTTTCAAGATAAACCATAAATGACTTTCATGCTCCTCTTTACTTTTAGAAAACACCAAAATATCATCAATCAAAACAACCACAACTTATCACCTGATTCAACTGAGCCATCATTGTAGTAAACTGCTCAATTCTGATTCTGACCATCTCAGTATGCTGATTTTGAAGATCATTTCCCTCAGTATGCCTTCCCAAAAAACTTCTCTGTTTCCTCTATGAAAAACCATTCTTAACACTGAAATACCTTAGGTGAAGAAAAATGGTAATCTTTAAATGCTATATCATTTTAATCGTACCATAAATTAACTTATAATTTTACACTTTTCTAACTCCTAATGTTGTCTAAACCAACCTCTGATACCAACTATAAGGCCCCAGCCTTAAACCTTACTTAATCTTGAGTTATTACAAGATTACACATTGAAGATCTTTTCGGGTTTAGAGTTTTAGAGAATTAGATCATGAAACTTGCATTACATTCCACATATAAACAAAGTGGTTGCATAAAGATAGGATTCTTCATTCCCATCAATGGAAACACATTTAAAATAAAACATGGATTATTCCTTGACACTTCCTTGACACTATCATCATATCGTGTACCTTTCCCTTGACCTGTGAAAAACATTTCAAAAAATATGGGATGAGCATAAAAAGCTCAGTAAGGGATATAAAAATATGGAAAGGAAACATTGGTACATATATACATAAGAATGAAATCATACTTTACCCATAAAACATATTCACTTTAACATACCTCATCAAATAATGAATAAATCCTAGAAATCATAAGACATAAAGGTAACTTGAGGCATTCATAACATTCTTACGTAGGGAGTAACCCTCTTGCTTAAGTTTGGAATACCCATAATAGTATATTCCCTAAATCTCTTCGGAGAAACCTTAATGTTTCACTCCTTAGCGTTACCCAATGCATTGGAGAGCTATATCGGGCTCACCCGCCCTTAGTTTATCACGGAACCACCCGTTTTCATAATAATTCCCAAGAACTTCAAGATAATCATATCACATAAAACATTCACAAAGGAAACATAAAATTTCCACCTTTCAATTACAAGATATCAATACACACATTGATATAAAAACATTATGAAAACCATTTTCAATACCAAAAGAAAAGAAAAGTAAAACATGGTATTTATTTTTCTTTTAAAAAAAAGGTATGGCTTGTAGAGGAATATGAAACTCAAATAATGGTCAAGACGGCGGAGAAGTCGTTGTCGCTGTATACGTACGAAAAAAACATTCCCTTTTGTCGTTTAGTAAACGCTTTGTATAAAAAATATTCCTTTTGAATAAATGTAAAAGTCAAACGGGTTTATACACCGTATAAAAGAAAGTTGTGTATAGAATAAAATATGCCTCAATGAAAGGATATTGAGACGAAGTCCCATACCTCGGGTCCGACTTGACTCGATCGTTCTTTAATGTCTTGAATAATAAACTTGAGTTAATTTTTACTTGCTTAATAACCCTTTTCAAGTTCATTATTCCTTTTATATCACTTATTACCATGTCATGAACACTATGTAATTATTTAAGTTAATAACGGTCGTTTTAACGATCATTGGTACTTGAGTAAAAAATAAGCCCTTTATAATTACTTGGTGTTCATGTATTCATTATATCCAGAATGGTATTCATGATGTAGATATCATATATGTCATATATATCCAGTACATGAATGCATTTATAATATTACATAATCATTTAGAGGTAAGAAATGAAATGCACCGTTCATGGAGACGGTAAGCCGTACGTACGCATGGACGCTACTTTCATTTCTATTTCATATTTTATAGAATGGAATCATAATGATATAAAGGTATATTATAATTCCAGTATAATATCATATATAATATCATAGTTCCATCCTTTATACGTCCCACAGATTGTATTTAACGAATCAAATCACTTTGAGGGGGCGGTAGTCCGCACTTCCTTAAATGAAGATATCGCGTTTACCCATAATGGAAAAAATAAAGTTATGACCAAAAAGTAAAATACAGAAGCTTATGGAAAACATAAACATATTATATATCATATATAAATATAGTAACATCTTAATGGCCACCTTTGAAGGTGTTAAAATAATGTTGAACAATCATCGTTTCAGGAGGCATAAATTCACCATCCACGAAAACAGTATGTTCGTTAACCATTAGATGTAGGTGTGTGTAAGTGTAGCTCGAATACTTCTTATAACAACATCCTAGTATATTTAGGACACTGTATTTGTTACAAAAGAAAAGAATAAAAGGAGTTTAGGGGGTTGGAGAAGCAAAATAAAACAAAAGGACTCAAAAGAATACATTACCTTAAAATTGGGTAACTCCCTTTGGTTTGAGCTCAAAGGCTTCCTTGGGAAGACTTCTGCCCAAAGTGAGGCTTCAAAGAGTAATATAAGGAATTTTAGAGACAAAATGGGCAGGGGTTGGCCGAGCCAAAGGCTTTGGGAGTGTGGGTAAGGAGGTAGAGGTGGGGGCCTTTTATAAGAGGAGAAGAGGGGCACTCTTGGAAAGTAAAGATAAGTTACTTTATTTTAAAATGAGTTTCGGATTAAAAAGGTACCACATTGATATAATTCTAGGATAAGGTGATAAGGGTTCTAAATCCACTCATCCAATTGGTTTTTTCCATGTGTAGGTTTTAGATTTTACATTAACTTTCCATTTTATTTAAATCGTTAAATAATGAGGTCATCGCTGCATCATCATGATGTCATATATAATTTAACTTATCTAATGTCTAAAAATTATCAAAAATATACTATGATGTTGGAAATCATTTTAGCTTTCTAATGAATATTTATATTCAAAAATCTTACTTGTATAACCCCATGTAAAAATTGTTTTAGTAAAACACCTCATGTGTGTGTCATTTTTACTTTAACATTTAATAAAAAGTTATTTATGTCATTTCCCAACCAAAGTGGCTCCATGGGGTCCCCAAGTTGACCCATGGCTTGTCTTGGTCGCCCATGAAACATCCAATGAGGTTACGACATGTGTAAAGCTCATCTCATACTATTAAAACATTATTTTTACCTTAAACTACACTAATTACCACTAATCACGATTAAAAACTTAATAAGTTACTATTCACCAAAAAAATATTATAATCTCATTGAACCACATTTTACTTCTTAATTACAACCATGTATGTCGGATTTTTGAAATTCAAAACACAATGATGGCAAAATTTCATTTAAACGGAAAATCAGTTTTTATAAGTACCACTTAGTGGTTTCACTATTCATCAAAAATTGATGTTTTTCAGAAAATTACCAAAAAATCACCCTAAGATTTATTTCATATTCCGAATTCAAAAATGAATTCTATTTTACAAAATTCAAAACATATAAGTAACATTAATTAATTTAATAATTAATTCCCGCTGTCAGAGAAAATAGCGTGTTTTTATAAAACAATAAATATCAAAAGATTGACACCAGTTTAAGTCTAATTTCAAAGTGAAATTGATTCCAATGACCACCATTGGATTAAATGGTAAACATATATTCAGATTACACATTAAGACTAATTCAAAAGATAATCTAATCATATAAATAAATTAGATTAAGAAGCAGTTTTGATGTAAAATGCAGTATTTTTCACTATTCATTAAAAAATGAACATTGTCAGAAAAATACCAAAAATTCACACAAAGTAAATTTTGATGTCCCAATCATAAAGAATAAGTTTATTTTGACAAACATAGCTTATAAAATTGTCAAAAGATAGATTTAAAAATGGTTTGCCATCAAAAGGCAGTAAAACAATCTTTTAAAAATATTAGTGTATTCCATGCTTAAGATTGGATTTATTTTCATTTTAAGCCTCTAAAACACTATCTAATTCATTAATAGACATAGATAAAAATATCTATTATTCATTACTTACTTGGGATGTTACAATAGTGATGGTATAATCCTACCCATATAAGAGAAATAGTCCTATTCCTACTCCTAAATCTAATTTCAGAGGATTAAAATGGCATAATGAAACATGAGATATACTACTTACCTCCCATAATTGTGGTCAGGGCATGGTCAAGTTCACTATTTCTGATAGAGGTACCAATATATAGGGGTCAATATCATGTTATGGAGGAAAAAATTTTATAAGATGCACTTAACATCCCCATATACTAGAATGATTTATATTTTAAGATAATTTAAACTCAACAATTTGTAATCATACATTAGTATATATATAAAAATCATGGTCCACTAAAATGGGTTTCCATTTCAAATTTATAATGGAAGGTATAATTTTTAAAATAAGATTGGAATTAATTTAATTGAAACTCATTATTTATTCATTCCCTCCAAGAAAAGTTATCAAAATTTTATAGACATAATAAACAAGGCACCAAAAAATCTATATTAAATGCACATAATAATATGAACATGGAATGGAATATGCATGACATATAAATCTCCAAGTTCTTGTCGTGATGAATGAATCAATATTGCTTTTCCATGTCATCCAAGTGTAAAAATAAAAAGTCACAAGGAATATTAAACATCTTGTTCATAACCTAATAGCATTGTTAATAAATATGTAATAAGAAAAATCCCATATAACATTTCCCATCCATGTCTATTTGGATTTTCACAGAATGTGGGCTCTGAATCCTTGGCATAAACATGCGAACAAATCCTGAAACCACATATTTAACCATTCTACCATCCCAATTAATAATGAAAGAAAAATAAAAGAAAATAAATGCATATGATACCACTTTGTGAAATCCTAGACCCAGTTCACTCATTTGTAACAAAACCAATATGGACCCATGACCCCAAGAGTGCCTCCCCGTGCACTAGAGTTAACTAACTAGATGTGAGGCACATTGAATGAAATATGGAGAGATTATACAATTATGATAAAAGTGTAGAACAATGGTGTAACCTTTCCAGTCAATAGAAGAGTTATAAAAGATATCCAAATGACATATAAATAATCATCAATCATATAAATAACCAAGTGAAACCCATCCATTAATGTTATATAAAAAATGGAGATCATGATAGTCTATACAAAAATGAAAACATTGAAGGATTAGGAAAACATGTATATAAAAAATAATATAAAAATGAACAAAATTACCAAGTACATATCTATTTTAATCTTAAGAAAATGATCATTATTCTACCCACAATACACCATCCAAGAACAGTAATAGGGCATCCATTATGTGCTGCATTCCCTTATCCCTATATGAAACCATGAAGACTTTTTGGATAACCAATGTTAGTCTAAACTGGGCGTGAGATATACTCAGTAGGCCACCACCTACAGTGTCTAATTTCATCATATTTGTGATTATATAATAAGTAATATATGTAACAATAAAATATGTAAATGAAATATAGTAAATAAATAACCTACATAGGTTTGGGTTTTCATGGAATGACTATAATCTACCTCCTTCTCAACCTAAGTTAGAATATCTATGAGTAATAATTAAACAATGATTATATATAGAATAATATCTCAAGACCCTGATATTAATCAAGGAATCCCCCATGAATGATAACTAACAAAGATATGTATAATAATTCCATCATAAAATGTATTATTATGATTGAGTCCAATCTTGTTCTTTGGTATGGTAGTCACATCACATAAATAATATACTACTTAATTCAAATGAAACATGGGCTTGTTTTTAACACTACTAACTTGGAACATAGGCAATTATATAGGTATAACATGAACCCATAACCTTACCTAAATATCCCAGGCATTCCTGATAGGAATCGTTGAATCTCTCAAGGCGTGGTTTAAAATCATCACCCTCTAAGTCCATCCTTGGCAATCCACAATGGGATACCAAGTGTAAATTTTGAAATATATAATGATATTTTATCTGAGGATATCCTTGGTAGTCCACATATGGGGTCCAAGTATCACTCATGGAATATATAATTATTTTCCCTCTTTGTCTGTCCTTGGTAGTTTACATATGGAGTCCATGTATCACTCATGGGATATTTTATGATCCAACTACCAAGTGATTTTTTCTATGGAAATCATTGGAGTAACAATGTGTCCCCTAAGACACATTATATTTTCATTTGAAATTAATTAAATTAAAATGATCTCAATGAGTCTGATCATTGGGTTTGGATTCAGATCCCATGTATCACTATCCACATAGAAATATGAATTTTCATGGACACAAAGTCTAACCATAGCATTTATATTCAAAATTAATTCAACTATTGATCAGGTTTATAAACAATAATAACTCACCTAAGAAGTTTCCTCAAATCATATCCAAGGATTAGAAGGTATATCCTCTCATGAATCCTCCCATCCATCTTAATTGGGTACATTGGTTGTTAAGAACATCTCAATACTAAGCGAGAAGGGATGATAACCAAGGGTTTAGGGACATAGTCTTCCATTAACTCTTCATTTAATTCAAATTATAACTAAATTATTTTATCTAACATCCCAAAATAAGTGGTAAATGAACACACCTTATAGTGTGTATCAAATTAATAGGCCATCCATTGTGGATTCATTCAATTTAGCGACATATGAAAGGTGTAGTTTAATTGATGGTCCTTAACCTCTTCTAAGACATTAATGTGTCTTGTGAATTATATATGACATTCTAATTCATTTAATTTACGTAAAATTAAATTTAACAACTATCACATTAAAAATAAATCATGTGAAATAATATATAAACACCATGAGTTTAATGGAAAAGCCTAAGACCACCAACCTTAGCTTCTAAGTCGATTCCTCATTCGTTTTTTCCTATAATCAGGTATAGAATGTAAGAAACCAATTAAAAATAAAAATTTCATGAAAACTGTACATATTATCTCTAACTAAAATTACTTCTTAAATATGAAGATAAATGATGAATGGTGTAATAAGAATGAAGAGCTCAGTGATATGCATCCTATGAGATGAACATTGGCTCGATCAATGTACGGATAGGGGAGATACCTCAATACCTATGAGGATGAAATGGGAGAGATAAAAATGAATGTCTTATATTGAGTGGAATGGAAAATGGAAAAGATGTAGGGATTTAATAATAAATTAGGATAACTCTTCATTTTACAAACTTTTAGAGGTTACATGGTTTGGCTACCTGGTTGGCCAAATTGTGTGCCAACTTTGCAACCTGCACTATCCAAGTCACCCATTCCCATTATTATCCAACAAGTATTGGATAAACCATGATCCAAAAATTAGAGTTCACTAGCTATGTGGCACTAAGGGTGTGTATTTTTACATAATTTCCAAACCATGTGTAGCCCCGGATGGAGACCTTTGTAACATGTCTGATGTTTTTTTTCACTACCATGCATCCTCTCTCACACAACTTGTCAAACTATGCCCCCTTATTTTTAGGCCGAATTATGGATCTTCATGTTTACTACTAACCACGTTCCAAATATAATCATCATAAAATGTTTCCAAAATTTTGAGTTCTAGGCTCTAAAAAATCACTAGATGATTTTAAACACTTCCTTAAACTCTTATGGACATTAATAAAAATATAAATTTTATAGTAGAAATGAAACTAAAATATTCTATACACCATATAAAATTCAGGTGGTTATATCAATCTTAAATAACCCTATTACCCCCCCCCCCACAAACATATTTATAAACGTTCTATAGGTGTTGGTCATCCCAAAATTTAAACCCCATGGTCTTTAAGAGGAGAGATGATGGAGTCTAGTCAAATAATATGTAATCACCAAAACTTATCACCTTATTTTTTTTAATTCTTATTTTACCTCCACTAAATATGTGTAATTTTTACTAAAATAATAACTTCATCATTCACAATATACTTATAAATAATTACTATTATTAATCCAACAATATATTCCCTATTTTCCATCATATAAAAAATTATAACATCGCTCATGAAAATGTGTGGACTACCACCTCCATGAAGAGACATGAATCATTTTTCATTTTAGAATTACATGGAAGAAAAAAGGAAAAATTTAATAAATATATATTATATATATTATATAATAATTTTTCTATAAAGGTGAATTATTATTTACCATTCATTCGTTTTAACCTTTTAAAAGTGAAAACATCGTTCCTTCCTACGTACGATCTATCATCTCCATGAATAGTGTAATTTGTTTTTCTATCTCTAACATATATAGCTAATTAAAAATTGAAATAAATCTATAGATAATAAAAATTTTATTTATATGATTATTAATATTCTGGGGATGATGGATATATTATCAATGTAAAAGGACCAAAACTACAAAACCCATACATACATGAAAAACGAATTAGTTATCACTTGGAAGAGTGATTAATACAGAACTATTAAAAAATGGGTCACAAAATGTTCTAATAAAATCCTATATGGTATGATATATATGAATATGGAAATATAATATATGTATATTAAATATATATTTATTATATTGGGGGCTTGAACACATACATTGAATTTCAAACCCGGAGTAAGAGTTTATTTCACAATCTCAATATTTTTTTGGGATTGTTTGTAACACCCCGAGATTTTATAAGATATATTCTTTTTAATTTATTTCATATATTCTGTTGTATGCTACATCAATATTATCTTGCTCTTTACGAAATATCGTATTAGCTTGCAGTATATGCAACACTAATCTTGGATCGTGTTACACATAATTTCATGTTTGTTTGATAGTAGTTATTCAACGCAACATTGAGTGTATATATATATATATTCAATGTATACATAAAATATGGTTGGATTTTTTTATATGAAATAACAAAGAAGTCTTTCACTACACGCAACCCTGACTTGGCTTTCATTACACGAAATCATGACCTTCCTCGATAGTGTGTGTTGTACGCAATACCGGGTTTCACTAAACAATGATATATGGTTATAATATTATTATAAACTATCCATTATGAATAGTATTAACTAAATTTTGAATTTTATAACACTATTATTCGTCTTAAACATTTTCTAGAACATGGTATGAGAACAAAATAATTTTTTTGGGTAAAATAAGTATTTTTCCAAAAATGCAGTTTTGCCACCTTTTGGTGGAGCACCCATTTTAAATATAATTTTTGACAAGTTTATAAGTTCAATTTTTCAGAATAAACTTCTTATATTGAATCAGGATATAAAAATTCACATTTGATAATGTTTTGATATTTTTCTGACAACATTCTGATTTTGATGAATAGTAAAAACACGATAAATTTTACTTAAAAACAATTTTTTTCATCTAGATAATTTATATTGTTAAATTATAATAGTAAATTATTTTAAAGTATAAATAGAATATATTTTTACCATGTAATATAATTTAAGTCATTATCATTGATTTTACATTGAATTCGTAGGTTAAATCAAATCAATCATTTGCAATGTTTTAAACAAAAAACCGTTTTTTCAACAACAGGATTAATTTTAAATTAATTACTGCAACTTCTGTGTTTTGAATTTGGAAAAATGGATTCAATATTTGGAATAATTAGGTACAAATTATGTCAATAGGATACTTTTTATTTTTGGGCATTATGAATAGTAACTACGGTAAATTTTATTTACCACAGTTAAAGGTAAATTAGGTAATTAAGGGTAAAAATAATATTATAAAATTATCCTAACACTTGTATTAATATAATTGGATGATTATATTTCATCCTAAGGCATATTTGGGTAGAAATGGAATCCATTGGAACCCATTTGGATGTGATTAAGACCTTTAATTTATTTTATTTTAAAGAAAGTGAAATATGTCTCACTCAAACTTTAATAATTAGATTATTTTTAATATAATTTTATACAGAATATAATTTATATTATAAATAATAATTTGAAATATAATATTTTTTTCTTTATCATGGTATTTTATTTGTAATTTTTATAAAATATTTAATTACCTTAAAAGCTTATACATTAATGATGTAGAAATTATTTATTTAGTGACAAATCAATAATATAGTTTTTATTAAAATAATAAGACCTATCAAAATGAACTGAAACTTGACCAAACCTTTTTTTTCGAGTGTATATATACCCTAATAATTCATGGGTCGATTTTTGGACCATTTGGAGCCTTATAAAACAGATAAGGACATTTATATTATTTTATTTTAAATGATGTCAAAGATGTCACCTTCATAATTTAGTTAATATAAAAATTATAATGTTGTGATTTTAATATGATAAATTAGGGTAAAAATAATATTATGAAATTTATTATATTTATCTTCATCATAGAACTTTATTATTAATTTTTATGCAACTAATATGTATATTAAATGATTATACAAAAATGATGTAGTAACTATTTTATTAAGAGAAATATCAAATATATTTTTTTATAAATATTAAAATAAACATTATATGAACTAATTAATGTTATACACAAATTTTCTAGAATAATATGACATGTTAGGGATCTATTAAAAATTTTGGTTTGAATATATCCTCTGTGTGTATTTTATTAAAATTCAAATAAATGAATACTATCAAAATTAACACTATTTTTATTTTATAAAAACAACATATTATTAAATTGTTTAAAAATAACATTAATATTTAAAAATAATAAATTGAAATTTATATGGTGTAAAATGTCATAAATTACCCAATTATGGATAATTAACAACACATAAGTAATTATTTATTACAATTTAAAATTTATAATTTTATAACCACAAATAAGATTCAATAAATTAAATAAAGATAAATAAAATTGATAAGGCTTAAAATAATTTCCCAACATGTATAAATTTTATTGGTTGAAGATATTGCAACCCTATCTTACCTCAAATCCTAATTTGAGTCGTTTGGAAGTTTTTAAGTGGGGTTTGAGTTTATTAAAAATTAATATTTTTGATGTTTCCAAAACTGAACATCTCTTTCCTTATAAGAGGGAACCTCCTCCCTATCCTATTAACAACACCTTAAGCCTTCAAAATCTGCCAAACCCTGCCCATTTCTCTTCTCCACTTCCCTAGAAACATTCTGAAGGTTCTTGTCTTCTCAAAAGTCCAACTTTAGTTCCTTAAGAGGAATCTTAAAATAATTGCGTCGAAGAATAGATAATCTCTTATACTGATTCTTTCAAAATTAATTATTCTTCAAATTATTCATCATTATTTGTTTCATTATAAAGTAATAACATAAGTATCACTAATATACTGATATGTTATTATAAATGTGAAACAACCCCATTTCACCTTCTATCCATGCACAGAAAATGAAATCACCGCGCCTGCGTACGTACGGAATACCGTCTCCACGCCGTGGTGTAATCTGTTTTTCCACCACCACCTTACTTGGATGGGTATAATGATGTAAAGAATAACTATATATGGTTATTATAACATCATACTGATTCTGAGATATTATATCATCCACTCCAATTCCATTCAACAATTATGTTAACGATATCATCGCTCGTGTGTACGTACTGATTACCGTCTCTACGAAGCGATGAGATTCATTATCCATGTTAACCATTCAAGAATAATTATAAAGTACATATAATGAATAATAGTGGTATATATTATATAATAATTCTACTGGATTTAGGTTTATATATATATATGTCATCTACATACTTTTATTCAAGTTAATAAGGAAAGGAAAACAGAGTTCATGCGTACGTACGACATGCCGTCTCCATGAATTGTGTGTTTCATTTCATTTATCTATCTATTATATATATACATATACTGAATATATATGATATATAAATCATGTTTTACATTATGGAAGTAATTAAATCATGATATAAGTAATAATAATATCAAAAAACAACAAGTCGAAACACGTACGATAAATGAAACTATTTTACCCAAAACGCTGCTTTAACATGGAATTTACAAAAGAACAGGTAATATAATGTCATAAGTCAACCATATATGATATCATAATAGTGAATATGATTCTGTAATAAGTTAAGGAAATTATTTAAATCATTATACATGAGGTTTGAATACATATGAATTATATCAAACATAAGGTAAGGGATAACTTTTCCTATCTCGTTTTTACCCAGGATTGTTTATCTGTAAGTATTTAATGGGCTTATATTTATCATCCATCTCCCTGTTTTCTAAAAATGGTTTCATGTATGTTTAATTTCCTTTTTACCCATTTTTTAATTTTACTACATGGTATGTAAGGAATCTTTCTTTTGTTTACGATACGAGGTACTTCTTTCCTTTTTTTTGGCAAATGTACGAGAAGAATTTTTTTTACCTTATACGGCATGAACGGATTTTTACGGTTTCATAAAGCCTTATTTTCATGAATATTCCTCCATAATATTTCATGATTATCTTAAACAAAATATTTTTCTTTTAAAATTGCATGGCATTTTGTGAAAAGAAATTGATTTTAATGAAGAAAAGATATTTTCCTCAAGAATTTATTTCATGTGTTTTGTCAAAAATATTTTCCATCTAAGATGAAATTATTTAGTATGATTATGTTTCAAGTATAATTTCTATATTATTTACATTGTTTTATTCCTCTTATAATGAAATGATATCCATTACTTTTATATGGATTACATTATGATGGGATGATGTTTATGAAACCCATTTTATTTTTTGGGTTATGATGAATGATTTATATTTATTTTGTGGCACAAGTAAGAATGATTTAATTATGAGATGAGTGTGACCTATATATCCCTACAATTTATTAGGTAAAGATTTATATCTCATGATATAGACATGGCTGGAATGGAAAGTTAATCTAGTTCAGTGATACAGGACTGGAACGAGGAGTGAACTCGATTCAATAAGGGACTTTGTCCACTAAGATGGTCTTGGAAGCAATGCCTTGGATACTATGGAAATCATATCATGTGATTAATGGGTTCCACAATTACATGTTTTATTCCTATGCTATATCATCATGATTAATTTTCCTTTATGATCTATTCCTTATTTACTGCCATGATTTTTCTCTCAAGATTTAGATGTTTAAAATTAATATTCATGTTTTTTTAAGTTCAAATGTATTTGATTTGTTTTATTTTCTCCATGATTTACCTTACTGAGAATTTGAGCTCACCCTTTTTATTTTTTCTTTTTCCCTGAATTTAAAGAAAGGTTTTAGGTAAGAAAAAAAGGGGAAGATCTTTATGTGAGAAGTAGAAGATCTTTCACCATGATTAGAAGATTATGTTATGAGTTTAAAAGACACTAAAATATTACGTTCCTTAAGTGTTGGTTCTTGTTATGTATTAATTATTGCGCAAAAGTAATGTAATGTCCATGTACGTCAAGCTTCGGTCTCTATAGTTGGTATTAGAAGAATGGTTTAGTTAACCTTTGGAAACTAGGATGCGAAAACTTTAGTGAGATCCCTAGAGATATTTCTATGGTATGCTTAGGGATGTACCTAATATTTAGTATAAGTATAGGTTATAGTCCTAGAATTTTGTTAATGATCCTAGAATTAAACCTAAGATGTTAGATATTGAAGGTACACACCCTTTATTATGTTGTTTTTCCTAGCATGTTTTTTGCCTCTTAAACTATTCTTTTTGGGTTTTAGACGATGGCTGGAATCCGAAGGAACCGTGTTGATCAATGTAATGGAAAATGCCATGATTTTCCTACTGAACAAACCAATTTTATGGTATATGGAGTGAAAAATCTTATTTCTATACTTACAGAAGCTATGAATCATTCCGGTCTTCCGAATGAGCATAGAAGGGAACAATATTCTATTCAGTCCTTCATGAGGCAACACCCACCTTATTTCATTGAAATAACTATTCCACTTATTTCTCAACAATGGATTAGTACCATCGAAAAGATATTTTCTAAAATCCAATGTTCCGAACATGAAAAAGTCATTCTGGCTGTTTACCATTTAGCAGGTGAAGGAGACCAGTGGTGGAATCTAATTAAGAATACAAGGAATCAAGGTGAAATTGACTCCATGGAATGGGACGAGTTCAAGAATTTATTTTTCAATAAGTACTTCCCTCGTATTCTTCGAAAAAAGATATAGAAGGAGTTCCTTGCGATTAAGCAAAAGGATGATGAATCTATTGGTATATACGAGGAAAATTTTACAAGGCTTGCAAGGTGTACATCTGGATTTATCATCCAACCTAAAAGTAAAGTTGATCGATTCTTCAGTGGCTTAAAACCAAGTCTTCGAAGGGAATTAGCTATAAGAGACTTCATAAGCTATGAAGAAATTGTGCGTTGTACTATCAAGGTAGAACTGGAAGGTGGTGTTACATATACATCTCATGGTTTTGATAATAAATGAAAGATGGAGTTAAAGGAAAAATCCAAGATCTATGGTGAAAAGAAGGTGAATGTTTCTTTATGCTAAAAGTGTGGAAAGAAGAATGGTGGAGATTTTCTAAAAGGTACGAGAAAATGTTTTATTTCTGGAAAATAAGGTCATCAAGTAGTTGAGTGTCGAAGTAATGGGAAAAGGTAGCTAATGATGTTAATAGAGAAAAGGCTACAGAGAAGGCTCCACCAACACTTCAATTCTTATAGTACAAGGAAATGGGGCATTATTATAATCAATGCCATAATCTAAGGGTTAATGATGATCGACGTGAGCAACCTATTTAGTCAATGGATAAAGGCAAGTCATGTGTGATCACTATTTGTGATGTTGAGTATGACGATGATGTTATGGAATGATTAAGTGTTTATGTAATGGGATTTCAAAATAGTATCATGGAATCTCATTTATGGTATCTTGGAATTTTGGAATATCTATGTATTGGTTTTCAATAATTATATGGTACCGGTAACCATGATAAGTGATTTAAATATTTTTGGAAAGAAGATGATATGAGCATAATGAAGGGATAAAGAGAAAATGAAATGAGCTCATGACTGATATAAAGACAAAGTTATATCATGGTTTGAGTATATAGAAATTGTGGGATTTTGGTATGTGGAAAGAGTTAACTTTTGACAACATTCATGTTTTTACTAAGGTTCAATATGTATTCATTTTTCAAGAGAATACATGATTAAAGTATTCAGATGTTTGGAATGTGACTAATAAGATATATCGTATGAAATATGGGGGATAAATGATGGTATTCACGTGCTTGTTATGTAACCTTTCAAGAAATCGTTTTCTTTATATTATGAGATTGGATAGATGTATTTTGGATAAGACTAAAGATTGGAAAGGATTATGATGGACATCAGATAGTATTATTTAAGGATAGAAATTGTTTTTCGATATTATTTCTAGAATGTTATAATAGTATAGTTTTAGAAAAAGGACAACCCATAGGACGAGAGACAACCCATCGTGCCGGACAAGGCTGTGGGAATCGAACCCACAACCGAAGTGCGACAGGACTTTATTTCCTACCACTAGCCTACATGAAGTCCCTGGTTAGTAGAAACTAGTTTGATTTTATTAAGCAGTATGATAGATGAAGTTTAAGTCCATTTTTGGAATCAGATATGATTAACCACACCATAGATGGACTTATGTATATTTGATAACTTTTTCTAACCTTTTGTTTGAGACAGATGGAATGACCCATAATTCTATCACATAATCTTCTAACACTTCAAGAATGACAAATTCAACTTCATTTCTTTAAGAGATGAATTGGAAATTGTTCAAGGCACGAACAACTATGGGATTGTACTGAAATAAAGTAAGTATTTCTTCTAATTCAAACTCTCCAACTTTAGGGAAATGATCGTGAAAACATAAAAATGTTTTCCTAGTGTCCTCATTTCGGATGAATCAGATGGTACCTTAGATCATCAAAAATTTATGGCTTTGTAACTATTGGATTTTTCATAGCCCTGTTCTCTACCATTCTCCATCAGAACATGACAGTTAGATTTCCCTTCCATATCCATATTTTCACCTATGTTCTCCTATGTGGGAACCCAAGTGATGAGTTACTTTGGGTATCCATTTTTTTTCTAATGTTCTTTTTTTAAAATTATTTTTTATTATTAATTTTTAGGATGTGGTTTTCTATGAAGGAAACTCTCAAGTAATAAACCATTTATAACCCCGATGAATTTCGAGGGTGAAATTTATTTTAAGGGGGGGTAGAATGTAACACCCCGAGATTTTATAAGATATATTATTTTTAATTTCTTTCATATATTCTTTTATACGCTACACAAAGATTATATTGCGCTATACGAAACACTGTATTTTCTTGTAGAATACGCACCACTAATCTTGGATCGTGTTACACACAATTTCAAGTTTGTTTGAGAGTAGTTATTCTTCGCAACATTGAGTGTATATATATACATATATATATTCAATGTATAAATGAAATATGGTTGGATTTTGTTATACACAATAACAAATGAGTCTTTCACTACACGCAACCCTGACATGGCGTGCATTACACGCAATCACGACCTTCCTCGATAATGTGTGTTGTACGCTATACCGGGTTTCACTAAACAACGATATATGGTTATAATATTATTACAAACTAGACGTTATGAATATTATTAATTTTTTTTTGAATTTTATAACATTTTTATTCATCTTACACATTTTATAGAACATGGTATGAGAAAAAAATAATTTTTTTGGGTAAAATAAGTATTTTTCAAATAATGCAGTTTTGCTGCCCTTTGATGGCGCACCCATTTAAAATATAATTTTTTTGACAATTTTATAAGTTCAATTTTACAAAATAAACTTCTTATTATTGAATCAGGATATGAAAATTTACATTGGATAAAGTTTTGATATTTTTCTGACAACGTTCTGATTTTGATGAATAGTAAAAAGACGCTAAATTTTACTTAAAAACAACTTTTTTCATCAAGATAATTTATATGGTTAAATTATAATAGTAAATTGTTTTAAAGTATAAATAGAATTTATTTTTACCATTTAATATAATTTATTTTATTACCATTGATTTTACATTTAATTTGTAGGTTAAATCAATTCAATCTTTTGTAATCTTTTAAACAAAAACCTGTTTTTTTCAACAATGGGGTTAATTTTAAATAAATTACTATAACTAATGTGTTTTGAATTTTTAAAAATGGATTCCATATTTTGAATCACTAGGTCCAAATTATGTTTATAGGATACTTTTTATTTTTGGGCATTTTGAATAGTAACTACGGTAAATTTTATTTACCACAGTTAAAGGTAAATTAGGTAATTAAGGGTAAATATAATGTTATAAAATTACGCTAACAATTTTCTTAATATAATTTCATGATTATATTTCGTCCTAAGTATTATTTGGGACAAAATGGAATTTATTGGTACCCACTTGGATGTGCTTAAGACCTTTAATTTATTATATTTTAAAGATAGTGAAATATATCTCACTCAAACTTCAATAATTTGATTATTTTTAATATAAGGTAATAAAGAATATAATTTTTATTATAAATAATCATTTGAAATATAAAATGTTTTTCTTTATCATGGTAATTTATTTATAATTTTTAAAAAATATTTAAAGACATTAATAGCTTATAAATCAATGATGTAGAAATTATTTATTTAGTGACAAATGAATAATATAGTTTTTACTAAAATAATAATACCTATCAATGAATCCGAAACTTGGAAAAACCTTATTTGGAGAGTATATATATACCCTAATCATTCAAGGGTATATTTTTGGAAAATTGTGAGCCTTATAAAATAGATTGGGACATTTATATTATTTTATTTTATGTGATGTCAAAGATGTCACATTCATGATTTAATTAATATAACAATTTAAATGTTATGATTTTAAGATGATAAATTCGAGTAAAAATATTATTATAAAATTTATTATATTTATCTTAATAATATGATTTTAGTTTTAATTTTTAGGCAACTAATAAGTATAGTAAATGATTATACAAAAATGATGTAGTAATTATTTTATTAAGAGAAATATCAAATAAATGGTTTTATAAATATTAAAATAAACATTTAATGAACTAATTAATTTTCTCCAAAAATGTTCTAGATGAATATGACATGTTAGGAATCTATTAAACATTTGTTTTCAAATATATCCTCTGTGTGGATTTTATTTAAATTCAAATAAATGAATAGTTCCTAAATTAACACTATTGTTATTTCATAAAAATAACATATTATTAAATTGTTTTAAAAGCACATAAATATTTAAAAATTATAAATTGAAATTTATATGGTCTAAAATTTTATAAATTACCCAATTATAGATAATTAACAACACATAAGTAATTATTTATAATAATTTAAAATTTAAAAAATTATTACCACAAATAAGATTAATGAAATTAAATAGGGATAAATCAAATTGTAAGGTTTAAAATAATTTTCCAACATGTCTAAATTTTATTGGTTGATGATATTACAACCCTATATTACCTCATTTACTAATTTTATTCACTTTGGAAGTTTTTAAGTGGGTTTTGAGTTTATTATAAATTAATATTTTTGAGGTCTCCAAAAGTGCCCCTCTCTTCCTCCAATAAAAGGGCACCTCCTCCCTCTCCTATTCACGACACATTGAGCCTTCAAGCTCATCCAAACGCTGCCCATTTCTCTTATCAACTTCCCTATAAACATCTTGGTGGTTCTGGTCTTCTAAAAAGACAAACTCTAGTTCCTTAAGATGAAGTATAAAGTAAGTGCGTCGAAGAATAGGTTATCTCTACTACTGATTCTTTCAAATTTATTTCTTCTTCAACTTCTTCTGATTTAGTTGTTTCATTATAAATTATTAACATCAGTATCACTAATATACTGATATGCTATTATAAATTTGAAACAACCCCATTTCACCTTTTATCCATCCTACAGAAAATGAAATCACCGCGCGTGCGTACGTACGGAATACCGTCTCCACGCCGTGGTGTAATCTGTATTTCCACCACCACCATACTTGGATGGGTATATTGGTGTAAATAATAACAATATATAGTTATTATAACATTATACTGATTCTTAGATATTATATAATCCACTCCAATTCCATTCAACAATTATGGGAATGATATCATCACCTGTGCGCACGTACAGATTACCGTCTCCACGAAGCGATGAGATTCATTCTCCTTGTTAACCATTCAAGAATGATTATAAAGTATATATAATGAATAATATTGGTATATATAACATAATAATGCTAATTTATTTATTTATATATATATATATATTTCGTCTACTTACTTTGATTCAAGTCAATAAGGAAAGGAAAACAGCGTTCATGCGTACGTACGGCCTACCGTCTCCATGAATGGTGTGTTTCATTTCATTAATCTATTTATTATATATAAACATATACTGAATATATATGATATATAAATCATGTTTTACATTATGGAATTAATTAAATCATGATATAAGTAATAATAATATCCAAAATAACAAGTCGCAACACGTACGATAAATGAAAAGATTTTACCCAAAACGCTGCTTTAACATGAAATTTACAAAAGAACGGGTAATATAAAGTTTTTAGTGAACCATATATGATATCATAACATTGAATATGATTCTGTAATAATATAATGACATTATTTAAATCATTATATAGGAGGTTCAGATATATATGAAGTATATCAGACATAAGGTAAGGGATAACTTTTCCAATCTCGTTTTTACCCGAGATTGTTTATTCATAAGTATTTACTGGGGTTATATTTATCATCTATGTCCTTGTTTTATAAAAATGGTTTCATGTATTTTTAAAGTCCTTTTTATCAATTTTTTACATTTACTACATGGTATGTTAGGAATCTTTCTTTTTTTTACCATACGAGGTACTTTTTGACTTTTCCGGCTAAAGTACGAGAACAATGTTTTTTTAACTTATACGACATGAACAGATTTCTACGGTTTCATAATGCCAATTTTCATGAAGCCTCCTCTTCAAGATTTCATGACTGTTTTCAAAAAAATTATTTTCTTTTAAAATTTTATGGCATTTCGTGAAATGAAAATGATTTTTAAAAATAAAGGATATTTTCCTCAAGAATTCATTTCAAGTATTTTATCAAAACCATTTTCCATATAAGATGAAATTATTTCATATGTGTATGTTTCAAGTATAATGTCTCTATCATTTACATGGCTTCACTTTTCTTATGATGAAATGATATCCATTTGTTTTATATGGATTATGTTATGATGGGATGATGTTTATGAAACCCATTTTATTCTTTGGGTTATGATGAATGATTTATATTTATTTTGTGGCACAAGTAAGAATGATTTCATTATTAGATGGGTGGGACCTATATCTCTCTCCAATTAATTGGGTAAAGATTTATATCTCATGAGATAGACATGGCTGGAATTTCAGGTTAATCCAGTTCAGTGATACAGGACTGGAACAAGGAGTGAACTCGACTCAGTAAGGGACTTTGTCCACTAAGATGGTCTTGGTTGCAATTCCTTGGCTACTATGGAAATCATATCATGTGCTTAATGGTTGGTACAATTACATGTTTTATTCCCAATCTATTTCATCATGATTAATGTTCATTTATGATCTATGACTTATTTACTTCCAAGATTTATTTCTCAAGATTTTGATGTTTAAACTTTATGCTCATGTTTTTTTAAGTTAAAATGTATTTGATTTGTTTTATTTTCTCCATGCTTTCCCTTACTGAGTATTTGAGTTCACCCTTTGTATGCCTTCTTTTCCACTGGATTTAAAAAAAGGTTTTAGGTAAGATAACAAAAGGGTAAGATCTTTATGGTATATGTTTAAGATCTTTCACCATGATTAGAAGATTATTTTCAGAGTTTCAAAGATAATAAACTATTATAGTCCTTGAGTGTTGGTTCTTGTTATGTATTAATTATTCCACAAAAGTAATATAATGCCCATGTACGTCAAACTTGGGTCTCTACATTGTTTATGTTTACATATCCACTAAGGAAATTATCTGATCTTCCAATATTAAAACCATTTTATTTTATTCTCATATATAAAATTATATAAATTTAAAATTTTCCTTTTATTAAATTCTCATTAAGTACTCAATAGACCTAAATAATGTTTTTAAAGAAAATCAACTATATTTTTCTACTCGGTTGGAGATATTTTTCTTCCATGTTTATATTTTGTATAATTTTTTAAAATAATTTTTTTTAATAATATAAAATTATATATTAATGAATTTTTTACCCATATTATACGTTTTAAAAAATTATTCTAAAAGGAATCTTTTTGTCATTTTCGGAATGAGGAACTTTTGACATTTTAGTGAAAAAGTGAATGGAATATTTTTTTTAACATAATTAGTTTGAAAAAATATCCCACCATCATGAAAACTCAATGTTATAAATCTCAATTTACTAGGTTTTTTATCCTTTAGAAATAAAAAAACATTAAATTTTATATTTTTTTGATTTTAAATAAGTCTTTTAAATGTGAAAATTGTATTTTCTACAAAAAAATTCCAATGATATTTTATAATTATTTTCATCTATGTCAACAAACATTATTGAATATTATGATTTTAACAGAATATAATATAATGATATCATCCACCATATTTATTGGATGGTTTATGATTAGTTTTACTTGGTAAATTATTAAATTTCTTTATGCTAGTTCATCCAATATATTCAGTTATTGATTTTTAAATAATGTTAATTACGTTGTATTTTTTATTCACATGATGAATGAATTGGACTTATGAAGTGATGTTTGGGGCCAATAATTTCATATACCCTTGATAAATTAGCATGTATAACTAAAAAAATAGGTTGGGTATTTTTTATAGGGCCAACCCATTTATTAAGATGTGTTGGAACGAGGCGTCAACAGTATGTTTAAGATGTCTAGCATTATGAATTCCATCATTATGAAAGTAGTTATTGATTTACATGTGATTATTCGAATATATATGATATCAATTGATATGTTTTAAGTTTATATGATTATTTATATGTAATTATCTGATCATTATATATTCGTGACATATTATACATTCCAGATTTATTCCCTGTCAACTTATGTTGTATGAATATCCTTACTGAGTTTTTGAGATCACCCATTTTTTATGTTTCATTTCCCTAGGATACTAGGAAGTTTACTATTATTGATATTGAATTATTTCGTAGAGATAACAATGACATTATCGAAGAAACTATTTTTTTATTTTATGTTTTCCAATGTATGTGATACTCAAGTATGTATGTAGTTTACCAAGCCTGCTAAATTATTTAGTCCATTTGGATGTGGCCACTTGTATCTTGTACCAATATAATAAAGTAACAACTAACTATAGGATATTAGAGATGGGGAATTTACATTTTATTTTGTAAAGAGCCTTTATCTAGAAAAATATAAGTCTACAAGAGGAATCCCTATTTAGAAAAAAAGTAATATATAACCAATGTGATCAATGTTTTCCAAGAACAAACAAATATGTGATAAAAATCTCATATAATTGTAACTTAATACCTTTGATCTTCTTATAAAAAATGCATTAAAAATATTTACCTGGCCCTTATAAAAAAATCATTATAAAAATCATGTAAAAAAACATATATCTCCCCCTTTTTATCTCAATATCAACTCTCATTTGATAAAATTTTCTCAAGAATATTCTGATTATGAATTTGAGTTTTATTATCATATTCACAAGATTTGTGAATATTTATCATCTTGAAATCATCAAGGCACCCATCAAGGGATTCATCATTCTCATTAAATTACCTACATATTAGTATAAAATAATATATATAAGGGAATAAGGAAGGACCTATTTGTTCCTAAAAACTAACACTCAGGATGGGAGATTCCTCTCAACCTTACCTTGTACTTATTTCTTTTGATCTCATATTTTCAGAGTTTGATTAATCATTCCTATTTATAAATGTTTTTATACTTACATTCTTCCAATTAATTTTTCCTTCATATGGGATAGACACCTCCACATTTTTATGTAAAGATAAATTATTTTCATCTAATTATATAGAGTTCTTTATGTTATATATTATTGTTCACATTGATTTTATTTATTCAATAGAACATTAAAAATAGACGAATTATTATGATATTTATTATCTTCATATAAAATAGACATTTTTTTATCAATATTGGTAGAATATTTTTTTATTTCTCCATTTTCAATACATTTTCAATTGGTCTGAACTAACTATCTAACATTCCTTCTTTGTATATTTATCTTTTTTGGGCATATCACACTAATTCTTAGATATAAACGACTTCTTCTACTTTTTCATTCTGAGTTTCATTCAGGTTCAAATCACAAATAACCTCACTAGGTATTTTATTCATGCATACCATGGTTCTATGAAATTCTAATATTCTTCTACCACACACATTTTTTGAAAATTCATACATATTTTTTATTAGTACCATTGATTTATTTTTGGTCAATTCATTATTCCTTATATAATATATTACCATCTATTCCCCATGTATCCCCATTGTTTCATTATTGATTCCTAGAAATAAAATTATATACCACTAAGAGTAGGATTTATTCCCAAAATTTCCACAACACAAAAAAAAACCTATAAACAATTCTATAATATTTTATTATTAAACTATTTAAAAAATTCATGATTTGATCTTATTGTAAATCAACATTTCTTTTTTATTGGGGGAATGGTATTCCTAGCATTTTATATTCATTATATGATGTGATACAACTCCTCTCTCTTGACTTCTTAGTCCAAACATATTCACCTACAATGTTAGTGATATCAAATTTGTTTTTTGAACTATTTAGGAGTACATAAACAATTTCTTCTAGAAATCATCATGTCATCATCTTGAGATAACTCAACCTTTTCTCATCAAAAGTATTAATGTGTTATCTGTAATTATTCATTTGATGTTGGAATTTCAGATACAATGACTGTGTCTTAGAAAACTATTGTTCCTTGTGATTAAGATTATCTTATAGATCACTCACCATATTCTCAATATTAGAAGCCTTCAATATGTGTATCTTATTTTCATCAAAAAATATATTTCCCTTATATCATGCTATTAATTTTTTTAGTTGATAATTTTTATTTTCCTTTTCCCACATTCCTCTTCTATTTCATGAGTAATATTTTTTTCTAAAGGGAAGCTTACAACTCTTCTTTTAGCCTCTATTATAGATCTATTATAACATCATCGTATTCATCACTACTTAATTAATATAATCCTTTATCACAATAAGAAATGAAATTTAGTTGACCTTCTAATAAAACACTATATGATGAATTTTATTCTGTAAAATTTCTCATCAAATTATTCTATCTGTAGCTGGAATAATTCTTCTTTTTATTATCCCTTTTCTATTTTCGATATCACATATTTTCATCATTAGTTTTAGATTCATCTATTTTGTTTATAAAATATGTGGAAAATTTTCTAATGCAATCAATGTTATTGAAGATGGGTGATTTATTTCCGTTTACTTTCTATTTTCCCTATATGGACCCTCTTTAAATAAGTGAAAAAAATATACATGAGTATTCATCAATTTCATCATGATCAAATCAATTTATTCCTCAAATTATTTATCTTTATATTTTCATTTTCTTATATATTAAAAGGCAATAACTTCTTTTAGTTTCTTTTGAAAATCCAGATATTTTCTCATTTCATAAGATATGAGTATATTGAGTAACTCATCCAATGAAATTTATTTTCTATCATTCAAGGCTAAAACCATGAGATGAAATATATCAAGGACATTTCTCATAAGATTCTTCAAAATTGGTTTAGTCTACATATTAATAAAAAATACATGAATATTAATTCCAATCTCATTGACTCTAATTAAAGATTCATCAATGATTTCATCATCTACTATTTTATTATCCTCAAAATTTCGTCTCTATATTGGAATCTTATATTCATTTAATTAAATATTCCATTAATAATTTATTCTTATATTATAATAGACTTACTTGGAAGTTTTTAGACCCATCTATTTAGTGTATAGTTTTTCTAATAAATCCGTGAATATTGAATTATGAGCCTTACCATCAACTTCATAATTTATTTTTCCATCCTAATTCATAGAAACATTCTCATTAATCGGTGGGATGACTACTGTAGCTTCATCTCTCACATATTATAAAAATGATAAAAGTATGTGGAGCATCATATATCTCCATATGTGTTAGTTCTTTCAATATAAAATTGTTATTCCTAAACTATTCACTGAATTATGATTCTCTATTTCTCAGAAATCTCTCAGATCGTTAGTGGGGACCTCTCTCTAATAAATATAATTATACACAAGGA
Organism: Viscum album; assembly: GCA_963277665.1. Lineage (NCBI taxonomy): Eukaryota > Viridiplantae > Streptophyta > Magnoliopsida > Santalales > Viscaceae > Viscum > Viscum album. The sequence continues at coordinate 1,448,890,602 of OY728157.1, read as the reverse complement.
TCAGTTTGGAACCATTGAGGGGGGGGGGGGGTGAGTCAATAGTCAATAGGTTTTATAAATTCCTTCCATTTAATTCAAACTCTGCAATTTATTAAAATCATGATTCCTCATATTTAATTATTATCCTCACATTATATTAAATATTAACAAAGGGAACTAAACACACAAGAATTTTACAAGGGTTTTCCAAAATTCCTACCCCTTTATACAACTGATTATACTGAAAAGTTATATATTCTTCACTATATATAGGTGGTTACATCCAGGGAAATCCCCATTCCCATCAACACTAAGACCCATAGTGATCCTAATCTAGATTACAAATATAGATCACAAATCATCAACACACACAAGTGATGCCGGAGTCTAACTATAAGATTTTTATACTATATCTCATAGTTTTTAATAACATACCTTTTGAATTCATAAACTTTAGTGCCTCACTAATGTCCTATCCTATGTAAGAGTTCCCACTGGATACTTTCTCTTCACTTGAATATAGGAACCTTTGATAGATATATATCTATCGACATTAGAATTATTCTACACTGTATTGAGATGAAATTATTCCCCACTAAAAAAATAAGTCACTGTATATTATCATGTAAACTATTTCCTGAACATTAGAAAGTGACAAACAACTACCTGATCCAACTCATTTTGTACTTATCTTTAAATGATCTAAACTTAACACTGCATAAGGACTACTTGGGTATATGCCTTATAAAATTATTCCCAATGTCATTCTCAAAATAATGCACAATATTCATGTAAAATATAATACACTTATTTTTCACAAACATCATTCATATAAGATATAATTCATTTCTTTCTTCAATATATTTTGTGAAACAACAAAAACTCACATCCAACTCACTTTTATGCATGTATTATTTCATGCTCATGAATACTCCCTCAATAATGCATATTATTTTATATTTTTTTCTCAATAACTGCTCAAACATTTGTATATATTTTAGGAGATAACCTATAAAAATCACGTATTATTAAGAACATATGTTATTAAACTTAATCTCATGCTAGTATATGAACACAAGAATTTGTTTTCATTTGAGAAACCCTGGAAACAATATATTTACTGTATTCTGTATTAGTTGACATAACATATTGAGGATATATAAATTGGCTCATGAAACTCATAATTATTTTTCATAGAACAACTCCGAATATGAATGAAACAAAATAGGTTTGTGGAACTAACTTCTTCTTCATGCGATCATGAAGTCCAAGGCATAACATGATTTCATGGATGTCTCTTATCATATTAATCATATTTATTATACTCTATTTCACTCTCAATCTCTCTGTAAATCTTTATATTCATATCATTACATCAAATGACCATGTAAAAGAGTATTTTTGGAGAAATATCTACCAAATTAAATCCACTACCTCAACCATTATATGATCCACCATTATTCTAAGAGATCCTCCTCAACTTCTTAGGGGTCTTTATAATTATTCCCATCATATTGTAAAAAATATATTTTTTTACTAACCCTATTTGGACTTAACATTAGTAATTCAAAAAAATATAATGATGCATTTTTCATTTTAGAACCATAAGGTTAATAAAATCCCACTCAAAATCATTGACATGATAATAAGACACTGCAATTGTAAGAACTCCGAATTCATGAAGAAAACCCTTAGTAGAAGGAAGAATATAACATTTAGGTTGATTAAATAGTAAGGAAATATTATATTGGATGGACACAGACCCATACATATGTTTTTTATTAAAGGAACAATAACCTGCATTAGTCGAGTCCCACATCAAGTTTTCAGTCATCATCATGATGCTTAATAATATATGTCATTATTCTAAAAATTAGATCCATCACCAAGGTCAGCACCGAGACACATGTCAAACACACACATGCTACACATGTGATTTTCCTCCTCGAACATGCATACTTTCCTAATATACTCTTCCTCACCTGGGTTCCTTCTTTTGGGATATGTGTCCATTATGCATCCAATGTCGCGTATGCTTCCTGAGGGTATTATAATACCTTCTACCACCACTATGGATAACTAGAGGTTGACCCTACCCATATATTTAGTAGATTAATGATAACTTTGTATGGATATGAGTTTTTACATATTGCTTGTTAAACTCTCATAAAAATAGGTAACAAAATTATCTTATTCCAAATCAACCTAAAATGATAAATCTAAAACATGCAACTCCTTATCTATTTATTATTTTTTATTTTTTAGTGAAATGATAAATTCGAAAGCTCCACATCCTCAAATCATCTTCACTTATTTTAATGGTTTTTAACAATGTATTCATATCGTAGTATACAATGAAAATATATTTGTCATTAATAATGATTCAAAAATCATCAAATTTATATTTAGGATGTTTCCAAAAAAATACTTATCAGCAATTAATCACTCACATATTGACATAATCTTCATGTAAATTAAATCATCCTTATTGAAAAAATGAAATTAAACTCAATGGGGACTTCAATATCCCATGATAGATTTATTTTTAATACTACCAAACACTATCTTTGTTAATATGTGTGTTTTTTATTTATCCCCATTATTGATAATGAATAGTAAGATTTCATATAGGTCATCTCATATCATCAATCATATTCTTATTCCATTAATATAACATCACATATTTTCATTTTCAAACATCATTTTGTTATAAAACTCTAAGTCTACATATGTAATACTGGTGTAGAAAACATGAGTGCATAAAAAATGTGATTAATGATATCCATGATCAAATGTATTTATGACACCAATTATAGATAACTATATTTTAATTCTATGGCATTGAAAACAAAATTCGTAAAACATATTTATCCTGCACTCATTTGAACAAAGAATTTAGAAATTTCTTATGAAATGAATAGATCTCCTCCTTTTTAGATCAAAATCAACTCTCTAATGATTATATATTTTCAAGAATATTTAGATTTTGAATTTGAGAGTGATTACTAGATTCAAAATATATATGAATATTTATCATATTCAAATAATCTATACCACCACTCAAGGGATAAATCAATATCCATTAATTCCATATATGTTAGTACAAAAGAATATAAATAAGAATGTAAGTGGAGACATGTTTTTTCCTTAGAAATAGAAATCAGGCTGAGAGTTTCCCTGAAACCATTCCTTTTCCTTCTTCCTTTTGATATTTTGTTTAGAATAGTTCGCCATATAAATTGGATTATTAAAAAATTTTCATACTCACTTTCTTCAAATGAAATATTTATTCATGTGGGACAGACTTCTCCACAATTGTAAGGAATGAAAAATACTGACTTCTAATTTCAAATAGTTCTTTATGTTATATCCAAATTTTACACACTAATTCTTTTGATTCTACAAAAAATTACCATTAGATTAATTCTAATGATATTTAGAATCTTCTTTTGAAATATACAACTTACCCTTAGTTATAGAATATATTTTTTCATTATCAATTTGTATCGACATTTTCCATGGATCTGGACAAACTATCAGAAATTATATCTTTTTTATGTTTAATCTTTTTGGGTGTCTCACACTAATTCCAATAAGTGTATGACTTCATATATTATTAATTCTAACATTTCTATCTTTTCAAATAATAGAGAACCTCTCTAGGTAATTCAGTTACTCGTAGATCATCTATATGAACATATAATCTAGATCTACCAATAACTTCATTTAATGATTAATACATGTTTTTTATTTGCACCTTTGATGGATTTACAATCACTAATTTATTCATTTTATAATCAATTATCATCTATTCACATTGATCCCATTAGTTAATGCATGTTTCCTAGTAATGAGATGTTATTTCAGGAATAGTTTTCTTTATGCCTATACTTTCCACAACACTTGAATAAGAATCAAACATATGATATTAATATTTTTTGATAAACCATTACAAAAAATTCAGGATATCATCTTTTTGTAAAACATGATATATTTTTCATAGGGTAAATGGCCTGAATAAAATTTTTATTTAATAATTTTATTATATAAATATCCTCTCTATTGACATCTTGAACCACACATATTCACTAGCACTATTAGTGATATCATATTTTTTTGAACTTCTTGGACCCGAAGAAACCTATCTATAAAAACCCTTCATATCACCAACATGAGATGACTTATATGTTACCTCAGTTGACATATTGAATTATTCTCAATTATACTTAAATTCATGTTGTAATGTTTAATACATTGATTATGTCTTAGGAAACTCTTCCTCCATTTTAGCTAGTTTCTCTTCAAGATCACTCAACCTATTCTCAAGATCAACATACTTCATTCTATACATCTTATTTTCATAAAAAGATAATTTTACCTTTTTTGGTGCTCTTATTTCATAAATGTTTTGTTTTTTTACTTCATGTATACATCATAGACTTATATTTTCTAAGTTGAGTGTTTTTCTCAATAAAATATTCCTGCTAATCTTTAATCACCCATTATATATCTATTTTAACTTCACCATTATCATTATTACTTGATGAAACTACAGATTTCAAAATATGAGTAAATAAGTTATGTTCACCATATGAATAACTAGAACATTGTGAATTTTCTTAGATATGTTTTCTCATCAAATTATTATTTTTATTATTGGAATACATATTTTTTATTCTCCTTATTCTATTTATGAGGTTTTCCATTTTCTTTAATAAATTCAAATTCATGAATTTTAGTCATATTTTTTAGGAAAAGTGTTCAATTTCATTAATTTTGTGTCACCTAGGTAGATTTTTATGTTTTACATTCCATTTCCCATTCTGAATACTCTTTAAATAAGTGAACAATTTTCATTGAGGTATTCATCAAATTCATCATTCTCAAAATTAATTGATTCCTCAACTTACATATCTTTTTATTCACCTTATATTATATCCTCATAGGCTATCTATATTTTATCTTATTTTTAAAATAAAAATACTATCACATTTCATAATCTATGATTATGTTATGTAACTCATCCAATGAAATGTATTTTTTATCTTCCAATGCTAAAACATTGGGATCAAATCTGTTAAAGAACATTCTCAAAACTATATTCAAATTTTTTATTCCATATTCTCACCATATCTACATTATTAGTTACTATATCATTTCACCAAATTAAATAGTCATTAATTTATTGACCATCGGTTATTTTAAAATCATCCAACATTCTTCTCATGATTTGAAACTTAGGTTCCACAACATTGAGATTCCCTTCAAAAAAATTTCCCATTTTATCTGAGATTTCTGTGGATGTTTGGAGACCCATCACTTTATTTTATACCTTGTTTGATAAAGTCATTATGATATAATTTTGAGCCTTTCCATAAACATACAAATTTCTCTTTTGATATTGAGTCATATAAATACCCCCATTAATAGTTTGGAATCCCAATACTGTTGCATCTCTCACCTCACAGAAAAGAGATCGAAGGAAAAGAAGTATCATATTCCTACATCCATGGAAGTTCATTCCATAATAAGTAGGTATTTATATCCTTTTAATTGAATTAGGATTCACTATTTCTATGAAATCTTTTTGATATTTATAGGGGAACTATCTTTGATACCAATTATTTTTCCCAAAGTTAGGTTTGGTACCACATAAAGGGAGAGTGAATTAGAGGTTCATATTCTTTACAAATTATTTATTTTTATTCAGCCTCTGTGACTAAGTAAATTCATAATTCTACATAATAAATTCACAGCCCCACCCTTTTTAAAACAATAATGAAGATAAGACAACACAAAATGATTTTAGGAGGTTTTTTCAAAAGACATACTCCTTGGAGAAAACTGTTACACCCCTAGTTACCAATTCTTATCTATATGAAGGTGGTTACGTATTGGGAAGGTATAATTTCCTTCCATGGTGAGCCCCACAATTTTCACACTCTAGATTAACATTAGAGATAAAATGTCTCATACTTTCCCAATTAACGTTTTATTCATATAAGAGGATATTTATACCACATCTCATAGAGTTACCATCATCCAACTAATCTTAATAAACTTCACAGTCCCACATAAGTCTTATCTTTATGAAGAGTCCCAATGAATAATTTCACATTACTTGAAGATATGATCCATTGAAAGAGAGATATATGATAACTTCGGACTACTTTGGCAAAAAAATTGAGATGTAGTATTTCTACACAAGAAAACCTTCTTATATAAAATATTTCAAGAACACCAGTAGCTAAAAAACATTCTAATCCTACCCACTTTTCACTGATCTTTAAATGATATGAAAATATCTCAAAACATAGACTACTCAGGTATATGCCTTCTAAATTTATTCCCATATTTAATCTCAAAACACTGCACAATATTGATGAAAAATATATTCAATGTATTTTTCTCAAAAAATATTCAAGTAATATACATTACATGAAATTATTCAATGTAATATGGGCGTCAATACAAATTCACAATATTCTAACTTTTATGCATGGATTATTTCATGTTAATTCATAATAACTCATGAATTCATATTATCTTATTCATGTTGTTTCTGAATACATCTTTGTGAAATAGTAAATACTATATCTAATAACCAGTATCGGTTTGTATAATCTCAAGCACACATATTATTCCACTTAATTTCATGTATGAATATTATGGAATGCATTTATCTATATTTTTAAAACCACATATATCCTTTTTTTACTATTCCCAATATTATATGGTGTATCCTTTCCTGGTAGTATGAATTGGATCATGATACTCATCACTATTCATTCACAGAACAAATCTAAATGTGAATGGAATAAGTATAGGCTTATAGAATCAGATTCTTTTTCATGTGATTGTGAAGGCCAAGGAATATCACATATATATTGAATTATATTAAAAAATGTAGAGTTATTACTGTACTCCATTTCACTGAAAAGATATATCCTGATGATTTACATTCAGATCATATCATTATATGACCACATATATGGGTATTTACAGAGAAACAACTACTGACATAACTCAACCTTATCAACTGAAATGCTCCCTACCTTTCTTCTATGTTCACCACCTAAACTTCATACATGAATTTAAAAATTACCATCATCATACAAAAAAATGAAATTTTCTTCACTATCTCAATTTGGAAATAATTTTATTCATGAAAACAATGTTTCATGATGCATCGAGCCTGTTTAAAGCATTAAGTCAGTCAAATGCTTCTTGAATTCTTCATATTGATAATCGAACATCGTAGTATGAAGAACCCCTAATACATATAGAAAACCCTCACATGAAGGTAGAAGATGATATTCAACTTGATCAAACTATATAGAAAGATCAAATTTGAAAACCTCATATTAATACATATGTTTTCATATTGGAGGAACAATAACCCATATCAACTTAGTCCCAAATCGGGTTTTTATTAATCCTCACACTTCTAAACTAGTTATTCCTTTATGATGATATTTTCATCTGGCATTATGAATGGCACCTTGACACATGACACACACACACTAGTCTCACATAGGTTATACCTCCCAATATAGGCCCACTTTCCCACCCCATGATTACACACCTAAGAACCTTCTAGCGGGCTATGCAACCACTGTGCTTCCATTGCTACCTGTGCATCCTATGGGCACCATGCTGCCTCCAGCCACTACAATGGCTAAATCGAGGTTGAAACTTCCCAATTAATCAATCTATATAAGAATTCATTACCTGTCTAGGTTCTTAATATTATCTTTTATTGAACTCCCATAAAAAGTGTTAAACAAAATTATTATATTCCCAATAAAATTGAAATTATGAATCTAAATCAACCAAAACCTCATCAATATATTATATATTTTATTTTGGAAATAAATGATAAATTCTATTGGTCTTTATTTTCAAATAATATTCACTTCTCTGAAATATTTTAAGTAATGTGAATCTCTCTAAATGCAATTTGAACATGGATTTAACCTTTGGAACTCTTCAACAATCATGACATTTATATTGAGGAAATTTCCATAACAATCATCATCATCATCTCATCAACCACATATTTACATCATCAGTATATCAAGTCAATTATCCTTATTGAAAACATAAAATTCAACTAAAGGGGGACTTTAATCACTGAATTTTTATTTTCTATCAATACTATCAAACATCATCCATGTCTATATGTTTTTTTTCTTTATATTTTCTTTTGAAAATAAATATAAAGAATTATTAAAGAAAATATCATCTCATCAATGTTTTATTTTACCTTTAAGATGAAACTGAATATTTTCTTTTTCCAATCACCTTAAGCTAGTAAACTGTTACTCTATGTGGGAAAACCCAGTGTAGAAAACCAGAATGTATAACTAAGGTTATCAATGTTATCCATGATTTGATATATATATATATATATGTATATATATATGATAACAATATTTGTTATCTGTAACATCATACCTTGGAATTTCATAGACAATCAATTCATTAAAAATATTTAACCTATAATCATCTAAACAAAAGCATCAAATATTTTAAGTGAAAAAACATATAAATCCCCCCTTTTAATTAAATATCAACACTTTTTTTATAAAATTTATTAAAAAAAATATGTTGATTATGAATTTTTGTGTGATTAAATAATTGCTAATATTTTTTAATATTTAACATATTCAATTAATCTATTCTAAACCTTAAGGGATGTATCTATCTCTATAAATTACCTACACATTATTATAAAATAATATATTTAGGGAATAAGGAGGGACTTATTTAATCCTAAAAAATAGAACTCAGCCATAGTGTTTCTCCTCAAAAATGCCTTATCCTTAAATTTTTTGATATTAAATATGAAATAGATCACCTTGGCATTCATATTATTCATAGTGTGTATAATTACCATCTTCTAATTAATAGTTTTTTCATGTTGTATGGTCTTCTACACCAATGTAAATAATGAATCTTTTTTTTATTCTAATTGGAAAGAGTTATTAATTTCATATTCAAATTATTTATACTTATTATTTGTATTCTCTATATTATTACCATTATATAAATTCATATAATATTCATACTATACTTCTATAATTGCCTTATTACCCTCATTTGTGTCAAATGTTTGGGATTTCTCCATTTTCTATCCTTCTTTAATTGATTCGGCCAAAATTTAAAATCCTTCTTCATTGTATGTTTATCCGTTTTGGACGTCACACAATGATTCTCAGATGTATATGAATTCCTATATTTTCCCTTCAAATTTTATTTCAATTATAATTCATAGGGACCCTTTCAAGGTAATTTATTCATGCATACCTCAGTTATATGATTTGAAAAGGGATAAAAATCCGTTAAGTCGTGATATTCTTAGTTGTTGATAATACAATCTAGAAAATAAATTATTTTATATTTTTATAAATTAAATAGTTATTTTTAGTAGAGATAAATGTTATTATAATCATTTTACATTCATCATATGATGTGAAAAAATGCCCCACCATTGACGTCTTAATCGACATAGATTTAGTTAAACTGTTAGTGATATCATATTTTTTTAAAATATTGCAACGAAGATGTACAATTTCTATTAAAAACTTTAATCTAACCCGCTTCAGATGACTCAAAATTTATCTCAATAAATAAATTTATATATTTTCTTTTCTTATTTACTTCATTTTATACCATAAGAAACATTTTTTATGTCTCTAAAAAAACAACTTATATGTGTGTCAGTTTCTCTTCAAGATGAATAGACATGTTATTGGGATCAACACCCTTTAATTTTTACTTATTTTAATCAACAAAATATATTTATATTATATCATTATCTTAATTTTTTAGTTTATAGTTTTTTATTTCCTTTCTCTATCTTTCTATTCTCTTACTTTAATAGAGTCTTTTTCTCAATATCTGATTCCTGCTATTCATTATGCCTCTATTCTAGATCTATTTTAACTTCATCATCTTCATATATAACTGAATAAACCAAGACCTTTTATATATGAGAATAGAAATTATTTTCATCTTATGAATAACTAATAGATGATGAATTTACTTATATATACTTTCCCTTCCAATATGTATTTCTTTTATTGTAACACTTAATATTTTTCTTATCTTTGATATATTTTTGAGTTTTTTCATTTTCATCATTAGATTCTGATTCAACCATTTTCATCTTACAATTTATAGAAAATATTTTTATTCCATTATAGTTGTATAACATGTGTGGATTCTTTCCTTCTGTTTTCTATTTTCCACTAATGATCCCTCTTTAAAATTGTAAAAAAAATTCACTGAGTGATTCATTAAATTCATTAAAAATAGAATTACATGATGCCTCAAATTCTTAATAATTTAATTTTCATTTTATTATAGCCTCAAAATCTATATCATATGTTATCATATTTTTGAGTGAAAGGGACTTTCTCATTTCAAAATATATGAGTATGTTACTTAACTCATCAAAAAAAAATATTCCCTATCAACCATGTTAAAAAACACGGGATCAAATATTTCAATGAAATTTATGATAAGCATCATTTTAATTGGTGATAATTCCATATTCTCACCAAATACATGTATATTACATAATATCTCATTAAATATAATGAAACATTCATCAATTCATTAATCTTAATTATATTTAATATCTTCAAAATTTATTTTTTATATTTTCAAATTATCTTCCCGGAATGTAAGATTTCAATTTAACTACTTCTCAGTTTATCCAAGATATATAAACATCACTTCAGGGTATAAAAATTATAATAAATATTTCAATATATCATTTTAAGGCTTTATAATAACTTCTAGATTTCTATTGTCAGCTTGAGTCATATAAATATCTTTGTAATATGAAGGAACCCCACTGTTGTTATATGTCTCACCTTTGGGATAATAGATTGAAGGAAAAGAAGTATTATATTCCTCTAACTATTATTTTTATTTCCATTACAATTAGGTATTCCCCATTTCCACTGGATTCAGATACCCCATTTCTCATAAAGCAATCGAATATTCATAGGGGATATACCTATTATTCTAATTGTTTTACCCAAGGATTGTTTTAGTTCCACTAGGAGGGGGTGGGGGTGAATTTGTTGCACATTATTTTTTCTATAAAATATTTCATTTAAATTTAAACATTATGAATGAGTAATGTCTCAATCACTCATATTTAATTATAATCCTCACCCAATATTCAATAGTAATAAATAGAACCTAACCCACATGGATGTTACAAGGTTCTTCTTAATGGAATACTCCTTATTACTATCAATTATACTCCATAATTACAGATTCATCACTCAATAGTGGTGGTTACATAGAAGGAACATCCCATTTACAACAATATTGATTCCCATAGGGTTTATCCTTTATAGTATCACTGGTGGTCACAAAGTCCCAACATATACAAGTGACTCTTGATTCCATAGATGGATATTCATAATTCGTCGCCTAGAGTTACCATCATAGAACTAGACTTTATGAACTTTAGAGGACCACTGAAGTATTCTCATGCACCAAATTTCCATGGGAGACTTCCACATTGGTCGATGATATGATACAATGATAGAAAGATAACTACCATCATTATACTATATCAGTTCCTTGATATGTAAAATTTCTTCACAAGAAAACGAGATCAAATTATTTTTTCCTATAAACTATTTCAACAACATTGGAAACTGAAGAACAACTTATTTATCATACTCAATGTTCAATAATAATTAAATGGTCTAAAATTATCTCAAATAACTTATTACTCATTTTTATTACATATGAAATTAGACCTTACATTATTCTCAAAACACTAAAATATTCATGAAAAATCTATTTAATATATTTTCATCCAACCTCCTAGATGTAAGATCCAATTCAGGTCCTTCTTCAATATCCATGTGAAAAAACACAAATACATTGTATTATCACTTTTATGTATGTATTATTATATATATATGAATACTTCTTCATGTATAAATATTATTTTTATGCATGATGTTTTTAAAATCTTCCTCACGAAAGAGTAAGTACTATTTGTGAAAAAGTACTACTTCATGTAATATCAAGCACATATACTTTTCAAATTAATGTCATGCATGTATATTATCACATTCATTTATCATCATTCACAAAACCTTGGAGATGATCAATTTTTTATCGTGTATTATTTCACATAACATAGTGAGATTTTATGAATTGGATCATGATTTTCCTCACTCTTTCTTCACAGAGAATATATGAATTTGAATTGAAAAATTAGTGGTTCATATAACTAACTTCTTCTTCATGTGATCATGAAGGAAAAGGAACACCATGAATTCATGGAATTCATTTTGAAAATACAGAGAGATTAATAATCTCTACTGTTCTCTCAATATCTAGCTTAAATATTTATATTCATATCACACCACCATATGATTTCATTAAGGGTATTTATAGAGAATACTCTACCAAGTTAACTCCACTACCTCAATCGATAAATTTACCATGTTTATTATATGTTCACCACGTCAACTACTTATGAACCTCCAAAAATTGACTTTATCACTTTGAAAAACTATTTTTCAAATCTATATCAATTTGGAATTTTTATTTATTCTAGAAAATAAAGTTTCATGGTGAATTAATAATATTTGAATAATCAAGTCAATAAAATAAATCAGTAATGTTTTGGATTGATAATCAGACATCATAGAAAGAATAAGTCCCAACGAATGTAGAAATCCCTTAGCTGAAGGAAGAATAAAATTTTCATATTGATCAAATGAATTATATATACAAGATCAAAGGGCCTCATTTAAATACATATGTTTTCAAATAGGAACAGTAACCCACATCATTAGTGTCCCACATATGGTTTTCATTCATCATTACACAATATAATAATTTATTTCATTCCAAAAATGCATAGAACTGGTAATGAAGTGAACACTCAGAAACACAATGATCACATGGACTTCACCCATGATATTTCTCCTTGTACACTCCCACTTTATCATCCATACTCTTTCACTTGTGAACATTATTATGGGCTATGTGGCTAGTTTTCTTCCAATTCTGTGTGGACTCCCTGTGGGTGTTATGGTACCTCTTACTACCACCATATATGACTAAAGGTTGACCCTACCAACCTATGAAATAGATTCATGGTCCCTTTGGATAGATCCCCATAAAAAGAGTTAATAAAATTCTAATATTCCCAATCAACTAAAAAATACAAATCAAATATACCCAAATCCTCATAAATATCACATTTCTCTTATTTTGGAATTAAATTATAACTTCCAATTAACTTCTTCCGCTAATAATATTAAGTTATTTAATTTTTTCAAATAGTTTGCACTTATCCAAGTCCAAATGGAACATTACTTTTATATTAATAAAAATTCAACAGTCATCACATTTATATTGAGGGGGTTTCTGTTACAATCCTCATTACCACATAATCACTCATATATTAACATCATCTTCACCCATAGAAAATAATCCTTATTGACACAAAATATAATTAAGCTCAAAAGGAACTTAAATTAAATTGATAATAGGATCTACTATCGATAAATCAAAAACTAAAGGACCTAAAAATAAAAAAGGTAAAGGTTGGTCTCTATAAAACTCATCCTAGGTCCTGGACAAACCCGATATCCCTAATCCTACCCAGCAACCCATCTTATCCATCCTTAATAGTAGTACCCATTCCAATACCTGGGTCACACATAATTATATTTGGGTTCCAAGGAACTTAAGTAGGGTGAAAATACAAATCATTAGTCCACCACTGATGGTGTCCCTAAGAATATTCAAAATACGAGTGAATTCTGAATATAGAATAATAATAAGAGTAACAATAATAATGAAATAATTGAAAAACCTATCACATTTTAGAACTCACAAAAGCTACACCATTTGTGGACATACCTACTCCAGATAGTGTTAGAATGGGATGATACTCCCATATTCTTAACACACCCCATGGTTGTTGTAAAAGTAGGTTCCTTAGACCCAACCTGAACAAAAAATTTCGATTACCATAACAATTATACATTTATTTAAGCATGATGTATAATTACTATAATAACATTTATATTTCCACATCCAATGTTTACATAGTAATTTCCATATATTATTTGTCCAATAAAAAGGTATTAGTAGTTCTTAGGCTATACTGAGAACCTCAAGATACTATGAAATAAATCTTAAGAATATGTCTTGTGGATAGATACATCATAATGACATGACAAATATGATGTGTTACTATCAAGTTTTGGAGGATCATAAAAATTGATTAATCTTACAGTGAATTTTCACTTTGTGATCTTGAGTTGTTGAGATCATGAGGACTGACCTACCAATAAAAAAACAACAAGTTTTAGATGTGATTTATAGTTCCTATCCATGGACACATTTAATATCCTCATAACTTAAGAGTATTATCACTATTTAATATTTGAGTACATACATTTATGTAAGATTATAATTATGGTATTGATTTCATAGAAGGGTAGCTTTCATTGACATCATTGTTGGTGGTATGACAATGATTGAATAATGAAGATATAATTTTCCAATTTTAAATGGAAGTGGAATCTTAGGTCTAGTTTATTTGAATGGTAGTACCATAATTAAATCCATATCCATGGAAGAAGATGGTAGGTCTGTTCAGTTTGGTCAATGGTTAAAAAAAATGAAAGTATGATAACACAAATTGTTTATCCTAATTTATGATAAATCATGAGGAAATTAGATAATATTACATGGTATGTGTTCGTAGAAATATTTTTAATTTCTATATATTTTTATTTATTTTTTTAGGGGATTTAATGGGATTTTATAATCTGATCCTAGTTTATGAATAGTGTTATATACTATCTAGATAAGGGCCTAGAGGGTCACAAACAAATAATATTAAAATGTTTGGTATATATTTTATTAATAATAGTTTAGGATATGGTCGATCCACTATTAGGGTATGATGGTGTCAAAAAATATGTGATCACCAAAAATGAATACATTCATTTTATTTGTGTTTATAATAACTTGTATTGGATTTTGTTTTTAAAAATTTCACAAGATATTAAGTGAATACACAAGAAAATATTTAACTAAAAAATATTATTTTAATATTATAGGTTAATTTAATAATTATGTGAATAATTATTTTATTTAATAACTCAAATTTATTTCATAATATATTTTTTTATTACAAGAATGTGATAAAAAATATAAATGATGTTTATGTTCCAATTAGTTGGTCGTAACATGTCATTTATGGAATATTTACTAGGAATTACTCATATAGGGGACAAGGATCCCCTTATGGGGGATTAATATCCACTATATAAAAATGAGGGTACTATTTTAAATTGACCATTAATTTACTAATTTTTTTATAGATCCTCTCTCATCGCAATTGTATCATAGAGAGAGAATAACCTGATGCAACCTTTTTATTAAAGTTCTTCTACAAAAATCAATGGGTCAATGTAGTTGGGATCATTGAGACTTAGAATTCCTCATCAAATATCAAATATATTATAAGAATATTAGTTATTCATGTTCTCAAAAAAATCAATCAAAATGTGGATGATCTATAGGGACAAGGCTTCAGTTCCATGAAAAAATGGTCACCAGTGACGAGTAGTTGTTGAACACATCTTCAAATCCAATGAGGTATTTTTTTCGATTCAATTTTCATGCTTAAAATATTCACTTGGGATAATAATATTTCATGATGGGTTGCACTTCAAGGAATTATATTTAATTATATTGATCAAAGATAAATATTTTTATATCCTCAACCCATTGTCTTCCACTGCATGTCTCAGTACCTACAATTTATATCAAAGGAACAACTTGAGTTGTTAAGTATAGAAATATTAATTTTGATTTAAACTAACTAAAAGGATATTTTTATGGCCCCATATCCATATAATTAGATCCAATATGATATTTGATAGATGAAATTTTTTAATCTAATGAGGAAACGATGGATTAGAGTCATTCTTTCCATTTTAAAATGAATAATATATATATATGTGTGTATTTTCTAGTAGTTGAGTTTTTTTCAGCCAGATTTCAATTCCAAGATATCAGAATAGTTTTATTTGAGCAGGTAATTATTAAAAAATATTGTGGAATAATTTGAAGTAAATTCATAGGCTTTTGAATATCAAAAAGGGAACTAGGGCCTTAAGAGGTGCTATAATCAGATAAAAAATATTAAAATTAATAAACTAAACTAAGAAGTGGTGGTACTCACACCTACATTATTCCTACACTATTGAACACCTTCCCCTAAAACTCTTGACATGGTTGGATAGACTAGCCACCACACTACTATTATATCGTTCCCCCCATGCACCATCCCCATGGGTACTCCCCCCCCAGTATTCTAGCCTTTTGTGGACTGACCCTTAGAATCAGTATTTTATGGGCTAGCCCCTAGGATATGATTCACTTGTTGTATAAACCTCCCATGAACTAACCACACTAATCATTCCCCACACTATTTTGGCTAGCTACTTACTACACCACCATCTCATTATCCAATCCTCCAAGCCCATCACTAGATCCATCTACCATTTTATCCTCACATGTGCTTACCCTAAAGTCAGACCTTCTACCACCCATCTATTTTCCCTATTTTAGCCCAATCGGGCTCCTCCCTTTCTCCCTATGTTTGGAACATGAGGGATCCACCTTCGGGTCAAACCATTACAATGTTAGGATGGCTTGAACTGGGGTATGTCGGGTGATGTCCTGCCAGACCCTCCGTGTAACATCCCATTTCCACATTCAAGTATTTTAATTATCAATACTTATTCTATTATTGAATTGAGTGTTTAATGGGACACATGAGGATGAAGATCATTCACTGAAAAAATGACCTAATGTTCAAAGATTTATGTTTGTGTGAATTAGTTCAGTGCATTGATAAATTTGTTCATATCTTTGCAAGGTTTTCCCTGAATTAGGGGAGAAACTATGGTGGTTTTGATTTTCTTTTAAGAATATATAGTTTTCAATTTATATTGTAAATTTATACACTCTGAAAATAGTACACAATGTTTAGTGGTTACTAAGATCATGTTTTGAGCTATGTAAAGAGCCTGAACGATTACATAGTGTGTAATGGTTACACAACATGCAATGTTAGGAGATCATTTTTAATGAAAATTAAACATGTTTTTTGTGTGAAAGTCACATTGATTATAAAATATGTAAATGGATTATAGTCTATGTAAATGTCATGATTTTTGGATCTAGGGAACTACAAAAATGAATCTTATTTCATTCTTCAGAATCTCTATACCCTCTTGACCTATATCTCTTCTCCGATGATTTTTGGGAACCTCTGTTCACTCTAGATTGATTTGTTCGGTGTTCGATCCTCAGGGATGTTGTGTTACATAAATTAAGGTAAGAGATAGTTTATTCTTATTCATTTCCCTTGATCACAGTAGCATTTTTTCCTTATGATGTTGGTTTTGTGGACCCATTGTGATGATTACTTGAATTCTCTTATAGATATGTTCTTTGATATTTTTATGCGGGTGTTTTCTTTACTGGTTTTGGTATTGTGAGTGTGAGTTCTTGAGTTGTGTATTGTTTCCACTTCTCCTGAAAAACTTTTTTTAAATTAAATCAATTCAAATATATTTAGAAAGATTCTAGGGCCTCTATTTTCAAAATTTGTTTCTTTATTATGGAGGATTCCATTATAGTCATGCATGACCTTTGTTTTGAGGTAGTTGGTTCTGTATCTAGAATATATTGGTGAAATAAATTTCTCCTGTTGTTGATAAATATTTTATTAAAATAAATATCATGTTATGACTAATCTATTTCGTGTGTGTGGATCTATTGTTTCCCAAAAATTATGGTCTTCCCCTAGTTTGGTTAAATGAAAAGTGTTTCTAAAAGAATTTTAAATTGTGTTCAAAAATGGTTCTGAAATAATTAAATGATGAAATGGTTTGGAAAATAGATAAAATTGGAATAATTTGGTACTTAAGTGGAAGGTGTAATAATAGGTCTCATCGGTTGTTATGGGTTTTCTCGTGGCCTTTCATTTTCTATATTGGTGTGTTGTTTTAGAGACTTGTTAGGACTATTGGATTGTTTAATTTCTGTGGAGTTTCTCTTCTCTCTACACTCAATGCATGTCTAGAGGATTTATGTTCTTTAGATTGTCTTTGTTGATGTATGATTTTTCTAGCTATCCTGTCCTAGTTTGATCCTTGGCATGTTGTTACCTGTGCTTCTTGGCTAATTCAGTTTCCTTTTGTATGTACAATTTTTTTGTGACGACATGGATTTAATATGATATGTGACACATTATTTTTGTGACAAGATAGATCTACCTTGATATATTGGATATGAAATTAATTGAAATTGGTTTGCCAAATTTATTTGAAAATGTGAAAAAATGCAAAATTAAATAGTGTATTTATTATATTGATATAAAAACTACTAAACTATATATCATGAAATATTTTATATGAAGTTAATCATGCTTGGATTATTTTATTGTGAATTGATATGGAACACCCGATTGAGACCCTATAAATATTATTAGCTTACATATGTACACCCTTTTAGTGGTTCATAAAACTGGTTAGGTATTTTGAGGTTGGGAAAGGAAAGGCTCCATAGAGAAGTCGTGTTGTTTTATGTCAGTTGGGTTGTGTGTATTTGGTGGGTGTTATGGTATGGGTTATCCCATGCTATAACATAGATATATTTGGTGTTGATTTTTGGTTTGGTTGTCCTTTTTTATTGGGACTATCTCTTGGATATTTTTTTCTATCTTTTTAGTTGTATCAATTCTATTGTTCTATTAATTATGATATATATATATCTATATGTAAATTTTTATTTTATTTCATTGTTTCCATCTATACAAGTGTATATATTTCATGTTGTTTAATTCAGGTTTGGTGAAATTACTCCATCCATTTGATGTTATTTTCTCGGGTGCTGGATGATATCCCATAGGGATCAAGAACGCCGTTTGGAAATATGATGGCTCTGGTTGGGTTCCAGTTTGAGAGGGTATTTAGATTTGTTTTGTCACATTTTGGTATCAGAGGTGGTGTGTCCTCAAGAGACCTCATATTAGAACATATGGAAGACTTGAGATATGATTTTTAAAACATGAGAGGTAGAATGTTGTGAGAGTCTATCCAGTGCTTGTTGCGATGAGACTCAAGTTACCAAGGGGTTTGGGATGCATGTATCTTTTTTTGAGTTCTTGATGTCAATAATAGTTTTTAATTATGTGTTTTCTAGTTTTATGTTAGATTATTCTATTATATTATCATTTAATCTTTTTTGGTGTGGAGCTACATGCCTCTGAGACTTGTTTTGGGAGTTCCTAATGAGGTTGCAACTAAGGATTCTCAATGGAATCATCCGATCAATCATAAATTTTACAATGAAATAATGATGGAAGTTTATTCTATCAAAGAAAATGTTCCA
Organism: Viscum album; assembly: GCA_963277665.1. Classification (NCBI taxonomy): domain Eukaryota; kingdom Viridiplantae; phylum Streptophyta; class Magnoliopsida; order Santalales; family Viscaceae; genus Viscum; species Viscum album. Next base: position 1,448,871,144 of record OY728157.1, on the reverse strand, counting down.
CAAGATCAAAACACATTTTTTGATGTATAGCCGAGATCTGTCAGGGATAGATATCGATCACAAGAGTTCTTGCATGAGAATCCACCTTCCTTTAATGTTATGAATAAACCTTCAGATGTGGAGTACTAGATTTAAATTGTTGATCTAATCTTCAACATACAAGATACACATGAGAGTATCAAGGTGACGTTTGAAATGTTTAGAATCGAAGGGCCTTGAAAATGATGTTGGGATTCCATTGTACAAGAAGATATGCACATGGGAATGGATTGGAAGGGTGCCAAGATTCTCTTTTTCCAATATTTTTTTCCATATCCACTAATGTTGGATATTTCTATGGAGTTAATTTCATTATATAATGGAAATAATTTGGTATTAGCATACACTTATCATCTCGAATATTTAGTTTGTTTTTTACTAGATGCTGTAAAGAATGACCATATGAAAGATTAGATGTACCTATAGGGTTTATGACTATATATCAGATTTCATGTATTTATAATGATAATTTAAAATTATGATGCTCTAGTGGATTGGGATATTATGGAAAAAATCAATATTGAAGGAACTGTTTGATATTCTCCCATTATCTTTAACCTAGTAAAAGCTTCAGTGGTGTTCTAGGGATACAAGACCAACTAGAAGGATTATCAGAATAGTGGTGGGAATGTTTCATGGAAGTAAGCCTCTTTTGAACATCAAATTTGATCCAGTGGAATATCTTTGATATGATATTATTGTAGAATGGATAGACAAAAATGGTGTACTTTTACTTTAACTAAAAATTTGTGGAACAATTCTGGGAATTAGGTTCATCTACAAAATTTCTTTCAGGAAATGAATACACCTCGATATGGTTAGTAATCATTTGTTCCAATGGCTGTTTTGTCATAATAAGTTACTTCTAAGACTATAGGTATCTAACCACAAGCCTCATGAGTGAAGAACCTTCACAAAAAAGATGAGATTCTAGTGGAGCAATATAGAGGTCCAATAATAGTGATAGGTACCATAATTATTTCATCATTAGTAGTGATTGATCTATTGGACACTATTGGTTCCCAATCATTTAAATATGGTCATATTATGACATTCTAAACTTCTAAATGAAGCTCATGTCCTTCACTATGAAGTTAGAGATACATCTGGTGAAGAATAAAAATAAGGGGCTTCTATGTAATTCATTTTTGTTATCGAAAGAAGATTTTGAATTATTTTCTTATTTTCTTATTCTTGATCTAGATCTACTTGATGTCACCATTCAGTTGGATTGGATTGTAGATCAATGTTTTAAGGTGGATCATTATCATCAGCATGTCTCATTTCAAACAGAATATGGGATCTCACCAGTGTTTTAGGTATAGCAGGATTAGAGGTTTGGTCATGTAAGAAATCTCTTCCCAGATTTTATGTTTTTTTTTCTTATTATTACAATTGATCCCAATAGAGATTCTTCTATTGTTGATAATCCTATAGTTTTCTGGATTCTCCTAGGGATTTCCAAGACTATTTCTCTAGGCTTCCTCTATAGAGGGATGTGGAGTTCACGATTGACCCGATTTCCTATACAAATACCATTTTGATACCTTAATGTCTTGTGGAACTAGTAGATTAGATGTATCTCAAGATTTTGTTGGAAACCCTGATGGAAAAATATGTTTTTTAACCTAGTGTTTTTTCTTGTTAATCCCACAATATTTTTTCAAAGAATCTGGATAGTTCACATAGATTTTTCACAAACTACAAGAAGTTAAACCGGGTAAAAGTTAAGATCATTTATCCTTTTCACCATGTGGATGGTTTGTTTGATAAGTTAAAAGAAGAAAGTGGTTTTGGAAGATTGGTCTTTGGCCAGATTATGATCAAATCAGAGTTTGGGAGTTTTATATACTAAAGATGGATTTCAGGAGTAGGTATAGCCATTACGAATATCTTGTGATGTTTTTTGGATTATCTGATGATCCTAAAATTTTTATGTCTTCTATGAATCAAATATTATCTCAATATCTAGACACATTGTGGTAGTTTTCATGGATGATATTTTGGTTTACATAAGATCCTAGTGTGATAATGATAACTATTTCAGTTTGGTTATGGAAATCTTAAGGAGTCTCCAATTGAGTGAAAATATTTTTGTAATTAAATTAACTAATCCAAGAAGTGATGTTATTAGAGGATGGGATATTTGAGCACAAATTATTAGTTGATCCTAATATGGTAAAGTATTTCTTGTCATTTGATGATCCATGAATGTTCTTTGAGAATCTGAGTTTCCTTTTTCTTTTCTATTTCACAAATTTACCCATGATTTTAGGGTTAAGTGGTCACTTGAAGTGTAGCTTGGGTTGTCGAATCTTCAGAGAACTAAGAAGTACCTATAGACACACAATATAAAGAGATGGATTTTTGGAAATGAAGTGTAAAACATGGATTGATATTAGATGGGTTTAAAAGGGAACTAAGAGATCTTTGTGAATTCAAATTATGATAAAATGAGTTGATCCTAGGTTATTTCTTGGGGTGGATTTTATGATTTCATTTTTTTAACATTTTTGATTTCATTAACTCAATAAGGATTCAGTCAATGAATTCAAAATAACATCATCACATACTAGTTAAACACCATAAAAAACATATTCTGGTCACCTATATACTTTTAGGATCATTTTCATGGGCACTCCAAGGTAAAAGATTTAGTTATCTCATAAAAGAGGGGCGAATAAATTCAACAAGGAAGAGGAATAGAGAAAATCATTAAATAAAAGAAACTCAAATAAAGAAATTAATAACATTTAAATATTGAGAAATAACATCCAATACATCCCCTTTCTATTCCCTTCGATCATACCATAAAAGAGTTATCCCTCCATTTATTACATGTTATCAATGGAAGCAGGGAGTAGACTCATAAGGGCAGAATTGAAGAAGTAAAAACAACGAAATAAAGGTCCCTCCACCATTGTGTGAATAATATCACAAGTGTTGGTGTGAATAAGATAAAAAATTGAGGAAACTGTTTCAATGTGATATTAAGAATAACAAAATAAGGGAAGAAGAAGATCTTTTATAAAAAAAAGTTGATTCGAACAACATACATGAGAAAGAAGAACATTATAATGAAAAATAAGCATAATAAAATTACAATGAAAGGAAAGATCCATGATACCTAAATAGTCCACCACTACTTCATTAAATAGTAATTTAGAAATCCATGGGTATATCCACCAACTTCCCATGTTAGGTTAATTAATTTTTGTGGGCCTAAGTGGGTGGAAAATTAATGTAGAAGAGACATATGTTCTCTAGCCCCGAAGTGGAAGCCTACTTGCATCCACCGAAAATAATCTCCAACATTACCTTCTATATGGATGAATTAGAGTGATCCATAGAAGGATAAAATTTATCCCCATATGTTCCCTAATATATTGTAAACTTTAAAACAAAAATATTTTATGGTTTGAGAGATATGATTTAAATGGTGGGCTGTTTTTATGGGCCACAGAATCGGGCCTAGAATTTCGTCTTCAACTTGGGCCGCCTAGAACTCAATTAAATAGTATGAAATATCCTAGGCCACTATTCAATGAAATGTTCCCCATGATATATGATATCTTTAGATAATGTTTTAGAATCATTGGGCTTGAAACATGTCCTCTACAGTACTTTTATTAGGATGATGTCCAGTTAACTTCACCCTGAGTGTTGTTGGTTCAAGGGCCACTTTGGTGGTCTTCAAATGTGAATATTCAAGTGTGAAAAAAGCATGAATTGTTCCTTATATCATGGGATAAATGAAAATAAAATATGAAAATAACATCAATATCCTTTTGTGTTTCACGAGATGTTCAATAATGGACCATGAAATAGTGCATTTTAAGAAGGAATTACAATCATAATGTGAAATAATGTTCAATGTGTAAAATTTACTAAAAATGGTGTTCATGATTAATAAAGAACATGAATAATAGACTATAAACAGTGAATATTATCCTTTTTTAGGGGATAATCACACCCCCAACATGATAATTTCAAGTGATGAGAAAAATATATCTCAAAAATATGAAATTCAAATTCCCTTTTCCAAAAACATTTTAATACACATTGCTTACCCAAATCCCTTATACAAAGAAAATTATGAAACCCATAAAAATCCATTAAAATAGGTTAGGTATAGAGGAATATACCAAGCCCAAGCCCATTACTTTCTCAAAATTCATAACCATATTTCAACCAATTTTAGTTTAGAATGATGAAGTGTTGTGTGTCTCAACAGACATGGGGGTTAATTTTAATTCAAGGGCGAACATATGGAAGTACTTGGAAGAATTAAATTTTAATATTAAGATGTGTATTAAATTTTTCCTTATTTTTTTTATATTTATTTTGTTTTTTGTTGAAATTTTTCCTTAGTAGTTGAAATTCAACTCAATCAAGTCAACCCATGTAGCAAGACTTTTTCGATTACTCCCAGGCTCAAAGGCCATGGTGCACCATGTGAAGCTCACATACATGGGCATCATCACGAGTTTACTGAATTAAAAACAAATTAAAATTACCAAAAATTGAGATGAACTTCCCAACTCTGGGCCAGAAATCTATGGAGTCAGAATCCCCATGTGATGGAAGCCACACATTAGGTCAATCCATTGCTCTATGCGCAATTTTTTTTTGTTTTTATAGAAAAATAATGTTAAAATTAAAATTATCACCAAACCTATGACATTTATTATGGGACCCAAAAAACTCAAACTAAAACCTCACAATCTAGAGGATGTTCATTGTATTTTTTGATTAAATGGATGAGAATACAAATGATGAAATATCACATTGGACAACCGCACTTTCCAAAATCTATGCACGAGAACTTAAAATTTCATTAAAATTAGAATCATGGCATGAAGTATTATTTGATTTCAAATTTCATAGTTTGAAATGTGAGTTATCATCTTCAAGGTTAATGAAATTTTTCATTCAACACATTTATTTACACACAAAAAATAATTTTTTTTATTTCATCTCCCCACTATCATATAATAAGATTGTCCCCAATGCTTAAAGAAAAGAAAACATTGAATGGGGTATAAGAGAGGAGTTCAATGAAGACATTTAGAATGATAATCAGGAAATTTAGTCACCCAGTGGTTGATGTTAAAAATTTGTGCCTCAGTCTCCCTTCGGTCCTGGGTTCGAGTCTCAGTGGCTTGGCCGGTTGTGACGGGCTTTTGTCCATGACCTACAACATGTGGTTTTCATGTTTTTTGTTTTTTTGGATATTTTTTAACCTACAAAAACATAAAAATAAAATAAAATAAATTGATGATACATTGTCTTATTTTTAAATTTCTAGGTATGGTATTACTCAGGGGTCACGTCATGTGACATGGATGATTATGGAATTCCCCTTTCATACCCATCCATACTCATAATAGAAGAACATGTCAACAGTATAAGGTACTGTCATATTCAGATTTCTTTAAACCTAAAAACACTTAAAAATAAAATAAATTTTTGATACATTGCATTGTTTTAAATTTTTGGGTAAGGTACTACTCAGGGATCAAACCATGTGACACAGATGATCCCCTTTCATACCCATACATACTCATAATAGAATAATAGGTCAATAATATAAGGTAAAAAAATTTCTTTATGTATTTTTCGTTTGACCTATAAAAACAGAAAAATAAAATAAATAGATGATATAATGTCTTTTTTTAAATTTCACAGTAAGGTATTACTCTATGATCACACCATGTGATATGGATGAATATGGATCTCCCCTTTTATACCAATCCTTACTGCTAAAAGAACAATCTCTGAACAATCTAAGGTAAAAATAATATCAAAATGAAATATAAACTTGATTCACAATGATAAGAAACATGAAAACCATGAGTTTCCTCCCATTAAGTGTTTTTCTTTAACATCACTAGATCTAATTTGACCCTTAATTGTTTAAGTGTTTTTCTCATAGATGGATGGTTCAAAAAAGTCTTCATCAAATTCCTATTTTTGGAATGGTTCAACAAATATTTTTTCTCTATGAAAATTAATTTTAACGGTTTGACCATTGGCGGGATCTTGAATTTCTAAAGAGCCATGGGGGTACACCTTATGCACTATGTATAGACTAGAACATCTGAACCTCAACATTCCTAGGTGTAAATGATGTTTAGAGCTATACAATAGAATAGGTTTACCTGGTACAGTGTGTTTGGTTTTAGGATTTAGAGATTGTAAGGGTTATACTATAGCTTTATTGATCCATGAATTATCAAAAGCCTCCATCCTTAGTTCCTCAAGTTCATTGAGATCTAATTTCATTTTTTTGGAAAATTAGCGGTCAAATTTCATTTTTTTAATTCCCCAAAAGGACTTATGTTCAATCTACCCTGGAAAATGTCATGATTTACCCAAAACCTACCTATATGTAGATATTCCTAAAATGTTTTTATATGTGGTTTGATAGGCCCAAAGAGAATCTATGATTTTTCTTGACCAATCTTTCCTATATGGATTAACTGTTTTATCAATAATTTATTTAATTTCTCGATTGGCTAACTCAGCTAGACCGTTGGCCTATGGGTGGTAAGCAGTGGACACTTTGTGAGAAATTCAATATTTTTCCATCAGAACTGAGAATTCACGATTGTAAAAAAGAGTTCCGCAATCACTAATGATAGCCCTAGGAATTTCAAATCTAGAGAAGATGTTTTCCCTGAGAAATCTAATCATTGTATGAATATCATCAGTTTTTATAGGAATTGCATAAACCATTTGGGAGACATAATCCACAGCTAATAGAATTTAAAAATATCTCATAGATTTTGGGAAGGGACCCATAAAATTGATTCCCCATCAATCAAATATTTCAATCATTAATATGGGATTGAGTGAAATTTGATTCCTTTTTTTGTGGAAGCTACTCGTTGACACCTAGGTCAACTTTGGAAAAATGAGTAGGAGTCCCTTGAGAGGGTGTTCTAGAAGAGACCACTCTAAGGAACCTTAGTAGATGTTTTCTTAGAGAGAAGGTGACCTCTACATGCCTCACTATGAAAAAATATATAGATGTACTCCTGTTTAGATTCTAGGAGACACCTTCTAATGACTTGGTCAGGGTAGAACTTATAGAGGTATGAATCATTAAACACATAGTGTCTGACATTAGAAGGGAATTTCCTTATATATTGAGACCCTAATAATTTTGGAATGAATTTTGCAACTAAGAAGTTGGATATGTCGGAATATCAAGGGCAGTCACTCACACACTATAGGTGTTCATCCGGGAATGAATCAGAAACATAATGGTGAGATAATTTTTTTGTTAAATTCTATCCTATAGAGATGATCAGCTAATATATTTTCAACACCCCATTTTTTCCTTGATTGTGAGGTCAAATTATTGATTAAGAAGGACCGACCTAAACATTCTAGCCTTAGTGCCTTGTTTCTGGAAGAGGTATTTCAATACGGAATGGTCAGTGAACACAGTGACGGGGGGTCCTAAGAGGTTGGGCCTAAAAATTTCTACGGAAAACCAAATAGAAAGTATCTCCTTCTCAGTGGAGGTAAATTTGATTTAGAAATCATTTAAGGATTTTATTTCATAATAAATTAAATAAGTAGTTTTATCACATTGTTTTCCTAACACATCTCTTAAAGATAAGTCATTAATATCACACATTAGTTCGAAAGGAAGGTTCTAATTTAGGGATTTCATGATGGGAGGAGAGGTGGTAGTTTATTTTCGGATTGAGAATAATACCTCATAGATTTATATCTAATAAAATGGATCATCCGTTACTGGAAGACCATAAAGGGGATGCGCAATTGAACTAATGTTCCTAATGAATCTTCTATTGAAACCACCATGTTATAAGAAAGACCTCGCTTATTTGGCATTTTTGGGTGATGGAAGGTGATGAATGATGTCAACCTTGGCATTATTGAATTCAATCACCCTAAATAAGACTATATGACCAAGGAATAGTTCCTCTTCAACCTTGAAATGGAAATTTTCCCAGTTTAAGACAATATTACCTACTTCACATCATGACAAAACTCCCTCCAAATTCCTCCCACATCCCTTGTATGTATCCCCAAACACAGAGAATTCATCCAAGAATTCCTCTAGAAAATCCCCTGCCATGACTAAGAAGATTCCCATCATGCACCGATGGAAGGTTCCAAGGGTATTGCATAACCCGAAGGTCATTCTTTTGAAGACAAAGGTGCCGAATGAACAGGAAAATGTAGTCTTACATTGATCCTCAAGGGAGACCTCAATCTGATTGTACCCCGAGTACCCATCTAAAAAATAGTAGAAGGAATGAATTTCCACTATCTCAATGACTTGGTAAATGAATGGTTAGGGGAAATGTTCCTTCTTGGGAAATGAGTTGAGAATCCTATAGTTGATGCAGACTCTCCAACCACTACTCACACTAGTTGGAAGAATCTCTCCATCCTTATTGGTTATTACTATGATTCCAAACTTCTTTTGAACAACATGGATTAGTCTAATCCACTCACTCTCAACAACGGGATAGATGATACCATCTATTAATAATTCTAGAATTTCTTTTCTCACTACTTTCATGAGATTAGGATTGAGTCTATATTGAGGATTAAGACCTGGCTTGGAATCAGATTCTAAAACAATTATACGGGTCCCGATAAGTGGTCTAATCCCAGGAATATCAGATAGGGTCCATCATATGGAATTCTTCTCTCTCCTAAGAATATCAAGAAGCATCCTCTCATGAAAAAATTGAAGATAAGTAGAAATAACAATAAGATGTTTTTCATTTTATCCTAGTAAATAATACTTATATGTAGTACAAACTTATTTCAATTCATGATCAAGATGGTTCAAAATTTAAGCAAAATATGATGACAATGTCTCAAGATCACTTTCATTTTTTTAGAGTTTTAGATTGGATTGATTACCCATGTATATAAGTTTCAACTACTAGATTGGTTTGATCAGTGTTAAAGTAGGGAGTTTGAGTGGCCTCCATGAATGTGGATTTGAAAAACATTTCACTAATTGTTAGTCTTATGATTTCATCATAGGAGCAATATGAAATTGATTCTATCCATGGAGATAAACTTCCTTTAAGTAAAAAAAGGAAATTAATCTCATCCTAACTTAAAAATTCGTCAAATATTCCTTGATATTATATGGATTCATTATTTGTACTTCATATGATGTTTACTACATGAATATCCTCTCCATCCCTTATTTGTAAGATTTCATTATATATGTTCAAGTATATACTTATATTTCCAAAGGTAATGGTCATGTTCCCATTTCAGACTCTAATAACAGAGCTGATTGTTTCAAGGAAGGGATGGCTAAGGATGATTGGTGTTTACTCCTTCTTTCCTATGTTGGGATTTTTGCCAACAAATATGAAGTCATCAGGGTAGATGAAGTTTTCTAATTTTTTAGAACATCCTTTAAAATCCCCTTGGTAAGCATAATTCTACTATCAAAAATTTTAAGTGTGATAGATGTGGGTTGGAGATCTTCTAGGCTTAACTGGTAGTACAGAACAAAGGGAATGAGTTTGACACTGGAACCTAGGTCACACAAAGTTTTGATAACTTTTTTCTCTCCTATTTCAACATTGATGTTAGGGCATAATGGGTATTTTATCTTTGGTGGAAGGGTTCCTTGGATTGTTGTGCTAACATTTTATGCCAGAAGGACTTGGTTATTATGTTAAATTTACTCTTAAATGTGTAGAGGTACCTCAATTATATTTAATATGAAGGAATGGTTTGAATAGAATCGAGTAGTGGAATGTTCAACCTGACTTGTGAGAATATTTCCCTCAACGTTTCACTCAATTCATGCTTAGTTTTCCCCCTCATGCATTGAAGAAATTGTATAGGTTATGGGACTATTTGTTGAAGAGATGCTTCTTTCACATTGTTATCAGTTTTTTCACATTGATCATGTGGTTCATTTAAATTTTCATATGTTTTTGAATCTTTAAGGGGTTTTTGAATTACTTAATCTGTTTTCACAATTGATTTACCACTTCTTAAAAATGTCACAACCTTTAGTTGTTCATTAGTAGTTTGACCAAAACCATATCATTAATCTTATGAAAATACTTATCCATGTTATATAGGGTTTTTCATCCAAAATACCAACCCTAGATCAATTAAGAAGAGATCTAAAGAAAGTCCACCGAAGAAGAGGTAATTGTCCTTGCCATCTCTTTCATGTTTATTTCTTCTTCCACTTCCTTGTAATGTGTTGTTTATAAAATGAATTAAAAAATTAACCAACAATATATATATATATTGATATGTTATTGTGATTATTATAAAACCATATCCCACCTTTTATTCATCATATGAGAACTAAAATCACATTGTGTGCGTAAGTTTGGATTACAGTCTCTATGCAGCGGTGTAATTTTTTTCGAACCACACTTTACGTGGATAGTTATAGTGATGGTAGTAAAAGATATATATGATAATATTTAAATTATATTGATTATATAAAATTTATATATCATCCATTTTTCCTACCCATTCACCATTAAGGTAATGATATTTTTGCTCATGCATGTATACAACCTACCATCCCCATGATGGGAGGCGACTACTTTTCAATATCAAACATTCAATAATTACTATAAAAATATTTTCAATCATTAAAAATGATAATTATAGACTTATTTAAATTCTAGAGATGATGAATTTATATCACATGCTCAGGAACCAATACTTGTATGAGAAAACTTGCATGGGAAAATGAAGAAGTTCTAACACGAAATAATAGAAATAATGAAATATTATTAATGAACAGGTCGTAAGATATTATATAATGATTATATTAGATATAATAAATATTAATATAGTTCTATTATAAATAAATAAAATTATTTATACCATTATAAAATAGGTTAAAACATGTTCATCTAAAGGAAAGATCAAGGTAAAAGATTTATCGTGTTGCTTTTATTTCTAACATACTTATGAAATATTAATAATTTGTTTACTTTGTGTTGTGTATATACTTATCTTTCATAGGTTATATCATTAAAATCCTTAAATTAATTATAGTTAATTTTAATTTTTAAATTTATTCTTTTAAGGGGAATGTGATATGAATTGTACCAAACATGTATGGGTTTATTTCAAAATCTCTTCATTAGTCGGGTTTGTTTATGTTTAAGTCCCTTTTGGGGAATATTTATCCCCCATGTACATATTTTATAAAAGTGGTTTTGAAAATACTTTTAAAATTATACAATTATATTTTGAATTCATTTTTATACTTATTTGTCTTTATACGAAATGTTTTATATGAATCTTCCAATCATTTGAAAAACAAGTTACTTTTTTATTTTTCTTACAAAAGTGTATAATTTTTTTATCTTATAAGGAATGAGTATAATTACCCACCATAATGACACCTTAATTAGTTTTATCTCCCTTTATGTGTTTATATGGTTATTTTCAATGAAATTATTTTCCTTCGTATTCACACAGGTTTTATTAAAATTTAAATTCCAAGTGAAAAAGATATTTTAATCAAAAAAATTTAATGGTATTTTTATGGTCATTTATTTTTCAATGACAAAAAACATTTATTTTACTTCTTCCCAAAAGGGTATATGTTTTAATGATACATTCCTTTGAATACTTAGCTTACTTTTTATAATTTTATATTTCATTTCTCTTAAATATCTATTTTCTTGTATCATGGATATTATTATTTCTCAAACCATATGCAATTTTTACATATGGTGATTAGTTAGAATGTTATTTGATAAACTAGGAAAATAATGTTATATATATATATATTTTAATCAATATAGATATTTATTAATAAGGATTATTGATTCAGGAATTAAATCGATCATTTTTATATGTAAGGAATGCGTTGGAATGTTGGTGATGGGTGGCCCCCAAAATTATATATCCCCTCGATGCATTGATAGGTCTCATAAGAAAAAATAGTTAACAAAATTAAATGGTTTTTTACTCATTATTGTTAAACTATCTTTTGAAATAGATTAATAGTATAGATACTGTTATGTCTAAGATCATTGAATAAAATATTAAGGAATTCCCTCATAATGAATTTAGTTATTATTATCCCTGATATTTTCGCTGTGATATTTCCCAGGGATTAATAATTTTCACAGTTTATTGATTAAATGAAATTTGTTTCCAATTATTTACATTTCCATAATTATTATGCCTTACCTTCTCAGGATATATTATTTATTTATTAAATATAATTTGTTTTCAGTTATTTACCTTTCCATATGGATTATAGATTATTAGTTTAGGATATCATCTTCTGTATGTAACACTTAATGACTATTTGAGATCACCTTTAATTTTCTCTTATCCCAAGGATATCAAGCAGAATACTTTCAATGAGTTAAATTATTCTTAATGTTTTCCAATACTATGTTTTATATTTTATATAAAATGAAAAATTGGTATCATGTATGAATCCAGTGTTCTAAAACTACTAAACTAATCGGTTCTTTAGGATTTGACTTCATGTATTTGTTCTAATGTAATAAAGAAGCATGAAAACCTGGGATACTAGTGTTTGGGTTTTTAAAATGAGGAGAGGTTTTATGGAAAAATGCCCCTATAATACTGAAGTGAATGAGTGTTCCAAATCTAGTTGCGAGGGATACTATATTTCGATAAAATAACGGGATACATATAATGATTTAATTAGGTAATGTCTAATAGTACTAAAAAATAATGTTTTAATATTATTGAGTATAATATTTCATAAAATAGTATGTAATACTATAGATAAACTGTGATAACTATTGGATAATGAATATTTCCTCACCAATATGAAATTACAATTGTAGTATAGGAGCTTGCACAATGTTGTCTGATATATGAACTTTTATGTGCAAGATACCCTAATACTTGTTAAGACGCATCAGGAAGCGAGGGTGTGAAGGATACTTGTAAGAGAGTCATGTATGATTATTTTTGTTTTTATATCATAACATTATTATAAATTTCGGAGGTGTAGTAGAAAAAAATATGATTATCAATGAATTAACATATTATCTCATCTCTGAGAAATAGTGAGGATAAAGTGGGATAAGATATAAATGATATGATGATTACATTGAACATATGAAAATTTAAAGATAGGTCATGATATTTCAATGCCTCCCATTCTTATATCATTATCACCCACATAATAATTTTTTTAGGATTATAAAATGAAAATATTGTTAAAACTCTTCATTTAATTTTTTAAATGTTTTCTAAGAAGATAAAAGAATCAAATAAATATTAATCTTTAGATTATATGGTGAACAAGTTAAAAGATAAGTTGAAAAGGAAAATGAAATGTGTAATCCCAAAGTCACTATTATAAATTCATTTAATAAAAGATAAAATGCATTATATAGGTGGGGTTTTTTTCACTTGTATTAAAATAAACTATGGAAGATTAAATACTATAAAATAAATTTTAGAATAAATTACTACCTTATTCTTCAAGGATTTTCATCAATAAAATGTAATGTTTCGGTCATACTTCTTAGGTATAAAATTCAATATGCCGATTACATATGTGTATTTAAATAATGTGACCATGTAAAAAAAGAAATATTACAACATGTAAGGTGAATTATATAAATAAGTGGGAAATTTTGATTCTTAAAACGGTGTTGAGGATTACACAACTTCTAATTTTCATGTTTATTGTTTCTTGACGAAATTTTGGAAATTATTACCAAAACAATTATCTCCCATTACCATTGGTCACAATGATAGATTATTATTTTTTGGAATGAATTTCATTTATGGTGTCTTATTATCAACTAATGGTTCATTAATTATTGAATCAACGAAAACAACTGATGAATATAAATTTTAAGACCATGTTTTACACATTTATACTAAAATAATTAATTATCTAGAAAAAATAAGTAGTTTTGAAGAATATAACCAGTTTGGTTTTTAGAATATTTGGAGTTAAATACATTAGGTTTAATTAATCAATTTACTTATATAGTTTTGGACAAAGAATCCTTATTAAATAATGGTAAGAAATAAACATTTGGTAATTTTTTCAAATAGAGAGCGTGAACTATTTTAATCATTAAACTATATTTAAATTCATATAATTCATAAGATTAATTTAATGATTTCAATGAATTTAAATTGAATTAAAAGAATACTAATGGTTACATTGTTTTTTGTTTTTATAGGACCACATTCAAAGTAATATCTTTACCAATAATTAATTGATCATGAAAATTAAGTGGGGAGTAACTCGAAAATACACATGTTTTTATACACAGTAAATTCATGTTGTTCATAAGGATGATTGATCATTAGTCTTAAATGTTAACATTGATAATTAAATTATAGCATGGATTAATTCTTAAATGACAATTTCATTATAAAAATTAGAGTCTTCGTGTAAGTAAAAGGGCAATCAACATTCTGATTCATATGTGTTGTAGATATACTTTTCAAATAGAGGTGTTATCCCATAACCATATTCCATCTATTGTGACAACTAGATATCATATGAGTTATAAAATGATATAAATCCATCATTTCATAAAAACATTTTTTAGATCCAAATATCTTTTTATATAAATGAACAACCATTATTCATGAAAAACATATTGTGCTTCTATGTTAGTATCCTAAAGTTCATATAGGATTTTATGAAAATACCATATAAAGTAAATCATTATTAATGTGATAGAATATATGTATTTAAAAGGGGGAACATCTATATTTAATGTACTTTTAGAAATATTGGCTTGGATTTTGTTAATCGAAAAAATATACAATTTTTTGGCATAAGAAAAAGTTCCACAAGACCATGTGGAAAAGGTGTCTTCCAGAGACACATACTTGGTAGAGATACTGAAACCATTGTTTTGGATTTACATCACTGTATCCATTGATACATTATTCATTGATAATACGTAATCATAAAAGTATGCAATAAATATAGTGAAGATAAGATTTATAAGTTCAATTTAAATTCAATAATAGATTCCATTTATAGATGTACAAGTGTTGAGGACTTTAAAGGTTTGAAATTTTGATACTATAGTGGTTTTCAAGAAAAAAAATTACAAGGGTGGTACGCGAGTGGTACCAACAAAGAATTATTGGTTATACCATTTCGTCATGCCAAAATCTATTAGACATATACTCATCATAGCTACTTTATATGATCATTTTATATTTCACATTGGTTTTCAAGACCAGATTTATTGGAAAGTGACTATATAATATTACTAGAATGGTTGGGTGTCACCAAATAATTATAAAAAGTGCTGAATTGTTCTAAAATCTAGTTTTGGATTAATGTAAGAAACAAGATCATATATTATTAAAAATGAATGAATATTTTTTCATTGATTTTATCTTCAATATTATCCTAGAAAATTATTTTAATAACATATGGAAAATATCCAATTATCTTATAGTTAGTTAAGACTAGAATGAATGTAACCCTTCTAGGATTGAATTAAAGTAGAAACCTAGGTTATAGGTAAAGATATCTATAGAGGTAGATCTACTGAGATTATTAGCCCAAGTCAAACAACATAAATTGAAAGGATGTTGAAAAATGAATGTTAAAACACTTCAAGAGATAATTTTTACCAATGTCATATGGAATAAATCTCTAAAAGAATACACACATGATACATATGATGAGATTAATGTAGTTTGTAGAATTATATAAGCCCCAATAATAGATATATCACCTATTACATGTAATGCATAAAATTTTATATTTCCACTATATGTTTATGGTGGAAGATTTCTAGAAAAATATAGGCAAAATTCATGGTATGTGTTCATAGATATCTAATTGTACTTGTGAGAATAGAAGAGATATATTCCCTGTAAATAGAGATGAAGGGAAACTAGTTTTAATGAGGCAAAAACTAGTATTAATATAGAAAAATATGAACTAATATCATATTTAGGATTAGTTAAAGATTAAGGGAAGCTCATTCAAGCTATTAGAATCCATATTTACAAATACAGAGTGCGTAGAAACTTTTGATTTAGCTAAAGAAGCATTGTATAAAAAGTATAAATTTGTTCTAGTTCATGGAATTGTACCTAGTAAGTAATGTTTTATCATAATATAAATTATAATAATCTCACTACTATTACTATAAAATATGTTACTTTTTTGGAAGTGGATAAATGGAATATGCCTTAGAAAATCATCTCTTGAGAATTATTACTCAATGAGATGAAGTGGAAAAAGGTAGATTATCCACATGTAATGATGAGGACCTCTCTAGTCCATTAGTTTGGAAAATATAGTGTTTGAGGTGTTATGGGAGGAAATTTTCATTTCAAGAGTTTATAAAAAATCTAGTTTTCCCAACGATGATTCATAAATATAGGTAACGACAGTTGGTCATAATAGTGATTCACGATGGTGACTCCCACAAGTGAGTTATAGTGGTTACTCACATCGATAGGTCACCGATGGTAGGTCACCAGCTTGATGCATGACGATGACTCGTCTAATGATAGATCGCACTAGTGAGTCAACGAGGGTAGGTCTCCATCGATGACTCCTCCAATGGCGACTCATCTGACGATGGGTCATCCAATGGTGAGTCACCTAACGGTGGATCATCCACCAATTTCTTGTCCAATAGTGAGCACCCAATAGTGACTCATCCACTGGTAGCTCACACTGGCAACACCCATTGGTGACTCGTGATGGTGACTCACGCAACAGTGATTCATTTTCGACTGTTTATCAAAAATCCAAATTTCTCTAGTTTTCCAGTTTGCCACAGTTTCACCCATTTAAAATTTTATATGAACTAAATTGAGTTTAATTATAGATTTATGTAGGTTTGTAGCCATTTCAAGGGAAAAAAATCGTATATTTTATTTTTCTAAACATATGAAGATTTTTAGTTGGTTAAACCGTGTGGTTTAATGTGATCCACCTTAAGGAAAATTCAATGTCTTTTCAAAAATCGTGAGTATCATATCTAATATTTCGAAGATAGAGAACTTCCCTTAGTCCATTCCTTATCATTTATATTGATAAAGGACGTCCCCAGATCCTTTTTCTCCTCATAAGAGTCATTTATCCAGGTTGTAAGTGTTGGTTCGAGTTTTACTGAAGGGTTTCCTGCAGCACGCATACCCCAATTTTGGTGCAACCAGGAAGTGCTGATCACTTGTTCTTCCATGTAGGCTTTCCTTCATCCCTATTATTTATGTATAATTTGGGGTTTTATTATGAATGTGTTGTTTGTGGAGATATAAGAATACCAACTTAATAAAGAAAATTAAATCAGTTTAAGATCAATATACCAGGCAGAGAAAACTGACATATTTTACTTTATTATTTGTTGACATTGTGAATATCTGTGTTATATTCCTACAGAAAATAATTATTTTTGGGGGTTCTTGGTTTCAAAAAAAAGTTTATGAATTCATGTTTGCCTACTTCTATTTAAATAATGAAAGAAATATATTAAGAACATGTATTCAGCTAAAAATAAATGGATTCCTAGGATTATATGTTTTATGTGAAAACACCCTAAATTAAGTGGAATTGAAAAAGGGATTACATGTTCAATCTGAAAGCATGTATTTCTTAGATATGTATTGTAACATGTCTGTGGACACTACTATGTGTTGTTGGTTGGCTCTGGTGATATGGTAAAGGGAATATGGATATGTTTTGATATGTGTTGGTAGTGGATGATTGTTTTTATGTAGTGGGTCTGTGATTGTTGTAATCATACATAAGGTTGTATAGTGGGGCAGTGATGATTATGGTTATACACTGGGGATGTATGATGGTTATGGTTTTTATGTCTAGTAAGGATACAAAAAGGGGATGTGTCTATAAATTGGTGGTGATGTGAGATTGTTGGAAATCATGTAATTGCTTATTTTGTTGTTCTACTTTCTATGGGTTGGTTATTGTACCATGTGAATTAATTATAGTTTCCTAGAGAGTATGGAAGTTAAATTGTATACCTATTATTCTGAGGAAACTGAAAAAACCGTAAATTTAAAATGTAATGTGGGATGTGAACAACTAAGGAATAAATATTAAAGTGACTATAATTTTTGCAACAAATATGTTTTTAATATGGTATTATTCAATATTTGTGTAATCTGTTATATATCTAAATGTTGATTAAATTTATAATGTGATTTATTTCTTGTGTTCTATTTATATGATGTTTTGAATATGTTATGTTGTGGGGAATAAGAAATAATATTCCTTTCTAAATGAAATGGTTTTTTAATTAAATATACATACATGGATCTATGTGGATGATTAAGTGGGAATTATTAAATAAATTGAAACCCTGGAATGTGTATTAAATATTTCAAATGAATTTGGGATTGTGTTTTTTTGCGAAGTTTTTATACATTTAGAGGTAGTAGTAAAGATGACTATATCTTGGGTTAGTTGTTTGTTTGAAAAAAAAAACATTTTGGGATGTGTGATTGGTATTATATATATACACAGGTATTTCCTTGTAATTTCTATAAACCCCCCCCCCCCATTGTTGATCACTATGTTCTAAACAGCACCATCATCACGGGGGGGGGGGGGGTGTCTTTCTCAAACATCCTAGTGGGAGGATGGATGGGTGGTTACATTGTCTTTCTTGAGCACACTTTTGGTCATTGGAAGCCAAAGTTTCTTCGATTAGGATGTGGTGTGGTTTTTGAGGCCCATGTTTCTGCCATAAGGTGGGGCTTTCCCAAGTGTCATTGGGATGAGAGGTGATGTGTTATTCTTTATCAAGTTTCTTCAGGATGATATATGGTACAGTTTGGTGTCTAGGTGTCTATGAGAGAGTTTTGATGCCGAGGTGTGTGTCGGTGGGATATGGTCAACTTCGTTTTCCAAGGTTATGGGACTAGATATAAGGCCCAGGTTTGTGCGGGGGGGGGGGGGGTGCTGGGATTGTGGAAGTGTGTGAATGCCCCATGAAATTTGCTATTAGGATATGAGTTGTAAAATGGTGGATGGTGGGACAGGGTACCCAAAAATTGATGTTCATACTATAGTACTTTACCCGGATGCATTATTTGGGGAGTGAACCTTGGTGAGGTTATAATTTTTGTTAGTATACCTATTTAGGTGCTATTTGCTTCTATTACTTTCACACAAGTAAATTTGTACGGTATTTCCAATTGTGTATGAGAGACTTTTGTTTCTCCCTACTGAGTATACTTGTATTCCCACCGTATGTATATAGAAACTACTTTTAGGTTTCCAAGAGGACATTGTGCAATATGCTAGATGTTTCTTGTTTAGACTTTTAGAGCTATTGTTGTGTTTCTGACTTAGCCATTATTATTTTGTTCATTCATTTGGAGTCATTTATATGTATCAGTTTTGATTTATACATGTATTGTAGAATGGTTTGGACTCATTTTATATATGCCAGGGAGTTGATTGCAGTTGATTCATCCCATCTCCTGATCTTATTTTCGTATAAAGGGTAATTCCTCCTATATTGTGATATCCTTGTACCCTTGGTTCCAGTCTTCAACCCATGGAGTAATGGAGGTGGGGATTGGGGTTCATTATATCCCTTTCTTCATTACTATCCTAGGATGTGTATACATGGGGGGAGGGGGTCATGAATGATTCAAATCAGAGGCTGATGGTTGAGAGATATGATGGAGTTTGGAGTTAGGTATAGTGAGGATTGAATGGGTTGGAAGGGAAATAATGTCAGGTGATATTGGTGTGTCACATCAGAAAGAGAAGATTGGGTAGGACACAGGATTTTAGGCCCCCTGTGATCCAATTCAAGGTGTCTCAGCCTACCAGTTGACTAAATGAAGCTACACTTATTGTAGTATAGAGACCATATGAAAGGTACATGCATCCTAATGACTTGTATTCTTATTTTAATTGTTTTATTTTGGAGAATTTAAAACAAATTAAATAAATCATGATATTTTATGCATATTTCTTTGACATTTCCCATTCTTTTTTAGTAATAAAATTCATTAATTTTTTGGTGAACCATTCTTATAACCAAGAGTAATGAGTAATTTGATGGATAAATTGCTTTCATTGTTCGTTTGAAACCTCTTACGGTTTGAATGTGTTGATTCCTCTCCAATAATAGCATGATTCTTGATAAACTATATTTTTCTTCCTTTTTTAGAAATGTATAACATGTCATCTAGTTTTCCCAATGTTAGAAATTCCCAGAGAATAATTCATAGTGTATTGTATTTTGATCAACTATTTAAATTTTGAAAACCATTATGAAGCAAGTTACCTTGATGTATATTCTGCACTTCCATGAAAAAATAATTTCTTTAACTTGTGCTTAGATATATTAATGCCCACATATGAGTGAATATGCCATGCATTTTCTTTACATTTTTAATTTATCAATACCATGTCTTGTTGAATTATTGTAAAATGCAACTTTAAACATTTAAATTCTGATGTTACTAAAAATATCTTTATTAGTTGTTGTTTTTTTTAATTTAGAGACCTAGATTATAATAACATTCTCTTTATTGGAAATGATTTCAGTTCTATAGTATTGATATAACTATATGTTGTAAGCATGTGTTAAGGTAAAAATTATTTTGATATTTGTTTATAAATTTGGAAGATGATAACCATGCTTTTTAGTAAACTGTTGAGACTTAAAACTTTTAAAATGTTTACAATTATTATTTTATGACCGATAACAAAAAATTTTAATTTCTAAAATAACCTTACCTCACATGTTAAATCTTGTGTAGTTTTTATGGGAAGAATATCAAAAGTTGAAACCATTTTTTGGTTACAGGGGAAATTATAGTAAGAAATATTTGATAATGTAGTGTGATTAATATGATATTTAAGTAGATAGTTTTTATTCTTATTTAAATAAAAAATAATATTTTTCTATAAAGCGCAATGATTTTAGGAATATTTAGTCCATGCATGATAAAGCATGGAACATTATAATACAACATGTGCAGTTTTAATTTTGTTTTCAGAAATCATGTTTTACATTGATGTTCATGAAAACATATTTGTTTATGAAATTTAGTAATTTAATTAAACACAAAGATATATCATGTGGATTTTTTTTCCAATAATGATGTATTTTTTTCCTTAGCTTATAAGGTGAACCTATATTCCATTGTTTGATAATATTGAACATAGTATGTGATATTACATGTGTAAAATTTCTAACTTGGATGCATGATAGAACTATTTAAAATTCAAGTAATAATAATTCACTAGAATTAAGAAGGGAAGGTTGAGTGTTATATGTTGTTTCATTGTTAACATTTCATTAATGTGTTGATATACCTCGCTGAAAATAACGGTTGTTGAAAATCGTGTTGTGTTATGGTTGTTATAGATAATGAGAACCTTCATTTGACTGCCTATTTAGACTCGCTATGTATTAAATGAGTAATCACTTATATATGGATAATGAAATTATTCCCCATGTAAAATATATAATCATGTTAAATTACCCTAGCTATGTAATGAGGTGAAGTAATATAAACCAAAGGATGATTATAAAAGATGTTATGTGCGATTTTGTTCTTAAAATAATTTCCTTGTGTGGCATGTGGTTTAAAACCCTATAAGTATATAAAAAGGGGAACCCTTATCCCTAACTGAGACATGTTATACCTTAACATGATTAAAACCATGAGGGCGAGTCAGTTCCACCCAAAGCAGATAATATCTCAATATGGAAGAGGTAATTCCTCGATTTTTGTGATTGGGAATTTATGTGTGATGATAGTAGTGATAATTTTTTGGGGAAAATGTAGAGGATGAGGTGGATTAGGAGGTAATGAGAAAATGGTAGTTTATTTGTGGATGATAAAGTCGCATGGTTTTGTGGTTGTGTGAAATTTCTTGTGTATACTTTCCATGGATGGTAATTTTGGACAGTGGTTATGATGTGCAACGGTGGTGATGTGTGGGGGAAGAGGTGTTTTTTGTTGTGGTAAAATGTCTTTTGTATTTTTGTGTTTTCATTATGTTAAAGGAATCCCATGGATCTGATAAAATGGTTAATCATTTAATAGAAGCAATAAAAAACTAGTCATTTTGGAAATCATTAAATCAATGAAGATGGGCTGTCCTCCCAGCCTAAATCTTTTCACAAAGGATGTGATGGGAAATTTTCACTACTCTCTTATTTGTTGTTATTATTATGATCGATTTTATGTTGATGACATGTGTTACGACCTCCGGCATATGAAGACAAGAAAATTATTCTCTCCATCATGATGCATTATATTAAGACACATTTAAAATCGTGCGGGCGATTCAGTGCCGCCTAAAGCGGAAAATATCATGGTGGGGTAGATGGGTTACTTTTATTTATATGATTTTACCACCTATGTATATATAAATGTATGTTTTCTTATTAGTAGATTTATGTTATTTGAAACCCATTCAAGTAATGAAATTCACCTATGAAAAATAGAAATTTTAAATGCTGAACCCCAAGTTTTTTCTACATAATTATGTTCCCTGAAATTAATGTTTTGATGAAAAACCTAGGTTTTTTTAAAACATTGATAATAAGGTACGTTTATAAATCATTTCATAATTGTGATACATTCCATTTGTTAATTCATATTTTTAAAAAATTGTGTTTACTTTGACATGGTAAAGAGAATGATTGAGTTCTGTTATTAAACAATTTGAATTGTGTGAGAACATGAACCCTTCAAATTTATGTAATTGTTTTAGGGAAACATGTTAAAGAGAATTGGTTTTATAAAATTTTTTAAAATTCTTTTCAGAAATAATATTTTTAAAAATTCCATGCTATAAAAAAATGGGAGTCAAAATAGGTTTTGACTCAATGTGGTCTTCATAGCCTATTCCCATCCAAAGGTAAATTTTATATTAAGCCATTTTAAGGACAAATGGGAAACCATAGTTCGCAAAAAAGATACCACTATGTGTTGAAAGATCTCACAAAATGATGAAACACAAGACTAAGATTACTTGAATCAGCTACTCTGTACAGTTCCCATTGCAACGGACTAACCTGGATATCAGGATCCTCTCTGATAAGCTCTTCAAATTGAGTAATATTCTTGTCCATTGTATGAATAAATTCATCCTTGTTGATTATGATCTGATTGAAGCCCCGTGCCAGAATTCAATCTTGGTTATCTATCCACACTTATTGCTCCTCGTTTGATTCAACATGCAACCTTCTTGCATAAATTCTTTTAATATCCTCTTCTGAGACATTAGGTCGGATAACTTTTTATAGCATTTCTTCCATGGAGTGCAGGATAATTTTCAATCACTCCTCATCTCCTTCCTCCATGTCTCTTGTATTTGTCTGTGATTCCTCACTTTAGCCACTCTGTATGTCTTATCTTGCCTTATTTCTACCCTTATGGGCCGACCTTATCTCTATCGGTTTTGGCAAGTTGGAATAGTCCTTATGTCCCTTTGGCTTTTTCCCTTAGACCATAATACGTTTCCCTAAGTCTCGAGTTCCTTTATTCCCATTCTTCCTTTTAGGATTATAAGGACCATTCCCTTGAATTTGGTGTATGCTATCCACTGAGAGTTGACTATAGATGTCATCACCAGAAGTGTCATCCTTTTGAGTCAATGGAGGATCTTGGACAAACAGACATTCAAAACGGTTCCCCAGTTTAATCGCCAAGCCTTCTTTGAGGGATCTTTGCTTACACACATATTCATATGTTCCAACATTATTCTCTAAACCGTTATTCTTCCCCCCATTCCTAGCCTTCAGATGGATTGCGGAGTTGGAATCCAGGGCGTTTGGGTCTAAGGGTCCCAAAACATTCAGTTCAGCCAGTCTCCCTTTTCCACACATATAATCAGTTGTAGCCGGTAGTTCCACTAAGGCCACATCCAAGGGACCCTCTCTTTCTGAACCACCCACCGACACAACCACCTTTCCTTCCACCTACAAGGATTTTATAACCAAATCATGTTTAGACGGGAAAGTACGTCCACTACCTGTGTTTAGGCCTCCTCAGACATGGGTTGATCCTCCCGGAAGCTGACTCCACAACTGGAATGTGCCTAACAGGTTCCATCACCTTTGGAACTGCCATGTGCACCTCCTCATACTCTCCCAAGCCAACATTATCCCGAACCTACTGGTACACAATGGTATTAACCTTCATATTCTGTATCTTTGACTCTCTAGTGCCATGTCCAAGTATTACTGAGTGAACCGTAAGGACTAATCTGTGATGCTGGATGGCACCCCTTTCAGCATCATAAGATCCTATCCTAACCCTTGAGGGAAGATAGGCCACAACCGCATAATAACTAATCTTCTCATTACCCACATGCCCCACATCCTAATCCGGATTGGGGGTGAGACACACCTACAGACTTGTTGGAGGTGACCTAGTTGACAATAAGAAGTGCAAAAATCTATCCAATATTCGAAACAAACTTCCTGTTTTATCAGGTATTCATTTTATATATCAATGCATACAAATTCTGTCGGAGGTTTGGAGACATCTATTTCTACACATATGCGAGGAGAAATCGGTTGGAAAATGGTTCTAGATCTTTGATCATAGCACAAAAATATACCTACTAAATTGCCAAGAATCGAAAGAATTGCAGGGTTCTAAAAAGGCTTTGGAAGGCTCGAGAAAATGACCCAAATCGGTGTTGTTGGAGGGGCATATCATAGATGTAAGTCGAAAGACTAGCGGAACAGAAAGAACCGAACACCATTGAAGGATCTTTGTCCACTGGACCGGGAGGAAATAAGGTCATACTCTATCATGGAGCAGATGATAATATGGAGAGGATCCAGTAGTCCTACTACAGCTTGGTGATGCGGGTCCCATGAATCATCAATGAATTTGTCGAAGGCATCAACGGATGATCGATTCCGACCAAAGCGAGCCACTAGAGAAAGCCGATGGAGGTCTGAAGCCTCTGTAAATTCCCATAAATTAATTGGAAGCTTGGGAAAACCCTGATCGAAATAAGGAACCTTGGGGTTGAGCGTGATGGTAGGGAATTAGGGGAGATCAGAAAAGATTGTAAGAGGGGAGAAGGGTGGAGGATAATCTGTGACCACGCGATCCCTCCCCCTCACGGGAGGGGGAGGGACTGTCTCGGTGGCCATGGCCATCAGGCCATGGAAAACGTAAGCGGGAGGAGGGTTCATCCGCTCATCGATCACCATCCATTCATAACCTATTTAATTCAATTTAGATTTTCATAAAAATGATTTAATAGGAAGGGTTTCAAAAATAACATGCTTAGAGATTAAATTTTATGATAAATGCATAGAATGTAATAAAATTATTACTCGAAAACTGTAATTTATTACTTTATGATTTATTAAGCATGAAATATTTTAAATGTTTTGAATTAAAATTTTTATAGAGAAGAATTCTTGTATAGATTTTAATTAAATGGTATGTTTAAGTGAATTTATTGATATAAAAAGGTATTACAATGTTTTATATAATCTAAAATAACCACTTCCATATGAAATTATGTGAAAAATTGTTGGAATGTAATCCCAAACTTATTGTTACTATGGTTGTTTAATTGTAATGCATTGCATACTGGAGTTGTTATACCAATCTATGTTAAAATGTCCTTGTTTGAGAGGTATCTTCCCCAATGGTTGGTTTTAGAGTGACTATTGTGTTCCAAGTGTGGATGGATCCTTGATAGGTATATCGTGGAGTGGGTTTTTGGACCCACATTTCTTTTTTGGGTTGGTTTTGAATTCTCTTGGATGAGAATAGTTTGAAAGGTATCTGATGTAGTGGTCTGAAACATTCTAGTCCATTACTTTGTGAAAATCCGTTTTTTGAAGTGTTCTGGGAGGAAAAAGTGACACATTTCAAGAGTTTATCAAATATCTATTTTTTCCTATGGTGAGTCATAATGGTAGGTGGAAACTGTAGGTCATGATAGTGAGTCATGATGGTGACTCCCATTGGCGAGTCACAATAGTGACTCACACTAGTAGGTCTCCAATGGAAACTCATGATGGTGACTCATCTAAGGGCGGCTCACACTAGTGATTCACTAACTATATGTCACCAATGGTGAATCCTCTAACAGTGACTCGTCTAACAGTGATTCATCAAATGGTGAGTCACAAAATGGTGTCTCATCCCATGGCAGCTCATCCAACATTGAGTCACCCAATGGTAATACAATCACCAGTAGCTCGCACCAGTAACATCCATTGGTTATAGATGAATGTGACTCACAAAACGATGAGTCCTTTCTAATAGTATATTGAAATTCAAAATTTCTCTAGTTTTCCAGTTTTCAATAGTTTTCCCACTTTAGAATTTTATTTGATGTAAATTGAGTTTAACGCCCTATTTAACTATGGTTGTAGATTTTTTAAGTGATATAAATCTTATCTTTTATTTTTATAAATATTCAGTCATTTAGTGGGTAAAACTGTGTGGTTTAATGTTACCCACCTTAATTGAAAATTGAAATACATTTTAAATATCATGAGTTTTAGATATAATACTTGAAATATGGAGACCATCCCTTAGTCCATTCCTTCTCCTTTCTCTTGATATCATATATCCCCAGAACCATTCTTCTCCCCATAGAACCCATGTGGACTAGTTGTAGTAGTTGGTTTGAGTGTTCCTAGAGGGTTTCCTACTGCATGAACTGTTGTTAGGCAACCAGACAGTTCTAATTTCTAATTCTTCCAAGTTGGTTTTCCTTCATCTCTCATATTTGTGTATCATGTGGGGTGGGGGTACGAATGCCTCCTTTGTGAAGATCGAATAATACCAAAATAATTATGATAATTAATCTGGTTTGAGAACAATATGTCAGGCCAGGAAAAGTGATTTTTTCTACTTAGTTATTTTTTGATATTCAAAATGTATGTGTTATATGCCTATTGAAAATTGTGGCCATTGGGGTTTCTTGGTTACGCGTAGAATTTTTACAAATGCATGTTTTTCTTCTTTTGGTTAATGAAATTAATGGAATTTTTTAAGCACTTATATTTGGCTAAAAATAAATTGATGCATAGGATTACATGATTTCTATAATAAAAACCTATATTAAGTGGAAGTGAATTAGGTATTCCTTTCTCATTTGGGAAGCATGTCTTGATCTATTAGGTGTTGTAACTTGTTTGTGGACATGTTTATGTGTGGTGGGTTGGCCCCGGTGATATGGTAAAGGGAATATGACCATG
Organism: Viscum album; assembly: GCA_963277665.1. NCBI lineage: Eukaryota > Viridiplantae > Streptophyta > Magnoliopsida > Santalales > Viscaceae > Viscum > Viscum album. The sequence continues at coordinate 1,448,843,914 of OY728157.1, read as the reverse complement.
TTTTGATATGTTGGGGTAATGGATGAATTGATTTATACAGTGGGGTTTTTATTTTTGTAATAATATATATGGTTGTACAATGGGGATACGATGGGTATGGGTATACAATGGGCCTATATGATGGTTATTATGTGGATGTGCAGCACGACAGAAAAAAGGGATGTGGCGATAATTTGGTGGGGATGTGGGATTATTGGAAAGAATGTTATGGGTTGTTATATGGTGAAACTTTCTGTGTGTTAGTTATTTTACAATATTTATTAATTCTAGTTTCCTAGAAAGTATGGAACTAAAATCGTATACATATTTTTTGGAGGAATCTGAATTTTTTTTATTTAAAATGGAATGTGGGTTGTGAACAACTAAGGAATGAATGATAAAAGGCTGGAAATTGATGAAAAAATGTGTTGTTAATATGGGATTATTCAATATTTTTGGAATCCATTAAGTAGTTAAATGTGGATTGAATGAATAATGTGTCTTATGGATTGTATTCTACTAGTATGATGTTGTGAATATGCTATGTGGTTGGTAATATGAACTAAGATTCCTTTCAAAACTAAATGGATTTTTTTAATAAATGTTGAATACATGAATCTATGTGCCTGATAAGGTGGGAATTATTGATAAAACATATACCTTGGAATGTGGAATAAATATTGAAAATTAATTTTGGTTTGAGTTTTTGTGCAGATTTTATACATTTAGAGGAATAAGTAAAGTAGATTGTATCATGGTCTAGTTTTTTGTTTGAAACCCCATAGGTTGGTCTGAGTCGTTGGTATTATAAATATATATACCCACACTTCTATTTCCTTGTGATTTTTATATGAACCCCACCCTAGTTGAAATCTATTTTCCGAAAACACCCATAATAATGGGGGAGGGTGTGTTTCCAAAACATCCCAATAGGAGGATGGTTGGCTAGTTATTTTCTCTTCCCTGATCCCTCTTCCAGGCATTGTTAGCCCAAGTTTCATTGGGCAGGATGTGGTGTGGTTTGAGAGGCCCAGGTTTCTATGGGTGGTGGAACTCTCTTTGGAATCTTCAATATTATAGGTGATGTTTTATTCTTTACCAAGTGTCATTGGGATGAGATTTTGTATGGTTTCTGGCCTTGGTTTCTACGGGAGAGTTTTGAGGCCCAGGTGTGCAGCCAGGATGTTGTCAGATTTGTTTTCCTAGGTGAGGGGACAAGTTGTGAGTCCATGGTGTGGAGGTGGGATGTGGTGAGCATAGTTTTATTAGGTTGCAGGACTATCTCTGAGGCCCAGGTGTGGGTGGGTGGGTTGTGACATGGGGCTTGTGGAAGAGCTTGGAAGCACCATGCCATTTTGCTTTAGGGTATGAGCATTTAACTAGTGGGATGTGATGTGGGGTACCCAATTTTTGATGTTGTTACAATATTACTTTACATAGATGTGTTATTTTGTGAGTGAGCCTTTGTGACGTTCGGATTTTTGTTAGTATAGCTGTTTAGTTGTTGTTAGGTCTGACTACATTATCACATGTGCAATACTGTTCTCTTTCCACTTGTCATGAGAGACATTGGGTTTTCCCTACTGAGTATAATTATATGCTCAACCTAGGTATATGGAAACTATTTTCATGTTTCTAGGAGGGCTCTGTGGAATATGATGGATATTTCAGGTTTGTACTTTTGGATTTTTTCCCTTGTCGCTGCCTTAGACACTATTATGCTGGTATTTCATTTAGATACCCATTCTGATTTATACATGCATTGTGAAATGGTTTGGATTAATTATATATAAGTCATGTATATTTTGGGTAGATTAATCCTATATCCGGATTTTGTTTTCATATAAAGGGTAATGCCTCCAATATTGTGAGATCCTTGTACCATTGGTCCTAGTCACCAACCTAGGGCCTACTGGTGGCAGGACTCGGGGGGGGGGGGGGGGGTCATTATTTCACTTTTTTCATTAAAATCTTAAGAGGGGTATCCTTGGTGGGTGGGGTGGGGGGGGGGGGGGGGGTTCATAGAACCACATAGTGGAGATGTGGAAGGACCAACTAGTCTATAAACAACTTAGTGGGATCATGATCTTATCATGTGATATCTAACAAGGATATTTAGTAATTGGTGGCAGTACAATTATATGTATTTTTTAAAATGGGTTCCTTTTTCCTAAATTAAACAATACTTTTTGATTAACATATAATATATGTAACATCCCAGATCCAGAATCCACTCAACGGGTGCCCCAAACCTTGTTGGTCACATGACCTCAAGCGCATTTCCCCAAATGCCAGAGGCTGCTGACTAGCAGCGAGGGTCCAGGTCTAATAGTGGGGAAACTATGCCCTCATTTGTCAAAGTGTAGCACAGCAGAAAAGATAAATAACACAGACAACAAAAGTAGTAAACAATATACAACTAAAATGGACAACTGAAGTAAAAGAGAACCAGCAATCATATATATAAAGATGCAGCATGTCACTAATTCTATGAAAGCAGCCAGAACAGGATACACTGCAATACAATACAATACAAATCAATGTACAAGGTACAACCAAAGATAACAAAGCAAAGTAAATAGAACGCAACAGCATCGCAAGCCTAAGCTCGGTCCCATTATCTCTTACTGCTCTTCTACAATCATGTACCTGTATAGGGACCCTTTCCCCTATCGACACCTGTAGCAATATAGTCTATTTGGGATGAAGACATGGCCCAAACAGGGTGTGAGAAATAAATCCCAGTAGGCACCCAGCAAAGGCTCATGCCCAACTGTCAGTGAAAATATGCAACAGCGGTGTGAAAAAGTAAGTGCAGTAAACTAGTATGTACTCAAAATTAACTATCACTACCCATTTCATTGCCATTTTAATTATTACTTATCACCCCCATGCTTGTGCTTTGGATTGGAATGTACAACATCGAAAATCACCACAGTGAATATACGAAATAAATAGTGTCCTCAGACATGCCAAACCTTACCCATAGGTAATAAGAATCTCTCCCTTAGGCTAACAGAACCACGCCCTCAGGCTAATCAGAATCACGCCCTCAGGCTATTTCCCTCAGGAATGACGAAATAGTACCCTCAGGCACAGAAGAAACTGCCCACAGGCATAGGAAATGTTGCCCTCAGGCTAAACGAACGGTTGCCCTCAGGCATGAGAAACACTTCCCTCATGTTAAAAAAGAATCCAGGACGATCCCAACACATAAGAAAAGAGTTATATAAATTTTATCTCAAGAAAAATCAAGCATGTTAAATCATGGCATACCCTCGTGTATCCTAGCCAAACAGCTAAACAGAGGAACGCACCCCCAGCGTGGTCCCGGAACCAAGAAATGATCCCAAACAACAGTTTTAATTTATCAACATATTTTCTATGCAATTCCAAATATCTTTCATCAAAGGCCTCTGACATATGAAACCCAAATCTTTGGTTCATAGCACAATGAAACACAATTTCAACACAACAGTTCAGAATAAATATCAGACCACCTTCCTTGATCGTCTCGGATCAGTATATGTGAACGACGCCTCCCGAATCGTCTAAGAACGACATAGATATGGGATAAACAATCACTCATTCAATCTCAAATAACTTTCCCTTGGGAAATAATTGGTAAGAACAGTGCAAGGAGAGGGGAGGGCTTACTCGTATGGTCCCAACGTGATTGACATAGGCGGAATCAGATTCCCGGTGTGCGATCGGTTGATCCTCCAATGTTCGGCCATCCTCCCGAGATCCAAAATGAACTCAAAGCCTCCTATGCCAAATGAGGAGGCTACTCCCCGTTTTATGTGAAAAAAACAAACTACACAGCGTGAACTCTCAAGTACAAAGTGTGTACATTTCATTTTTTTAACTGTTCATCTGGAGGCTTCTTTCAACCGCGACACTGTTCATCTGTCAACATGAGTACACAACGTGTATTCTTAATTACATGGAATGTACGGTCGGTTTATTAGCGACTACCTCCACCGCATTACTGTTCACTTGCTGACTGACTACACGATGTTTAAATACCAGTTACACGGCATGTATTCAGTTTTTACACCCTTCATCGCTGACAAGCCTACACTCCCTACATACTCATCCCACACAGCCAAAGTACATGGTGTGTGGAAATGTACACGGCGTGTAGCAACAAAATTTGGGATTTTTCCCCATTTCCATTATTTTCTAAAAAACACTTAAGGAAAAAGGCAAAGAAGAAACCCATACCTCAAGAATAAGAATTGGGTTCTTACAAACTTCCCCGTTAATGCAATTCATCCCCAAATTTCCCTTCCAAGGGTGGTGAAGATACAACTGTGAACAAATCTGACCACTGAGCACGTACATCGGTCTCCCACTCCTAGGTTTCGTCCTGCACTCGGCCATGCTTCCATAAAACCCAAAAGAGAGGAACTGACCGGACTTGGATAACCTTTGTGCTCCAATCAACAATATGAATCAGAAGCTCCTCAACGGATGCATCGACCAGATGCTCAACCTCCTCAGGCTTAATGACGTGAGATGGGTCTGAATGATAATGGCACAACTAAGATACATGGAAGAAATCGTGCATGGACCGGTACTTCTGTGGTAACTACAACCGATAGGAAATCGAACCGACTCTCTCCATAATCTCAAAAGGCCCTACATACCTCGGTGAAAGTTTACCCCATCTCTTGATCTTCCTGTATCCTAACCTCAGAGAACCACAAAAGAAAACCTGATCCCTAACCACAAACTCCAAGGGTCATCTGTGGTGATCAGCATAATATTTCTAATGAGACTGTGCTGTAGCCATCTGCTTCTGAATCAACTGGACCTGCTCAGAAGTCTCCTACACAAGACATGGTCCTATTAAAGCTGCCTCACCTGCCTCCAACCATCGAAAGGGTGATCGAAATGTCCTACCATATAAATACTTGTAAGGTACCATCACAATAGTTTCCTAAGAACTATTATTGTTGGAAAACTTGACCAAGGGTATGTGCTTCTCCCAAGAGCCCCCAAAGTCCAGGACACATGCACGTAGCATGTCCTCAAGCACCTGTATCGAATGGTCTAACTGGCTATCGGTCTGAGGGTGGTAATTTGTGCTCAGAAGAACCTGTGTACCCAGTGCCCCTGAAAACTCCACCAGAAACAAGATGTAAAGCGAGTGTACCTATATGAAATGATAGAACGAGGGACCCATGAATATGTACAACCTCATGGATATACAACCTTATGAGCTCGTCAGCACCAAAGGTCTCCTTGATATGAAAAAAGTGAGCTACCTTCATAAGTCTGTCCACAACTACCCACACAACATCATTTCCTCGAGGTGACCTCGGCAACCCAGTCATGAAGTCCATCATGCCATCATCTTGTTTCCATTCTAGAATGGGTAACTATTGTAATTTTCCGGCTGGCCTATGATGCTCAACCTTCACCTTCTAATAGGTGGAAAATCTTGCAATAAAACCAGCTACTTCCCATTTCATACCTGGCCACCAATACTGATGTCTCCAGTTACGGTACATTTTGGTAACTCTGGGATGCATTGCCCAAGCTGAAGCATGAAACTCCCACATCAACTCCTCGCGTATATCCCCTAGAACCCACAATCATCCATGGAAACAAAGTTCCTCCTCATCGCCTATCATCCAACCAGGAAGAGGGTCCTCACTTGCCACTGACTCCCATATAACTAGGCCTTCTGAATCAAATAGATGTCTCATCCACACTCTATCCAGGAGGGTAGATTCACAGTTAAGGAAGAAAGATAGGTTTGCCTCGGGCTATCGTGCACCTCCAAATGCATCTCAGAGAACAAATCCATAAGTTGCCACTCACCTCTAGCCTCATGAACTTCCTATATCTGAGTCTTCCTAATCAGTGCATCAGCAACTGTGTTACCCTTCCCAGGTGTATAGGCAAGCTCGAAGTCGAAGGACTGAATGTATTCAACCAACCTTCATTGTCACCAATTCAGGTCACGCTGGGTAAAGATATACTTGAGACTTTTGTGGTCTGTGAACACCACAAAATGTTCTCCCAAGAGATAATGTGTCTAACAACATAGTGTATGAACAACTACAGCCAACTTGAGATCATGTGTCGGGTAATTCATCTCATGTGTCCTCAACTGCCAAGACTCGTACACAACAAATTGATTGCGCTGCATCAACACTACTCCCATCCCAATACCTGATGCATCATAGTAAACTATATAGATCTTCCCTTAGTCTAGATGTATCCGGACTAGTGCTGATGTCAAACTTATTTTCAGCTTCTGAAAGGCTGTCTCGCAGGCTTCTGACCAAACGAACTTCAAACCCTTCTTAGTCAAACCTGTCAACGACACTGCTAAGAGGGAGAAGTTCTTTAAAAATCACATGTAGTAACCAGTCAGCCCCAAGAAACTCTGTATCTCAAACACGTTCCTAGGATGCTCCCAGGAAACTACTTCTCTCACTTTCTTTGGGTCCACCGCAACTCCTGCCTCTAAGATGACATGACCCAGGAAGTGTATATGCTCTATCCAAAAGTGGCACTTTGAGAGCTTAGCATATAGCCGATCCTCTCTCAGTGTACTTAGTATGATCTCAAGATGGGTGGCATGGTGGTGTCTAGTGTGATATTACACCAAGATATCATCCATGAAGACCACAACAAAATAATCCAAATAAGGATGGAACAAAAAATTCATCAGGGCCATGAAAACTGCTGGCACGTTCGTGAGTCCGAACGGCATAACAAAGTACTCGTATAGACCATATCTGCTCCAAAAAGTTGTATGTAGTATGTCTGATGGTCTAACACGCAACTGATGATATCTGGATATCAAGTAAATCCTTGAGAACACTCATGCTCCCCGAAGTTGATCAAAAAGATCGTCAATCCTTGGTAAGGGATATCGGTTCTTGACCGTCAGCTGGTTCAGCTTCCGATAATCCCCACTGAGTCTGAGGGTATTGTCTTCCTTCTTCGCAAAAAGGATCGGCAAACCCCAAGTGGAAGTACTCGGTCGGATAAAACCCTTTGCCTACAACTCCTCTAACTTCCTCTTGAGCACCTGGAACTCAGGTGTGGCCATCCTATAAGGAGTAATGGACACCGGTGCTGCTCCTGGCACAATCTCAATATGGAAATACACCTGTCACTCCGGAGGAAGACCTGAAATGTCGTACGGGAAGAAATCCTTAAAACGATCAACTACCAGAGGGAAATCCTTCTGACAAGTCCCCTAATCATCCAGATATAATCTTACAATATGGGTTGTCACTCCACCTCGCCCACGATGCTCGGGTCCTGCTCGGCTTGCCCGGACATTCCACTCGCCATTGTATAAAAACTCTCCACCCTCTAGTGATGTGAAAAACACCCTATGACGATAACAATCCACAATGGCTCAGAAGGGTACTAACTAGTCCATCCCAAGAATGAAATCATAAGCTTTAATCTCTAAGACAAAGAGGTATCATAGCAAGTGACACCCACAAACCTCAACGGGGCACTCCTTGAACTGACACACACCTGCCGTCCTCGTTTCCAATGGAATGTCTAGCGTTATGATATTAGAAGAAGAAGAAACACAGAGCCCAAGGCTCTCTAAAACTGGTAAAGATATAAATATATGTGTAACACCAATATTGAAAAGTACTGAAGAAAAACAGAAGCAACTAGAATAGTACCTCTGACAGTAGAAGGTTTGGGATCCTACTCTTGTTGGATCTGTTGCACTGCATATGCCTGCCCAGTGTCGCGGCCCTGCGACATAGACTGGTTACCCTGACCTGACCCGCCCTACTGCTTTTGAGATCTTGGTGTTTGGATACCACGACCACAACCACCATCTCTGCCTACACGCCTTGACGTACCCCAATTTCCCGATCGGTAAGAAGCTACTGGTCCTGCTCCCGCACGTGGAGTCTACACAAAATACCTCTCACTAGACTTTGGTAGAAATGGCCTGAAAAGCACTGTAGATGGCCCATCTTTCCACAAGCTCGGCACTCCACTGGGTCACACGGACAATGAGGTCTCTTATGCCCCTCTCTACCACATTAGTAGCACGTGACCTGACCACCTGAAGTATTCTTCTGGCTAGTAATGCCACCGTGAGAGAAGTCTATCTGCCTCTTCCTCTTACCAGTAGAAATAGTACCATAAACTGGGGTTGAACCGCCCTAACACACAACACTAGCTTCCCATAGGTTCTTCTCAGTAATCAGTGTCTGGTTCACAATATCATTCAGGGTAGGCAACCTGAAAACATTTACCAGTGCTCGGATGTCATATCGAAGAACATCTTCAAAGCATCTATCCCTCAACACCTCATCACCCACCAGAACGGGTGCACAATTATGAAGCTCAGTGAAGCAAGCAGAATAATCGATCACTAACATGGCGCCCTGCTGCAGATTCATGAACTCTTAAACTCGATCTTCCCGCAACGTCTCTGGGAAGAATAATTCATAGAAGGATACATGAAAATCTTCCCACGCCATGTCTCAGTGATGTTCAGACTGGGTGGTAACATCCCACCATATCTTGGTGGAATCACGCATTATATATGTAGCGAGATTGAACCTCCTCCCCGGAGGTGTCTCCAGATGCTTGAATATCGTCTGAATCGAATCCATCAATGAATCCACAGCCTATGGTCCACCATACCTTGAAAACACAGGCAAATTGTACTTCTAGAAGATACGCATTAGCTCTGCCATAGATGTGGCAACCAGTGGTGCTCCTCGGTAGGTCTGCATGAACCGCATGAAGCCTTCACAGAACTGCACATCCGCACCTGTGTCCAGTATAACGGCTGGCGCCACATCTGGCACTGCTGGAGGATCCACTGGTAGCCCATGGCACACCATCTCAAGAGTATAATAGTTGTCGCTCTCCTAGCGAACAACCGGTGGTCATGTCGGTGGAATGACTCTACTAGGTCAAACACACACCTTAGATCAGGATTATCCAAGACCGAAAATGAGGGGACCAAAAAAGGAACAGGAGAAGAAAATCATTCAAGATTTACAAAACTTGACTACATAGCGTGTATAAATACTACACAACGTGCTCTCATAGGCCATCCACATGGGTGTGTACTTCAGCTAAACTAGTCGTGTAACACCCCAAACACACGGCGTGGCTTCTGAATACACGACATATACATGAATCCTTATTCCCTACCCGAGTCCTTCTACACGGCTAAGCCACATGGCTCTCCTAAAACAAAACTACATGGCATGTCTCACAGGAACACGACATGTACCTGGAAAGATAACACCAAACCATGTTTTTAGTGCTACGGTCGAGAACCTAGTTTAGATTACACGATGTGTTCAAGGTCGATATGGTGTGTATGTCTTAAGGTTCTGTCGTCCGTGTTTTTAGTTACATAGGGGGATACCGGGTCGACACTACACGAAGTGTACAATCGGTACACAGTGTATTCACCCCAAAACATCCCCATCTCGTGTCTCTTCCCACATGCCCTATGACACGGTAGAGACTACACGACGTGTACTTAGGATACAATGCGTGTACATAAAAATTTTCCTTTCATCCCAAATAGATGAACACATGGCATGTGTCCATAGAACTACACAACATGTATGCTGGGTTTTCCAGATAGTAAGCCTTAGAAACTACTCTGGATCCCAGAAAAAAAACATTGAACAACTCCAATGTGACAAATTCCGATCCGTGAGGGCCAATACTCCCCATGAATCAAAGCTCGACATCTTATACATGTTATAACAAAGTAAAATCGTCAATGATCCACCAAATTCCGGTCATTGAGGGATCATACTCCCAAAAAACTAGAGTTTGGAATTCATTATATCAACAACATCACCCAAAAATACCCTATCAAATAGTAGGTATTTATCAAAGCAACTATCACAACAACAGGCTTTTCTAGCACAACAAGTATCACAACAGCATGCAATTTCTAATGCACCTACATGTCTTGGAAACTATGCATGGCATGTGATTTCTCGCATGTGCCTAAATGATGCATGAGATGGAAGAAACTCATCTTATCAGGTTACAACTAAATATAACCCATGCATAAAATATAAACAGCACACTTCAAGTGTGTCACTAATGGTGAAAATCAATTCAACTGTCAAATTTTCAAAATCAGAAAAATGGAAATAAACGAGGTACACTAGCTTTTCCCTATTCACGGGTCAGATACTCCTAGGCACAACTTATTACCAACTACCATTCCCGTCCCATCTCTGAATAAGGATCCAAATAGTAAGTCAAAGAAAAGAACTCCTCTGATACCACTTTGTAATGTCCCAGATCCAGAAGCCACTCAACAGGTGCCCCGAACCCGGTTGTCACATGACCTCAAGCGCATTTCCCAAAATGCCAGAGGATTCCGACTAGTAGTGAGGGCCCATTTATAATAGTGGGGAAACTATTCCCTCATTTTTTTAAAGTGTAGCGTAATGGAAAAGATATATAACTTACAACAGCGGAAGTAGTAAACAATATACAACCAAAATGGACAACTGAAGTAAAAGAGAACCAACAGTCATATATATAAAGATGCAGCATGTCGCTAATTCTATGAAAGCATCTAGAACATGATACAATTAAATACAATAAAATACATCACAAATTATAAGGTACAACCAAACATAAAAAAGTAGAGTAAACACAACGTAGCAGCATCACAAGTCTAAGCTTGGTCCAATGCTCTCCTACCCCTCTACTACAATCATGTACCTATATAGGGACCTTTTCCCATGTCGACACCTATAGAAATATAGTCTATTTTGGCTGAATACATGACCCAAATAGGGTGTGAGAAATAAATCCCAGTAGGCACCCACCAAAGGCCCGTGCCCAACTGTCATTGAAAATATGCAACCGTAGTGTGCAAAAGTGAATATAGTAAACTTGTAAGTACACACAAGTGACTATCACTACCAGTTTAATTTCAATTTTAATTATTACTTATGACATCCAATCTTATGATTTGTCTTGGTAGTTACAACATTGAAAATCACCACGTTGAATGTAAAAAATAAACAGTGTCCCCAGACATGCCAAACCTTACCCTCAGGTAATTAGAATCTTTCCCTCAAGATAACAGAACCACACCATCAAGAAAATCAGAATCACACCCTCAGGTGATTACCATTAGTATAACGAAATAGTACCCTCATGCATGGAAGCAATTGCACACAGGCATAATAAAAGTTTCCCTCAGGCTAAACGAACGCTTGCCCTCAAGCATGAGGAACACTGCCCTCATGCTAGACAGGAAATCTGGCCGATCCCAACACATAACCAAACAATTATATACATTTTCTCTCAATAAAACTCAGTCATGCGAAGTCATGGCATACCCTCAGGTATCCTGGCCAAACGGCTAAACAGAGGAATACACCCCTGGGGTGGTCCCAGATCCAAGCAATGATCCCAAACAACAGTTTTAATTTATCAACAAATTTTCTATGCAATTCTAAATATCTTTCAACAAATGCCTCAGACATAAGACACCCCAACCATGTATGCATAGCACAACAGTACAAAATTTCAACACAACAGTTGAGAATAAACATCAGACCACCTTCTCGATCATCTCAGATCGGTATACATGAAATATGCCTCCCGAATCGTCCAAGAACGATGTATATCTGAGATAAATGTTCACTCATTCAAACTCAAATAACTTTCCCTCCGGAAATAGTTTGTATGAACAATTCTAGGAGAGGGAAGAGATTGCCCCTACAGTCCCAACATTATCAACAAAGGCGGAATCGGATTCCCGGTGCGCGATTAGGTGATCCTCCAAGGTTCGACCATCCTCTCGACCTCTTAAACGAACTCAAAGCCTCCTCTACAAAATGGGGAGGCCACTGCCGATTTTACGCAAAAACAAACAAACTACACGACGTGTAATCTCATGTACACGACCTGTAATTTTAATTTTTTAAACTTTTCCTCTGAAGCTTCTTTCCACTGCGACACTGTTCATTTGTCGACTTGATTACATGGTGTATATTCCTGATAACGTGGCGTGTACGGTCACTCCGCTGGGAGCCGCCTCCACCGCCTTACTGTTCACCTGCCGACTGATTAAACGACGTGTAAATACTAGGTACATGATGTGTAGTCAGTTTTTACACCCTTCATAGCTGATAGGCCTTCACGCCCTATGTACTTATCCCACACGGCCAAAGTACATGGTGTATGGAAAAGTACACGGCTTGTACCCACAAAATTTGTGGTTTCCCCCATTTCCCTTATTTTCTCAAAAACACGTAATGAAAAAGGAAAAGAAGAAACATGTACATCAAGAATAAGAACCCGGTTCTTACACACTATATATATATATAAATATATATATATATATATTGAGTTACCAATTATTCATACATACCATAATACTATGGATATTTTTGCATCCCCTATTTACATGTTAATCTACATAGATTATTTATCACATAAAAAGGTTATAACAGTTCACAATCTATAATAGGAGCCTCTATATAATATGAAATTAATCTTAAAAATATTTCTTATGGTCTTGATACATCCAAATAACTGGATATAGATGATTTGTGAATGTCAAGTGATGGGGAAAATAATAATTGAGGCATAATATCAGAAAGTAAAGAATTTGTAATATTGAGTAAATGAGATCATGTGGACTAGCCCTCCAGCAGGAACACAATATGCTTCATGTTCCTTTTGTAGTTCCTATATGTGAACACATGTAATGGGATTAGAATTAATATTATTTTCAATTTATTATATTTTATTATATACATAATTGCAATATGAAAATTGTCGCATTGATTTTATAGTGTGGTAACTCATGATGGGTGAATCACTGGTGGTATTACATTGATTGAATAATGAATATATACTTTAAACCTTCCAAAATAGAGTGATTCCATGAGCCTAGTTGATCAGGTTGGTAGAACCTTTACTAATTCCATTGATATAGTGTAAAAAGGTATGTCTCTATAGTTTAGTAAATGAATAATAAAACAAGAATGCATGATTACATAATGTGTGCATCATTTAATATGAGATATTGCGAGACAAGGATATTATAAAATATGACGTGTGTTAATAATGAAGTTTATCATTTATATGAATTTTACTTATATCCTTAGGGGAATTGTACAGTTTTTAGACTTCACTTTTAACACCCTAAGATATTTTATTTAAAATAAGTTTAATCTTTAAGATATTTTTTGTTACATAGAACTCCATGTTTAGCTAGCGTTACATGTAACACTATGTATAAATGAAATATGGCATAATGAAAAAAATACTATTATGGTAGTTATCTTCCAGCAGTTATAATTTTGTGTATGAATTATTTCAAAAAAAATTAAAAATATATTTCTTACACCTATATATAAAATGGATTCTTTTGGGTCAAATTAATTAGAAATGAAAATAAAAACTATATGAAAATAAAGGGAATATTTTTCAAAAAAACTAGTGTTGTTTGCACAAAAAACGTGTTTTACAATAATGAATTAAGAAAATAATTTTTTGGAATTATTATAATTAAATTTATATTGTATATATTAAATAAACTATTTAACATGCTTCTTATGTATTTTATTGATGGGAAATTAGAATAAATCTAATTTCATGCCTAAAAACTATATTTTTACTAAAATGTAATTTTGAGAACTTTTTCGCACTTATTATGACATTAATTTTAGAAAAGTTTAGAAAATTAATTTTAAAAAATAAATTTATTCTTTGAGATCATAATTTCAAAATGATCATAGTGTTATTTTTTTCGAATTTTCTGAAAAAATTAAATTTTTGATGAATACCAAAAATACCAAATTTTAATTAAAAAGTTTATTTTCATTTAAATTATTTATAAAATAAGATTATATTTTTAATATAATTTAAATTAAAATTATTAAAATTATATATATTAATCCAGTTTAGATCATTTAATTAATTTTTATATTGGTTTTTGATATAAAAATGTAGTTAACATTTAATCATTTTCTCATTTAAAAACTTTTTTTCGCAATGTGTATGTGAGGTTAACATTAAATTATATTTTTCTAGTTATGTGAATGGAATTTTCCCAAATTGATTTTTATTAGTAATAATAATAATAATTTATTGTATCTAATAAATTAAAATTATTTTTCTAAAATAATGAATATTAAAAAAATAAAAAAATATTTTTCATGGTTAAGTTAAAAATTGGTTTACTAGTGGTTAATGTAAAAAGATAAGGGATAAAATGACCTCAAAACTAGTCTAAAATATATTTTGAAGAAATATTTCCTCCCAATAATGACTAATTCCACCTAATACACCATATTGAGCCTTGTGTCAGGAGTAATACATGGGTTTACCTTTTTTATTTTCAAACAATTACACATTTTCAACTAACCTCACTTATAAAAGGCCACCCCTATCCTCTATTCTTTAAAATTTAAAAACCTTTCTGTATTTGAAAATAAATGAAACAAATCATTAAAAAATTCCTTAATAACATCCTGTAAGACTTATTCTAGGTATAAATCCAACCTATCATATTTTTTCGTGAAAACCTAAGGATGATACCCTATGAATAGCGTACAATCTTCAATGAGTGTTTTTATTTAATTTATTCCTAAAACTGAATAAATTAATTTTCAAACATGTTGATTAAATAACCCAATTAAATTAAATATAATGATATATTGAAATGTTAAGGTAATTATGTACAATAGTCCCAACTTCCATCAAATGCATTACAAAATCATCATTTGTGTGCTTGGCAGACTACTACCATATGAACAGTTATCATTAATTTTTCAATTATCACCTCTCATGGATGATTATGATGGTGAATATAAAGTATATATATATATATATGATATTTAAAAAATAATAATTACCATTTATTCATTATATGACAAATAACCTTTTAATTTTCATTCCATAGGTGATACAATTACGTTTTTCATGTGGTCGGATGACTACCGCCTTGTGAAGCGATGTGATTTGTTTTCTCTAACGCATTACATGGAAAATAATAAGGATAAGTTTAATGAATATGTCTGATATAAATGGCATAATTATGATATTAATGACTTATTTATCATTATGAAAATATAATATATCATTTTATTTCTTTCCTTTTCACTCATTGAAAGATGATATTATCGTTCAAGTATGTGTTAACTACCGTTTTCACAGAGCGATGTAACTCTCTCCTTTCATCACCAAACCACATGGATGAAATGTATAATTATATTTAAAGAATTAATTTTGAATTTATATTAATATTTTAATCATGGAATGATAAAATAATACATACCTCCTTTCCATATTGATCAAAAAAATGGAAACGCTACTTATGTATAGGTATTGCCTATCGTCTCAAGGATCTTAACACACTTCATTTCTAAAAACCATCATTCATGATTGGTATTAAAAGTATAAATGATGTATAAATATGATAATTATGTATATATTTTTATTATTTATATTATTTAACCATTATCATTTTATTCGGAAAAAAAAAATCAAAACATACTCGATAAACATAGGAGTTATTGCCCAAAACGTGATTTTAACATGGAATTGTTAACATACATGTAATAAAATTTCATAAGAAAATAAAATTTCATATGATATATATAATTATTATTATTTAAAATATTTATAATAAACTTTTATTAATTACAAATGATTTTCTAATTTGGATGAAGGATGTTGAGATTTATAGTAAGAGATTTCTAGTCTCTCTTCTATTTTTGGGAGACAAAAAAAAATTCACCACTTTATTTTGGGTGGTGTATATGCTGAACCTTATAGTATTTATATGATAAATATCCTTATTTAATATTCTTTTAATGATTAATTTCATGTTATTATATATTAGGAATTACGATTAAAAATACCAGTAATGCAGTATGGATTTTTTCTCAATTTTCTTTTATTGAGACATAAGTTATGTTATGAAACTATATTATTTTATGAGGTGTGTTTATAGAACCATTGAAATTTAATTTTATGAATTTATTTATTCTATCCTTATTTTATGTTTAATTTAATTTTATTCCTTCAAGGGGCTTAAAATTCCATGTTACCGAATTGGTAAATATTTTATGTTATAATCTCATCATTTATCGGGATTATTTATGATTATGTTTCTAATGATGAAATAATAAGATCCATTTTTCAAGAAACATATGTATTTTAATATTCTACAGATATTTCATGTGAATACATTTTTCTCTTAATTTTCTTATCTTTATGTACTTAAGAGTTCAAAATAATGTTTTTAAGAATAATCACCTTTATTTATGTCATCAGTCAGAAACATCATTTCTTCTAAAATATTGTTTCTAATAATGTTTTCAAAACATTTTTTTAAATTATTCAAACTATTAATAAATATTTTTTTACCCTTGTTTTACTTCTTTCTAAAAAATAAATGATAGGAATCTTCATGTCATTTTCCAAAAAATTCCCATTTTTCTTTTATCAAAAATGTGAATGGAATTATTTTTTAAAATGTATGGAATGAATTTTTTTCCTAAAATCATGATAATTACATTATTTGAAGAATACCTTATATGTTTTGGTTTCTATATTCAATTAATTTTTTTACAAATTCTTTGTATTTTAAAAAGTGTTTTTCAAAGAATAAATGATATTTTCCCTATGAAAAGTTTTATAAGATTTTAATGCTTCCTTTATAATTTTTCAATTTTAATTTCATTGAAAAATATTTAAATGATATTTCATGAATTTTTTGTTTTAAAAATATATTTTCCATGAAAAGTTATTTTTCTCATTATATGTTTCAAATTTTCATTCAAAATAATTTTCCATATAATATGATATCCATTGATGTTACCTATGCCTTACTTGGGATATGATTCAAGGATACCATTATTCATATTTATTTTAATGGTTTATCTTTATGATGGAATGATTTTTATAAATCTATTTTATCTTCTATGGGTTATACCATGATAAAATTATTATGCAACCAACTTCATTTAACGGGATATTCTATGATGAAATGATGAAATGATTATGAAACATATTTCATTTTTATAGTTTATCATATGATGAAATGTTTATGAAATCTATTTAATTTAATGGGTTATTATATGATGAATTTTTTATGATCTTTTAGAACACATATGTATGATTTTCATTATGTTATGGTGGTTAGGTTAAAACCATTGATGGTGGCTCTATTATAACTAGGGATGGTGGTAACATTATAACCAATTATGGGTGGGATTAATATCTCCCTCCAATGAATTGGGTAAACATTTATATCTCATGAGATATATAATACTGGAATGGGGAGTGAACATGATTCAGTTTTGGAATTTTTCTCCTATGATGGCCTTAGAAGTGAACCTTAACTTCTATGATGGTGTGGGGAGGGAACCCATTACAATATAATAGTCTTAGCCTTAATTCTTGACTACTATGGAATTTTTTTTCTAAGCTCATGTATATTCCACAATACCATATCTTATTATAATTTAATGCTCACTTGGATTTTGTTCTTTGATTTCCTTTCGATTTATTTCTTATAGACTAAAAATATATATGTCATGTATCAATATAATTATCCTTGGTATGTAGGTTATGGTTTTAAAATATTATACTCATGTTCTCATATTCTTATGTTCATTTTATGCATACATATATACCTTGTTTACTATTACTGTGCATCTAAGGTCACCCTTTATTATGTTAACATTCCCAAGGTTATGAAGAAAAGATTTATGTAGGGTATTTTTGGGAAGAGTTGTAATGGGGGAGGTATTTATGAGAGATTTTAAAGATCATTCATAATATTATAATATTGTGCACCTAGTCTCCAAATACACTAAAAAAATACATTCCTCATGAATACATTTGTGTAATTCATTGAATATCCATCTAAAAATATTTAATATCTATATATCAAAATCCTTTTTCACTATAGTTGGTATTCAAGGAATAGTTTTTTATACCTATGGGAACTTGAATAAGAAAACTATTATGATATATCTAAGGAAATAACCAAGGATATATCTAAGGATAATTCATAGTATAGGAAAATAATATGGAATTTTAATAATGGATAGAGAAAGTAGTTTCTAGGAAGTTATATACCTGTTTGTATACTACAAGAGGATATGGATATGGAAAATATGTACCTTGGGGTAATAACTATGAGAAGGGGAAATTGAGCTATATATGATCGTCACCTGGTTACTGAAAACATGCCTTGCTACATGCATGGTTTGACACTCCCAGGGGATATGATTTGGAAATTCACAAACTCTTTACAAGAAACTATGAAGGATTTAAATAGACAGGGACTATTAATGACCTAGGATAATCATAATGTATATGATATTAAAAATAATTCTTCATGACATAGATATCTTATAAGTGATTTATTCATAATTATTTTGTTTTTTACTATGATTAGTGTTCTCACACTTTGTTTTTTGGTTTTACTAAATGGAGGGAACCAGAAGGAACTGGGTTAACATTTAATGTGACAAAGAATTTAATAATGAGCATCCAAATGGTATGATGACTTAATTGAATAATTTTATGATTATTCCTAGTATGTTATCATAGAACATGATTAACTAAGTGCACCATAACCAACTCTTGGATTCTAAAAATATGGTAAGGATATAGTTTGTTGGGGTTTAAGGTAGGGGAGACCATGGAAGAAAGAAGATTCAATTTCCTATATGTAGAGAACATGGGAACAAGAACTTAACAAAATGTCTTAGAGGGATGCAAAAATGTTTTGGGTGTGGAAAATAAGGACACAAATTAAGTAACATCAAATGAAAAAAATGAGAAGTTTAGTTAACATAATAGATGATAACTATGGTATTTTGAAGGTATCATCGATTGTAAAATGTTTCAAATATCTAAATTATATGAGTTATAAAAATAGATTTACTAAGGGGAAATCTTGTGAATAAAATCAGCAATGTTGTATGAGTAACAGTCATGCGAATAATGGTGTTGAGACTACAAACAACATATAAATGGTATGAACTATAATAATAGTAACATTTATATTGAATATAAGTATCATGATTTTATTAAGGTTGATGAATGTTAATAAATGATCCACATTTCATATTGTATAAAAGAGGTATTAATGACTACTATGATGAATCCTAGTTAATGGTTTGAGAAAGAAGTGAGATTATTTATGTATTAAAATATATGAATTCAAGGATTATGTCTTATGAATAATGAAAAAAATAAGGACAGTTTAGTAAAAGTTTCTATTAAAGGATATCAAAAAATAATTTAAATGATAATGATGGACTAGAAGAATGAATTAATGATATTTTTATATATTCATTAAGGGGAAATAACTATTAATATGTTTTATATGTTTAGATAATGATGATTGAATAGGTAGATATTATATATGAATAATTAAATTGGATAGCATTGATTTACATACTGGTTTGTTGAAAAAAAAAATTTATGCTATCATAGATTGAGTTTGCAATATTTTCAGATTTAAAGAATATAACCAATAAGGCGTATTTTATATAAGGAATGGGGAATAATTAATGTTTTCAATAAGGTTTTAGGGTCTTTTTGGTTATTAACATGTTTCAATAGAATACCTGATAAAGGTACTCACATTTTTAGTATATGAAAATTAAGAAATACTTCATGTTTTTCGAGTGATTAATGATAAGTTGATTTTTGAAATTTAATGAACTTCTTTCTAATTTTTTTGATTTTAATATTTTGGAAGGGTTATAAAATTATCTATTTATAGAATGGTTTATGTTTAACTTTGGAAGAGGTTCTAAAGAGTAATGAATTATTTCATCACATAAAGATTTATCTCTATTAGATTACTTATTTTACCATTGGTTTATGATAACTAGAGATATAAAGAACATATTACTAGTCTTTTATGGTTCTTATGATCCTCTACTTCTTTAGTAAATAAAAAAATTCATGTTCATTTATTGGAGTAAGATATGAAGTAGAATTGATAATGGAACAACCAATTGTTGAAAATTTTCCAATTAAATAAAAAGATAACAATTAAGTACATTTTTATATGTTCTAAGAATAGATGGAAAATAAATTTTCCATTATTAACAAAATGATCTTGAAATAAAATGTTGTCTAGTTAGCATAATTTTTTATGATATCAATGATGGTTTCCATTCCTATTTTTTTATGTCTTGTGGTCATTATCTTTCTCTTGACCATGTTATCTAGTACTAAACATCAATACTTGCGTGTTATTTTTCTCTTCTATGTTCTTCTTTCCACCATAGACCTATTTTATCTTATTTTTAAACCAAGTATGTGTTATTTCAAATTACTTTTGTACATCCCTTTGACTTTTTTCAAGAGGATGTTTTATTAACCCTTTTTACGATATGGGTTTCTTTAAAGGAATTTTGAAATGTCAAACATTTAATGACCAAGAAAAAATTTGAGCGAGAAAATAATTTTTTAAGGGGGTAAAATATAACACCCTTTGATTTTTTGAAATAAAAATTTTCAAATGAATATAATCTTTTTTTGTATTACATGCAACATCGTATTTAGCTATTATTATAGGCAACACTAAGTTTAAATGAAATATGACATTCTATTAAAATATTATTATGATAGTTATTGACTTGCCATTACAATGGTGAGTATGAATAGTATTAACTAATATTTTAAACTTTATCATAAACTAATTTATATAAATTTAATTCTTTGGTGGCTAATTTATTAGAAAAGAAAATAATAACAATTTTAAAATAAAGAGAACCTTTTTATGAAAAAAAAACTAGTTTTATGCACCCAAAGGAATATTGACTCAATAAATTAAGAAAATAAATTTTATTGAATTATTTTAATGAAATATTTATATTAGATATTCAATCAATTATTGAAAATTCATATTACGTGTTTTCAAGACAAGTGATAAGAGTAAATCCAACTTTACGCTAAAAAATATATCTTTCTAAAAGGAAGTTATATAGCCTACTATGAACTTATTTTAACATTAAATTATGAAAAACAAATAAATTTAACTTTCCAAAAATTAATATAATTTTTAAAATAGTAATCTAAAAATTATTATAGGTTTAAATTTTGATAATTTTCTGAAACAATTAATTTATTGGGGAATAGTGAAAAATACAGAATTTTAATTAAAAACATCCATTACTATTAAATTATTTTTAAAGCCAATTTATAATTACATTTTTATTTAAATTATAATTATATTATTTATTTATTTATTAATATAGTTTATTTAATTGGATTTATTTTCATATTGTTTTTTGATAAAGAAACTTTTTATAATTTTGAACATTTTATCGTTGGAAAATCCTCTTTTTCATCAGGTTTTCTGGAGTAATTTTAAAATATTTTCTTTCTATTTTGTGAATGGAATTGGAAAAAATGTATTAAATAATTTAAATAAGAATAATTTAACTTATTTATTAATTTAAACATAATTTTGGACATTAAATTTAATTAAAAATTTTAAAACTTATTTACCATGGTTTTGGTAAAAATGGGTTACCAGGGTGTTCAAATAAATATATTATCTTTGAAATGATCTAAAAAATTTTATAAACTCTATATTATGGAAGTAATTTGACCATATAATTTCTAAGTCTCAAGAATATTAAATTTTGGATCCTTTTTTTAAGAATATTTCTTAGTGTAACCTTTTCTTTTCAAAAAATTATAAGTGTGTTACTCACCTCAATTATAAAAAGCCAACCCTCTCTTATATTACACACCATAAAAAAATTTCTCACAAAAAATACCAACCCAAATACATTCCCAAATTCTATAATATAATTAATTAATAGACATTTTGTTAATAATAATGTACGAGGAATGGTTTTGTTTTAAACCTAAAGTGGATACCCAAAGACAAGGTAATGATATTAAACAAGCATTTTTATTTTATTTATTCCCCCATGTTTTAAATTGTTATTAAAGAAATATGATATAATAATATCAATATCTTACACATAATTATATTCTTTTATGTCAAGTAAATTTCCTACATCTATCCTCACATCAATGAAATTGGATATAACAACATAGTCTTAACATACAGAGAAATTATATCAATTTTTAGGAATACATAATACATTACACAAACAGATTTTCAGAGACTGTATAATTTTAGTTCCTTTGGAAACATGGTTACATAAAAAATTCTATATGAATAAAATACATTATCTTCTATAGGGTTTTCCAATACTATCACTTATATTATACATATCATACATAAAATATATCTTCATAACCTATATAAGGAAACATAAAAAGGGGTAATATCTGATGTTCAATAAGGGTAAACGTGAGAGATATGTTTGAACAAACATGAGTATAAGGGTATGAGATCATGATCATTACATTATAGGATCATACCCAATATATCAAACATAATTAACAAGAATCAAAGAATAAAGGTTAGTAGTTCATAATGAAAGACTCATCAGTAAATAAAGATCATAATCCATGAAATCGTCATATAGTAGTAGGACAAGGAATTGTGTCAAAAATATAAATGTGTAATATTATTTTATATAATTCAATAGGAATTGATATACATATAAATTCAATTCATGGGGACTACAACTATAGGGCAGGAGACACAACCATCCCTAGTCATAGTAATTTCCTTGTAAGGGATCATGTTTCCACATCATCCCATAGTTTACTAGGTTTCCCCATGTTACCATAGTAGATTGGTTTTCCCATATTCTCATAGTGTATCGGGTTTCATCATATTCCATAGTGTATCACGTTTCCCCATCTTCACATTTTTGGATTAAGACTGTCAAATTGATTCCCATAATTATCTAATGAGATATAAATCTTTTCCCAATTTGTTTGAGGGAGATATATGTCACACCCTTCATATAACAAAATCATGAATTCATGTTCCAAATGATTATAAAACATGCATCATATCATAACCCATAAAAATATGGGTTTCAAAAACATCATATCAAAACCCATGAAATGAAATTGGTATCATAAAATTTTCATCATATCATTACCTATGGAAAAGAGGTAGGTCTCATAATCATTAAATCAAAGAATAACCTATTAAAAGAATCATATTTCAAGAGAATATAACCCATGGAAGATAAATGAGTGTCATAAATATCATTTCATAAAAACAAAAACCATTAAAGAAAGAACACAAATGGAAATCTTGGGTTGAGAATTTTGTGTTAGAGGAGAAATCATGGGAAATAATGCACTTCATGTGCCCCAGGCTTTTCAAAATTTCCCGATCGTAGCCTTTGAGATCCCAGTTTCCTTCATGCTGGGGTTGTCAGGACTTCGGTATATTGATGCATTGGCACCGCCGTCATTCTGTAGTGATGAATCACTAGATTCCTTAACTTCACGGCTAGATCCTTGATTGCTAATTTCCTTCAATGATGGTCTATGTCGCCCCCATCCTGCCCCCGAGCCTGGGGGATCCTCTTCTCCCATGACCGTTGAATCTTTTTATTTTTAGGAAGGTGGTTCTCTGGTTTTCTCTATATCGACGGTGACTTTTCGGGAAGAATAGGATTTCCTCAAATGGACGCTGGTTGCATGATTAAGAAGATACATGCCTCTTTTGTATCTGTTCAAATCCTTTGTGAGTTTGTGGAAGTTATCTTTTACGGCCAAGATCTCAGTCCTGAACTGGAGTAGTTACTATACTATTCTGGAATCTAATGATGACTTCATCGAGTCTTGGAGTTCTTGCCCCTGCGTGTTTGGGAGTTAGTGTTTCCATCTCTGTCGGTGGTTGATGGATTCTAAGTTTGGAAGGGATTATCCAAGGGAAACGGTATGGATCTCGCTACTAGGCCTACCCCTGCAGTTTCGGAATCCACATATTCTGCGTGGGATCGGTGACTTGATCAGTTTATTTATTTTATCTGATGAGAGGACTATCCGCCTTGAAAATTTAGTAATGGCATGAATCTGCATTGACCTGGATATAGCTTCACCTCTACCAGCGAGGATCTCCCTCAGAGTGTAAGGAATGGAAGGTTGGCTTCAACTTCTAGCATATCCTTCAATTACACTCTTTTTCTCACGATCTCATCTTCGGGGAATTTGTCTTCTGCCTTCCATAGACAACATTCAAAGCACATTGTTACCGGTCATTCGGAGGCTCAGTGCTTTGTTGGGGTTTTGAAGTCCTTTTCTCCTGTGGTTTCTGACCAGACCATACCTGCTGTGGGTGATGCTGAGACTTCTATCGTGTCTTGAGTTGTTCAAGAAGAGGGGTATGGGGCCGACATGCTTACAGTCTCCTCTAGTGTAGACGACTCTCCATGCATTGAATTTCTTCCTTCACGTCAACATGGTGTGGGTTTCGGACTTCCTCAACCTCAAGAACTGGCTGGGACTCTCCCCTAGATGCCTTCAGGTATTAGTGCATCTTTTCTTACTTGAAGAAGCTCATCTAATTACTTCTTCAGAAGTTTGTGAAGGGTGTTTGTGGGGTGTGATCCATTAGTCAGAAATCCTATCTTTATGGTGGAGGGGTCGATATCTGCATCAATTAGGAAATATACTTCTTCTCTTCGGGGAATTGATATGCGATGCGAGGAGACGTAGGAGGCTGGTTTTCATGGACTAGGGTCACAGTCCCAAGTACGTCCGAGAGATTTCCTCAATGGTTGCGACATGAGCAGTCTGGTCTACTCAGATGGGAAGATGGGGTCTATCCATTCAGACTCATCTACCCCCATTAGTTAATAGCTTCCTACTTCAAACTCTTTCAATATCCTGTTACAGGTCCTGGAGGATTTCATTTTGTGGGAAGCCATGTCCTCTTCCCCGATCAGCGGTGTCTGTACTCGGGTTCGTGCCAAGCATTATCAGACATCTCTTTCAAGCAATTCTAAAGGCCATATGTCATGTAGGGAAAAGTCTAGGTGCCCTCGAAATCAATTATATCACTTATTATTTGGAAATACTAGGGCCTGGGGGCACGAGCTAAATCTAATTTTCTAGTTTCTAATGTTCGACGTACAATGGCGTCTGTAGTCGTGATTCTTGAACATAAACATTACAGGTAAAAAATTTCCAACTTCACTATGAGACTTTTCATGCGGGGTTATATTCACTGTGATCAGGTTAATCTGTATATTTTGGTCTTCTTGAGAGGTAATGTTTGAGTGGACTTTCTAAAAGCTTCTAACAATCATCTTTATGTGAAAATCATTGAGGGGTAGACGGGGTGAATCATCTCTTATGTCTATGCTAAGTGCAAGGTAATGTAAAGGAAAGTGTTGTGGCAGAGTTTGGAAAATTTTGATCAAGTTAATTCAACTTGGTTTGGTTGGGGGGGGAATTTCAATGTCATTATGGATTCATTGGAGAAGAAAGGTGGAGGTAGGGTCCCCATTTGTGACCATCAAGCCTTTTGGTCTTGTGCCTCCTGCAATGGTTTACATGATTTGGGTGTTGTGGGAAGTAAAGTTATATGGTGAAACAACAAAAGATGTAATCTCTGCACTTTGTGTAGATTGGATCAGTGTTTTTATAATCTTCAAGAAATCTCCTCTTTTTCGAATGCATGGAGGAACACCTTGTACGGGTTTTATCAGACCGTGCTCCCCTTCTCATCAAGATGGAGCAAGGTTCGGTGAACAAGTAGTGGTTTTTATATTCCAATAAATGGAAATCAGATAGTAGTTTCTTCTTAGTGGTGCTTTCATCTTAGGCGAAGCCCATGAAGGATAGGCATTGGATGGGTTTGCACAGTAAACTATGAAGGCTCAAGGAAGACTTGCAACATTGGTTCATCAACATACCCAATTTTTTAGGCAAGTTATAAGAGATAAAATATGAAATTGAGAAGCTTTATAGAAGGATACATGATTCATGGGATGAAGACAACTTTCTAACTCTTGTTGAAAAGAAAAACCTTCTTGTTGTCCTACTCTTGGAGCAGGAAAGAGCTGTTCGTGAGAAATCCTGAGTTACTTGGCATAAAGAGGGTGATTGAAACACGACTTTTTTTTCAAGCCTGCATCAAAGAATGGAGGTGTGAAATTGTTCCCAATATTTGAATGGATGGTGGGTCCTTTACCCAAGATATTGAGTTTGTGGGAGGTATGGATTTGATATTTTAAAATGTTGCTGGCTAATCCTAACCCTTCTATGCAGGAAGGTTATCCATCTGAACAAACGTACTTGTTTAGATTCTTGTTAAGGGTGGTGTCTAGTGAGGTGAATCTGGATTTGAAAAAAATGGTAGATATTGATGAGATTTGGTATGCAGTTAAGGCCCTTAATGCTGAAAGTGCCCCAGGGCTCTATGGCCTTCCAGGATCATTCTACATCAATTTTTGGGAGCTTGTTAAAGGGAAGGTCATTGAGGCCATCCCAGGCTTTTTCAGAGGGGGACACCAACCTCAAGTGGCTTGTGCGTCGACTCTTATTCTCATTCCAAAAGTGAGAGATCCTTCTTCGCACAACCAATATAGACCAATTAGTATGTGTCACTTCCCGTTCAAGATACAGGCAAGCAATCTCAACCGAAGGATGGAAGTTCATCTTCCCCAATGGGTCTCTGAAAACCAACAGGGTTTTATCGAAGGGAGATCTACTCAATTTTCCATTGCCATGGTAAATGATTTGTTTGGGGATATCAACATCAATTCAACCAGTTCCAATGTGTTGATTAAAGTGGATATGCATAAAGCCTATAATTAAATAGAATGGAGAATTATCATTAATGTTTTGGGGAATATGGGATTTTCCAGAGGGGTTTTGGACATATTGTTTAGAATATTATTCTCTCTCTAGTTGGCTATTTCTTTCATGGGAATGAAATGTGGGTTTTTCAAGCCCAACTGTGGACTACGACCGGGAGATACCCTCTCTCATTTTATCTTCAGTTTGGTGCAGGACGTCCTTAGTAGATATATGGAGGGTAAAGTTATTAGTGGAAGCCTTCGTCCTTACCATGCTAGAGCCAATACCAATGGTATTTCACATATCTTTTTGCTGATGACATGCTTTTTTTCTTGAATGGTAACCGGAGTTCCATTAGATAATTTAACACGGTATTGGAAACTTTATACAATTGGAGTGGTCAGGCCATCAATAGAGATAAAGTTGTGTGTTTCTCTCAAAATGGTATTCATGAAATAGGGGGAAAAAGATTATGGATGCACTGGGCATACAGAAATAGTGTTTTCTTATGGAATATTTAGGATCTCTTATTACGCTAGGAAGGGTTCAGTTTCACCACTTTGATGGGATATTTGGGAAAATTAAAACCTATAATACAAACTAGAAGAATCAATTATTGTCTTTTAGGGGGCACATCATGTTGGTTAATTGTGTCTTGTCCTCGATCCTCGTGCACACGATTTCAGTGCTTAATGTTCTATAGGCGGGGCTAGACAATATTGAAAATCTATTGAAAGCCTTTATATGGGACTCACACAATGAAGGTAGACTTCACTGGACTTCATGGGAGAGGCTGGATAGGGAGATTTCTGATGGTGGAATTAATATCCAAACTTTCAAAGGGTAAATGATGGGAAATCAAGCTAAACTAGAGAGGGATTTTCTAGAAAATACATCACTGTGGGTATGATTTATCAGTAATCTCTATCGTAGACAAATGGATAGTGGTAGAGGGACATTATTTCCACGTTGGATCATGATTTCAAAACATTTACCAGTGCTCACCATGAATTCCAAGTGGTTTGTGGTCTGTGGGAAAATTAATTTTTGGAAGGAGAACTGGGTTAGAATGCCATTGGGTTTCCCAAGCTGTCCAGTCCTGATGATCTCATTTTATCAGGCAAGTAAATTTAGGCCATTTATACAGGCCATCCTCACACACGACCAGTTGATGGTGTTTGACAACATCTCCTTGAATTAGGAATCAAACAAGCTCATCTTTATGGGGTCGACATCGGGTGCCTTCTCTGCTAAGGGGTACCACTCGGTGTCTTAGGCCCATAGTATTCCCAACAGATGGAGTGGAAAAGTTTGGTGTAGTGACCTTCAAGTGAAATACAACTTTCATTTTTTTCATCTTCGCAAAAATGATATTCCAAGAGATGAACAGGTGAGGAATAAAGGTATCTCTTTGGAATCTAAATAACTTTTTGTATTAATTAAAAGTAGGAATCTGTCGATCATCTACACTTTTCCAGTGACTGGGTGACTAGGGTCTAGAGATACCTGGGTGAGGCATTCAGGTAGGGAAATTGGGCAGCCCCACTTGCCACCTTTCTTCAACTTTGGTTCTTAGGTTCTGAAAATAACGCTTCAGATAATACGGTGAGGGTAGTGTTGCTTGCTGCGGGCTGTTTGAGAATCTGGAATACCTGAAACCAAATCCATCATGGGGGCACGTCCTGCTCGCGTCTAGCCATGATGCTTTAAACCAGGTGCATCAGGGTCAAATTGGTTTCTCTAATAAAGGTATGGGAGGCTATTCCTACACTGAGAGTTTTCATGGAAGGTAAGTCTGCTTCTCACACCTTACATGATGCTAACATGCAAGGTAGATGAGTGACGTTGAATCCTCCGAGCAGTGGGTCGAAACTCAATGTGGATGGGTTATGTGTGTTTGGTTTTATGATGGGCGGGGGAGTGGTTTGTGACCCCAAAGGAGTAGGTATTCTGGTCGTTAGTGATGTCTTTGGAGTGGGAGATTCCCTCATGGCTGAAGCTTCCGCGATGTTGAAAGGTATTGAGCTTTTTCATTTACACAACATTAAGTTAGAGTCGTTCGAGACTGACTCGACTATTCTCTATGGTTCCCTATAGGGGAAGTTCCAAATCCATTTGACCATTGTCTATATCATTCATAAGTGAAAACGTCTATCATACCCACATGTGATTCTTAGTCACACTTGGCACTTGGGTAACATGGTGGATGTCTTCCTAGCTTTAGGGATTACTAATGGTGATCGTAATTTTTTGTTTTCCAAGCTAGGGTTTCTTCCAGAGGCATGTGGTAACTTTGTTAGGGCAGATGCATTGGGTCTCCAATACTTTAGACCTCCAAAGGTTTATTTTTTGTAGGGCATTTCCCACCTTGAAATAATAATAATAAGTTAATTTTGGATTGATTAATGGTAATCTAGGACCATATTCACAGTAAATCAGACACTATAACAAAATATATCATATTTTATAGAGATTAGTTTTGAAAGATTACAAGAAAAATTTCATAAGGAATATATCATTTCCTTGAAAATAATTTTTATAAAACCATCCCAAAATAATTTTATTATAATTAAATTTTAACATTTTTTTTAAAACATTGATTGGGGAAAATATCTTTTCAACTTTGAATTTTTTTTTTCAAAACATAATAAATTTTGAAAAAAAATTTCTTCTATAATATCTTTTATAAAATATAAATAATCCTAAAAAATATTTTGAAATTTTTCTTGAATATAATTTGAAAACCTAAATATGAGGCTTGAAATCATTTAAAACCATTTTCTTCGAAAAGAAATTTTTAGAGCATTTAAATAGAGCATTAAAAATCATTTAAAACAATTTGTAAAAATAATTTTTTTTTAAAACACCATTTCATTAAAAACCAATTTAAATTCAATAAATTTTCAAGATTATTATGAAAAAATTATCTTTAAAAATAACCTAGTAAACTCACAAACAAATAATTAATGAAATTATGGTCATGATGGTTTTTACATCCATACAGGCCAAACAATTCATTTCACCCAAAAAAATTTAAAAAGTTCCTTGATTGGGAAAGGAAAAGAATATTATTTTTAAAAATGTTTTTAAAAAGGCAATTCATGGGTAATAATTTCCCTTAAATATCATTGTATAATTTTTAAAATATTGAATCATTATTAAAAAATATGGTTGCCATATAACATATATTTTTGACTGAAAGGAGAAATAAAGTCAGATTTTAATAAAATCATTTCCTTAATTATATTAAGTAACAAAGAGTGGGAAAATATTACTAATAAATGAATAATTAATGAATATATATAGGGGAATAAATTTATTGAGTGTCATTTTCATATGGATCATAATATTTCATCAATGGAAGCATAATCATAAACAATCTCGATAAATGAAGATATCGTTTTAATAAACTATTACCACTTGGTAAAATTTAATTGAACTATCCACATAATAAAATGAAATTACATAAATATTATAATTTCATGAAAATAAATAGGTTAATCATATAACATGATAAATTGTTTTATATATAGCTTATAAAATAATATAAGTTCATTACATGGAATTGGTCTCATAGAAGGCCAAGTAAGACAAAATTACTTTACCGATTTGGGGACATTTGAAACATAAATTCCATGAAATAAAGATAATAAAATATATATTTTGATATGAATACACTTTATTTTAATAATCCTATAATTCATTCATGTTCATTATACCCAACACATATAGGAAATTGGAGGTGAACCTGGCTAGTGCCTCATGAAAAATAAAAGTGAGACAAGAAAACCATTATAACTTGAGTAAATTTAGAATCGTGATACCCATGATGGAATAACAACATTTAAATCATTTAATATTATTTAATTATGGAGAAAAATTATATAAAATATCATAGGGAAGTATATACACCACTCAAAAAAATAAAATGGTAAATATGGTGTGTATCTCATGAAAATAGAAAAGTGAGATGAAGTCACCTTACCTTAAGTTTTGAATTTGTTTGTACACATTAAAAACTCATGTAAAATTAATATAATTTTATTATACTTATAAAAAAAATATATTAATCTACTTAATACCACATATTAATTAATTATGACTTTATATTAACTATTTATTAAAAATTCTATGTTAATGTTTTGTTTTAGGTAATTTCTGCTTTGCTTTCCTATTTCATTTTGATTTGTTATATTTTTGTTCACCATAGTTTTATCATGATATAAAAAAAGTAAACCATGATATAAATATCATATATATTTATTATAAAATTATTTATAGTAATATATAAATGATAAAAATATTAAAAGAAATACATTGTTCATGGAGACGGTAGGTCATACGTATGCATGAATGTTGTTTCTGTTTTACTGTTATAGAGAAAGAAAGAATATAAATGAAATCTAGGTATATATAAATAAGTTATAATTAAAGATTAATTATTATGTCATATATATCATAAAATTTTAGCAAAATCACACATAATTCATTCCAAGTACAGTGTGAACAAATCACATCACTTTGAGGAGACGGTAGTTCACACATCCACAAACAAACTTATCATAATTACAAAAATATAAATCCCGAAGGAATGTTTTCTTTAATAATAACAGAAGCATAATTACATAATAAATTTCATATATATCATATAAAAACATGGCTTACATCATAAT
The DNA here is from genome assembly GCA_963277665.1 of Viscum album. Lineage (NCBI taxonomy): Eukaryota > Viridiplantae > Streptophyta > Magnoliopsida > Santalales > Viscaceae > Viscum > Viscum album. The sequence goes on along the minus strand of OY728157.1, from coordinate 1,448,812,562 downwards.
TTCAAATCATGAGAGGCATTAAGGGGAAGATGAAAAACATCGTTTCGGGAGGTGGTAATTCACCGTACACAAGAACGTTACATTTGTTACAAATTAAATAGAAGTGTGAGTAAGTGTAGGTATAACCCATAGAAAAAAATCTCAGTATGTCTAGGATAAATACGTCATTATATAATCTTGGAAAAAATACTTTAGGGGGTGTATAATGAAATGAGGTCTTGAGGAATGATGTTACCTCTTCTCTCAGAAACTCATTTTGGTTTGCACTAATGAGAATCCTCAGATGGGTTTATTAATGATTATAGGATTATAGGATTAATGTAGGGATGTTGGGAGATTATATGAACATATTTTGGAGGGTGAAAATATCTTTATAGGGTTTAATATAGGGTAGGGGTGATTCTCTTTTTATAGTGGAGGAGGAGTGGCATTCTTATAAATTTTTGAAAATGTAATTCCACCCACGTTTTTCCTATTCTATGTAGGACCAATAATGGTAAAAATTACATAAAATGGATAATAGGGTTGAAATATGGCCATAAATTGTATTTTTAAAACTATTCTAGGTTATTTTTACCCTTAAGTGCAAGGATCAGTCCCTTATTAATCTATTTTTTCTCTTAATCCTTGTAATTAATTTTAATCACCTTCACTAATTTTTTTTATTAAAAGACATAGTGAGCATTATTATAAATTATAAATTATTTTGATCCAACAAATTGAATAAATTTTTAAAAATTCCATACTGATATGTGGAATAAATTGTTTTAAATTTAATCACGTGATGGGATGACACAATGAGTTTTTAAAGTAAGAATGTTCAAAAGTTTGGTAATCTTTTATATCCAATTCCAAAGTTAGATAGATTAAAATAACTTAAATTAGATTAGTCGATATATACTTGGTCTAATTGAACTTTAAAAAGAGTTAAAACATAATTTAACCCAATAAATAAATTATAGTAAAAACTAGTTTTGAATTAAAATGAGTATTATTCACAATTCACCAAAAAATGAAATTTCAAAAAAAAAACTACCAAAAATTCACCCTAATATAATTTTTATGTTTCTATTTTAAAAATGAAGTTTTTTTGTCAGATAAAAATTATTAATGTGTCAAAATTCTGATTTAAAATGAGTTCTCCATTAAATGGAAAAAAACTACCCTTTAAAAAATCCATCTTTTTATTCATAATGTATTCTTTATTTATATCTTATACCTAAAAAATAAATTGGATGAGTATCAAAAATGGTTATTTAATATATAATATGTAAAATTTATTGAAAACATTAACCAATGGTTGTTTTTTGAATTATTTAGATAAACTTGTTTGTATACGTAGAAAATTAGTTTTCCAAGAAAAATAATTTCTTTATTTGAAAATAGTTTTTACATTCACTTATACTAATTTATAACCAAAAGATTCATTTTATATAAATGTGGAAATCATTTTTTTACAATTTAGATAATATTATTCATAAAATCCATTCTAATTCTTAGGTGGTAGATGTAACAAAATTTTAATAATAACATAAATAGTATCTTGTAGTTCAGTAAAAACTCAACCTTGTGTGTAATGAAAGGTATCGAAGGGACTCACTATTTTGAGTAATAAAATACAAACATAGAGTTTTTTTTATCATAAGATAATTTTTGTGTTGCGTATAGTGCACAATTACCTTTGTGTTTCATATAACACATTCCAAACATAGTTCTTCAATATATAGAATAAAACTATACTTATGGTTGTATAAAGTGATATATATCAAAAGAATTAAATTAATTTAAAAATAATAATTCCCAAAATATTAGGGTGTTACATTCTAACCCTTAAAATGTCTTCTACCTCAAAATTAATCTGGTTTATCAATTGTTTAATATATGAATATTCCTTTCGTAGAAACCCACATCATAAAAATGAGTACGAAAACATCCTTTAAAAAGTGAATTTCGGACCATAACAGTTACCGAACATAACTCATTACTGGTATCCCATATATAAGAACATATATGGGAAGTGAAAACACGAACATGGAAGAGAAATCTATCAATCAAGTTGTAACATCCCAACTTTGTCAAAAATTATGAACCGTATATCATTTGATTTAATTCTTCTAAATGGATATGAACTTGAAGACTAGGAGGTTAGTGGGGATTCTGAGGGAGTCCAAGGCTCGTCTGAATTCTATAGCGCTGAAAATGGGGAAAACAGACCAGTCTACACATATTTTAAAAAATCATGAGACTCAGGGAATACGACCATGTGCCATGTTGCATGATTTGGATAGTGGTAAAACACACGTTTTGCACATGGATAGTAATATTGTGTCCTTTCCCAAATGATGTGCCTAGTAAGGAAGAACATTTCACATATTTGGCACACAGATTGGTCATACCATGCATCCAAACTATGCATAGTGGAAAAAATTGGTGAAATGATATCTTTTACCATAATGAATCTTTAATATTCTCTATCCTTTTCCTCCATCCTCATACATTTTACTCTTCCTATAGTCATATGTGGTGGCTTACCTCTCCCTCATATGGTTTTGAGATATTTTCTTCATTTCCCCTCAAATATCATCACCGTTAAACGAAACATAATTATCTCAGTATTCTCTATCATCCATTCCCCTATATTTATAAGTTTCACCATGACCCATTGGTTTATTTTGGCATAACAAAATTTTGACATATTTTGGGGTGTTTGATAAATGTATTGATTTATTTCGTTTTATGTTAAATCAAATTTTGTTATCAGAAATGTGGAGTACTACGACCATGAAGAAGGGTGTCAATGTATTTTCCAAGATTTTCATCACATTAAATGTGTTGTTACATTGTGTTGATCACTTCATCCTTTTAGTGAAGCCTAGTTTTTTATATTAAATTAACTAGAGTGATTTCCATTCTTATGGAAATCATCACTTATGTAGAAACCCATTCAGAGGGTGTTCTCTTTTATTTCAACAACCCATGTGGTTGTCCTATCTTAAATGGCCTGTATTTCCTTTTTTCCATGAGCTATGTTTCACATTGGGTTTATGTGTGGCACCTTGTATTAATGGTTAAAATTGATAAATTGAATAAATATGAGGAATAAACCATGAGTCTAATCCTCTTAGAAATTCCTATGCTTAATTATAATTGATTTTCCATATGTGATTTTATATTCCCTGACATTATTAAAGATTAATTTGGAATCCATTTCCTTATATTATTATCTCATCCAAGTATTTAATTCATTTATTTATGTTATACATCATTACCTTCATTTATTATATGACTAGTTCCTTATACTCTATGCCTCATCTTGTATTTAATCCCCTATGTTTACTCATAACCATCTAATTTAATGTGCCTTTCCTTGTTTGGTTTTTGAATATATATTCTTGGTAATACAAGAATGTTATGCTTGGTCAAGCTTGAGAGCTTGAAATATTGATATGTCATTGGTGATATATGGTTATATGCATAGTGATTCCCTGTTCTGATGGTATTATTTAATTTTTTAGAGCTTATATCTTAAATCTATGCTTCATTCTTGTATCTTACTCATATTTAATGATTATTTCCCTAATATATGAATTTTTCAATTATTATTTTTCTTAAATTTCATAGGTTGATGGATTGTGAGCATGTTATATTAAGAAGAGGCTTATTTGTCATGTGATTAATGGCATGATAAGGCCATGTGAGTTTGCTTTAATATTATTTCTTATGCATGTTCCATATTCCTTATTCCATTTTTATGGTATTGTGACACTAGGTAAGCTTTTTGATATTAGTAATGTGATGATTAACTGATGTAATGAAATTAAAATTTCTTTTCAATGATATACATATGAATTTCCATGTTTGATATGGCTCACATGAGGCAGGCCTGGAGAGAACATGGGTCCCATATTAAGGATTCAATGGATGGACATACCATGCTCGGTTGGTTACAAATCAATGCACCAGGAGCAATGATTTTTTATTCCAAGTACGGTTTGGTTTGGAGGTTTACATATACTTTTGAGCGATGATGGTTCCCTAGGGGAGCAACCTTGTATGGAACCATTTGGAAATATGGTCATTCTAGGACTTGGGTGATACCTGACCCCCTATGTGAGATATTTTTCCTTGGCTTAGAGTCACCATCCCAGAGTGATACTAGGGATGACTTATGGTTCGTCTTGGAGGGGCTTGGTGGTATTGGGTTATATTCAATCTTCTGTAGTGACCCTTGGGATTTTTATTAGATTTACATGGACAGTCTCATACTCCACCTAATGGATTTGATAGATTATATGATTATTGGTACACATGATGCACATCCTTTGTTGTTATTATGATGAGTTTTCTTATGAACATGTGTTTCCCCGCCTTATTTTTACTATCACCCTTGGGTGATGTCATGTAGATTAGACCCCAATCCAAAGAACAATCTTAAGGGTATGTGTTTCTTGGTTAGCCTTGGTTACTTTTGGATCTTTTATACATTATATGATTTTAAAGGTACCTTGATCAGACATTCAAAATTTCCCAAAGTAGGTGGTATGAGAGAGGTGTATATTTGGGAACCTGGAAAAAGGTTTGGATATTTGATTTAAATTACTCTACATTACCTTTATATGGGAAAAACATATTTATTACAGGAAATGAAAATTTTCCAAACACTGTGGGTGCCAACCTACTGAGATTTATATCTCACACCTTGCTTGGGTGCCATTTAATACTAGAGTAGACTTTAAAATCATAGATATGGATAAAGGGAAGCGCTTTAATTCATGTGATTGATTACATGCTATGTGGTATGGAACATGGGAGAATAGGACTGTGCCTATACTCGAGATGATATATAGCACTTTTTTCCTTTTTTAGTTTTTTATCATGAAGTATAAGGTCATATCCCTATTCACCTAAACACATTTTGAATTGAATCATGACATGAAATCATCATTTTTGTATCTATTATTTGTTATTCAGTTTTCAGTTGTGTACTCACATTTAATGACTTATTCATTTACTTCTACTATTATCTGGTTATCTATATTTCTTCCTCTATTTAGTATTATTTTTACTACTATGATAACACCAATCAATGTGGGAAATATCTTCCCACAGACACACCATAGACCCTCACTACTAGTTGTATGCCTCTGGTGATCAAGGAGATCCACATGAGGTCATGTGGACAACCATCATGGAGAACTATTGAGTGGTACTTGGGGAAGGACAATAAAACGTGGTATTAGAGGAAATCATTTTCATTTGTTTTACTATTTGGGAATTAGAAAGGAGACCAGGACATTGGGATTTGGATCTCACCCTATTCTTGGATATAGCTAACCCATGTATAGAGGAAACCCAAATTTCCTAGATTGGGAATTTCAATTATTGATTACGCAATTTATGGTTGACATGACATCACCATTGGGTGACACACATGATTTATGGTGTTATATATCTCGATGCAATTGGAATGATGATTCCTATTAATTTTTCCCATTGAGATATGGTCATATCAGTACATGAATCATGCAATGAACTATAAGAAAGAAAATGTCATGCATTATTCCATGCCACATATACTTTTCTACATGCATTTCCTCGTATCCTATGATGCATGATATGCACAGTTGTTGCATCTTATAGTGTGGACATTTATAAACATATAAGTGTTCCACTTTACCTTTTAGGGATATATTATGGTTTAGTTTATGTGGATTCCACTTTCATATCTTGAGGTGTATAAGCCCTTATGGATTGTGATGGTAATCCAACTAACTCATCTAGAGAAAAAGATAATTAATTACATAAATTAAATATAATGAATACCGCCTTTAAAATGAATAGGTCTTTATACCTATAAAATGTGGACCTTACCATAGAAATTTGATGTAGGCCATGTCTCTTGTAATCCATATGAGTAATTTCCTTCAGTCTAGAACTACCTCTTAGAGTAGAGGTTGGTTGTGCTATTATTTGAGGTAGACCACCCACATGTCATCTTTATCACTTTTTCTATATGTTATTCCAAGTTTTAGGGAGGCCTTATACCCACCTTTTATATCTGATTTTCTTATCTATTATAATTTTTAGAGGAGGTTTGTATCTTTTATAATTTTTGTGCATTCCACCATTATATCCTCTTGTTATATTCCAAGAGACATTCTATGAGCACACGTTGGATGTGGAGGGCCCATAACCACCCATTATACCTTCTGTAGTGCCACCTGAGGCACCTGCTACTGATCCTTCACTGGGCTCTTATTTTTATATCAAGTATAGTTTTCTCAGGTTCATGCATTTAGTTTGGGGTGATATTACGACTTCTTCTACTATAGAGTGGATTACACTGGACTTTTAGCAGTACCATCCTCCCACATTTTCAAGGGATGGAGGTATTCATTCTACAGAGTCATCAGTTGAAGCAATGATATTCAACACAAACCATCTGAATAATTCTCCAGAGAAGAGTGTATAGATCTCTTCCTATATGCTATGTGACTCCATAAAGCATTGGTGGGATGTCATTTATTAGTAATATCGTTACCGAGATATGTTCTATGATGATATCCATATAGTTTTTTATGATCACTTCTTCATGTATTCTTTGAGAGAAGATAGAGCCAGTGACTTCTTGAATATTCTACAGGGATTTATGTCAATGCTTTAGTATTATTATTATTTCACTAAGCTACATCATTTTTCTCCATCCCAGATTGGTGAAGAATTCAAGACTATGAAGTGTTTTTGTGGATGGTATTGGGCATGATATCCACTCACTAGTGAAAATCATTCAGTTGATGATAGTTACATAGATAGTAAACCATACACTGAGTATGGAGAAAAATCTCACAGATATTGGCCATGTGGGCCATGGATGTTCAGTTCTATGATAGGGTGATTTTTCTTAAGGTAGTAGGAAGCACCTATTTGAGGTTTCATGTGAGGGTGGTGCATATCAAGTGATGCATAGGGACAGTTCTATTATATGTCACCAATGTGGTAGGCCATGTCACAAGAAACCTCGATGCATGAGAAACCCACTAAAATGCTGGGATTGTGTAAGGATGGGAAACCTTTATAATTTCTTCCATTTATTTCATCTAGAATCCAATGTTAGGGGATCCATTCCAACACCTCTATTAGGTATGCGATCTGTGACCACACATCAATCTGGGAGTTGGTCTTCTACCAGCTAATCAAACCGAGGCTGTAGTGGTCATGTTTGAGGCAGTTAGGGGGCATGAATTTATCATGAAAGGAATGAATCTACATAGGCTAATCAAACAATATCTCATGGTTCTAGATCTGGTCATATGTATGATGTGAAACCAACACTAAAAGAGAAGATTCTAGGGCCATTTACTCTAAGAGGTATTGTTCATGTGACCTCTACATTATTTTATTCCCTTTTCAATATAGGTGTGACACACTCTTTAATATCTTCTATTTATATTTAAATAACTTCTCTTCCAATCAAGTAAATCTCTAGAAATATGTTTCTCAACACCCTACTTGGGGTTAGAATAAAGCAAATAATTCAGTGTCAAGATTTACCCCTTGAGATAGGTGGGTATTGTTTCTTTTGGAATATCTTCGTCCTCGAGATGATCAATTTCACCGTCATGCTTTGTATAGGCTTACTAGTGATTTATCATGATTATATCTATTTTTATCACTGAAAAGTTTATTTTACATCATTGTATAGCTATGCTTATGTACACAAGGGAAAATGGGATATCAAGGAAGATAGATCTTGACCCAAGATAGCTAGATATAGAAGAGTGATAGCTCAGTTATAAAGTCTATTTATGTTCTATCAAGTAATGTAGTTAGTTGGGTTCCGTCAGATTTTGAAACATTTTAGGGACATCTTCCCAAATTATTTCAATGGATCACCTTTAGAGATAGAGGTTTATTTCACTATTGATCTTTTTCCAAGTGCATCACCAGTGTCCATTTCTCCATATAGGATGACACCTATAGAGCTCAATGAACCCAAAAATAATCTTGTATATCTGGAAGATAATGTATTTATATGACCCAATAAATTTTAATGGGGATCACCTTTCCACTTATCCATGAAAGAGGATGGTACCCGGTGATTGTGTGTAGATTATAGATAGTTTAATCAAATTTTAGAAAAGAAATATTATTATTTTCCTTGTATATATCACCTCCTTGATCAAATATAAGGAGAAATTTTTTATCTAAGTTCAATTTGAACCCATTATATTATCATGTTCATGTTAGACCATCGAATATAACACATATAACATTATAGGGAATGTATGGATTGTACGAGAAATTTGTTTTGTTGTTCAGTCTAACAAATGCACCGACAGTCATTATGGATTTGATGAATAAGTTTATCAACACATATGTGGATTAATTTTTATTGGTCTTTGTATATGAAATCTTGATGTACTCATTCACTTGAAACAACCATGAAACCCATTCTGAGATCATGTTGAGTACATTGAAAGAGCACTATCTATATGATAAGATTAGTTAATGGCACTTCTAGACTAGTAAGGTTAACTTCTCTGGTTACATTATATCAAAGGTAGGCATATCAGTTTACTATAGAAGGTGAGAATCATGGTTTCCTAAGAGTATCTCAAGATTGGGTCTGTTATATGCAGCTTCCTAGGGCTTCATGGGTATTATAGGTAGTTTATCCGGGAGTTCTCCCACTTAGAAACACCACTTATGGCCCTGACCAAGAATCTGTTCAGTTACTATTATCTGAAACTTGTGAGAAATATTTTCAGTAGATAATGTTAAGACTCAAATCAACTCTAATTTTGATTCATACTGAGCTAGGATGAAGTTATATTGTCCATTGAGATTCTTTAAGGATCATGATGGGTTAAGTTATCATGCATGGTAAGTGATTTGTAGCATATGGATCTTTCTAGATGAGCCATCATGAGAGAAAATATCATATACATGACCTCAATAAATCATCTTTAGTTTATGCTATTAAATATGGGAGGAAATATATATTAGGTGGCTGATTCTATATTTACATAGATCAGAAATGTTTAGGGTAGATCTCCACATAAAGGGAATTGAACTTGAAGTATTGTAGGTGGGTAGAATACCAACAGTATTTCAACACTAATCTTTATTATACCCCTAGTAAGGGTAATTATGTGGGTGATTCTTTAATATAGAAAACTCAGACACAATCAATCAAGGTGGACATCAGTCTGTGGAAGATGAGGGTAATATTTTCTATTTTTTATCTAGAGGTTTAGGAATAGCATGAGAAAAAAATTTCAGTAGCTTTGGATGTGACATTGTCTCTTTCCGAATGGGTTCCGATGTGATAGTTATCATATTCATGGGAAATTTTTCTAAGGTAGATCATCAAAGGAGAGTACCCACCTCTTGATTGGGTTGTTTATATAGGTGATACCCTATACTACCATGGTTGTGTATAGGTTCCTTAAGATATGTAGGAACAACTTATAAGGAATTTCATGCCTTTATTTGGTTAGTTCATCCTAGCCATACTATGATGTACTGAGACATGTGTTGTCAGTATTGGTGGCTAGGTATGGAGTGGAAGATAACAAGATATTTCACTAGGTGCTCCACCTATCTTCTGGTAAAGGTAGATAACAAACTATCTATAAGACATCTATAGCCTCTATCCATTCCAAAGTGGAAATGAAATGACATAAAATTTGATTTTTTTGACTGTATTTCCAAGATATCCACAATGTAGTGATGTGGTATGAAAAATGATCGATATGTTGACCAATATTGCTCAATTTATACCAATCTAGGAGAGCTTCTCTATTTATGTGTTTGATAGAATATACATCTAGTAGATAGTGAGATTTCATAGTGTTCCCCAATTTTTCATTTTAGACCACGTTTCCTAGTTGACATCTTTATTCTTGGAAGGGTTGTAGAAGGAACTAGGTTTACAAGTGCTCTTGAGTACTAAAATCACCCTCAGACCCACGGTCTGTCCAAGAGGATGATTCAGGTGTTAGAGGATATTCTATTCGAATGTATCCTTGATTTTAGGGGTTATGGGGTAGAGAATATTCCTTTTATATATTTTTCCTATAATAATAGATTTCATGAAATAATTTATATGGATCTGTATGAGGATCTCTATGGTAGATCATGTAATTAAACTCTACACTGGTTAGAGGTAAGGGAGGAAACTATATGGATTCCTCATAATGTTCCAGAGACTTCAGGGCAAGTCTAGTTGATTCAGAAGAACATAGACACTTCTCAGTTGAGGCAAAAATCTTATACAAATCATCACTGCATACCTATAATGTTCATGGTGGTATATCTGTTTTTTCTAAAAATATCACCTTAGTTTGAATATAAATGAATCATGAGACAGGGTAAGTAATCACCATGAAGTAATGGACCATTAGAGATAGTGAATTGTTTTGGGAAAGTATCATGTCAGTTTCCATTATCTTAGAGGCACCATTCTATGCACGACATCTACTTCGTATCTCAACATCCACAATATCATGCATACCCCTCACATTTTTTATCCTGATGATATCGAGATATATGTTTATGCATCCTTTGAGGAGATTCCAATTTTTATCATTGATAAGAGCATGAAGGTTCCCTATGGAAGGTCATTTCTCCTTAGTCCTGGTGCAATGGAAACATGAAGGTGTCTAGGTTGTGACATGGGAATATGAAGATTTTGTGCTTGTGCAGTTTCCAGAACTCTTTTCAGATGACTTCATACCACCCTCCTATGAAAATATTGGGGAATATTTGTCTTCTAAATGGGAGGTTGAAATTTACTATCATTAAGGAATGGTATCAACCATTTATTTTTTTGTGCTCAATTCTATTAAATGGCCCTGAATTTGATGCCTAAGAGTTTAATGGACGTTTTGAGGGTTTTTGGGGCTCGTTTGAACCCCAAATCTCCAAAAATTGGGATAATAGGTTGGGAAGAATGGTTTATCTAATATTGTCTGACCCAAAGGGCATGACCATGTACCTTGTTTTAAGTTTTGGATAATGGTAAAATGATTGGTTTGCATGGGTTTAGTCAAACCGTGTGTTGTGCCTAGTGAAGTAGAAACTTGCGCATGGTTGGGGCATTGTTTGGCCAAACCGTACAGCCAAAACATGCATAGAGGAATAAAATGGGAAAAATGAAAAAATTTACCTTTTAATAATTTTTATGATTATCCATGCATTTCATCCGCCCTCCAGTGGGTTCCTCTTCCTCCAGTCATGTATGTGGGCTTCCTTATCCCTCATAGGGTTTTGAAATATCTATATTATTTCCCTTATGATCTCTTCACCATCGAATATTGTGGAATATTCTCAGTATAATCTATCATCCATACCCCTCTATTTCTATGTTTCTCTATTATCTATTGCACAATTTTGGTGCAAACAATTTTGAACTATTTTGGGGTTTTGGTAAATATTCTTGTTCCATCAACTTTAGGTTAAATAAAATCATTTTATTTGATGTGTGGAGTACTAAAACCATAAGGTGGGATATATACATATTTTCTTGGATTTTTTACACTTTTAAACTACTGTTTCATTGTTCCGCTCCCCAGATCCTTCTAATGAAGCCTCATTTTTTTATATTTAATTAATCGTATTGATTTTCCATTTTCATAGTGTCTATAGCTTATAGAGAAAACCATTTATAGGGTGTTATCATTGGTTTTTGTCACCACTTTGGGTGTTCCATATTTAATGGGTTAAATTTCCTTTTTTCCTTGATTTGGTTTTCACCTTAGGTGTGTGTGTGTCTCCTTAGATTAATCTTTTAAAATGATAAATTTATTATCGAGGAGGAATAAACCATGAGTCCAACCCTACTAATAATTCCAATGCATAATTAAAATTTATTGGCCATATTTGATGTCATACACCGTTAACTTACTTGATGATTAATTTTGAATCCCATGCCTTATATTATTTTCCATGGTAAGAATTAATTTCCTTGATTTATGTTATATGCCATTTTTTTCATTTATGATATGCCATGTTACTTATTATAAATGCCTCCTCTTGTGCTTAATGCCTTGCATTTACTCATAAATATTTAATGACATGTTCATTTCCCTATTTAGTGCTTATTTATTAAACCAAATGCTTGGTTTGAGAGGAATTATATGTTTGGTCAAGAATGAGAGAATGAGATATTGGGATTTCATTAATGACATATGGTTAGAGATATTTGGAATGGGCTCAGAGTCACTATCCTCGAGTGAGACAAGGGACACCGTATGGGTCACCATGGACATGCTAGGTGGTATTTGGTTATATTGGATGTTCCATAGTGACCCTTGGGATTCTCTATAAATCGCCTTAGATGGGCCTAGAATCCACCTAATGGATTTTACAGATTGAATGATTGTTGGTCCACATGAGGTTCATCCTTTATTGTTATTGTAATGAGTTTTCTTATGCACATTTATTGTTTCTCATTATTTTTAAAAGAACACATGTTTCAGGACATAAAGATTCGACCCCAAGGAGAATAACAAGATTAGGGTAACTTATTTATTCATTATACTGGGATACTTTTGGATATTGTATACACTATATTCTTTAAATAAGTACCATTCTCAGAAGTCTGACATAGGCTGAAGCAGGTGGCATGGGATGGGTGTCCATTTGAGAACCCAGACAAAGGTTTACATGTTTCTCATAAATTTTAGTATTTTATCATTATATGGAACAATTTTTATTTTTTTATCATAAAATGGAACGGTTTTTTAAACCATGGGTTATGACCTATTGATTTTTATATCTCACACCCTTATTGGGTTTGATTTTGTACCCAAGTAGACTTTATGACCAAAGATATGGTTAAAAGGAAGCATACTACTTCTGATTCATTATTTTATGCAGTGTAGGATATACATTGGGGGTAGAGGACCAGTCCAATGGTTAACATGTTGTGTACATATTTTTTTTCTTTTTGTAGTTTTTTATCATGTACTATATTATTGTATCCATGTTCCCATGCATTCTAATAATATATAGATTCATGACATGATATCATCATTTTTTACTCTATTATTGGTTATTCAGTTTGCAACTGCTTACTTACATCACATGAAGTGTTCATTTAATTCCATTGTTAGCTACATACATACATCACATGACTTGTTCATTTACTTGTATTGTTAAATGTTTATCTATATTTTTTCACTATTTAGTATTATGGTTACCTCTATGCATACTCTGATCTATGAGGGAATAATATCCCCACAAACACACCCTTGGCCCTCATTTCTTATCATAAGATGCTGACATTCGGGGAGATGCACTATATTTCATATAGCCCACCGTCTTGGGAAGATATTGAGTGTAACTCTAGGTTGGAAGCTACAATGTTTAAGATAGAGAGTGATAGAGAACATGGTTTGGAGAAAGTTAACAATCATAAAGCAATTAATCTTCAATGATCTAAGGTGTCATTTGATTCATCAGAAATGAAGGTACTAGGACAACCTTTATGGTTTCAAGATAATATCCCAAGAGTATAAGAATTTTCATGAGAAGATATACTTACTTGATTCAATGAAATCTCACCCTTTTTTGTGACTTGATCAATTTACACCTCACCACTTTCTAAAAAAATGGTGAATTTTTCATTTTCGAAGCACTAAAAAATCATGAGATCCATGATAATAAATACCATATATAATTAGTTACCATAAAAACAATTTTTTTACTATAGGTTATCCATTATACCTAAATCCTCATGTTTCGAGATAATACCTTAATCCCACAAACTTCATCTGAAGTTTAACATTTGATTTCCATAAATGATTTACCTTACTATCCTTGTTGAATATGAAAATAACAAACATTAGAAATAAGGTCAAGAAATCCTCATAACATTGATCCCCGATATATAACAAATTAGCTCTTGGATTTCACATTCAAAACATGCGAATACCTTCATTATATATTATCTTGGAACAGGGTAATAACCTGAATTACCAAAAATTCTTTTCGATAACATATATGCTTCCTAATTATGAAGATTACCTGATATGTTATGTCAATAATATATGGTTTAAACTTCATAAATGACGATAGATACCACTTTGTAAACAATTCAATAATTAGTTCCTTGGTAATAAGTACTATCCAATTAACATTATCCATAACAATTATCACATTATCAAAGTTAAAAACAATTATCATTGTAAGAGACACATTAAGGGTTAGATTACCCTAGTTAAAAATATCACCATTACATTAAATAAAATTTCTATTTCTTCTTCTCCATTAAACATATCATTTTAAATCCTTAATGAAAAATTTATACTGAAAATAATTATGTTTTCTAATTCACAATATTTGAATTCAAAAACATAAATATTTCATTCATAATACATCATTCTCAAACAATTAACTATGATTTATCATCTTATTCGATAATACACCATTATAAATATATGAAATAAGAATCATGTCTCAACATTTGTGAAACTCAATTAAATTATGATAATCAAAATACTATTATAATGACACATACCGTTCATATATTGTTCATGGTCTCTTCATAATCAGCAAAAAACCATTACTTATAACACCTTGTTGATTCTCTTCATGAGACTTCCAAATATGGAATAAAATTTCATAATTATCATTAATCCAACATTTAAAGAACTTATCCTTTGATGATTTCTTAAGTAGGCTAACAATCCCATCCATTTAGTTAATATAACTATTCAAATGTTCTTTGCAGCTACTTGATTTGTGTCCTTATTTTCCACAGTCAAAACAACTTCTTGTTCATCTATGAAATTAAAATGGGATTATATCCCCACATTATAGAAATATATGAAACTTAAACTTCTCTCCAAAATTTTCTCCACTACCCAAATTCTTATTGAACTCCTTTAGTCTCTTCTTTGGTGAGTTTGAGAATTGGTTAAGGTACACATTGAAAATTTTATTATGTGAAAACTTGTTTAGAATTATTAAAACTCTAAAAACACTAGTGATCATACCATTTAACATATCATCATCATGTTTTCCATCACATTCATCATTAAACTAGTTTTTTCTAGTTCCCACAACTGACATAAAGCAAAAATTCATAGAGTAGGAAAAAGTTTCCATCGTGGGGAACCATATAATCATGAAAAACCACTTATAAGACATCTAAATTATGAAACCATATTTAATATATGAAACCTAAGGATTATCCTAGAATATTTATAGAAAAATTATTTTTAAATACCTATTTATGGTTCATAATGTTTTCATGAATTCCCAAAAACATATACCAAAGGAGTGTAAAACTTGGTGCACAGTAAGGCCCATTGTCATGTACCGGGCTACTCTCGAGTCAGGCCCGATGTGCCTTGTAAGAGTTGTCAGGCCTAGGTACGCATGTACTAGAACTATGTACTACTATAGTATTTAGACAAGGAATTATTGGAAGGAACCCACCCTCTCTATCATTTAACAAAATTCCATGATATTTTCCTGTATTTTTCTTTATCCTTAGACATATCCATAGACATGTCCTTAGTGTTCAAAATAATATTTTCTCATCATAGTCTCCAAAGGTTTACTAACCATTTTTTATGATAATAAATATTTCAACACAATATTAACATACATACACATTATGTTATTTTTGAGGAATACATAAACCATTGCACCAACAGACACCTGAAGACTGTATTAGTTTAGTGCATTTGGAAACATGGAAATGTAAAAACTGGCACATGAGTGAGCTACATTATCTCCCACTAGGTTCTCCATGACTATCTCCCATATTATAAATATCATACATAAAATAAAACTTCATAACCGAGGGAAGGAAAAATAAAAAGGGGTGAGCTCAGATACATAGTAATGGACAATAAGGGAGATATATAAGTATAAAAATTAGAATAAGGGTATTATAATGTGATAATAACATTATAAAATCACACCATGCATATCAAAGATCATAAAAAATAATCCTGTCATAAAGGTTAGCAGTTCATGAGGAATGAATCATACTGAAATCAAGAACATAATCCATGAATGCCTAACATAGGAGTAAGACATGGAATTGTGGAATACACATAAACTTATAATATCATTACCTATAAGTCAAGATATATTTCTATAACATATTGGGGAACATCATGGGGAATACAAAATAGAAGGTTGGGAACACCATCATCCCAAGTTTCAGTTCTTTACTAATAAGGGATTGAGTTTCCCCATATTCTCATAGTGGATTGGGTTTCCCCATCGTCCCATCGTGGATAGGGTTTCCCCATATTTCCATAGCAGATCTAGTTTCCCCATCTTCTATAGTGGATTGGGTATCCCCATCTTCCCATACTAGATTAAATCCATCGACTTTATTACCATCATTATCTCGTGAAATATAAATACTTACCCGATTCATTAGAGGGATATATAGGCACCACCCATCACATTATAAAACCATGCATACATTTTCCACAAGATAATAACAAATGCATAATATCATGACCCATAAAACATGGGTTTCATAAATATAATATAATAACACATGAAATGAAATGGGTATCATAACAATTTCATCATATCATCACCTATGGAAAAGATATATCCATCACAATCATTTCATCAATGCATAACCCATGAAATAAAGCATGTTTCAAGATCATATAACTTCTGGATGAGAAATGTGTGCCATAAACTTCATTCTATGAAAGCACAAACAATTCAAGAAAGAATACGAATAGTACTGTTGTATCATATCCGAATTGAAAATATGACAAATTATTTTGTCTTATATAAAGAGGGATTATGAAATATCACATGAAAAAATTCTTAAATAAGATATCCTTTATTTTTATTACATTTTATGAAACCATTTAACACTCCTCTTCTTATAAAAAAAGATTTAAAATTTTATTGAAAACATTTCTTGAGGAAAATAACTTTTCCTCTTTGAAAAATGATTTTTAAAGAAAAAATCATTTCAAAAAACATTTTCTTTTAAAATATGATTATGAAAATAAAAAGGAATATTAAAAATATTTTGAAAACCATTTTCATTGAAAATAATTCAAAAACCTAAAATAATTCTTGAAATCATTTGAAAACCCTTTTTTGAGAAAATAGCCTTTAGAAAACATATAAAGGGATATTTGAAAATAATTTAATAACAATTATAAACAAAAATATTTTGAAAATATTTTTCATTGAAAAACACACTAAATCAAATAAAATTTTAGAATATTAGGAGAAAAGTTTCTTAAAAAACAACATTGTAAACATATAATGAAATCTTCAAGGATAAAACAGTAATGATGTCAGGTAAGTCTATACATGCCGAAAATTAATTTTACACCTTAAAATTATAGAAATGTGCCTTTATCGGAAAATGACTTGAATATTACTTTTAAGACCATTTTTAAAAAGGTATAAAAAATATTAAACATAATTGGATAATAGTAAAAAAAATTGGAATCATTTTTTGAAAACATAGTTCTAAAATCAAAAAAATTTCTGATCATGATGTTTTTTTGAATTTGAATTTTCAGAAAAACATTTTGTTTTTTTATTTAAAGTAATAAAGAGTGGGAAAATGGTACTAATACATGAATAAATCATGAATATACACAGGTGAATAAAATTCATGTGATCTATTGAGATATGGATCATAATATATCCTCAATGAAGCATACTAAAAAACAATCAAAATAAATGATGATATTGTTTCAATAAACTCTTACAACTTGGTAACATTTAATTTTACTCCCCATGTAAGAAAATTAAAATACATGGAGATTAAAATATCATGAAAGGAATGTGGTTCAAGATATAATATGTCAAAATTTAGTATATACATTGTTTAAATGAATATAGGTGCATAACATGGAATGTATCTCAAAGAAAGAAAATTGAGGCAAAATTACACTACAGATTTGGTAGATTTTGAAACATAAACCACATGAAATAAATATCATAAAAAGATATGTAAATAAAAATAAATTTAATTATAATAATAATTTAATAAATCAATAGGATTTAAACACACCACATATAAGAAATAGTTGGTGAGTATGGCATGTGGCTCATGTAAAATAAAACTGAGATGAGAAAACCCTTACTACATGAGTAACTCTAGAATAATGACTCCCATGAAGGAAAAACATAATTTAAAGCTGTTAATATAATTTAATAATGGAAAATAATGATATAACATTTAACAGGTCAGTATATAAACCACATAAATTATGCTATTAGTGAATATGACACGTATCTCATGGAAATTAAGAGAGATTATATCCCCTTACCTTAAGTATTTCCATTATTTATACAAGTTAAAAACACATGTATAATAAACTTATGTTTTTATTAAATATACCAGTAAATCATATTATTATACTTAATACCTTATATTATTTTATTATTAATTTTTAATACCCATTTATTTACAATTCTATGTTAATGTTACATTTTGGGTAATATCTTCTATGTTTTTGTCTTTTATTTTGATTTTTCAGATTTTTAGTCGACATGGTTATGTCATGATCTAATGAATATAAAAAACAATGTAAATATAATATATTTTTAGTGTATAAGTATTTATATTATTCAATAAATTATAATAATATTAAATGAAATACACCATTCATGGAGAAGGTAGACCGCATGTACACATGAACCATGTTTCTGTTTTACTGTCATATGGATAGAAAGAAAGTAAAATTAAATATAGTTATATATATATATGAATTATCATTCTATTATAATTATTTTTTCAAATATAACATATAATTTTAATGAACTCATCCTTAATACATTCCATAAAAAATGTGATGAAATTAAATCCCTTTGAGGAGGCGTTAGTCTACACTTCCAAAAACGAAGTTATCATATTTACCCAAAATAGAAAGAAAGAATGTATATTTTATATAATAATTAAATAACCATAAAAAATCAAAAATATAATATATATCATATAAAAATAAAGTTTCCATCATAATTCATAACCATGAGATGTGGTAAATGAATGACGAATATCATCGTTTTGTTAGGTGGTAGTTTTTCGTAAAGAAGAACAGTAAGTTCATTACACATTAGATGAAAGTGAGTATATGTGTTGGTAGAAACATTAGAATAATAACATATTAGTGTGTTAAGTAAATTGTGGTTATTTTAAAATCATGTAATTAAAATTTTTATGGGGTGGATAATGAAAATAAAACAAAATTGCATGTGGAATAATGTTACCTCTTCTTTGGGTATCTCTTTTTGGTATGAACCAAAGTCCTTCCTTGGATGGATTTGTGACCAATAGGGGGATTATATGACTAATGGATAGATTTTTGGAGATTATTTATTAGATTTTTGTAGATCCAAAGATCTTGAAAATAGTGAATAGGAGGGAGGGGTGAGTGCCTTTTTATAGTGGAGGAGGAGCGGAATTCTTGTAAATTTTTTTAAATGGAATTCAACTAATGTGTTTCTAATGAAATAATAATCCAATAATAATAAAAATAAGAGAAAAGGGGTATAAGAGGTGAAATATGGATAGAATCCATATTTTGGACAAATTTATAGGTTATTTTTTCCCTTCAGTGTAAGGTTTATTCCCTTGTTAAGATAATTTTTTTCTTAATCGCTGTAATTAATTTTAATCAAATTCAAAAATATGTTTTTGTAAAAAACTATTTTAAAAATATTAGAAATTATAAATTATTCTAGTCCATGATATAGAATCCATTTATCAAAATTTAAATCAATGAATTTTTAGAAATTAATTAACATTTAATCCCAAATATTGGATGACACACCAGGTTTTTAAAGTAAAAATGTTCAAATGTTTGGTATGTTTTTATATCCTATTTCAAAGTGAAATTGATTAAAATTAACTAAATCAGATTTATTTTTGTATAATTTATTTTAGTGAAATTTAAAAACCATAAAAACAATAATTAACACTATAAATAATTAATCAAAAAGATGTTTTGAATTTAAATTTTGTATTAATCACTATTCAGATTGGCCTCCTGTTTGAGGATGATAGGTCGTAATGAAGTTCAGCTCAGTGCTTAAAGCGTGTTGGAGGCTTTTCAAAAACATCAAGGTGAATCTAATATATAGAATGGATAATATTGATAGTGGATCAACATGCATACATAACACCAATTTGATGTATATCTGTGAAATTTGATCTAGTGATGATTCCTCTCAAATTGTGATAAAGTGACCTAACTTTGTAAGATGATCCACAATAACCCATATAGCATTGTTTCATGTGGATGTCTTTGGAAATCCAGTGACAATGTCCCTGGTGATTTATTCCCATTTCCATGTTGGTATGGGTAATGGTTGCATCATCCATTTATACTTTTTTCTTTTATCCTTTAGTTACAGACATACTAGGCACTTCGATGTATATTCACGAATCACCTTTTTCATATTATCCCACCCAAAGTTCTCTAGGAGATCTCGATACATCTTCGTACTCCCTGGTTGGGAGAGAGGGTTGAGCTATGTGCATAATTCAAAATATCATTCATTATCTGTCAATTGGAAGGTACACATAGTCTTTACCCCATTCTTATGACTCCATCCTCACCGATATTGAACTTGGAGGATTTCCCATTTTGAATATCTTCCAACCTTTTCAGAATGTAAACATCATTTCTTTGAGCATAATTTATTTTCTCAACAAGGTATGGTTGGGAGATCATTTTACAATAGATTTATGATGTTTCTACCTTAATGATTCCCATGTCCATTATTTGTATGTCCAAGAATATTGGATCCTTCTCACTTCTCATCATTGATAAATATACAAGATTATTTCTACTTAGAGGATCTCCCACCTTATTTTCCTTACTATTATTGTAGTAGATTGAGAATTTTTAATCCTTTATAAGATTTGTCCATCATCATTAGCACATATTAATCTCCTTATAGATGAATATATATTTCAGACTCATGTGATTAATATATATCTCACACTTCTCCACATAGAGAAAATGCCTCCATATTTTCAATGCAATAATTTTAGCTTCCAACCTCAGATAATGTGTAGGATAGTTTTTCCCATTAATTTTTAACTACCTTGAGGTATTTACTATCACTTTATCATTTTTAATCAGTACACAGCCTTTTCATTTCTTTTAATCTTCGTTTTATACAACAAAGAGTTCTCCACTAGTATGGAGTGTGAGTACTGGTGCAGTGATAATACACTTTTTGAGTTCCTTAATGCTTTCCTCAAATTCATGAATCCAGAAAAACTTCACCCCCATCTATTTAAACATGGTTATTAGGTTTTAAATTTGTGAGAAGTTCTTAAAAATCATCTGTAATACCTATCTCGCCCAACAATGTTGTGTATCTCTATTATAGATATTTTCTAGGGCCACGCTTCGATTAACTTTGTATTGGAAGGGTCCACAGATTTTCATTGGATGGTGATAACATTCTTGAAGAATGATACTTCCTCCATTCAGAACTCACATTACAATACTTTTTAATAAATTTTCTCCCTTTTCAAACTCTTCAACACAATAATCAAATGCCCATCATGTTCCTCCTTTCTCTTAGAGTTTATCAGAATTTCATCGATAAAGACTACCACAAAACGTTTTGAGGTAATATCTAAAGACTCTATTCATTAAATCCATAAAACTTATTGGACCTTTAGTGAGGCCAAATGGGAACCAAAATGTACTAATAGTGTCAACACCTCTCTTGAAAGTTAGTCTTGGTAATATCATCTTTATTTACCATTAATTTGTATTATATTGACCGAAGTTCCATTGTAGCTGGTCGAACGATTCATCAATCTATGCCAGGGGATAATTTTTCTTTATAGTTATTTTATTGATCTCATGATAATCAATGAAGAGGCACATTGATCCATCATTCTTATGGATAAAGAGGGTTGGAGTACCCAATTATTATGGACTCATGTGTATAAAACCCGTATCGAGATTCTCCCATAATTGTTTCTTTAGTTCCTCTAGCTCAATGGTGGCCATTTTATATGGTTTCTTTGATATATGAAGTGATCTAGGAATAAGTTCAATTGATAACACAACCTATTGATAAAGTGGAAGACAAGAAAATTATTTTTGTAATACATTAGTGTAATCAGTCATGATAAGAATGTCTTTAAGCCTGATTATCTCCTTTTTATCAGTAATTTGGCCAAGATATTCTTGTTCATAGGGGAGCTATATCCACACATGAGATGATGAATCCAATGGAAATTCATATTTCTCTTTTCCCTTGTAATGAATTTGAGGATTCTTTGGGATATGTAGATTGATATCCCTTTCTCTACAATTGATGTTGGCATTGTATAAATATATCCAACCCATGTCCAAAATAGAATCAAAATCCACCAAATGAAGTAAGAAAAGATTTACTAGGAGGTTAAGTCCAGAAAATTTAACTAGGCAGGAGTTATGTTCTATGGATGCAATAGTTTCACTATTAGCTGTTCTCATAGATAAATCAATCCCCAAATTTTGGGGTGGTGTTTCTATAGTTCTACTAATCTAGAATGGTATAAAAGAATGCATCGAATTAGAACCAAATAGTACTTCTCTATTCATGAATGAACAACCAACAAACCCATAACTAAATAATTTTTAGGATTCACATCGACAATACTTGTAGCATAAGCCATTCCTTTTTCATTAGAGGGTTTTGTTGATTTTTTCCATAAACACTGGTCTTAAGGTATTGGTTATCAAAATTCTTATGTTCCATATAGTTGAAACATTATACTACTGAATGATTTTTGATCTGGACCTTCCTTTATTCTTCCACATTAGTGTAACTATTTATATCCCTTCAATAGTTCTTATCAATATTCCTCATTCTACCACATTTGAATCAATTCAAGGTTCCCTTTACATAGTTAACGAGATGCTTCTTCCCACAATTTTGACACATTGGATAATCATTCTTCTTTGTATCATATGATTTATTTACAGATTCACCCATATTAAACTCCATTTTCCAATTTTTTTCACCTGTCCCATGAGTCCATTGAGGGTCTTTGATATCTATTTCAACCTTGGGGGTATAACAAACAAAATCTTAATAAATTTTGAAGTCTGTAATCACTAAAACATTTCATCGACTCAAATTTTGTCTACTAAAGAATTGATCCACATTTCATTCGGTGTTTAGGAAAAATCTAGAGGCATTTCTTACAATCACGGTAACGTTTTTTTTATACAACCCGTTAGAATCATTTTTCTTGAACTTAAGTTTATGGAGTTCTCTCTCCCTAGTGATATGGAGGGTTTTAGGAAAATATTTATTGATTTTTTCAGGAATACCTCCCAGTCCATGGAATCCACTTTCTCATAGGATGTAATATGTCTGTTCGGTTTTCACCCCTGATCAGCTTCTTGACCAATACAATAGACTGCCAACACAAATTTCTCTTCATTTGAGAAATTTTTGAAAAAGAATATCTTTTCAATGGAGTGAATCCATGTTATTTGTGGTGGGGATAAGATGATCCACTAAACAAGGTAAGACATTACTTCCTAAAGGATTCAATGAAAACATTATCTTTCCTTTTATGAGGGCATTCCACGCAATTCATGTTATTATTCATAAAATGATACAGTTGAGAAAGTACTATCATGATGTTTTGAGCACCCATTTCCATCAAATTTGGATTATCATTAAAGAAATCATCATATTTCCTTTCACATTTATTTTTAGCATGTGTTCTTATATTTCCACCATTAAATAGAAAAAATAAAGTGAAATTAGGGGGATTGAATACTTATATATTAATCATAAAGTGGTAACATTAAACATGTAAGAATAAACTCTTAATGGAGAATTATAACCTAACTTGTGATTCCCAATGTTTTAATCTAGGTTATTCATGATATGTTTCCCAAAAAAAATTCGTAAGGGGTTTTCTTTATTCCCATAATAATATTTTGTAATTATATTATGAAGTTACAAAAAAATATCCCAAAGGATTATCAAACCAAGTGCACAGTAAGGACCATTTCTATATACCAAGTTACCCTAAGATAGGCTTGGAACACCTTGTATGAGTTTTCACCATTAGGAACACATGTTCCAGAAACACTTCCATATATAGTATCCAAACATGGATGTGTTTTCTTGAAAAACAAATTAATATATACATACCAAAATTTAAGGATGTTTTCCTAGGCTTATATTATCCATAAGGTTATAATATTGTTCTCTATTGATAGTATTTATAGATAACAAACCTTTTCATTTGATACCAACTATAGATACCCAAAACTTTTACACATATCATTACATGATTTTAATCAAAATTAAACATCAAATTACATGCCAAGGATCGTAAAAGCTAGTGTCTTGGATGTCTAGGTAAATAAAACAGAAAACTATGGAACTAAATAAAACATATATTAATTTATCATCCATTATGAGCTCCTATATTCCTTTAAGACATTAAATATTTATATGATAACCTGGGGATAACATAATGAAAGGGAAGAGTTAAAAACCCAAAAAATGGAATAATCCTTAAAACAAAGCATATCACATGGGTTAGAGGTAATAATTTAATGATATAAAAACATGTGGAAGAGGATTAAACATAATGAATAATAAGTTGGGATCAGAAATTCATTAATTCATAGTAATGTGGATGAAAAATAAATCATTACCTTAGCATGAGTTGAGGCCTGTTGCTCATATAAGATCATGAGTCAATGATTGTTTCACATAGAGGAGCACAAGTCAAGGATACCATCAAGACCTTTTCACATAATGAGTCAAGAGAATAAACAATACCCAATGCATTGGAGAACCATCTAGGTGTATCCATAATAAAATATCCATGAATATTATTTCCACAAAAATAATCATACATAAGTATTCATACATGAACATAGGTGTTAACCAAGGATAAAATCAAGTATCATAATTATGTCAAAAGGCATATTGGAATGTAATATACTAGTTGTGTCCTTGAAAGGATGGATTTAAATAATTCATGGAAATTAATAAGGGAATATAGGAATATATCATGATAAGTATTGTCAAACTAAAATGAAAAAAGTGTTTAATAAACTTTTGAAGAAAAAACATTTTAATACGGTTTTAGGAAAATATTAAAGAAAAATTTAAGAAAAAAAGATAATAATCATTTATATAAAACCTGAAGTGAAATAGGATTGTTTTTATAATAAAATGAGTGATTTAAGAAAAACAAAGGTATCTTAAAAAATATTATAGTTTGCATTTGAAGTTGGGTAATAGTTTAGGATGTTTCCTAAAATCAGGCTTTCTTATCCGAAATAATTGAGTAGGGAAAATTTTAGAAACATATATATCCCTAAAATAAAGGATGAATGGATATTTATACATGAGTTAGAAACATATAAAAATTATATAGAGGATTTAAATAAAAACAGTATATAATCTCATTTGGGTAAATTTAGAGGAAGAATAACCCAAATGAATAATGGAGGTTCAGGTAAAATCCATTACCTTATGTCTGAAATGATTTTTTACATGGTCCTAAAGTCTTGAATAATAAAAATAGAATCCATTAACTTATGTCTGATCAATTAACCTTCTCATGTTTTCATTTTAAACATCAGGGGGTGAAATTTATTCAGGGCGATGCTCTAGGCCTTCATTATTTCCAACCCCCCAAGCTACTGGTTTTTCCTTCTTTGTATCTATTTTTAAATAAAAATGGTAACATTGATGATGTGTATAAAAAATGTTATATATTGAGTATAGATTTCCAGAACTGAACTTATATTTTATTAATGAACTTATAGAATATGAAAATACAATTTTTCTATTATTTAAGATGATTAATTAGATAAATCATTAGTGATAATTGTTTAGATTAATTTAACCTTTTTTATCACAAGGAAATAATTTTGGTTTATAAATTATTATCATGTGTGCATAATGATTTAAAAAAATACATCGAATTTAATATATATATTTTAATCTGGTTCAATAATAATTTTTTTTATATGACTGGACTTTTGGACATTATTGAAAGGTAAAAGCACATTATCCATGGAGGTGGTTAATGAGCATCACACACACTATGTTTTCATTCATAAAGAAAATAAGAGATGATAATAGATTCGATGAAGAATTATTCCAAAAACAAGATTATATTTTAGTATATATGGGATAATAGAGTTTTCACACCACTTTTTCATGGGTAAGTGTGGATAAAAGGAGAAAAGAAATGGAACTTGAAAAATAAATTAAAAGAAAATACAAGAGGGGTTTACCTCTTGATTATTTCTTCTTGAGAACCTCATTAGTTGTTTGGTTTGGGTATTTTTTAAGACAAAATGATCCTTGACATATTGGATAAGTTTTTTAAGAGTATTGAGTCGAATTTAGATAAGGCTCAAGGTTTGAGAGGTGTGAGGAGAATAGGTGGTGAGGGGTGGTATTTATAGTTGAGGAGAGGGGTTATTTCTCATTATTTAATTCAATAGTTTATTTTTTTTCCCAATACAAGAAAAAGTGTTTATTGATGAGAATAAATAAAATAATTATAACATTTGAGTTCAAACCAATTGTGCTTACATCATTCCTGACATAATAAATTTTTTATTTAACTTATAATGTATGTATATCATAAATTACCATATTTTACTATTTATAGATAATTCACGCATTTCATAAAAACCCAAAAAAATACAAAATAAAAAAATTTCAACACGTAGAATTAAAAAATGAACTCCATTTTAGGAAAATAATTTTCAAAATATGAGAAATTTAATTTTTAATAAAATTTTAATTTACTTTAGAAATACAAATTTTAATACTTTTACTAATTTTATATCACATTGAAAAATTAAATAAGTTCTCAAAAAATTATATTATAATAAGTTTGAATAATAAAATATTAATTTATGAATACATTTTATGAACATAAATTTTATTTTAAATTAATAAATTATTCATATAATTGTAATTAAATATTTATGACTTCTAAAATACCAATATATATTTTTTATTTTCTTATACTATGATATTATAATATTAAATTTACACTGTAATACAGATAATTTTATTTATACTTTCATTGGCGAGGCTACTATTCAATTGGCCGATTTATTATTCATAACGGTCATATTAATATTCCAAAGGACATGTTACTATTTTATCAGTATCCGTTTCTTAACATATAGAAACACTTCTTATTTCATTCATTCATCATTTATAAATCCTTTATTGTGTTATATGTACATTTATACCACATGATCTAATTATAATATGGGAATTTCTATAGATAAAACATTGGGTCGTTACATTGGGGATATCATCCATAGATTACATTATTATTAGCTCTTTTTAGTTTTTTATATTTATCATTGCATGGTGTTTACAATTTTCTCACTTCCATAGGTTATAAAATGATACAATTATTATGAAAAATTATTCACCTCTTGGGTTATTTTATGATGAAATGATAAAATGAATATGAAACCTATATCTTTTCCAATGGTTATGATATGATGAAATGTTTACCAAATCCCTTTAATCTCATGGTTTATGATATCATTAATGTTTTATGATCTTGGGAAACATATATATATGATTTTCATTATGTGACTGTGGTTATGTTATATCCAATGTCGGTTGTTACATTATAACCAAGAATTGTGGTTATGTTATTGCCAAAGATAGGCGGGACCTATATTTCCCACTAATTCATTGGTAAGGATTTATGTCTAATGAGATAAACAAGAATATAAGGGGGCGTGAATTTGGTTCAGTAAGTTATTTTTTCTGTTATGATGGTCATGGGAATAAACCTTTACTATAAATAAGGTTGAGGGAGTGAACCTATTCCACTAAAATATCCTTCCAATTGAGCCTTTTGTACTATGAAAATTATTTTCAATGATTATCTGTATGACACAATTCCATGAATTATTCCAATATCATGCTCACTTGGATCATTTTATTTGATTATCTTAAGATTCATGTCTTATTATGTACCAATTTTTATGCCCTGACTCAAGATTGTGATATTTTATATACAGGTTATGGTATTTAAATATTATGCTCATGTTCTCACACACGTACGTTTATGTTATACTTATGTATCTCCCTTGTTTACCCTTATTAAGCATATGAGATCACATTTTCTTATGTTCCCTTTCCCCAAGTTATGATTAATGTTTTTATTTAGGGTATGTTTGTGATGAGTAGTAAGGGGGATGATTTTCATGGGGGATTTTAAAGATGTTTCACCAAATTATAAGATCATGTACATAGTATCCAAAGACACTAAACTATTATGTTCCATTGGAATGTGTCAGTGTAATGTATTGAAAATTATTTTAAGGTGATGTAATCTCTCTTTTTGGAATTCTTTGTACACTATACCACTCATACTGTGTAAATAGAATTCACTGAAATCGAGACAAGGACTTTGAAGGTCACACACATAACATATTGAAATTTAAGGACATTTCTTATAAATAGATGTTTAGGACATGGTGGGACCCACCATTAGGTTCTGGTGGTGTCTAATAATATAAGATTATCAAAAATAATTAAGTTCATATTAATTTTGTATGGAATAATTGGAATTGAAATGATTTATAAAAATTAATCACATGATATTTAGTGAATATAAGAGAAATTATTTAATGAATAAATAGTTTTAAATATTAAAGGTTCATGTAATTTTTTTGGAATAACATGCCAAGTAAATGAATCCCCTTTATCACACAATATATTTACTCTATTACAAGAAAGAAAAAAAAATACAAAAAATGTTTCTGATAATGTTTTTTAGTCCTAACCAGTCATTTATAACATATTTAGATGGAAGTACTTATACGGTGGTCAGGGATCCATTTATGGGTGTGTAATACCAACTATATAAGAAAGAGGGAGCTCCTTTATTGGGTAATATTCATCCAATCTATTTTGAGAGCTCATATATCCTCCCTCATGCATCATAGAAAGGGAAGCACTAGATCTTACCATTTTAATGATTTTATTGTTCATGGATTGAAGGATTAGTGTAGTGGTGGTCATCAAGAGATTCAAGGATTCATTAGATTTTTGTTTTAGCACCCATATATAAACAATAGAAATTACCATATAAATCCAATGTGCATGTG
Source organism: Viscum album (assembly GCA_963277665.1). Taxonomy (NCBI): domain Eukaryota; kingdom Viridiplantae; phylum Streptophyta; class Magnoliopsida; order Santalales; family Viscaceae; genus Viscum; species Viscum album. Next base: position 1,448,783,442 of record OY728157.1, on the reverse strand, counting down.
GAAGATCTAGAGGAATAAAACATTGGTTCCTTCGACAAAAAGTAGTCAAGGAAAAGTTGTTATCAAACACATATTCAAATCAAATGAGGTTATTTTTTTTATTGACTTTAACTTTCATTCATAAAATCTTCACTTAATATCCTGATATGTTTTACTATATTACTCTTCATTAGAGAAAACATAGTTACATCAATTTGTGAGGAAAATATTTAAATCCCTAATATATTTAGTTCTATAATGCATGCTGATAAATACATGTGCATATAATAATCATGATGAATTATCTATAAATATCCAATACCAATTATTGAATGATGGATCACAAATCAAAACTAAAATGGAAAATTATGCTTCAGTTTGGGGATGATTTTTTAACTACTCTATGTGAAGGTTATACCACTGAATATTTTCTCTAGAAGGATGATTCACTACCATGACATCCCACCATGGTGGAAGATATACTACCAATACCACTCCCTAAGGGGATGATACAAAACTCATATAAGTATTCATTTGGATGAAACACCAACATGATAACTCCCATCAGTGGATGATATACCATCATCATCAACTACTATGTTGTTGAGGTATCCCCAATACAAGTCTCCAAGAGGATGATGAACCACTAGGACAACTCCCATTGGTTGATGATATTTCACAATCATCAACAACTAGGTGGATGTTGTTCCACAATAACATTGATGTTATAGTTAATGATGGATCAATGGAACAATTCAAGTGGATTACATTCTTCCAAATGATATGGGAGGATTATGTACCACTAAAAAAATGTTATAGAGAATAATTTTCACTATAATTAATAAATAGAATTTATATTTAATTAATATGATTATGGTTATGATATCAAAGACACTAAATTTCTCTAATACCCATACAAATGTAATCCCACCACTATCATATCACATTCTCATACAATTTCTCCCAAATTAATAGTATATAATACCACAAAAGTCTCCCAAATGTAATTATCAAGCATAATTAACCCATTTTGTGGCCCAATTGAAGGGTTTATAACACATTTCATTAAATTAAATGTCAACATTATCACTGAAAAACCACATGTCACTCAAGAGACCACTCACAAGTTATCAACATCAATTTGTACATTAATTAAGGAAATATATCAATGTAAATTAATTTCCTTCTCATGAAAACAAAGTATAATACCATATATCATACAATGAAAAAAAAACTTATAAAAAATAGTGAAAAATATATGGAATATGTTCTTAGAAATTTTAGGGTGTTGATTTTCAGATACTGCTGGAAGATTCATCCTTAAATGGTAGAAATCATGAAATATAGAAAAATCCCAAAATTAGGCCATAGAAATTTATAGAAAAGAAATAGAAAGAAAAAAAATAAAATTATAGGTTAATGGATTGATATATATACTTGCAACATCACCTTGGGATTAGGGGATCAATAAACAAGTCACTAATAGAGGATATTCCATGTTATGGAAGTAAGGGGAACCAAGTTGAAGCCTACAAATTTGGAATCTAGGATAATTAAATGGGGGTAAACACATAAATGATAACATTTAAAAAATAAAATTAATTTAATTAAAATTTTAATACCTACATCGGCAGGGGCATTATGGCTTGACCAAAATGGCCACAATGCAACACCCCTACTGAGATCTGTTTGTGGTGTGCCCTTCCTAGTCCAAAATTAATTCCATTCCCTAAGACAGAACCAAAATTCTGACCTAAACTATTTGTTGAATGAAAATTCTTGTCATGGTGTATCACCTTTTTCTAGGATTTAACTATGACACTCGAACCCCAGGACTTTGCCGTGAAACAAATCCCTACATGGTGTAATACCCTCCAATAAAGATATATCGATAAATCATAACCACTTCATTTGAGATTTATCCAAGACTTAATAGATAATCCTCCTCTATTTTATTGTGATTTACTTCTACGCTACCCTTGTTATGGTGACACATGTTGTGTTGTAGCATGAAGAGCCAATCGTTGTAAAATTTAATCGTAAACTGGGGCCCAAATCCCCAAAATTTACTCATACTCCCACCATAAAATCAAACATTAATGAACAAACAAATTATATGTTGTTTGAAAAAATTAAATTAAATTCATACCTTAAGAATATTTGGGGTGTTAAATCTCCTCCCCCAATACCATGGAGGGTTTTAAATTACTCGGATGAAAATAATAGTAGTGAAGATTCCTATCCCTAGTTTTTAGTAATTTATCAAAAATCAAATTACAAGAGAAATAAATTTTATTCATTTTTCTAATAAATAAACCCACTCGTTGAGATTAATAGAAGTTATCACCCATGAAAAAAATAATAAATTAGGTTTAGAATGTTTTAATAAAATCAATTTTCAATACACTCTCTGTTATCTCTCAAGGATATTGAATTTGATAAGAGATAAAGAAAGACAATAGTAGATTATATAGCATATGATAAATGATAAAAAATTATATTAAAAAATTATAAACAAACACTTTCATGGATATTGTAAAAAATTTAATGATTGTAAGAGCTTAATAAATATATAATTATACTATTTCATTCTTTATTTGATGTTTTAAAGATGATGGAGGTCAATTCTAGACACATGGAATGAAATATATCCTTTAGAGACATAATAAATGACTAGTTTGGATTTTATGGAAATAAAATTATGTAACTGAAGGGAAAATAACAAGTATATATTATGAATATGAGTTCTATTAGGTGCTAGTGTGATGATACCAAGTATCTAGAGTGAAAAATACAAGAAAAAAATTCATGGAATATACTAACATTTTCATTTTTTGATATTAACTTGTATTTTGTTGTTTATTCCACTAAAAGCTTTATGAAACTTCTTAAAAACCCAACCTTACCCATTTAATTTATTGATGGATTATTCTATAAATATCCAATAATTAATCCTGAAATAAACTCAATTGAATATTTTAGAACAATATAGGATATTTAAGAAGATAATTATATAACCATAAAAGTGTAGTAAATTCATGCCAACATCTGGGTGCAAAAAATGACCGAAGCAACTAGTCCACCCATTATTACAGTTTTAGATAATTTTAATATCATTAAAAATCTACATATATTCTAAAAATATGACATTATAGATTATTTTATCATCACAACAAAGAAGGAAAGGCAATCTAATATATATATATATCTATAAGAATAATGTTTTAGTGTTATTGTGGTGGGTTTTGACTATATAAAATATTAAGTAAAACATTATTACAGTTATATATTTTGGACAAAATTTCACTATATTTCCAAATAAAATATTAGATAATCCAATATTTATATCTGAAAATATGAAAATAACACAAGTAATGTAAAACCAGAATATACACCTTCTAGTATTAGAACTACAGGAAATTGAGGAAAACATTTGAGTTTCCAAACATATCAACTCATGTTTTCTTCATTGTTGAAGAATTTTTAGATAATATTGATATATATTGATCAATATAATAAAATAAAATTTATTTAATTCAATTTTACTCAATAAATTATTGAATAAAAAAGAGTAAGTAAAACCTAAATCTATACATTTCAGGTGTGACTTTTATTTACTTATATAACATAATAAAAAATAGAAAATATATTTCAAAAAAATAATATATTACACTATTAAATAAAAATAAAAATATATTATTATGATAAATTTTGGAAATAAAGAAATGATATAATTAGAACGAATCATTTATTAGATAATATATAATGTTAACATGAAATACATTACAATAAAGAAATTAAAAGTAAATAAAAAACATTTTTAATTATTAAAACTAAACAACCAAAGTATAAAGAGACAAAAATATGACTGTTTTTGATTATTTCAAGAAATAAAAACACTTATCCCCATTTCGGATCCTTCATTCGATGCATAGTTCTTATAATTTAATTTTTCATTGAAATGATTTTCCTATCTCATTATAGATTAATTTAAAACTTATTCGCATTACCATAGAAGACTTAAAAGTTTTCTAATGAAAAATTAATTAAAATATAATTTATATAAAAAAGTTCAAAAAATAAAGATATAAATATCATAAAAACTATATAATTTATAATTAAAGGATATGAAATAATTATTCAATCCCCTAAACTGTATAATAGTTATACATGAATATCAATTGATCAAATTATTTTAATGGATCCATATATAGAATAAATAATAATAAAATAAATTTCTCACTCTATATTAAATAGTTAAAAAAATCATCCCATGTGATAAAAGAATTCCTGATCATGGAGTAATATGATTGAACACTTAATAACTGATAAAGAATGAGAGTTGTTGTCAATCAAAAGTGATATCCCTCTTAAAAAATTATTTGTGTTGGTGAGTAATAGATATCATCAAATGATATTAAACTAATTCATAATAGATTTAAATTGAATTAAAATAAAATAAAAATGTAATATAAGAGCATTCCAACATGCAATACAACATAAAATAATAATATCATTTAAACAAGATAAAATAAAGATTCATCTTGAGAACTAAATTAATGATCATGTATTCCCACTAGAAATAAAAAATTAATACGTGTTAATACATTTTAATAAAAAAAAGTGTGGAAAAATAATATAGAAATTTATTTTACCCCTTCGTACCATATCATACCACTCTAGAAGTCTGGAGAGTAAGATATTATCCAACGAAACATATACAAGAACCCCATTTTCATCATATAATAATGTTGTTAGTTTCATTCATTTATAAGGAAAAATCATAAAATAATGTATAGAATAAGAGTTAATCATTATTCGATAAAGCTCAAAACAAATATTTTAAATAATGATTAAATAGAAATAATTTTTTCCTTTGAAGAAGATCTATTATTTCATATTATCATTTATTTATGAATTCAATTTTCATTAATTATTATTTAAAAAACTATAAGAGTTAAGATATCATCATTTAAGAGAAGACATAAAGATTTGAAATAAATTAGATAATATAATATTTCATAACTCTTCCATAAAAGAAGTATAAAATAAAATTAAATATGAAAAAACATTGTTTTAGTGATGAAAAAATTTAGAATATGAATATTTAAAATTTATACATTATTAGATCACATTCTATAAAAACAATGATTCATTGATTAATAGAATCTAAATAGGTAATAAATCATAATATTAAGAATATGCCCCACATACTCTGCCATTATGTTAATAAATAAGCACATAAACATTAAGGGATTAATGTAACAATGGATATGATAATTTATACCATGATAGTTGGAATCAAGATAAAAAAAATGAAAATAAACATGGAAAAATATATTTTAAATCATAACTCCACCATAATAAAATAGATTTATGGTACCTCAAGGGTGGTTTTAAAGGTAAATTAAGACCTATTGGAATCCAAATAAACCTAGATCCACTAATAGTAGAATAAATAGAATTAGGAACCCATATAATCTTTGTTTGATTAGATTTACTGGAAATCTAAGAGGAGTGATCCAGTTTTGGTGCACCACATTGAAATTTTTTTTAATTACACTAATATATTAGAATAATAATTTTATGAAAATAATTACTATTATTATATTGAGATATAACTTTCATAAAATTTTATTTTTAAAAATTAGTATGTAAAAATTATAAAATCATAATAATGTCCATCAATGACTTTATAATCCTAAAATTTTATCTAATTATTCTTCACCTAGTGTGAATTTTTAGAGACCCACTTTATGTTCATTTTTAGTGGAATTCAATTGATCCACATTTGGTTATATTTTTATTTTTAGGAATATTTTTTATTTTCTTTATATAGTTTTTGATTTTGATTAAAAACATGAATATATTTATTTTTAATGTCTTTTAATTTATTAAAAATACAAGAAATTATCCCTAATGTTGATCTCTATAAATTTCAAGACCTTTGAAAGAAATAGAATTTTCAAAACAAGCAGAAGAGGAAGATGAATTTGAATAAGTTATATCCTTACTTACCTTTTTGAGTTCCATTATAAATTATTAATTATTTATTAATGAGATTGAATTAGATGAGGGTAGTTAGTCCTAACATTCAGTCAACATATACACATTAAGTGACTTTTTCCCTTATTTTTATATTTGGACTTTCTCTAGATGATAGTGAAATCTAGTATGACATTTCCCATAGTTTTCCTCCAAACCATGTCATCTTTGGATATATATCTTAATAATTTTTCTTGGAGTTCTAGAATGGTTTATTTTTCTTTTAAATGAATTATATTATTTTTCATAAAGTATGAAATATATGTTAATCTGTTTCAAAATATTATGAAGTGATTTTTTGGGTTTTCATATTTGTAGGTAATTTATTTCTTATGTAATCAGTATTTGTCCTATATCAATGAATTTTTAGATTTCAATCTCATAGTTATCTAGATAATCAAGATTAATTTGAAGATATCATTATGTAGTATATTATTTATATCCTTTAGTTCTTGGATAAACATGTCTATTATGGTTCATGAGCTAGGTAAGGTGCTAAGATCATCACCAGGAGAAATTCATCCAATTACTTTTTTTTAAACCAATTAAGAATGTCTACAATAGGATTTCTGGAATGCATAATAAATCATAAAAATCATTCCTATATATACCAAGATTATTTGATTTAACATTAGTCATTAATATATAAATGAAGTCATGTAATCCAATATTTCATGTGCATTTTTTCTTATGTAATTTATATAAAATGTATTACGATATTGGGATAAATGTGAAAATTTCATTTCCTTTCCCCTTAGATTAAAGTTGCATCTTTATATAGTGATCCATTTTTTCATTAGCTCTTGGGAAGGAAACAAACCTATATAAAAATAAAATTAATATGGAAAGAATTAATTATAATAAAAGTATAAATTATTTATTATAATAATATTTATTAGTACCATCAAGAAAACGACCACAAACCACAGAATAACACATTATAGAACCTTGGGAATACGGTATTGTAGAAATATAATTATAAATTTTTTTTTATTGAAATCAATTATGATTTTGAAAATTTAAAATAAGTATCAGTACGATACTAATTCTTTATCCAATAATAATGGAATAATGTGGGGATTTAATTTCAATATAAACATTTAATATTATAAACATAAACTAAAAATAGAAATTAAATATAAAAATACTGAATGTAGAATAACTAAAAAGGAAAAAAATCAGATACATGATTCTATATTATAGACAAACCCTACATGTCCTCCCTCAATATGGTTTAGGGTTATAGATTACTCTACCATGTTATAGGTGTTAAAGAAACATATCCCTAAATTTTGGTGGTTTATCTTGAAACTACTTATAATAGAATTCACATTCCTTTTATTGGTGTAATAAAGAATCCCACATTATGACTTTAATGGTAGTGATCACTAAAGAAAATATTGATTAATGGGTTTTGGAATATTTCAATAAAATTCCTTCATATAACATGCACTAATACCTTATAGGGATATGGATTTCGACAATATTAAAAGGGAGATAATTTTAGAAGTAGGACAGTATAATAAATTATGTACAAAAATAATAAAAAGAGATAAATAAACACTTTAAATGATGTTCAATAAGATTAAACTCTTATTATATAACCATAGATATGTACTTTTACCTTGTCATGCTTTCACTGATGTTTTGTAGCCATTAAAGGTAGATTTTATCCATGGGGGGGGGGGGGTTTATTGATCTATTAGAGATATAAACAACTAGTTTTACATTTATATAAACAGTATTGGGTAGTTGGTGGAAATCCACCATGTATCTAGTAGTCCCATGTGTTATATCATTTAGCTAAGGGAAGTTATTAGGCAGTTGATGTAATGAAAAGAACCACATATTTCCTAGAATATGATAATGGGTACCCAATATGATATTAATCGATATATAGTGATTTAGTCCATTAAAATATTTCTTAAATTTCATTAAAACCTCTCATTGGAGCTCTAATTTTTTGATAAATTATTCAATCATTATAAAAAATATAAATCCACAAATAAAATGGATTGAAGTTGTTATAAAAATAACAGAAATAATTGACTAAAATTTTGTTGTAGTAAATGTGAATTATATTCAGGAAAACATTTGCGTTCAAAAATGACCAAACCATCATTTTCACTAGTTATTATGGTTTCAAATAATTCTAATATCTTTTTATATAATCATATTTCACATCAATATTAAATTTTTATCTCAAGGTATCACCAAAACATAGTAGCTAAGATGCATCAAAATTTATATAAGTTTATTAAAGATGTTTTGTGAATTATAAATGATTTTTGGACATATTAAATGTTAATTAATATTTTTTCATTATTATATTGTATTTATATATTATCATTATATTTATAATGAATTAAAAATATCATAAATAAAATATTTATAATTTTGGGCATGTTATAATGAATAAGAAACTTGAATCCAAATGATATACCTAGGGGTATCAAAAATACAATTTAGGAAAAAATATGAATACCTAGTTGAATGATTGAGATTTTTTCATAGTTGAAAAATTATTAGATTGTATTGTTGTATTTTTTAAACCATAATAAAAAATTAATTATATAAACAATAAATTAATATATGACAGAATAAAAGAGATTATGTAAATATAAAATTTATTTATTGAACTAGTTTCAAAATTATAATACTAAACAAAATAATTACACAATATAAAAAAATTATAAAACAAAAATATATTTCAAAATTAGAGAAAAATTAACTCAAATTATAAAGATAAATGATTGATGAAACTTATGATATAATCAACATGAATAATTATTAAAAAATACATAATCTAAACATGAAATCATAAATAATATAAAAATACGCTGTAAATAAAATTGAACATCCAAAGGCCAAGGTGCTAATAAAAATGATTGGTATGAGTGGTATATAACTAATGCATACTACCCCTACAACACTATAATATATCTCAAAACACAATTTTCAAGATGAATCTCATCATAATAAAATTTAAATCAAACTAGAAATCAAAATACATATTTTTTTTTGACATATTCATGATATTTTAATGTTCTTAATGAATGTTGATGGAAAAAAACTTACTGAAAAAACATCCATGAGTTATAGAGGTCATATATGCAATTTAAATCATTTCTAAAATTATATAAAAAACATGGATTGAATATAAATTTTTAATCAAATTTCCTTTAATATCATATTATGGTACCTTATTTTTCTCCTTTTAAGAAAAAAAGAACATTTTTAATCACCATTGGATTAAAACACATCCAAACAAAACTAATTATACCATATTATAAATAATTTCTCTGCAAAAAAATTTGGAACCTGAAAACTGGTTCTACCAGAATGACCAAAGTGATATATATATATATAATATGAATCATCAAATTGAAATAAATGGATTTCAAAGAAAACATACCAAACAAGGAATAGAAACATAGTGAAATTCTCAATAATCCATAAATAATAATGGTTTAAATATGAACATTACCAAAAACATTTACATACTACCATCTATGATATTAATATCCAAATTTGGTGAAAAAATAGAAATTAGGGGGATGCGTATCTGATGAGGCTTAATATATATGGGTATAAAAATTATATAACAAAAAACATGACCAAAATAAACTAATGATACCCATATCTTGAGAAAAATCATGAATCTATAATTATCACCTCCTCCAAACCCAATTAATGCTAACAAAATTCCACTAACTCAATGATGTGACTTTACATTACTTGTATCAAAAGATATCATCTCAATATACTCATGATATTTTTTTAGAGGGTGTTTGAAAATATTCCCAAGAAGATCCCACCACATTATTTATAAAAATCCATTTAGAGAAAAACCATGCAATTCTAGTTTGAAATACATATAATTTTTTTTATTTACATTATTATGTAATCAAAGAATAATGTTTAATATTGTTACCCATTATTTATAAATCCAATATCATTTAAATATCTCTTATAAAATATTTTTTGTTATTATGGAAATCAAAAAATATACTTTTACCATGGATGGATTTTTGGATCAAATAAAATAAACTTTATAGGTGAAACCTCTTTTATAAACAATAATAAATTTATTCTAGATAATAAAAGTGTATCTTTATTAATTTGATAGTAATCATTGTAAAACTTATTTTCACACCATTAAATTTAAATAAATTTTAATAAATTTAAAATAATTTATGTTACTATGAGATTAGAAGGTACCCTAGGAATAATATTAAATTTTTGGAAAATTTTAATAAATATATTAATCACTTATATAATAATGACAATATAATAATATGAGGTTATATAAGAAATTAATCATCAAGAAAATTTTATAAAATAGTCCTACAACCTAGAAAAATATATGTCCAAAAAGAAAAATTATAACATTGTAAAATGTATTTAAATAATAAACCATGATTAAAGATCAATACTAATATAATAAAATAACTAGCACAAATTTTATTCATGGGATGGAACAAAAAATCTTGGAGTTGGATTCAGTGGAACTATCTTCTGGCCTATACTGAAATCGTACAAAACGTATACCCGAGTTACTCTATGTAATGTTATTAGGTGATAACCCATTATTCAATAATTAAATAGAGTATAAGATACTAGACAGAGTATAATAATAAGATATTAAGTCACTTACCCCTCAAATTCATAACTACAATCACAAGGATTCCATATAGTTATATAAATAGCAGTTAGCAAACATTTCAAATATCAAAATATATATATTGAATAATATATAAAATAAATTCATAAATCCTTAGTGAAAACTCCAAATTTCACTATAAATGGACCTTTAGATATTCATATCGCACTGAAATAAAAATATGCATATATTTACAAATGATTACTATTCATGTCAAAGAAAACATAAAATTTATAAAACAAAATGATGATCATTTTTAATTTCTATTATAAAAAAATAATAAAATTCAAATAAAAAATTGTGATCAAAATAATCTTTATCATTTTGAAACATCACTTTAAATATGTTATTTCTTTTTTATATAACATTAAAAATCCGTCATTAAAAACTTCTTTAATTATTTCACAATAAAAACACATAGAAATTTTATTGAGCATAAAGAGTGAAAAACATTACTTGAGAAAATTATATACATAAGTTATAGAAAATTACCAATATATAATATTATAATTTTTTATGAAAATAAGAATCAATTTAAAACAATTTTATGCATTTAATTTTGGTTTTATATCAAAGAAATCACTACATGTGATTTTTATACACACTTTCTTTCATTATTAAAATAATTTTTCTACAACCATAAATGAATGATGAACACAACCTGTGTCAAATTATGTTTATTCCATGAAAGAGATGAAGAGGATTCCATAAAATCATATTAGAAGACCTAAAATTAGAAAAACTGAAATCAAAATTCATTTAGGGGATAATTTTATTCTATAATATCCATGAGAGAGAAATAATATTGACGAAGAAAGATAATGAAAAAAAGTGTAAGTGATTTTGAGTATCTAACCAGGGGGAATCAACACCTAATGACATGGAATCACCATGGTGAACAAAGAATGAAAGTGGTTATGAAGGTAATTGATTCCTTGGTTGGTATTAAATATTTAGGGAGAAAGGGATATGAACATATTTAGAAATAAATTTCGAAGAAGAAAATATTATCATTTTTAGATGTGTGAACAGTTTAGATGTATCGATCGTTAAACAATGCTCAGGACCTACATTATCTAATATATACCCCTATTCTAATTTTACGGTTCACTTTCATGGATAGAATAACAATGAACCCCAATAATGTATTTTATAAATTCCATCAAAAATAGAAATTTATACTCCAAATCTCAAGATAAATGATAAAAAATAGAATCTAAATTATTTAAAAAATTGTTACATAATGGGTGTAACAACCCATATATGGTATAATATTTTGGTGAAACATTTCTGTGAAATCAAAATAGTTAGGATACTAGAGAAATATAGTTTTCCTAATCTATCAAATGGATTTTAGAAAAAATTTAACTCAATAATCTAAGATTCATATTAGATATGATTAAAAATATTTCCAAACTAAATAGATATTTGGTGAGATATAATCTAAGGTGAATGAAGGACTTGATAATATAGACCATTGAATAAAATTGAATACTATTTACTATAATAGTTCATCATTTTAATGGGATAAATTATATAATGAATATTATAAAACATTATACTCATTTGAAAAAGTAGTTGTTATAGATAAAATGAAAACATAATTATAAACATTAATATGAGATAAATTTTGAAATACGAATGGTTAAGTAGAAAATGTTTTCTGGATTGTTACAAACACATTATAGTTAATATTAACAAATAAAAAAATCATTGTTATATATCCCAATTCTTGAGTAGCTCACATGTAAAGTTGATCAAAAAAAGATGTAGATTCTTATGAGAATCATAATAGAGACTCATTAGATGTATCCACACTTATTAATGTTTCCAAGGAGTATATGTTTCAAAATAAGAAAGTCAACATTGAAATGTTCAAGATGATAGATAACCTAAAAAGTCTCAATCATGAGAAATATTAGTATGAGAGTTATATCGTTTCAATGGAACTATTTAGATAAAACACAGTTAAAGGAAGATAATTATTTCATCACATAGTAAGTAATATTATGTATGTTAATGATTTTGTGAGATTGGGGTATACATAAGACTTATTCTCCTAACATAATTAAATGTACAATTATTACCAAATAGTCATTGGAATTTCAATATTAAATATAATAAAAACATTTTTATAAAAAATTCACCTAATCTCATTAATATTTCAAAGATAAATGATAAAGATAAGGTATGTCATAAATATAGAGTTTTTTTCATAGTAAAAAATTTACATCCCTAACTAAACCACCAGGACCTAGTTGGAATGGCACACGACCTTATCTGTGCTTCCTCATAAACAAGAGGTTGCTGACTAACAGTGAGAGTCTCAAGTAGAACCATGTAGAGAATATACCATTCGTCATAGTCCACTGAAGAAATAAATATCCATAATAAAAAAATAAAAAAATAAACATGATCAAATTACATGTTGAATTTGAACTAAATATGGAATAAAAATAACTGGATACGAAAGTGGAAATCATTTCCACTATAAAATGTAGAAGATAAAATAAGTAAATAAATAGTGGTTCCTATAATGTTCTTTCCAATCTGAAACTAACTTCATGATCCTCTACTGAACCATCCACCATGATTCCCTTTCCCTTCTTCAGATCCCTCATTAAATATACTTGTGCATCAAAATTATTGAGGACGGTGTGATTAAAAGACTCAATTGTACACCACCAATGCATCTGTAACCAAGTATAATCATGTATACATGTTCATTACATAGTAATCATAAAAGGTACTTATGGAAACAAAAACACTAAGATGTGATCACTATCAAAAATGGAAAAAAATTTATTCAAAATTTGGCATCAAATCATATAATGGGTGTGCAGCTAAAAAGAGAAAGAAAAACATTCTGAGTTATAGTAGCTATACATGTGATCAAAAGAAATCTTGGTCTATCAGTATATCTAATCATACTCTTGGAATAAATCAACACACATGGTTTCATGGATTTATTTCTCCAGCAGAAAAACAATACACCTCAAGGTTAATATATAGTCTGACACACTAATATGTGATCAATCCAATAGAATCAACAACATGACAATAAGAATCACAAAAGGTGTAATGTGGCCCTTCTGTGCTAGCTTATTTTATTACCATTGATGGTTGAGGCTTGAGAACATATGAGTTTGTTAGACTATATGAACACCTTGAGTTGTGTTTTTATTAAAATTGTTACGTATATCTAGGAAAAACGTGTGTAGATTTATTCCATGTTTATTCTTATATTGCCTCATATAATTTTTTAGATTTTGATTATATGATTAGCTATTATAACTCAAGATGTTTGTCATTAACTATTTATATGTGAACTCTTTTCTTGACATGATACAAGTGTTAGAATAAATTTCTTGACCATTATTTATAGTGATCAAATTTTGGTGGGTTTGTTTCCCGATGTCCCTTTAAAATTATTATATAATTCAACTGAAAATATGAGCACAATTTGTTAGGGATGCATTGGAGGTATCCTACTATGTCTTTTTCTCACTACCTACTTAAGAATTTCGGTGAACCTTTTGATTTCATGAGGGATCTAGTGAAGGGAAAGGAACCCATGGTGTACAATTGGGTAGATGATGATAGAATAAGTATAAGAATATGGAAGACATTAGAGAAGCCAATGTTTAATTTTTATACAATACTTTGTACACGGAATATTATTTACACTTTGGGAGAAATTTATTTTTATTTCTTACTTAGTTATCTTTATATATATTTATTATTATCATGTATATTATATTTCTTCTTGTTATACATTGGATAAATAATTCTCTTATTCACTCTGATGGAGGGTGCAACCTCTTAATGGTTTTTTATGAGACCCTGTTTGGTAGTCCATAACCTCTTGCATACATGCAGGCACAAATTAGTTCATGTGTCATTATTTCATGGACTTGGTGGTTCGGTTTAGGATGTTACAAAATGATATTACAGGATCATGATTCACTGACTTGTTATTATCTTCTCTTAAGATGGGATTAGATTGAGAGGATATAGGACAGTTGGGACTTGTCTAGGTAAACTATGACAATGCTTATACAACATTGTATTGTACACCTTTGAGTTACCATAAAATGGGGAGAAATTTAGTTTTTATATTACCATTGATTAAATTAACTCCGGATAATGCACATGATATTGATATGTGATTTATGAGATTTCTTGTGTGTTCCTATATCATGAATATACACATTGGATCATATGACATATATATACCTATTGTTATATCATATAGTGATTTATTAGTTAAATACATTGATTTGTGATGCTTGTTCATGATAGTTTCACTTTTTGTGATATATATGTGTTTCATGCTCTTTTTATGTATATTTATTTTCCTCAATTAGTTAAACTAAGCATACCGCTGTGTTAGTATATATATGATGATTGTGACTAACGTGAAGGGACAGAGACAAAGGTTAGTGGTTAGGTTTATACCTTAGTCTGAGGGTTGAATCCTAGGGAAGAATTTTTGTTATACAGTTAACTGGAAATGACTTGTGATTTTTCTAATGTGTATATTTTTATAGATATGTGATAGTGACAGTCTAATGTTAAAATTAATTGTTCTAAGTGGTTTTAGAATTATCTCTTGGGACAATTCATGGGTATAAAATATTTATAAAGGGAGAAAATTGAAACACACTTAAATTTTCAAGAATAATAAAACCATCTTTGATTCAAAATTATAAATTTTTTGGTGGAAATTTATATTTTCAGTAAAAAACACACTATATTTATCGTGAAATATTTTTTAATATTTTATTGAATATTTTAAGAGTCAGGTATTTGAGTTGGTGTGTGGTTTGGAAGCCTATATACCCTCATCAATGAATTAATACAAATATTAAAAATATTATATCACACACATTATATTTTACCAAAATATTGAAATATCTCCCAAACGTTGTTTCATATGGTAAATATGATATCACAGTTAGGTACGGGGGGTGATTTTTACCTTAGGAAGAACATAACATTTGTGTGTGTTAGGCATTTGGAAAATCACATGTGAGTATAATTTATTTATAATTTTTATAATTTATTTTATAAATATATTATAATATCTCCCATACTTTGTATCTTTTTTGAAATATAATTCTACTATTTGGTTTGTAAAAGAGGGTTTAACTTAGGAATGATATAACCTTTATTCACATCAGGTGTTTGGATAAATCCCATGTTACGATAATAATAATTAGATTATTTTTATTTTTATTTTAAAAATGAAAATATCATGTGTAACTTATTTCATTTAAATGATTAGTGGCGTTTCTCCATGATTGGATATTTATTCGGAGTTTAGGTAATAATTGTGATATTATAACCTTGTTATAAATAAATGAACATGTGTGAATAATATAAATTTATTCACTATTATGAGCATTTCATAGATGTTTATTAAAAATACAAACAATGGAAATGATGTGTGATATTTAATAATAATAATTATTATTTTATTTATTATTATTATTATTATTAATTTTTTAAAATAATATTTGTGTGTTTAAAATGAAATATTATATACATATGGGATAAAAAACTAAAAAAATACATATACATGTGTTAGTGTATATATATTTATATATAATTGTTGATATATATATATATGTGATTTATATACATACGATGATTATTTAAATATATATAATTAATTTATTAAATATATTAGGGGATAAATGATATAAATATGAAAGAAATACATGTAATAAATAAAATGAATAGTATTGAGGGGGGGGGGGGATTGAGGTGATACATGTAGAAATTGAAGGTGACTTTATGGTGGTGAAAGTATAATTTTTTATTAGAGGGAAGAATGTATTAGTTTATGTTTAAAAATACTCTTTAAAAGGGATAAATGAGGGAAAAAGGAAGACATATAGGAGGAATAACCCTCATGCCTCTCTCTTCCTCAGAAACCAAATTCTTCTCTCCCTTTCTCTATTATTTTCATTTAAATTTATTTTAATATATTTCTAAAATTCTCTCTTAAATATCTTAACTAAACATTATGGGGTTGATGCACTATCATTTCTGTTGGGGTTTTCTTGAGGAGAAAAAGTTAAATCGTAAAAATTTCAATGTGAGTGAGGTAATTTGTCCAAATTAAATTCAATCCCTCCTTTTACATGATTTAAAATATCATATATGATAATTATTATATATTTTTATAAATCTGAAATGCTACTATGATTTTCGGGTTCAATTAAACTAAAGAATCGACCCATATCATCAAAACATCATTGCACCTGTGTTAGGAATTCCCTTACGTCTTATGATCTTCTTTACACATGTTTCCATGATATACATTACATGTTATGAAAATTTATATTCCCTCTTGATTATGATAACATATGGTTCTGTTTATATTGTATTGTGTTCTCTTTCCATTGGTTTTATGCAGATTTATTTGAATGAGATATAGGGATTTCCACTTTGGTATAATGACCATTATTTCATGATGTGTCATGAAAAATAATAATGATTAATTAATTAAGGATGCATAATTCATAATTAATAAAATAAACCATGCATATTAAATTTTCAAGGTGCCAAGGACCATGTTGGAAATTGTGTGCTAGCTTGTTGTCTAATAACTTATGGATATAACTTGATTACATATGAGACAATTTGACTACAATGAAACCTTTAAGTGTGTTTTTTATACTTGCTACCTATAACTATGAAACCATGAGTGTTGATTTTTTCCATGAGTATACTCAGATATCTTGATAGACTGTGTTTTGTTTTGATCCCATGTATAGTTGTTGTAACACATTATGTTTTTCATGATTCGTTTATATGTTTACTCTTTCTTTTATGTCATACTTGTATGTGAATAACCTATTGACTATTCTTGATAGTTATCACATGTTGGAGCACATGTTCTGGTGAGTCTCTTTAGGTTTTTATTTCCATGACTATACTTTTGTAGCTTCCTTTTCCATGTTTGATGATGAGAACTTGTGATTGTTTTGTTTTTATTAATACTCATGATGGCATGTAATACTATTATTTCAGTATATGCCCTACATTTTTGTGTGTTACCCTGCCTTTGGGGGCATCATAAGTGGATATTATAATTGGTGGATCTTCCAGATAGGTTTATTAGTCAGAGGGCATTTTCACAAGATTTCATATTATACAATGTGTTAATGAATTAGTTATTTCACTTTTTAATTGACTATTTCATTGTTTTTTTGGAAGATATATTGGTTTATAACGAGAAAGGGGAAGATCATGGAGTTATTCTAGAGTTAATTATAATAACTGTAAAAGAACATAAAATGTTTGGAATACTATATAAATTTCAATTTTGGATTCAATAAGTGAGGTTTTCTGGCCATATTTTATCTGAAAGGGGTATCTCAGTGATTCTTTAAATGATTTAAGAAGTGTTGTCCTAAGAGTAACCTAAGAATGTGTTTGAGATTTTTATCTTCTCGTGTTTCAAAATATGTTACATGAATTTTGTTATTGATTTCTCCAAGATTACATATCTTATATAAGAGTTGACCTAAAAGGGAGTTCTGTTCGAACATAATGATGAGCATAAAAGATCATCTGGATAACTAAAGGATAGTATGACTTAGGTTCCAAATATTATTACTCAAAAATCATTTTTTTTGGTTATGATGTTTTTTATTCAACACACCATTTGTTAGATTATTAAATTTTTAAGGAAGGGGAAGCTGGGGGTGGCATGTGGTTCTTGAAAATTACACCCTCAAGAGATGAATTATCCTACCCATGATATTGACTTGGTAGAGGTAATGCATTCCCCTAAAACATGGCACCACCATCTCTCCAGAGAATAGTTTACTATGAATTTAGATTATATGATCCTAATATATATATTAACCAAGAGAGATATGATCTTATGATAGAGACAATGATTTGATTATCTTTTAAGTTTTGATTTTTATATATCATTCACACTTGGAAATGGAAATTTTTCTACTAATGAATTAAGTAGGAAGGTACCAACTCAAGTGATTGAAGAATTAGTGGAAGTGTGGTCATTTTTGTGTTTATTCATTGTGATGTAATTGGAAGTGGAAGATCCTGATATATAGGTGTTAATAGATTGTGTGAAATTTGATTCACCATTAAATTATAGGATTAATATTGGACAAGAAAAAGACATCGACGCTTAGTGTTTTAGTTTTAAACATTATGGTGGGGAGACCTTGGCTGACTGGCCTTTATCTCCTGATCATGTCTTGCATTTCAAGGGTAGATTAGGAAATTTGAGAAATCTTTTATATATTTTTGTGTGTAATTTAAATCAATCTATTTGGTATATGAACTTAGTTAATACAAATATATATCATGATTTGAGACATTGGTATTGGTGTCTGATGATTAGGTGTTCAATTCCATAATTTATATCATAATGTGTTACCTGCAACTAGAGAGATATAGTTTTGATCCATCCTTTTCCCATTTTGGTATGTAATTACAATGAGATATCAATGGACATAATTTTTTGGGTTATGATATAATACAATATAGAGATCTACTATTTTTGTGATCATTTTTGAAATAATTAAAACAGCTAATTTACATTATATCACAGAGATTGTGAAGGTGGAACAACTTATATAGTTGAATGTTCGAGAGATTATAAAGTTCTATGGAGATAATTATTCCATTTTTTGTGATTGAGTTCCATTTATTTCATCCAACTTTTATATAGGTTTTCAATATGAAATGTCTACAAAATTTATGTTAAGTAATACATATCACCCTCAATAGAATGAAAAGACTGAGTGAGCCATTCAAATTCTTATGGATATTATTTAGGTGTGAATTAATGATTTTTCCCCTAAGAAACCATGTATATGTCCTATGTATTGGAAATTTTTTTGAGAGTGTTCATTGGTATGAAAATGTCTTCTTTAAGAGATGGTGGATAATGTGTTGTTGTTTCAAAAGAGTTTAAAATCACACTAGAGTTTTCAAAAATCTTATTCCAACCATACTCATCACCCATTGTATTTTGTGGTAGGAGAGTGTGTTTTTATCATATTTTTACCTCATTGGGGATGTTAACATTTGGGGTGACATTGTAATTTGGAATCAAGTTATATTATACTCTTCAATATCATAAAAAATTGTATAATAGAGGAATATTGGTTGGGATTTCAATATCTTTTGATGATTATTCATGATTAATTTTTTGTTTCCCAACTATGGAGGTACTAGCTAGGACCATATTATTGATATAATGTGATGACGATGATGTTGAGAACAAAACGTCATTGGATTATTTTAATTTTTAGATTATGGATCATTAGGATAAGGTTTTGAATGATAAAATTATTCCCTTGGCCCATTTACTATGGTATTGCAGATGAGATAACCATATGACGTGGGAACATAAAGAACTGATGGTGTAGTAGTGAACTTACTATTTGAGATTCCATATTGCTAAATTCATTTTTGGGACATATTTTATCATGCAGAGGCTAATTTTGATAATATACAAGTAAAATGTATGTTTTATTTTGAGTCATGTGATGGTTACATTATTTATAAGGAAGTGTTGGAGGATCGCGGTGGATTAAAAAAGAGGTTTTATAAAATATCTATTTTAAAATGATAAACCATGCCATGGATGAAGTCGTGTTGATCCGGTTATGAACCTCTGTGAAATAGGAAGGTGCACCATGGTCGTTGTGGATTATGTTTTCATGTAGTGTATGTTGAGGGAATCCTAGTAGACCATGACCCAAATATCCACCACACTCCGCAGTGGGTACAAAATGACCATGGACTTTTCAACAAGCTTTAGTAGGTCACTGTGTTGGGTTCCCTAGACTGAGAATGGATGATGAAACCACAACCATGTTGGGAATCATGATTCTATGATGGAGATCATTTTAAAAATTTGAAATAGTTAATTTGGATGATGATATTCATATATAAGTTACATATCATAATTAAGGAATATTTTATCATTAAAAGGGGGTTTTAATAGGTATGATTCCCATTTTATACTTTATCAAGATGATTCATCCTCCCCCTCCTTCTAGGGTTTTCTATACTATTGATTTTGTGAAGTGTTTTGTAATTTATTTTTGTCTTTTTGTGTTTCTCCTTTGATTTTGGTGGATCTATTTTTGGTATGATACAAAATTCCCATTGATTTCCCTTCTATTAATATATTTACCTTTTAAATATCTTATAATTTATTTTTTGAAACTACTATGTTCTATGGTGTCCAATATAAATGATTTGAGGGATAATTGATGTTTTATATTATATATATCAGGTTGAGGGGAATCATTCTATTAAATTTCAATCAGTGTTTTTGAAGGAGATGGGGTTTCTTCTATTGGAGAAGTTGGTGTCTCTATACAACATTTCTTTATTATGGGAAGCCTTATTTTTCATGGAATTTCGCTGAGGTTGGATTATGAATATGTTTATTATAATATGAATGTGGATTTATTTTGGTATTGTATTATTTGATGTCTTGGTAAATTATTTTAATATGGATTTTCATTAAAATTAGTTTTATCCACTTCATGTATTCGATGAAATTATTGAATGATGGGTTTGAATCTGAAATGGGTTTTCATGTAACATAGTGGTAATTATTTTATTGACTAACTATTTTACTAAATTTTGAGTATGGTTTACTATAATATTTTTGGAAAATATATCACATGGTTACCTTGGGTGCATGGGGTTATGGACATATGAAAAAACATTATGATTGCGGAACCAATGAGATTTATGGTTATGATATCGATTAGATTTTTAGAGATTCAATATCATTAATATATATATATATATTATTGGCTAATGTTCCTTTCATTTCTTAGTTAAATATTTTCATATGATAGAGCCCATTTTTTCTTTATTTTAAACACGATGGAAATGTTTAATGTTATTATAATCATATGTATATCTTCTGAATGGTTCGATTATTTATCTATATTAATCTATCATGATATTTTTTCTTATTATTTTTTTATTTAAATATGACTTGTTTTGAAGGAAACTAAAATATATTTCTTGAAAAAATAATTCAACTGAAATTCCATTATTAAACTGTTTTATATTGTAAATATAGAGATAATAGTTTCATCGTGACATACATTTTATAGATTCATAGTGGTATCTTACTAGGTATTTTTTTTATACCATTAATATGAATTTGGGTGTATAAAGACTTGTTTTGGAAGGATATAGTTAATGGGAAGGGTGTCATGTAGCAGGAAACATTATATTGGTTGTAGTCACTTTATAGTGGTTTGGGATGGTGGTGATAGTCTCTCACGTGGAGACCTGGTTTTTTGGATTATGAGATTATTCATTTATATTTTTTCTTTTTTGTCTCTTGGATAAGTATATTTTATTCCATGATGCACTCTAGTTTTTTATCATATTTTATTTTACATGATACATGTTTTGTGGTGATTTACGGTTAAATAATTCCACTGGTATTGTGGGATGATAACTAGGTGCATGTCAATAGACTGTGGTGATTCGGAATGTGAATTTAGGCATGTGGTGATCAATATTGGCTGATGTGTGTCACTAACCCAAGTTTCTACATTACTTTTTTCAATTTATGAACATCATCAAGAAAATAATTTTAATATCTATATGAAATTTAAACCCAAAAATTGAAATAAATTGTACAAAAGATTAAGTCTAATCTAAGATGTTGAAAGAAATTTAAAAAAACCAAAAACTAATATTATAACTTATTAGCTAGAAGAAAAATATCAAAATCATTATATCATATAATTAATGAAAATTACTTGTTATGGTTCAACTATAACATAATGTAATACTCTTAATGGATAATTATTGTAACACTCATAGGGTTTTTTATTCATCACTAATTGAAAACACCATATATCATTTATTAGTTATGATAGGAAGTTTGATAAATATAAAATATTTTATGTTTAAAAAAATACATAAACATGCACTCAAAAATAAAATATCTTTTAGAAGTTGACGAATTGATGTTTTTAATATGTAATCTACAATCAGTTATATCGAGACACTAATAATACGTGATAAAAATTATAAATAATTATAAATAATTAATTTTAAATTTTCCTAAAAGGTACATTGGACATGTCATACTTTACTCACATTCCACTTCCAAAAATATATTAACATGACTTGTTTTTTTTAAATAACACATTCATTATAACACAATGTGTCATTTATGTTTCAATAATACCAATTGCCTTTATTTTTGTCTAATAATAAAATTTATAATACATACAATATGATTCACTTATCAATTAATATTTATTCTTAATTCAATATTTTCATAGTAATTAAATCCTATAAAACCATAATGAACCTTCTATTATTTCAAAAGGATTTAACATAATCTATAATAATCTAAACTGGAATTATATCATATGATAATGATTTACTCATATAGAAAAATAAGGTTTATAGTTATAAGTCTCATAAATTAGTTTTTAATTCTTATTTAATTTATATGATACTAAAACTATATTCAGGTATCCATAACATTACTAAAATTAGAGACATTAATTAAATAAATAGAAATTTATGGTTAAAAATTCTATTTGTGAGATTGATTCATTTCATATGAGTAGTTTGTACTTAAACCATGAAGAAAAATGATTTTATATTTGATAATTCATAATATATATATATATATAATATCATTAATAAATAGAAACATTATATTCATAATTACTACAATATGTTAAAATTTTCCCAACCCACACACTTTCTTAAAAAGTGATTCCAAGATTAGTATGCCATATAAATTATATGTGTATTTGATATACTAGAGTCTTGTGGATGAATATTATAGTTTTATACCCCCATATATACATTTTTTATTTGTAATTTAAAATCTATATCATCATATACAATAATTATCACAAAATTAGCCCTTTTTGGTAAAAATAATTCAAAATAATTCAATTTTTTTAAATTTTTAAATAAAATATTAAATAAAATAAAATGTTTAAAATAATAATAGATGAAAATATCTAATTAAAACTATGTAATATGATAATAAGATACCAATTTTTAAAAGGTTTAAACAATCAATTATTGTTTTATATATAGAGTGAGAATTAATGGAAGAAAAATAAAAATATCATACCATTAACTCATACAGTTTTCTCATTATAGTAGCATTAATCATATCCCTCAATGTATATTTTCAATGTCAATTTATACTATATAGAAATAAATTTTTTAAAAATATAAAAAAGGGATGGAGAAAAGAATAAGATATTATTTTTTAAAGGAAATACTTAATGTAAAAATAAAAATAAAATAAAATATATATCAAGGATGATTTGGTGTTCTATAATCACCAGAATATTTACCTTATTGTCCATTTAAGTAAATTAAATTTCTCTAACTCCTCTAGTGATACCTATAAAAAAATATTACTTACTTTGTGTATTTTTGGAAACTGCTACACCCACTATATGAAGTGTCACCTCACGTATGAAAATTTTATATAAGAAAGTCGATTCTTAACCTTAACTTCTAACTTATTATATCCATAATTAAAAGACTCCATAATATTTACATAATTTCCAACTCTAATAATATAGTTACTCCAAAATTCATTAGAGTAATATAAACTAAATAATAATAAAACTTAATAATTAGATTATTGAAAAGATAATATATTCATTTACAAGGACATTACTAAATAATATCGGAGTCCTCCAAATTTTGTTTTTATGATTATAGTTAAATTTCCACAAAATTTTTATGGAAAACAGAACAATAAAATTTTAAAATAAAATTAATTATAGAAATAAAAAATTATGATTTTCTGTATCTATTAGGGGTGGGTAGTGATTGGTTTGGTTTTGAATAAAAATTAAAAACCCATAATTTAAACTTCAATTTCTATACATCAAATAAAAAAAGGTAATAGATATGTGGTTTGGATTAGAAAATATTAAAATCAGTATTGTTTGGTTTGGGTTGGTTTAGACTACATAATAAACTATATTTTATTTTAATAAGGAAGATATGGATTTAAGATATTTTATAAAAGGTTTTTGAGAATTTTAATGGATTATATGAAAAACCATAAACACTTTTACATGATATCATATACAAATTTGATTAAATATAAAAATTTCTCCATAATGATGTTTATTCAGCAATGGTGTCCTGAACAACCTGAAGAGTTTCGAGAAAAAAAATCCCTAAGCCTGCCTCTAATAGGCCAGAGGATGGTGTCTAGCATAAAAAAAGGCATATCACTAACATGAGATGCATTTTATATTGAACAGTTTTCAAGTACACATCTCCAAGATATCAAAATGATGAAATGTAATAACTAAAGGCATCCAATGCATTCTTACTTTTATATCCCACAACTAGAGTACAACAGAAGTACTAAAAGGGAAAGAAGAGAAAAAACCCCCTAACAAAAAAGTAAAATCATCCAATCTATTAAGAAGGATGAAATCACCATTAAATACAACTACTAGAATGCTCCTGGGCCGAGCTCTTGTAAACACCATGGTCTATCAAGATCACTAATCTCCACCTGCCTTATAAAGACCCAGATTTTTCATGTAATTTTTTAAATTATATAGAACTATTAAAAGTTTATAAAAACTGACGATGCATGATTATGAGGCCCGGTGTTCCTAGAATAAATTTCTGAAATTTTGTTAAGGTATGTTCAGTAAACACACAAGTGGCGTTTTCAAATATTTGATCTGGTACTTTGATTAAAAATCTGAGGGCACCATTGAATCTGCAATGCTTAGATTCTATTAAAAGAGACTTCACTTCAACCGCAGTAGGTTAGAAGAAGAAGATAGATTTTGGGAATTTTAAAGGAATAATAAAATAATATAGTTAATTTATTTTATCTCATATCTTTTCCTCCAATGGAAAAGCGGCAGTGGTGGGCCCAACGATGTGTCAAGCCATTAAATGTCTTGATCCTTAAAATCCTTTGTAATAGTGTCGTTGGAAATTATGAAGGTTTCTATTAAATGAACCCCCATAAATTTCACAAGTGTTACTCACCCATCCCCTCTCCTATTTATATGGAGCTTGGGAAGGGGTATTGGAATGGCTTCATCAAGCGATGAAGTTCTGATAAAGTTTTGTGAAGCCAAACACATAGAGGATGGGACCGGTTCTGGCGTGCGGTAACGAGTGAAACCAAATCCCAAACCGAAGAATGAGGATTGGGCGACATCATTGGTGGCTTGTTGTGGGGGTGACGAATATCGACTCTTCCTCAATCAAGATTATTCTCCAACAATATTAAGGTAGGGTTTTAATCTTTTTTTGTTTCCAAGATTTGATGAAGCTTTCTTGCTACCCTCTTGCAATCAAGCTAACACGGGGAGGCGTGGGCCAAATGAACATGGCCTGGACCCTTCGCCCTTAATGGAATTTCTATGTGTTTTTCACAAGAATTATATTCGGGTTGGACAAGACCCGGGATGATAGATGTTGGAAGAGGCCGACAACTGCTGGCTGCCATGGTGGAGGCCGACATAGGCGAGCCACGGTGGTGTTGCGGTGAACCGCCTGCTGAGAAGGTTCGCGACTTTTCAGCCGCGGTGGGGTCGAATAGGGCGTCTGGCATCGACCGGCCACAGGGGGAGGTAGCAATGTGCAACGGTGCGCCGCCGGAGGAGCTGCAGCAGTGGGACCCGCATCAGGTCGTGCTGATGACAGGGCTGCGCCAAAGGGCACTGCTGGTCCACCTTCCAGACAGGGAACCCCCCCCTGTGTGAGCTCGGGCGGGCTGCACATGCCCAGCGGGCCGTGCTCCACCACAGGTCGGGCCGTGAGAGCCCAATGGGCCACGTCCCTACGAGCCGGGTCGTGCCTTCGTGGGTCGGGCCACGTAAGCCCCGCGAGCCATGGGTCGAGCCCCGCGAGCCGAGCGGGTCGCGCCTCCATGGGTCGGGCTGTGCGACCCAGTGGGCTGCTCCCTTGAAGGCCAGGCCAGACCATGGTCCAGAGGGCTGATCCCTCCACTTTCCCGCCCAGCCAGGTCAGACCCAGACCCGGTCGGGTCGGTCCAGACCAGGTTGGACCGGACCCAAACCCAACCAGTCCCAGTTTCTCTTAAAGGGCCATAAATTCAAAACCGGGCATTTTTTTGACGAACCGTTTATGGTGCCAAGACCCTTGGAGCGAGAAAAGTTTTTTCATATACTAAATTTTAGTTTTAGAGATAGTTGGAGTACAAGAAGGTTGGATCGAACCTGAATCCAACTGGGCCCTCAGAACTAAAATGCTTATAACTCCCAGACCGGGCATCCAATTAACACATCGTCTATCACGTTTGAACCCTTACGACTTAGTGGTCCTTTGGGTTACTCCTTTTTTGAGCTTAGTGGTGTTAAAGTTGTGATCGATATCTCAAGGGAAAGATTCTACAGAGCTTAATCACAACAGTTATGAGGAATCATGTGGCTAACTATAACGTGAAGAAAGAACATTGATCCTACGTTAGTAATCATCTATCAGATCTTTTGTGGGTCAGTGCTCTACGATTCTATGTTGTTCAACTCATACCGATATTATTTCGATCAGATCCTATGTGGTTCAGTGGGTGATATTATCTGTCGGTCCGGTGTGGGTCAGCAGCAGTGCCTCTAAACAAAACAAGATTATATACATTACGACTAATCATATGTACTTTTTTTCTGAAGTTATACTATTGTGAGCTGAGTCTTTTACCTTTGTAGTGTTATCATCATGGTGTTATCTTCATAGTGTTACCTGTTTGATATTTCTACTATCGCGGTGTTTGCTTCATGGTGTTACCTTTGTGGTGTAATCTCTGTGGTGTTACCTGTGAGGTACTTCTAGCTTCGTGGTGTTACCTGGGTGGTACTTATTCCTTTGTGGTGTTACCTTTGTGGTGTTATCATCATGGTGTTACCTATTTGTCACTTCTACCTTCATGGTGTTACATTTGGGGTATTCTTACCTCATGTATAAGATGAGTATATATTGATAACATAGGTATATGTATGAGAATATAACTATGTAGAGTTGATTTATATCACTTCATGGTTTAAGTTTGAGGTATTACATTGTGTTTTATATTTTGAGGAACTCTAGGAGACCTACGGAGGTGTCGAGGTCCCTACTAAGTATCGTTATACTCACCCTTGCACAGGCTATGCCCTCACCTTGTTTTTTTGCAGACAACGTAAAACGTTGATTGAGGCTAAGGGATATAGGACTAGATGGTGCCCAAAGGTGGACCATTTGGCATGTCATGACGTGGGGACTACTGATCATGAGCTGAACCTACCCTTCAGGTAGGATCCTCGGTGGATGATCTTGGGGATATTTTTCAATTTTTCAGTTGTATTTGTACATTTTAGTTGTACTTTTACTTTCCAATTGGGATTGTATTCCTCCCCCTTTGCATTTAGAACTCTTTTGACTATAACAGTTTACTTCATGGTTGCGTCTTATTGTGTTATTGGACTATGTGTTTGTACATGTTAAAATGAAAATTCCTTCCCATTTTAGTGATCTGCCTTTCCGGTACAAGTCGGTAGCCCCTAGCCTATGGATGAAGGGCTTGGGATAGTCACGACATGGGCCCCAAGGGAAGGGTTATGACAAAGTGGTATCAGAGAAGTAAGTTCTACCGAAGAACTGGGACTCTTATATTTTCAATGTGGAAATAGTGTTAATTTTTAGGAGTGTGGTTTTCAGTGTAGGGTGTCCAGTGTTTGTGTGGCAGTCGGCGTATCCATAAACCTGGACCCTGAATTCTGATTTCCAACTCAGTACACGAAAACACTGATTGCATGTGTTTTTGAAATGTTTTTTCTTGTTGTCTCTTTCAGTCATCTCACCAGGTTTAACATATTGACCATAGATTACCTGTTTTCTTTCATGAAGACACTATATAGATAGTTATCCTGGATTCCTGAGAAATTACGCGATGATGGCCCCCCAAGAGATGAGGCCATGGTGCAGGTCTGTCCTATAGAGTTATCATCTTCAGGTTGTGTACCACTAGCACCACTACCCGTTGGGAAAACTTTTCCACCAGCCCCACCACTAGAGGGTGCACTCTAACTGAGCGTGTTTCATGAGTTTTAGCATAGAGGCCTCTGAGGTTTTGAGGCGAGACGGATCCGCAGGCAGCTGAGGACTAGCAAGATGCTGTGACAAGAGTTTTTCACTTGGTTGGGACACTAGTTGATCTGATGGTGATCTTAGCTACGAGTCTCTTATAGGGAGCAGCATAGAAATGGTAGAGTCTGACACTCCAGATACATGATGAGGTGACCCTCACCTGGGCGGACTTTGAGGGCCTTTTCAGGGTAGAGTTCATCCCAGGGACTCTATGCTCATTGCATATATAAGATGTGCTACACTTATAGTAGGGAATCATGATCATGGCCCAGTACTCGGCGAGGTTCACTAATCTATCCCGCTACTCCTCCAGCACGGTACACGATCCTTTATTCTAGGACCAGACCATTGAGTAGGGTCTACGATGTGAGATCATATCACTGATGATATCTCTCAGCATTCTGGCATAGGTTGGGTACTGGAGAGAGCACTTTTGGTGGAGAACTTCCATGTTGAGCAGGCATATACCGCGAGAGCCACCACTGGACGTCATGTAGCAGAGTCATCTACAGTCGGTAGTAGACGGATGACACAGGGTCCCAAGCAGGCCATACCTTCATCTAAATGAACTCAAGATATAGGGTCGGTGGTGCGGGGCCCATGGGATAGAGGAGGGAATATTAAGAGCAGGCAGTGCTACGCATGTGACGGGTAGAGTCACATGGCCCACGACTACCCGACCCACTATACGAATGACAAACTAACGATTGAGGGACCACTGAGTCAGAGGAAGAGATTTTATTAGGGAGTTCTGTAGGCAGCAAGCGGGCATAGAAGAGGAGTTGTTCATGCAACAGGTAGTGGGTGGTGATTCTATGTTCTACCGCCACCACCTCCAAGTGTTCCACCCTGACCACATGGGGAAAGTGGATAGGGATGAGCTCATCTCAAGGCAGTTGAGGCCTACAACAATGGAGCTCCGAGATGATTAGAATTATGATCGATGTCTGCTCCACTTTAGCTATAGTACTTATAAACACAAGTTAATTTCACTCTTTTATTTCCATAAACCTCATTAGTATCTCAATGAGTTTATTGGAGACGTTGGCTCGATCCTTATGGCTCCTATGGGAGGGGATTTGATGACTACACACTGGTGTGGTGTCGAGGCCTTACGACATCATCTTGGGAAAGGACTGGTTATCCACAGTTCATGCATAGATTTACTATATTAGGTGTAATGTGTGGTTTGTCCATGAGTATGGGACCAGGTATTCCTTCACCGGTGAGAAGGGAACCTTTCTAGCACATGATGGACTCTCCCAGATGAGGGTGCAACCTATTAAAAATTAGTTGGCTAGCCATACCCTTGGAGATGATGATGTTGAGTGTATAATCTATCCTATAGTGGTGGACCTGTATGCTTATGTCTTTCCTTATGATGTTCCAAGACTATCTCCTCACAGAGAGGTGGAATTTTATATCGACCTATACCCCGAGATGACACCGATATCTACACCAACATATTGGATGGCTCCTACAGAGTGTTGTGAGTTACAGGTATAGTTGGAGGACATGTAGAGGAAGAGGTTCCTAAGGACCTATGTTTCTCCATGGACAGCCTTCATTTTGTTTGCCAAGAAGGGAGATGGGAGTTTGAGACTCTGTGTAGACTACCGGTTCCCGAACCAGGTGACCATGAGTAACAAGTATCTACTTCTGAGGATTGATGATCTTTTCGATCAACTGAAGGGAGCTTATTGGTTTTCGAAGATAGACCTCATATGAAGCTATCATCAGCTTAGGGTTCGAGATGAGGATGTGTAGAAGATGACCTTCAGATGTCCGTATGGCCACTATGAGTTCTTAGTTATGATTTTCAGCATGACCAATTCCCTAGTAGGGTTCATGGGACTCCTCAACATGATCTTTCAGTCATACCTCAATTTCATGGTGGTGGTATTCATCGATGACATCTTGATATAATCGACATCAAAGGAGGAGCATGACTATCATCTTCAAATAGTTCTGTATATACTCCGAGAGCACCAGATTTATGGAAAGCTCTTGAAGTGCTAGTTCTAGAAATAAGAGGTCCACTTTTTGGGACACATTATCTCGGAGGCCGGAGTTGCAGTGGATCCGGTGAAGAAAGTGGAAATGATTTATTGGGAGCCACAAAGGAGTGTGACCGAGGTGTGGAGTTTCCTGGGGTTGGATGGATAGTACTAAAGAATAATGATTGAATTTTCCAGAGTTGGGAACCCTTTTTAGAGTTAAGGTACAACCCTTTGTATGGATGGAGAGATGCCAACAAAGTATTCATGGGCTAAGGTAGAGACTGATGAGTGCCCCCATCTTGAGGCTACCAGAAGTGGGTGTTGGTTATGTAGTCTACTAGGATGACTTAGGGATCTGGAATGGGTTTGTCCTGATACTGGAGAGAGAATCGATAACCTATGGCTCATGAAAGCTGAGGAAACATGAGCAGAACTATGCTACCCAAGACCTAGAGTTAGCAGTAGTGGTCTTTGCCCTGAAGATGAGGCGACATTACATGATGCAATAATGTTTTACAGTCTACACTGATCACAAGAGTATAATGTATATCTTCTATCAGAAGGACCTGAACCTGAGATTGTTGCGATAGTTGGATTTATTCCAGGACAATGACTTTTAGATAGTCTATACTCCTGGGATGGGGAACATGGTAGAAGATGCACTCC
The DNA here is from genome assembly GCA_963277665.1 of Viscum album. Classification (NCBI taxonomy): domain Eukaryota; kingdom Viridiplantae; phylum Streptophyta; class Magnoliopsida; order Santalales; family Viscaceae; genus Viscum; species Viscum album. The sequence continues at coordinate 1,448,751,933 of OY728157.1, read as the reverse complement.
TCAAGAGGTTTGGTCTACAATTTCTGAGTGAGGAGACGAAGCCGCTAACTGCGTTGTAGATATCCTTCATGAATAGAGATGCAATAGCTTACCTGCAGTCTATGAATTCCACTCCTCGCTGCTTCTGTGAGTTTGGGAGGAATGGGTTGGGGACAATGACTGTGAGGCTTGACTTGCTCAGATATCCTCAGGACAGGTGCCTGAAGGATTTTCTGAAGGTGGGGAGCACATCATTCTCTTCATAAGACATACCATGGTACTGTTGGAACTATTGGAGGAGGGGTTGAGAGAGTTCTATATTTCCCCTATGGAAGTACATCATGTTGTAGAAAAGATGTACCATGACTTCCTATGTTAGCACTGGTGGTGAGGGATGAAGAAAACAGTGGCAGATTTTGTATCTTGATGCCTCACTTGTCAGCAGGTGAAGGCCGAGCATCAGGTTATAGCAAGCTTAGCGTATCCACTAGAGGTTCCGAAGTGGAAGTGGGATGGAATCTGCATGGACATTGTGACAGGAGTTCCATGTACGTCCAGAGGACATGATTCTATCTAGGTGATCATTTACTGACTCACCAAGTTGGCCCACTTCTAACCTATCTGAGAGCAGGGATCCGTAGAAGGCTTGGGATGCCTCTACGTATATGAGATTTGACAACATCATGGGTTGATGTCGATGATCATCTTTGACTGTGACACACATTTTACTTCACGTATGTGGAAGGGGTTAAAGGAGGTGTTCAGGACACAGCTGCGTTTGAGCACCACCTGTCCACACACCAAATATATATTTTTTATTATAAATAAAAGCACTTTTATGGAGTAAGTGTGAAACCAAAAAGTACACCCTATCTGTCAAACACTATAGCACATTACAAAATTATTAAAGACAAACTTAAAACCAGTAGACCTACTATCCTTAAACAATTTCCAGAAGAGAGAAGTTACCTCTTTGTCAGGGTCATCTATGATGATGCATTCGAAATGCAATCCCAACTTCCCCCAAGCATGCAAGAACTCCTCCTCATCAATTTTTTTTTGAAACCTATGACTAGGATTTGGTGTTGTTTGTCAATCCACTTACTTTGTTCCTTGGTCTTGTCAACTTGCATCGATCTTGCCTTCATCTGTTCCAGCGTCTCAGCAGAAGCATGGATGTCTACCTCCTTCTTATCCATCCCATCCTCTGAATGCACAAGCAACTCTCATGGATCTTCCATTCTCACAGACTCCCCTTCTGGCTTCCCACACATCCCTTTCACTCCCACCTTGGCAGGTGAGGCCAATTCACCCAGTTTCACATCCTCTTCCACTACACCTGACTTGTCAGTTGGCCTAGTTCCTACCTCCCTCTGCGTACCCCGAGAGGCATCCTCCTTCATCCTTGTTATCACCTCCTCTGTATGTAATTTCCTCTACTCATGCTGATCTCCTTCTTGAGAGGGTTTGTTCTCATGTGACTCAGTGACCAAGATTGGCTGGACATCCACTCTCCCCACTGATGGGGACTTGAGCTCCCTGGGTTTCCCCTCTTTCTTAGCTGACCGGGTCTCCATCGGTCTAGGTAGAAAAGAGTAGTCTTTGTTGCCCTTTAGTTTCGGCTTCCTAGAAACAATGAAGCACCGGGGGTCCCTGTTCTCTTTGTTACTTTTCTTCCGTCTTTGATTGTGCATGTCTTTCCCCCCCCCCTCCCAATCCATTGTCCTCAAAAGATCGACCATCACTCTCAAAATTAGTCTCATAAGAGCCCTTGGAATGACCCTTAGACTCACCCTCATTAATCAAGTTCCCAAATAGGTTGTTGAGGGGAATACAGGAAAGATATCCCCTCGGGTTTAAGTCCTTCCTTCAGTCCAGTGACCTGCTATCCCCCAGTGAAATATGCTCCCAAACCTAGCCTACCTTCGACTTATTCTTGCCATTAGACACCCTTCCATTGACCAAGTTACTGTCATCCCTCACCACCATTGCATAACAGCTGGGAATTTGGCTTACCTCAGCCCCAGCAGCTGAGCGATCTGCTTCAGCATCTCCTGCAACCTCCCCTGGAGCCTGAGTGTGAGAAGCAGGTGAGACCCGAGTACCTTCAACCACTTCACTAACCCTAGCGCCCCCTCCCTGGTCCTATTGCGGGGGGGGGGGGGGGGGGTTGCCAAGTCACCTCTTAGCCTCGCGAAGACTGCCACGACACTAGGACCTGGAGGTACCGAGTCTGGTTTGTGTACCCCAGCTTCCCCTGAGGAATTCACCATCTCTGGATTACCCCCATGCATCTATTCTTTCTCATCCCTACTGTCGAAAGCTCGCACCCTCTGGTTCTCAACAGCTTCAGCCAACACCACATTCCCCTCAGTTGTGCTAATCACCTCTTGTTGAACCCTACGCCTGCGGTGACAGATAGAGACCGAATGCCCTATTTTGTGGCATCCCAGGCAGAAACCCGACCATGATTCGAAGAAAACCCTTTGCCTCCAACGAAACTCCTCACAAACCGAAATACACATCCACTCCGTGGGGGGGCTTTGAAACGTCAGCCTTGACGCATACCCGAGGAGATATCGGATGAAATACCGCCGCTGTCCGACTATCAGAACAAAGAAATCATCCTACCATATTGCCTAACATCTTAATAATTGAGGTGTTCTGGAAAGGAAGAGGTAAATCCGGGAAGCAAACCCAAACAGCAGCCAAGGGCGCATCACGATTCATGATGACATCAATAGACCAGCGGAGAAGAGAGAAACCACATCCATTGATTGGCCGAGGGGCTTGGGACCAGGCAAATATCTGGTCATCCTCTGAGGAGAAGTGAACCACCAGGTGTCGCCGATCGAAGAGACCCACCACTGCGTGCTCCTGGAGATCCCAAGAATAAAAAACGAACTGATCGAATGAATCGACAGAGGGACGATGACCCCTGATTCGGACCAAAAACGTCAACTGGTGAAGGTACGAGGCCTCATTGAACTCCTTCATGGAATGTACGAGCTGGGGCGAGCCGTTGAGAAGGATTGGGACTGTAGGGCAAAGACAATCCGAAGGAAATGGGGGAAGGAAGTCCGAGTTCGTGAAAGGGGAGAAGGACCGAGCCGATAGGGATGAATGAAGACCTTGCCCCCCATCCTCCTGCTGGGGAGGAGGGGGCTGGAGCTGCGGACATCGCCACTTTGGCATCACCGACAGTGCTCCCCTAGGGCATCACTGCTGACCCCCCAAGACTGAGCACCACCACTACGGGAAAAATGGGTCTTTGCGATGAGTTATTTGCGACGGGGATAAATCCCATCGCAAATAGCCCCATTAAAAACTTATTTGTGACGGGGGTATTTCCCCATCGCAAATAAGTAGCCTTTTGCGACGAGATTACTTTCCCCGTCGCAAAAGAACTGGCGCGTTTGCATGCCAAATCGCGGGAAACATATTTTCGACGGACGGTTATTGCCCGTCGCAAATAACTGGCGGCGGTAAAAGGTATTTGCGACGGGCATATTCCCCCGTCGCAAATAGTATGTCGGCAGGTGGTTATTTGCGACGGGTCCCGTCGCAAATAACTATTTAACTGTTGACCGTATTAAATGATGGCTAAGGTATTTACGACGGGTACCGTTGCAAATAATCTAACCTATAAATACCCCCATCCGTTTTTTTCAATTCATTCTCAAACTCCATCTTCTTCTTCTCTCAAAATTCTAGTTCTAGAGTTGAGCGTTTCTCAAGTTTAATTTTTTTCTTCGGAGTTGATTTTGAAGTTTTCAAGAACGATCAGAGATCAACCTCAGATCAATTTTCAAGGTATTTATATTCATTTTAATTTAATATTTATTTTAATTTTTTTATTAGTTTCAATTATTCTTAATTAGTTGTAATTTAATTATGTTTACATTGTTTTGTTACTTAATAAATTTAAATTATTAGTATTGTTCATAGTAAATGGTAATTAGGAATAATTAGTAATAATTTTTAATAATTAAGAATAAATATTAATTATTAGTAATAAATACCAATAATTAGGAATAATAACATTATTACATTATTAGTATATTTTATTATTAATATTAAAATAATATTATTTTTTATATTATTTATACAATTCTCTTTTTATCTGTGTGTTTTCTGTCTCCATATGTATTATTTGTATGTGGAGACAGAAAACACACAGATGAAAGGAGAATTGTATATAATATAGAAAATTATATTATTTTAATATTAATAATAAAATATACTAATAATGTAATAATGTTATTATTCCGAATTATTGGAAATTATTCATATAATTACTAATAATTAGTAATAATTACCAATAATTAGGAATAATTACCAATAATTAGGAATAATTATCAATAATTAGTAATAATTACTAATAATTACCAATAATTAGGAATAATTACCTATAATTACCAATAATTACCGATAATTACCGATAATTAGTAATAATTAGTAATAATTAGGAATAATTTGTAATAATTACCAATAATTAGTAATAATTACCAATAATTACCCATAATTACCGATAATTACCAATAATTAGAAATAATTACCAATAATTAGGAATAATTAACAATAATTAGGAATAATTACCAATAATTAGGAATAATTACCAATAATTACCAATAATTAGTAATAATAACCAATAATTAGTAATAATTAGAAATAATTACTAATAATTACCAATAATTATTAATAATTAGTAATAATTACCAATAATTAGTAATAATTAGTAATAATTAGTAATAATTACCAATAATTAGTAATACTTAACAATAATTAGTAATAATTATCAATAATTAGGAATAATTACCAATAATTACCAATAATTACCGGTAAATAGTATTAAATAGTAATAATTAGTAATAATTAGATAAAATTACCAATAATTAGTAATAATTAGTAATAATTACTAATAATTTGTAATAATTAGTAATAATTATTAATAATTACCAAAAATTAGTAATAATTAGTAATAATTAGTAATAATTGCCAATATTTAGTAATAATTACCAATAATTAGTAATAATTAGTAATAATTAATAATAATTACCAATTATTAGTATTAATTACCAATAATTAGTAATAATTACCAATAAATAGTAATAATTAGTAATAATTATTAATAATTAGTAATAATTAACATTAATTAGTAACAATTACCAATAATTAGTAATAATTACCAATAATTAGTAATATTTACCAATAATTACCAATAATTAGTAGTAATTAATAATAATTAATAATAATTACCAATAATTAGCAATAATTACCAATAATTACCAATAATTAGTAATAATTAGTACTAATTACCAATAATTAGTAATAATTAGTAATAATTACCATTAATTAGTAATAATTAGTAGTAATTAGTAATAATTACCAATAATTAGTAATAATTACCAATAATTAATAATAATTAGTAATAATTAGTAATAATTAACAATAAATAGTAATAAATAGTAATAATTAATATTAATTAGTAATAATTAACAATAATTAGTAATAATTAACAATAATTAGTAATAATTAACAATAATTAGTTATAATTAACAATAATTAGTAATAATTACCAATAATTAGTAATAATTACCAATAATTAGTAATAATTACCAATAATTAGTAACAATTAGTATTAATTAGTAATAATTAATATTAATTAGTAATAATTAACAATAATTAGCAATAATTAAAAATAATTATTAATAATTACCAGTATTATTAGTAATAATTACCAATAATTAGTAATAATTACCAATAATTAGTAATAATTACCAATAATTAGTAATAATTACCAATAATTAGTAATAATTAGTAATAATTACCAATAATTAGTAATAATTAGTAATAATTACCAATAATTAGTAATAATTAGTAATAATTACCAATAATTAGTAATAATTACCAACCAATAATTAGTAATAATTAGTAATAATTACCAATAATTAGTAATAATTACCAATAATTAGTAATAATTAACAATAATTAGTAATAATTATCAATAATTAGGAATTATTACCACTAATTACCAATAATTACCGGTAAATAGTAATAATTAGTAATAATTAGTAATAATTAGAAAAAAAATTAGGAATAATTACCAATAATTAGTAATAATTACCAATAATTAGTAATAATTAGTAATAATTAACAATAATTAATAATAATTCACAAAAATTAGTAATAATTGATAATAATTAGTAATAATTAACAATAATTAGTAATAATTAACAATAATTAGTAATAATTAGTAATAATTAGTAATAATTACCAATAATTAGTAATAATTAGTAATAATTACCAATAATTAGTAATATTTACCAATAATTAGTAATAATTAGTAATAATTAGTAATAATTAGTAATAATTAGTAATAATTACCAATAATTAGTTATAATTACCAATAATTAGTAATAATTACCAATAATTACCAATAATTACCGGTAAATAGTAATAATTAGTAATAATTAGTAATAATTAGTAATAATTAGGAATAATTACCAATAATTAGTAATAATTACCAATAATTAGCAATAATTAGTAATAATTAGTAATAATTAATAATAATTACCAATAATTAGTATTAATTACCAATAATTAGTAATAACTATCAATAATTACCAATAATTAGTTATAATTAGTAATAATTATTAATAATTACCAATAATTAGTAATAATTACCAATAATATTAGTACTATGAAAATAATAAAAAATTTATATAATATTAAAATTATCAATATTTGTAACAGGTTTTGCTTTATTCTCAACATATTTAATTCTTAAATGGTCAATTTTTAGGTCTATCTCAATAAAAAGTTTGCGTCAGTCGTGTATGATGTAAACTCTATAATTATCCTATATTGAGTATTTTTTCTAACAAATTATTCAAAACCACTAATGCTTTTATATTTTATAGAAAAATTTGGAACAACGAGGTCATCAACAATCATTATTAGGTGACCGCATATAGATAAATCAACGTAGAAATCCAAACGGTTCTGGTTTAAATCCAGTATATGTAGAGGGTGTGGAGACTTTTTTATCATTTGCAGCATCAAATACAGAATTTGTTTCAGAAGGAAAAATAAAATGCCCTTGCAGAAAATGTGCATTGAGAACGTTTGACACGTTTGACAAAGTGGGGGAACATCTCTTGCATTTTGGTTTTCAACCAGATTATGTTTTTTGGTATCAACACGGTGAACGAAGTTCCAGAGCAGGTGATACCAACATGATTCTGGATCCATCCCGGTTTCAAGATTTAGTACATGATGTTACAGGTTCATCTGTTCAACATACAGAAACTCCGGCTGATATAGCTTCAAATCCTGAGTTGGAACCGTCTGAATTTTATGAGTTGTTGAGGTTTGCTGAGGATGCATTATATCCTGGCTGCAAGATGAGCAAATTAGAAGCAGTTGCAAAATTTATGGCTATCAAATTAGATAACAGAATGTCAAACACCTGTTTTGACCAGATATTTTCTTTTCTTAAAACACTGTTAACTGAAGGAAATGTTTTGCCTGCAAATTACTATGAGAGTAAGAGGTTGGTTCGAAATTTGGGACTTACTTGTCAGAAGATTCATGCATGTTCAAATGACTGCATTTTATATTTTGGGGAAAATGAGTCGTTGGATAGTGGTCCCACATGTGGGCAACTGAGATATAAAGAAGGACAACATGGGAAGTCTGGTCTGATTCCTGTAAAACAGTTGAGATATTTTCCGATTACATCTAGACTTCAGCGATTATTCATTTCTAAGAATACAGCGACAATGATGTCATGGCATAAAGAGAATATTTCAACTGATAAAATCTTGAATCATCTAGCCGATGGTGATTCATGGAAACATTTTGATAGAGTGCATCCATCCTTTGCTTTAGAAGCTAGAAATGTTCGACTAGGCCTTTCCACTGATGGTTTCTGTCCGTTTGGATCTTATGGTAGTCAATATTCATGTTGGCCTGTTTTTTTTAACTCCGTACAATTTACCTCCATGGATGTTGATGAAGGAGCCATATATCTTTTTGACTTTACTAATTCCAGGACATCCGAAGAAAAATATTGATGTTTATTTGAAACCATTGATTGATGAATTAAATTTATTGTGGAGTACTGGTGTCAGTACATATGATGTTGCAACGAAACAGAATTTCATACTGAGAGAAGCATTGATGTAGACAATTAGTGACTTCCCGGCTTATGGGATGTTATCTGGCTGGAGTACACATGGTCAGAAATCATGTCCTTACTGTATGGGAGAGAACAAAGCATTTATTCTCATTCATGGAAAGAAACCTTGTTATTTTGACTGTCATCGAAGATTTCTTCCAGCTGATCATCCTTTTCGCAGAAATAGATCTCATTTCAGAAAAGGAACAGTTGAAAGGGATGGATCTCCAAAAATGTTATCAGGTTCGGAGTTAAAATCAGTTGTATTTTCATTACCTCCCATCACTTTTGGTCCCACAATAAACCAACAGAAAATTTATGGTTTTGGGAAAGAACACAATTGGATTAAACGTAGCATATTTTGGGATTTTCCATATTGGTCTGATTTGTTGGTCCGACACATGTTAGATGTCATGCATATTGAGAAGAACTGTTTTGATAATTTGTTTCATACAGTTTTGGATACGCCAGGAAAGAGCAAAGACAATGTAAATGCACGTTTAGATCTTGCCCAAATTTGCAGGCGTTCAAAATTGGAACTGTTTGAGAATGTCAGAACAGAAAGGTTACTGAAGCCAAAAGCAGCTTATAAATTGTCTAAAGAAAACCGTTTGTTATTTTGTCAGTGGATTGCAGATTTGAGACTTCCAGATGGCTGTGCTTCCAATTTGGGTAGATGTGTAAAGAATGGTCATATTACTGGATTAAAAAGTCATGATTGTCATGTTATAATGGAAAGACTTATACCCATTGGATTAAGAGGTATGTTGAATTCTGTGATTTGGAATTCCATAACAGACATGTCTCATTTTTTTGGGAAATTTGTGCGGCTACAGCAGATTATGATGTTCTAGGAAAACTTGAAAAAGATGTTGTTGTAATTATATGTAAACTGGAAAAAATATTTCCACCATCTTTCTTCAACTCAATGGAACATTTGATGTTACATTTTCCATATGAAGCCAAATGTGGAGGTCCAGTACAGTTTCGATGGATGTACCCATTTGAAAGATTCATGCCAAAATTGAAAAGAAAAGTACGTAACAAAGCATCTGTTGAAGGATCTATTGCAGAAGCTTATTTGCAAGAGGAAATATCTTTTTTCTACTCCCATTATTTTGAATCTAAGTATCCTTCAAAACACAACCGAATGGGACGGAACGAGAGGAATATTGATGAAATCGATAATCAATTATCTGTTTTCAACCAGCCAGATCTTCGTTTTGGTGGAGTTTGTGAATGCTGGCTTTCAGATGATGAACATCATAGAGATCATACATATGTTCTGCTCAACTGTGAAGAGATGACATCAGTTGTACTGTAAGTGTTTATATCACTTATTCTATCATTTATGTTGCAGTAAATAACTTTGGTTTTTATAGGTTGTATGATAATCATATCAAGAAACAAATTCCACAAATTACAACAGCTGCTCTCAAAGAACGTCGACTGAAAAATTTCTCTCAGTGGTTTCAAAAACTGGTAACATAAATTCTTTATCTTTTAACAACTCATTCAATGAATAGTTTACTATATTGATAATTATTTCACAAATTTTCAGGTGTCTCGAGATGCTGCTAACATTGACAAACGGCTGTGCGTATTGAGTAACCCACCTTCCAAACTTGTTAAAACATATAATGCATATGTGGTGAATGGATTTCGATTTCACACACGTGAATATGGGGAATCGAAAAAAACAATGAACAGTGGAGTTAGTTCGAGAGGATCTCATCATCGAGAAAATGAAGTTGACTTTTATGGCATACTTGATGAAATCATTGAACTCTGTTATCTTGGACAACATTACATAACCATGTTCAAATGTCGGTGGTTGGATACAGAGAGGGGCGTGCATGTTCATCCGACTCATGGAATCATCGATATTAAATGTAAAAGTGTTCTCGCATTAAATGAACCATTTTTATTGGCTCAACAGGCACATCAAGTTTATTACGCAAAGTACTGTGCTACATCAAGAGACTTGATTGATTGGTGGAGTGTAATAAAAATCAAAATTCGAGACAATCAGTTTAGTCAAAGTGAATGTGCTTTCACTGATGTGCAAAGAATTGAAGTTTTTCAAGAGAGTACTCAAAATCAATCTTTTTTACAAAGAGACATGAGTATCGATGACGACACCCCAGATTTAAGAGTCGGTGATGAAGATGATGTTAATGATGTCACATATGAATTTGAAATGGTAAGAGATGAAGCAACTGTAACTCAAATGGATATCGATGATGTTGAGGAGGAATATGAAGATGACATTGACATATATGAAGATGATGATGAAGATGAACACTGATAGAATTCCATGGTATTTATATACAATCATAATATGTATATATGTATATATAATAGTAATTATCAATTATTTGCTAACAACATTAACATTTTCTGTTTCAGATGGACGACGCCACATTTCGTGAGTTGGCGGATGCTGACCTGTCTTTCGATGCGGATGAGTTGCTGGCAGATGACCCTCAGCCTGCAGGCGCTCCAGGGAGTACGCGGAGGGGGTGCGGTCTTGCACGATTGATGATTCCTGACCCCGTCCCCGAGCGACGTCCACGTCTTGGGTTTGATCCACACACACAGAGGTGTGATAACCTGTGTGATAACCTGTGGATTTGACTAAGATTTCATTAATCTATTCACATAATAAATGTTTATTATTTTTACAGTTTTCCGCATATAGCAGTTGGACAGGGCAGTGCTATTTTGCGCAACTATTTCTCTCAGCCGTGGACCACATGGGAGCAGATTCCCATTGATGTGCAGCAGGCCATGTTCGGCCATTGGTTGGTACGTACGTAAATAAATAATTTTTATTTTGAAAATTATTTCATTTCTAACTTGATATTTTGATTTATTTGTAGGATTTATGGTATCCGATCGAGGATACCATGCGTGACGCCATCCACGAGGCATGGGAGGTGGCCATGCGTGATCGCCTTCGTTATTTTTTGCACAATTTAAGAAAATCTGCCATGAAGAAAGTAGGAGTGTCAGATTTTGACGAGTCATGTAGAGCACACCGACCAGAGTACATTTCATCCCATGTATGGGATGGATTATGTGTGCACTGGTTGAGTGGTGCCTTTCAGAGGATATCATCGGTGGGGAGGCAGAATCGGGGGAGACAGGAGGTGACTCATCGAGCTGGGAGTCGTTCTTTCAGTACGCATAGACAACATCTGGTACGTACATTATTTATAAATATTTTATATAACTATAAATATTAACAGTTTATTTTTTATTCTTATAGGCTGTCGAGCACCCCGATATTACGGAGTACGACGTATATCGGAGGATGTATAGTGATCCTGCTACTGGGGAGCTCAAAGGTGATCGTCAGCATCACATCGTGGTCAGTATTATTTGTTTTCAAGTTTAAAAATTAACTGCATATAATATATTCACAATTTTAATTTTAAATTGCAACTACAGGAGTCATATGAGGTCGCAGCGCCACAGGCCCGGCCTGAGAGTCAGGCCGAGTCATCAGATCAGACCACTGGCCGTCAGTTTGATGAGGCGGCATGGATGCAGGCCACCCAGTATGCCTTCGAGAAGGGCCGGGTAGTTGGTATCAGCTCTCGACTGACTCCCAGAGATTATTATGGCAGTGCTGTGATGTCGGCGTCCAGCTCGAGAGGAGCTCGTGCATCTTTTTCTGCTACACAGTATGAGGATCAGTTGCGATCTCAGACTGCACTGATAGAGAGTCTCCGATAGGAGCAAGAGCAGATGCGTCAGCAGCATGATGAGGAGCGTCGACGCCAGCAGCAGCTGTACGAGGAGCAGACGAGTCGGTGGCAGCAGCAGCATCAGGAGCAGATGGAGTACATGTGCCGACTCACTCATGCTTTAGGGATGGAGTTTCCTCCACCACCATCTGCAGATCCCCCCCTCCCCCCTCCCCCTACTTCAGATTAGAGTTTGTTTTTATGATATAAAATTTGTGAAATCAAAATATGATTTTTTTTCTATTCATAGTTTCTGTCTCATTATAAAATATTAATAATATTATATTTTGAAATAACAATATTAATATGAATAATAATATTATTTATATTTTATAATATTAAATTTTATATATATATTAAAATTTTATAATATTAAAATTTAATTATATTTTTTTTGTAATACTTGAATTATTTTAATATTTGAATGTAAAATAATTCTATTATTTTTATATTAATTAAAATAACTTATTAATATTTTTTTATTTATGAATTATAATTCTAATATTATTATATTAATTAAATCATTTATTAATATTCTATTCTTTTTTATTTTTGAATTATAATTCTATTATTATTATATTAATTAAAATAATTTATTAATAATTTATTATTTTTATTTGTGAATTATAATTATATTATTATATTAATTAAAATCATTTTTTAATATTTTATTATTTTTTATTTTTGAATTATAATTGGATTATTATTATATTAATTAAAATAATTTATTAATAATTTATTATTTTTTATTTTTTTATAGTATTTGCGACGGGATACTATGCCCGTCGCAAATAGTATTATTATTATATGCATTAAAATAATTTATTAATAGTTTTTTTTAAATAGTATTTGTGACGGGTCCCGTCGCAAAAACTATTTGCGGCGGGCCCGTCGCAACAGGTATTTGCAACGGGGCCCGTCGCAATTACTATTTGAAAAGTTTTTTACAAATATACGGAGTACTATTTGCGACGGGGAGAATCCCCGTCGCAAAAAAAGGCTTTAGCGACGGGCCCGTCGCAAATAATTGTTGTTGCGACACCGTTTTCAGCAACGGGCCATTTGCGACGGGCCCCCGTCGCAAAAAGCCAATTGCGACGGGATCCTGTCGCAAATGACCCGTTGCAAATGACCCGTCGCAAATACCTTTTTTTCTAGTAGTGCACCTTTCATCTGTAGACAGATCGTCAGATAGAGCATACCATTCAGACGCTGGAGGACATGCTATGGGCTTGCGCCCTATATTTTGTCGTAGTTGGGAGGATCACATTCCCTTGGTGGAGTTAACATACAACAACATTTATCACCCCACCATTGGTGTGGTACCATTTGAGGCCTTGAACGGTCGACCATGCAGATCCCCTCTATGTTAGATGGACCCAGGGGAGTCCGCACTTATGGGTCCAGAGTTGGAATGAGCTACCACTGAGAAGGTGCAGGTCATCTGGGAGCAGATGAAGGCTGCATAGTATAGAAATATGTCTTGTACTAACAAGATGTGGAGAACATTGGAGTTCGATGAGGGAGACAATGTCTTCATATGGGTCTCACCTCGATAAGGATTACGAATGTTTGGCTGAGGCAACAAGTTATCACCGAGGTTTTTCGAGCCATTTATGATACTTCAGAGGATAGGTGAGGTGGAATACCACTAGGAATTTCCACCATAATTAGTGAGGGTGCACGATGTCTTCCATATAGCCCAGCTATGGAGAGACGTATATGACCAATCTCACATCACCGACCTTGGAGAGTTGGACTTTGATTATTGGGTGACGTTTACTGATGTTTCAATGGAGATTGAGGATCGAAAAGATCAATTCAATGGTGGATGATCAATACCTCTAGTGCACGTTCACTGGCAGCACGGGAACCTCCATGAGAGCATTTGGGATCCGGAGCCTCATATTCATGCTCAGTACAACCATCTATTTTCTTAGTTTATGTTGTGGCTTTCATGGACAAAATTCCCTAAGGTGGGTAGAATATAAATACTCGGATTTTCAATGTAATTTTATTAATTATATGAAATTATTATAGGTATGCAAGAAAATGACGATGAGTGATTCAGAGGCCCGGTGTGCCCGAAATGATTTTCTGAACATTTTTTAATGTACGTTTAGTAAACGCGTGAGTGGTGTTTTTATACTTTTGAACTGGTGCTCAGATTAAAAATCTGAATGCACCAAGGAATCTACAATACCAGGATTTGCTTAAGGGAGACATCACTTCAACTACAGTAGGTCAAGAAAAAGATATATTTTTTGACATTAAAAAGAATAAAAAATAACATAGTCACTTTATTTTCTCTCATATCCTTTTCTCCAATGGACAAGGGGTAGTGGCGGGACCAATGATGTGTCAACCCATTAAATGGATTGACCCTTCAAATACATTTTAATAGTGTCATATGAAATTAGGATGGTTCCTATTAAATGAAACCCATAAATTTTGCATGCGTTACTCTCCCTCCCCCTATCCTATTTATATAGAACTGGGGTGGGGTATTGGAATAGCTTCATCAATTGACGATATTATGATAAAGTGGCGCAGCACCAACCACTTACAGGAATGGGACAGGTTCCAGTGAGCGGTGACAAGGGACACTGAAACTCGAACCGAACAACGAAAATTAAGGGGCATCATTAGTGGCTTGTTGCGGGGGTGACGAATACCGAATCTTCCTCAATCACAGGCATTCTCCAATGATATCAAGGTCGGGTTATAATCTTGTTTTGTTTCCATGATTTTATGAAGCTTTATTGCTTTGCTCTTGCTATCAAGATAATGTGGAGGGTGCTGGCCAACCGAATAAGGCCGAGACCCTCTACCCATGGATGAATTTTGGTATGTTCTTTGATAAAATTATCATCGGGTTGGATGAGACCTGGGATAGAAGATGATGATAGCAGGCGACACTGGCTGGCCGCGATGGTGGTGGTGCTCCATCGCGCGCCATAGGAAGAGGATGTGACACTATGCCACAACTGTCAGTAGAGCGGATGACAGCCACTGGGCGTGGTGGGGATGTGGTACACTGTCGGCAGAGAAGGGCCGCATATTTTCAGCCGCAGCGGGGTCGAACAAGGGCGCCGGCATCAGCCTGCCGTAGGAGGAGGCAATGGCACAAAATGGAGTGCCACTAGGTGACCCACGACTCTGACACCGTAGCATCTGGACCCGTAGCAGTTCCTACGGGTCACCTAGAAACACCAAAGGGAATTGTCACTCTGCCTTCCAAATGGGGGCAACCCCCCTCCCCTCGTGCCGGCTCACGCGAGCCCCGTTCCAGCAGGCTGTGCATGCCCAGCGGGCCGCTCTCTGCCATAGACCAGGACACATCCCATGGGCTAGGCCACACGATCCCCCCATGCCACTCCCCCTAGCGGGACAGGCCGAACCGCAGCCCAGTGGGCCAAGGCCGCCATGTCCCCGCCCGGCCAGGTCAGACCCAGACCGAGTCGGGTCGACCCGAGCTTGGTCAGACCGGACCCGAACCCAACCAGGCCCAGCTTCTCTTAAAGGGCCATAAAATGAGGACCAATAATCCATTTTATGATCCACCTATGGAACTAAGACCATTGGAGAGAGACAATCTTTTCAGTATACTGCACTTGAGTTTTGCATATAGTTAGAGTACAGACAGGTTGGATTGAACTCGAATCTAATCGGGCCATCGGTACTAGAACAATTATAACTCACATATCGGGCTTCAGACTAACACACCGTCTATCACGTGGGAACCCTTATGACTTGGCGGTCCTTTGGGTTACTCCGTTGTGGAGCTTAGTGGCAGTAGAGGTACAAAGGATATCTCAAGTGGTAGATTCTATGGAGCTCGAGTGCAACGGGTGTGAGAAATCCTTTGGATGGCTATAACATGGAGAAAGAATATCGATCCTAAGTGGGTAAGTATCAATCGATCCTGTGTGGTTCATCATATATCTGGTCCTATGTGAGTAATTTCTCAGCAATCCTATGTGCATCATCTCATACCGATCATCAGCGGGTCAGATCTTGTGTGGGCCAGCGGGGGTTATTACCTACCGATCCTATGTCGGTCAACAACAATGCCTCTTAATAGAATAAGATGATATAGCTTACGACTAATCATCTTTACTTCTATACTTAAGTTATTCAACTATGAGCTGAGTCTTTTACCTTTGTGGTTTTATCTTCATGGTGTTGTCTTTATAGTGTTACCTAGGTGGTACTTCTACCTTCGTGGTGTTACCTTTGTGGTGTTTCTTTGTGGTGTTACCTGTGTGGTACTTCTATATTTTTTTTGATACATGTGTGGTACTTCAACCTTTGTGGGGTTACCAACATGGTGTTATCTTTGTGGTGTTACATGTGTGGTACTTCTACCTTTGTGGTGTTACTTTTGTGGTATTATATCCTCATGCATAAGATGAATATATCTTGATAACTTAGGTATATGTATGGGCATATATCTTAGTAGAGTTGATGTCTTTTGCTTCGTGCTTTGATTCTGATGTCTTTTTTGTGGTTTATCCTTTGACGAACTTTGGGAGATATAAATGGTTCTTGGATTCCCTATTGAGTATCGTTATACTCACCCCTGCATGGGCTACACCCACACCTTATTGTGTTTTGTGCAGATGACGTACAACGTTGATCAAGGTAGAGGGAGCCAACACTGGACGGTTCCTAGAGGTGGACAATTTGGAGTGACGTGAAAAGGTGACTACTAATCGTGAGTTGAACCTCCCCTTCAGGTGGGATCCTTGGTGGATAATCCAGGAGTTGTTTTTCACTTTTCTTTTGTATTTTTACTTTTCAGTGGTACTTGTACTTTTTATTTGGGCTTGTATTTTAGCCCCTTTACATTCATCACTCTTTATACTACAGTAGTTTACATCATGGTTTCTTCTTGTTATGTTCTTGGATTATGTGTTTGTATAGGTTAAAAAATCAATGACTTGCCATTTTATGGATACAACTTTCCAGTGCTAGTCGCCAACCCCTAGCCTATGGAACGTAGGCTTGGGGTAGTCACAACATGAGCCCTGAGGGATGGGTCATGACATGCCTCAAGTCCTTCGTGAACTCCATCGAAAGGATTTTTTTCTTCACAAGACACGAAAAATGTGTGGGAAACGCCTGTGCAGGGGTGATTATTAAAATATTCAGTAGGATCCCCAAAAACCCAAAAGAAAAAGGGAGAAACAGATATTCGGTAGTCCTCTCAACCTAACTTGAGGTAAGCCAACATGAAAGAGAAACTCCATCTCGATCCATCCCGAACTGTACAAGATAAGTTAGCTAGATCTTCCTTGGGTTTCCAGCCTGACATGTGACAACACCACAAGAACTCCCAGAAATCACATGGATATACTTCACTCAGACTCCCAGTCTCATGAGGTTCCAACCTCATAGTAAGAAACATGATTCTCATAATTGACTCTAACCGTAACACAATACTAGGAGAACACACTCCACTAGATAATCCATCCCAAATGGAACCTTCCAGAGATATGAAGTCCCTCAAGAACAAACCAACCATTATTAATTGTACATCGGATAGGACATGCTTCATTGGGACCATCTTACGAGGTCCAACTCTACTGCCCAGCACACGTGGTCCTATCATTGCTACCTCACACCCAAAATAATATATGGAAACCCAATTGAAGAGTCCCACCCCTCACCACTACACATAGTTGAGGGAGCACTACTCCAGATTATGCCCCACGTGCATCCTCTCTAATATGAGAGGACAGAGGGACCCACACTTCTCCACTGCCCCGCAGTCACAGGTGTGATGGTCCTAACTAACCTGTGAACCCACTTTTTCTCCTGAAAAAATAGGAACACAACTTATTCAATCAATGGAGTTCTAAATCCTATATAGGTAGCATTCACATCCAACAGAAGGGCTGACACCTTGCAGCTATAACCCACTACCAAATGAGTTCCAACAATAATGGATGACCTGCTCCAACATTTTACATGGAGATGGGGGAGTACTACTCTGCAAGTGAGGAACTGTTCCCTGATCTAATAGAGGAGTATTAATCATGATGGACCCGCTCCATACTATGGCATGGGAGTTCCACTTCATAGATTGAGGACCCACACCCTAACCTAGTAGGGGAGTACCACTAAATAGATAACAGACCTGTACCCTAGAATAAAAGGGGAGTACTAACTCTAACCACTCATTGAACCGTACCCTGAAATGATAGGGGATTACTGACCCCAGTCTAGAGGACCCACTCTCTGACACGACAGGGGAGTACCGAGTCTCCTGGAACAACATGTATGGAGGACCCACACCACAGTACCATAAGGTAGTAACAACTCCTATAATTGAGGGCCCACACCCAACCCAGTAGGGGAGTACCCACTATATATATATATGTCATATGTGTAGGAACCATGCCCTAGCCCAATAGGGCATTATATATTCCACCAATAGAGGACCTTTTCCTTGGTCTAATAGGGGGGTACTTACTCTATATTCACGAAAATCACAACCAAACTCGCACCCTAGTCCCTCAGGGTAGTAACATCCCCGGAGGAAACTACCTAAAGGTAATGAACCCAAACCCAAGACATTGGGATTTCCATATCTACCTAATTATATAGTTAAGGAAAACCCACACCCTATTCTATCACGGGCGTAATAGTCCTAGAGTCTTTCTATGAAAACCACACCAATCTACAACATCGAATCATTACCATTCAAAAATAATATTTATCCATTCATGCCACCTTGTTTCTTAGAAGCTATAACGGAACCCAAAATTGTGTTCTATGTAGAAAACCACTTAGGATAGAATAATCACAAGAAAGTGTTCGAGTCCTAGAGAAGAATATACGAAAGGTGTAAGATCCCTGGAGGATCTCCTTGTAGTACATGGCGTACACTGGGACACACACAACGTATTAGCCTGCCCGATCACCTGCATGTGTATCTAGTCCACACAAGTTCAAGACCATGTAGTGGTATATGGTGTGTATAGAAGATATATTCTGTGTCCCTTATCACTCCCCCCTGGCCATGTTCCTCTCCTACATAGATAGGCCAACCGTTTCCCTTACACACCGTGTATCCTATAATACAAAAATGGATCAGATAAACAACTACATGACTGTGTAGTTTTCCTATGTCTTTGTACCATACCCAGTGTCCATGTACCTTGGTCAGGTTTTTGTACACGACCATGTAGTTTCACATGGCTATCCCAAGCCATGTCCCACGGTCACACAGTTTAGGTCACTAAATAGAGTGTAACCCTGATACACGACAGGAAGTCTCAAATGTTCATCTTACCCAAATATAAAGAGATACATGACATGTGTCACTAAATTACATGACATGTAGATGGTGATTCCTATTGAGAATCACTTGAAAAACCCGACAATTTTTCTCGGTTTTCACCAAAACATGCAGATCATTATAGAATGGATCTTTAGCAATTGTATTTGGGATATAGAACTCAAAAACAATGTGTAAACCAGGGGATCAAGACCAAACCTAAAATATTAGTACCACATTGGTGAAACTCCAAAAATTTGGATTAATAACGTTTCTCAAATCAGTATAGTTCTTGATCTGATGGAGATTTGCTTCAGAAACGGAGACCAATAGCCCATTGTATTGAGGATTAAGCATCATTTTTGTTCATCACCGAAGGGATGAGAGGAGGGGAGGATTTCATCCTCTTTGTTTCACGCACAAAAAAGTGATTTGTATAGATATTAGGATTCATAAGTTAAATTTATTTTAATTAATTAATTAATTCCACCTCATAATTCCCTATCTTCAAATATCCCCCGACTAAAACTCTTGACGTAGATGACCTTATCTCACGCCAAGGGTAAATAAAACATTCCATAATCAACCACAGTATTAAAAATTCAATTCGAGTCATATAATGGGAGTTATTTATGTTTCAAGTGAATGTGAACATGCATGAAAAAATATATTTAAATATCATTAATATCACTACACCAAGGCACCCCGGTCCCCTGATTCATACACAGACTCAATGCCCTACTCCGCGAATATTTTCATAAATATTCTAAAGTATGTTGGGTAAAAAATAGTCATTAAATTCTCCAGACCATAGGGATTTTATTCCCAAAAAGGGAAATCCTGACCATAATAGAAAAAACTGATCTCTACATTAGACTCCCACGCCATCGAGCTCACCAAGGGTTGATGTGCGGCTTACAAGAACACACATAGATGAGCCACCACGATCAAAGAACTCTTATGTCTAGATTTTAACCAAACAATATTGTGAAACAAATGGGAACATGTGTCCATATCTATGACATGTGGGAAAGAACCAAGCACCATGGTCCATCTACAGTCATGGGTTTTAGAGATACACCACCTCTCTAACCTGATGCAGACTCTAATAAAACCCCATAGTTCTCATACACCCTTGGATGGAATATTCCACAACCTCTTCAATTATTTTTCATTCAAGGATGACAAAAAACATGTGAGGGTATTAACGAACAAAACAGGGCTGCCCATGAGTAATGACTATGCATAACTAAGACCTTTATCTATAAACCTCCAGCTGCAACACATATCACCAAAACAGAACACAACCACACCCACTAGTGGCATCCCAGTGGAGCATGGATGGTAGGAAACCAACCCATACTAAATAAAAATTATAGGGTCTCACTTTTACAGTATAGACTTATTCTAAGCAAGGTTCTTCCTCTCTAAGGGCTGTCAAGAAAAAGGAGTGGAGTAGTAAAACTTCACTAGCACAACCATTCCCTTATCAAACACTATCGCATAACCTCATCATGAACACACATGTCTAAAGAAAATTTCCACTTCACATTGATTCTATCATATTTTGATGATAATGAATCCTTCCCATGGTTCTGATTGGGTCACAAAAAATGACTTGGTGGGAAAAGTGACCCCCTTCAATCATGATATCAAAGCTACATCAAACTGGACCACATACTTCTCAAGAGTGTCATGTAAAAGAAGATTCTAAACATATGTGGGTACTCATGAAAAACCATAGTCTACCAAAAAGACACTGGGTCTTCCTCGGACCTCAGTTATAATAACCAATATGAGGTTCTATCGACCCCTCGTGTCACCCTTGTTAGACCTCGAGCATAAGAGGAATGAAAAGTGTACCCAAAATAGTGTGTAATAATTTTAACTATAGATAGTATAAAGGACACAAGGTGTACCTATATTCATCCTTAGAGGTTTCAGATCAAAGGCCTTTATGACTCACAACTATCTTCTCCCAAGTACTACATCTCCCTGAGCCTGTAACTGACCACCTGGGGGTGGTGGTGGCAATACCTCTAACTACCTACCACCTTGTGATTCAATTATAGATCCTATAACTTGTCTGCCACCTCATTTTTTTCCATAATCCAAAAAATTCCTATACCAAGGTGTCACATCAACTGACTCCCTCTTAGTAGTACAGTAGGCTAGAAAAACTCTAGCGAGATTCCCCTAACCAACATAAGCATAAAAACGCCTCTCCTGTGGCTGATTTAATTTTTCAATGTTTCTCTTATTCTATAGACCCATGCGTATGTGTTTGGGAATAGTTATACCTCCTGCACCATGATTTTATTACCAGTATTCTACTATATCATGTAGACACTGCATCCTTTTGACCATTAATTTGCATCACATCCACATGTTCCTCATCCAAGAAACGTTCCACCACCAGATCTCACTCCAGAACTCCATCATAGGAGGGAATGCCCAACAGAATCACATATTCCCTGATTTCCAAAAAAAATCCCTTCTTGAAGGTCTATGATATGATGGACGGATCATAAACCATAACCAAGGAGTGTTGCGACAAGTCTATGAACCTCAACAAAAACTCTGGCACTGTCATGCAACCATGTCGAAGCTACAAAAGATCATGGATATGCACTGATCTCAATGTGGATAGGTAAAACTATTCCATAAATATTCACTCTAAATCCCCCTAATAAAGGGTCACCTCATCATGATACTATTTCACCAGACTCCACTATCTGCTGACTGAACCCTATAGAAGGTTCATATCTAGGTTCACCATCTGATCAAGAGGTGTCCTTACTAAGCAGAAAAATCGTGTGACTGCCTCTATCTAGTAAACAACAGCTTGGAGTTCTTGATCATCTTGATACCTTAGAGGTCACTACCTCTATAAATCACGTATCAAACCTTTCCTACGCACTTTTTTGGCCTCAGCAGCCAGTAAAACCTGCTGCTCAATAGGTGGCGATACTACTGACAGAACTTCGAGAGGTAACACTACGGGATCAGTTCCCTACACTAAAGCCTCATCAGGATGTGGGTTGTTATCATGATCAAGTTGTAGAATCCTATCTGGATGTCTTCAAAAAGGCATCTTGAAATAGAATAAGTATGTTCCATGGAAAATGTGTATATCTGGGGTGATGAATCAAAAGGAAATGAATAACCAAAACCCATTACTATATAATTCATGTACCATTTATTTCTTAGTGACCAATATAATTAAGTATCAAGACAAAAAATTTGGTTATTAGAGTCTTATTGAATGGAAATATTGGCCACTAAACAAAAACTAGAAGCTTTGGACTGATATCCAAACATGAAAATTCCTAACATTATCTCTATGCGACCAAAACCAAGCTCCCAACACTATGGTCCCAATGTAGAACTGACATCCTCTGATACAACTCTATAATGAACCCACCTAACAGGGTCTGGGATGAAACACTCCAAGCCTACCTCCAATTGCCAGGGGATAGAAACTAGCACCGAAAAGGCATATCACTAACATGGGAGGCATTGCCTATGTACATGTACACACACACACATCTTGAAGACCACAAAATTCTGAAATATAAAACCAAAGGCAACCAATGCATGCATACTTCTATATCCCAAAACTAGAGTGCACTTGAAGTATAGAATGTGAAAGAAGGGAAAACAATTCCCACCAAATAAAACTATAAAAGCATCAAACCTGAACAGAAGAAGGGGATCACTGTCAACTATAATTGCTGGAAATCTCCTTATCCAAACTCCACTAAACACCATATTCTATCTAGGTCACTAAGCTCTTCCTACCTCAGGCCCTCCATAGACTATGTTTAAAGGTTCTTGGTCGTCAAAAGATACAAAATATTTTTTTGGAAAAACCCATTTAGGGGTGAGTATAAAAAAACATTGTAGGCAACCCAAAAACCCTAAAAGAACTAGGGTAAAAATGAAAGGAAAAAAGTCTACTCAGCCTAGCTAGAACGAACCACAATTGAGAGAGAAACTCCATCTCTAACCATCCTTGTTAGTACTTGACAATTCAGCTAAATATACCCAAGGTGTCAAGCCAACATGTGACAACACCACAAGAACTCCAAAAAATCACAAATATATACTCATCTCAGACACCAAGTCTCATGAGGTTCCAACAACATAGCTTGCAACATGATTATATTTTTCGGCTCTAACCATAAAACAAAATGAGAAGAACACTCTAAATGGAACCCGTCTGAGATATGAACTTTATCTGGAACAACCCCACCATTCCTAATGGTATGTATGAGAGGGCGTGCTCTATCAGGAACATCTTACTAGGTCCAACTATAGTGCCCAACACTATAGGTCCTATAATCACTACCTCAAACCCATTTCAATATAAAAAAACCCAAGTGAAGAGCCCTGCCCATAACCACTACACATAGTTGAGGGAGCACTCCTCTGGACTATGCACCATGTGCATCCTCTCTAATAAGAGAGAACAGAGAGACTCAGACCTCACCACTACCTCTTAGTCAAGGGATCGTTTCTCTTAACTAACCTTTGAATCCTCTATCGCTACTTTAAGAATTGTCCCACTACTTAGTCCATCGAGGTAGGATTAAATTCTTTAAAGGTATCATTCAGATAAGGTGGAATGACTCGCTCCTCTCAATAATAACCCACAACCCAGGGACCTCCAACTCCAATGGAGGAACCACTCCCCACTACTACTCAGAGATTAGCGAGTAATACTCTATAAGGGAGGACCCTCACCCTAATCCGAAAAGGGAGTAAAACTATTGAAGGACCCACACCATAATATAATAGGTGAGTGCTACTTTGTAAATCAAGGACCCACACCCTAACCATGTAGGGGAGTACCACTCATTGGGGAGCAGACCTGCACTCAAAAAAGAAAGGTGTACTTAATCTACCCACTCGTTCACTATGGGGGACGCACTAACAGGAACGGTAGGGAAGTGTTGACACTAGGCTAGAGAGAATAGACTCTATGAGAACCACACATATTGAGGTCCCTCACCCTAGAACACAAGGAGTATAGAATCCTATAAAAGAGGACACAGGCCCTACCTAATCGGGGAGTACCCACTTTATCTATACATCATAAATGGAGGACCAGCTCCCAAAACTAAAAAGGGAGTATGACTCCACATATAGAGGACCCACTGCATATTCCTACAAGGGAGTACCAACTCTGCCTTCATGAACGTCA
This sequence comes from Viscum album, assembly GCA_963277665.1. Lineage (NCBI taxonomy): Eukaryota > Viridiplantae > Streptophyta > Magnoliopsida > Santalales > Viscaceae > Viscum > Viscum album. The sequence continues at coordinate 1,448,727,529 of OY728157.1, read as the reverse complement.
CAGTGAAACCTGCACCCTTGTACCTCAAGGGAGTAACACCCCTAGAAAAAACTACCCAACGGTAAGAAACCCACACCCATAATGTGGGAGTCCTATCTCTACATCAAAAAATAGGTAAGGAAAACCAGTTCCCTAGTATATCTGGGAAGTAAATTTTTGTGCATCGCTCTATACGAACCACACCAATCTCCAAAATCAGCTCAAGGTTTCTCCACAAGATTATTTCTCTATTGATGGAACATTGTATATCATAAGACATAATGGAGGAGACTTTCATGTTCAACATAGAAAACCAATTGGGATGGACTAATCAAAATCCTAAATCTGAGTCCAAGAGATGATGATATAAAAGGTGGAAGATCCCCGAATGATCTCATAGTAGAACACGGCGCGCATCGAGCCACACGCAACATGTGAGCCCACCCGAACACCGACCCGTGTATTGAGTCCACATGGGTTCCAACCCATGTAGGGGTAAAAAACATGTAGAGGATGTACATGTTGTGTCCCTTATCACTCATCCAATAACTATGTTTCTCTTCAACATGGACTGATCAACCATGTCCCTTACACACTGTGTATCACATACTACATGATGTGTTCGGATAAACGACAACCTACCCATGTAGTTTTACCATGTTCATGTACCAGAACCCATGTACATGTACCTTAGACTTTTGTTAGTTCATGAATATGTAGTTCCACATGGATATCCCAAGAAATGTCCCATGGTCACATGTTTTAGGGAACTACACGATGTATAATACCTACACAAGATGTGTAGTCCCAAATGATCATCTTCCATGAACAAGAAGAGCTAGACAACACATGTCACTAAAAAAAACCGTGTAGATGGTGATTCCAATCGAGTGTCACCTACAATACTTACTGATTCACCCCGGTTTACCTGGAAACCTGTAAATCTACCTAGATGGGATCTCTAGAAATTGTATTTGGGATCTAAAACCTTAAAACAATGCGTAAACAAGGGGACCCTACCCAAAAATCAAATCCTCCCACCTCTTTCAAGATGTTATAAATCTATGGATTAAGAACTATGCCCAAAAAATTTTGGTTCTCGATCTAATAAAGATTTTCTTCAGAAATGGAGACTAGCAGCACCTCATCGGGTGGATTATGCATCTGTTTTGTTCATCACCAAAGAGAGGAGATGAGAAGAAGATTTCATCCTCTTTGTCTCTAGTGTAGAAAAGTGAGGGGTATTAGTATTAGGTAATTAAATTAATTTTAATTAATTAATTAATTCCACCTCATAAAGCCCTATCTCCAAATGGCCCATGATTAGAACTCCCAACATAGACGACCTTAGGTCATACCTAGGGTTAAAATGATGTTCTGAACACAACTGTGGTCTCAGAAATATGATATGGGACTCCTAAAAAGAGTTATCTCTGTTTTATACAAAACTGCACGTGCACAAAATAAATATATTTAAATATTTTTAATATTTCTGTATCGAGGCACTCCGGGCCTCCGCTACTAAAGTTAACTCAACACCCTGCTCCAGGAATTTATTCCAACATATTCTGAAGCCTTTCAGGTCAAAACAAGAGTCATTAGAAATTCATTCCCAATAATCTAATTAAAATAGAAGTACATAATAAAAATAAGCATTTGAAGCTATGATTCTATTTAAAAAGTGTTGTTTGGGTTGGCATCGGAATACAATTGAAAATCATAAAGGTCTATTCAATTATCACCTCAAGATAAACCTCAAGAAAAAAACTACTTTTTTGATTTGGTTTGGATAAATTTGAGCTTTTCCACATCCATTTCATCCATAGAATTTTCAAAATAGGACATGAAATAATTTGGATAAATATAAAAAAAGATTCAAAATCAATTAAATTTTATGAAATAAATTACCTTTGGATATGATAAACTATTATAAATATTTCACCAATAAATCTTGGGAGAAAACTCAAGGCAATCAATCAAACACCTTTTTAGGATGATATAATAATATATATAACTATTTTGAAATATAAAAATTATCTTTTTTTAAAGTCTTTTTAACATCTTCTCCTAGTCTGTTATTTATTTGTTGTTATATTGTGGATGAATCATAATTTCAAATATTTATTTTAAATCTAACTAATCCTAAATTTTAAAACAAATAAAAATAATATGAACATATCGTAAAATATGAATCTTGTCTAATATATGGCCAATCAATAAATTTTTATTTTTAAAGCTCCCAAAAATTTATCTTCGAGTTGTGTCGAGGTAGGCCATGATAAAAGGTTGTTGTTGACATAAAAATATCCCAAATTATGTATGGTAAAAGTTTAAATTTCATTGGTTGATATTTATACTCTACCATTCAAGGGAGAATTAATTTACAAAGGATATTATTATTTTAATAATAGTGAATTTCAGGTATTATTATTTACTGGAAAAAGGGTTTAATTTTAAACCCAATTGTTGATGTTAGTCCAAATAGGTGGAAATGAGAAATATGGATGGCTATTCTCAAACTTATATAAGGTAACTTTAAATGCACTTGTGAAATATTAATCTTTTATGAGTCCTAAAAAAATTTCTAGGATAGAAGTGACTTTATTCATATGGGTAGGTTCATGTTAAAGGTGGTATTTATCACATTGTATAGGGTATTTTTTTTAAAAGAGGGGTTTTTAATAGTAGCATAACATTTATTAAAATGATATATTCTATAAATTTTATTATAGTTAAAAATAATATACTGAAATCAAATCATATAATAAATTCATAATATTAATTAATTATTCTCTCTATATTAATAATAAAATAATATGAGTATATAACACATCAATAATATAATTTATTAATTAATACACACAAAATTAATTAATACATTTAATTAATAATTCCTTGTAATTATTCAAAAATATGATAATAATGTCCATTGAACCAATAATTATTTTCATAATTGGATGTACAATGTTGATGATAGTGTAAATATGAGGATGAATACAAAAAAAACTACATAATGTTATTGAAAAAAGAATATATTTATTTGAATTAAGGAATAACAATATCAAGAATTTTAAATTTTCATTATAATATTGATATATGTATAATATATGTGAGAATATAATCAATATTATAAATCATCTATGATTTATATGAAATATTCAATTAATAGAATTGATGAAATGGTATATGTATTGATAATTTAATGTCCACAGGGATATCTGTATGAGATAATGGATTTGATGGGAATCAAAACCCTTATAAATTTTTACATTCATTGTAATCATATATTTTCTTGAAAATAAATATTATATATGATAAATATAATGGAATATTATTTAAAATATACTTAAAAACCCTGTGAAACAAAATGAATCCCAAATAATTAAATTTAATATAATGTTTTAAGATGTCTCAGTAAAAATCTAATTATGATAACACATTGGGAGAAACCAGATGAATATGAATTTTGTAAAAAATCAAAGTTCTCATCGATTAAATCGTGTTATAAATTTTTGAGAATTCATATCACTTATTCATGATTAAATATTCGAAAAAATTATAATTATTTTGTGAATAAATTTGAATGATTTTCATAAGATCGCAATCTCTAGATATCAATCAAAATATTCTTATAAATGTTATGGGAATATATGAATTTTAATGTGACATATTTTTCCCTATCACCTGGTATATAAACTTCCTTAAAGATTACCATACCGGTCGTGTTACCTTAATTAAACATATTGGGAACAAAATTATTTATTATCAGTTTATAATTCTTTCAAATATAAAGAATAATTTACCTTAACCAATCATATTCTTGATAAGACTCTTAAATTGAAATTAAATTAACAATATTTAATTAAGTCATAGAAATGGTTTGTTTGAGAGAATTCCATGAAATATTTAAACCACCATATATGTATTGAGATAAAATTTTGTAACCATGTTTATATTGATAAGAAAAATAACATCAATCAGAATTATTAACCAATATGAGTTCAGTGTTTTATAATCAGTAATCATTTATACTATTTAAATATTAATTAGGAGGGAAGACCATTACCGTTAATCATTTTTTTATAATACGACCTCATTATTACTTAAAAGGTATGTATGAAAATTTATGTAGGTACACTTATTTGAAAAAATGTGAATTTATATTGTATACTTTAGGGGAAAATATGTTACCCATTATCCCCTAGATTCTATAATATATGATTCTTGGATGTAAGATATTTAATTATTCATTAAGGCAATTTTAATAAATAAATAAAATATTTATAAAAATTATGATTTAAAAGTCTTATTTTTCAATTTAATATATAAGGATATTTGTTATATTTTGAATAAATATAATAATTTATGAAAATTCCTTAATTTTTACATACCAAGAAATAATGATATTAATTTAAAATTTTAATATTAATGAATATATATTAAAATGGTCATATATGATACATCTTACTTAGTTTTAAAAAAATTATATAGGTGAATATTTCATAATTTAGAACAATGGGAAGATTAAATCAATTTTATACTCTTAAATTCTGCACATTTAATGCATTCATAAGAAATAGCATGGAAGAGAAAATTTATGCAGAGTGTGGAAAAATCATTATTGTCTAAGGATATTGGTAATGAAGGGTTTTCTTCCCCATGTTTTATACGGATACTTTTTGGAATACCTGATTCAGTCATTTAGGTGTTAATATTTTTTTTCTATGTTTCAAAAATCTATACAATTATTTGTAATAAAAAATTATACCAATTTTAAAACACATAATAAATTAATGAAATCAATTAACCATTGACCCTAAAATTATAACAAAAATTTTACTCATCTATAACATATTAATACTATCATTTAATCACAAACACACACTCACACACACATCTTTAATTAATTGTAAATGAGTTGTTGTTAATAATATTTTAATCAGTACTATTGTAAAACATGATAAACAAAACTATCTGAAATTGTGAGGAATTATAATATATGACGTGTGATATTAATCATAAATTAAATTTAAATGTGATGGGGAATGAAATGACCCAAAAAAACACCATTGTTGAAGGGGCCAGAGACATAAGAATTGGGGAATGAATATTTTGAATAAAATTGCAAATTCATGTCATAATTTATATATATATATATATATATGTTTATATAAATATACATTTCAGTTTACATAAATATATATTAATAAATTGACATACATACATACCTAAAGATACAAACACACATGCATATATACAACTACAACTAAATAATATATTAAATATTCCAGATCAATCCATATTTCAAAAAAATATCAATTTCGTATATTAAGAGGATGATCATAAGGAATGTTGAGTTTCTTTATTAAGAGTAAATTTTAAAAAATAAATATAATTAATGTGTATAAATATATAAAGTTAACCAAATTCATATAGTAGTTAGGCCAAAACACTTTCATGAGTACTTATATCTCATATCCTCAAGGCCATGATGGTTCATGGAGCCAAATTTATTTACATATATCCAAAAAACCCCTTAAAATAGAGAGACAAATTATTTTTAATGTTTATATAAAGAAAAACAATAATAATGACTTTTATTACTATGGTCAACCATGTAAAATACAAAATAATAATGATTGTATTGAAAACCCCATTGTAACTCACACACAATACTAACAAAAATTCAAGAGTTTATGATAAGTGAACTGATTGAAAATATAATAAGAGTGAGAGACATAAGTAGATATAGGGAGTTCATAAAAATTGATAAGAATATCTCAATAGTTTGTTACAATGGTACATTTTTCTTTTTATGTTATCATAAATACATATTTGTAGTCTCCTATCATTCATTTAATTCTTTGGAGATGTTGGGGACTGAATGACATTAGAATTGACATACAAAAATTAGGAGACAAGAAATTACTATAATTGACTTCATGGTCATTTTCATAAGATTTTTAGTGTCCTTTAAATAAACATCTGATGTAAACAATAAAAATATATATAGTTTTAAAACCCTATTAACCTCATAGTACGTGTCATTAGACTTTGATAAGGCCAAAAAAACATTGACGGTGTCCCATTGAGAGTTTATTTGTATAGATAATATCATAATTCTACTATTTCTCCAACCATTCTTTAAGTGGGATCCCACAAATTAAATGGAAATGTCTTATGTTCAAGACATGGGGGTTGTTCAAGGGATGACATTGAATTAAGGTTTCCTGTTGCTAAGGATGGAATCTCTGGTATCATCTCATTTTATTTTAATAAATCATCCAAAAAGTCAAATTTTACCTCATCCTATAACATGAGATTAGGGTTTTAAGGTAATTGGATATTAGAATTTTCAAATGATGAATGTTCTCCTAATGATAAGAAGTTAAGTAGCATACCTGAATCTTCAATTTGTTCTATAGCTTCTTTATGGGAGATCGCATAATGTGAGTGATTACTGGATAGATGTTTCATTACATAAAGAATGTTGAAGTTTATTGTACTATCTCCATGTTCCATTGTGAGTGTTCCTTCATTGACATTGATGATAGTACCTACTGTTTTTAGGAAGGGTATCTCTAGGATGATGGGAGAGTGGCCTGGTACTCTATCTTATTCCATGGTAAGGACATAAAAGTCTTCTTGAAAGATTAATCCACTCACTCCAATGAGTACATATTCTACAACTCCAGCTAGGAAAACAGTGGATCTGTTTGCTAATTGGACCACCACTCGAGTTTGTTTATTTCTTTGATCTACAAGGATGAAAATATTGAGGGAGACATAACATTTATTGAAGCTCCAAGATCACATAATGCATTAGTAAAATTTAACGACCCAATGGTGCAAGGAATAGAGAATGTCCCTGGATCTTGACATTTTTTTGTTATTATTGGTGTGATTAGTGCTGAGAGGCTTCTTCCTAAGATGTATCTCTCATTTCCATCTAGTCACCTTCTTTTTGTGCATAGATCCTTCAGAAACATTTCATACTTAGGGATTTGTCAGATTGCATATAGTAGTGGGATATTTATCTCATATTTCTGAACGGTTTCTTGAATTTCTCATCGAATTCAATCTTCTTAAACCTTCTTTAACTGAAATAATACAGATGGGAATGGGGCATGGATATCATTTTTCTCCATTTGTTGTTTTTGCAATGGTTTTTCTGGTCTTTCCATCCTAAAACTAATTCTTTGTTCTTTGTTGTTTTGGTCCACTTCTTTTGGATGGATGGGTTGTACATCATTAAGTTTCTTAGAATCATGATCCTCACTTTGTTCAGGTGACATGAGCACTTTTACACTTCGGGTTGTAATGATTCTCATGCTTTCCTTGGGATTTGGAACTGTTGTGATGAGAGTTTACCTTGATTTTTGGTCAGAATATCCATAAGGCTGTCAAATATATTATCTAAATTTTTTACTGTCTTCTTTAGATCATAAATCTCTATTTCTTGGTGGTTCTTATGAGAACTTGTTGAAGGTTGTTCATATGCTTTTTGCTGGTATGACTGTTTATAGGGTTGTTGGAATGGTGGAGGATTCTGGTATTGCTGCTGTTGGAATGGAGGTTGATTTTTGGTTTTTATTTTGAAATGGAGGCCTATCCTGGTTATATCAGAATCCATATCCTTGTTGGGGTTGACATGGTTGATTTGACTAGAATTTCCATTCTTGATAGGCAACAACAGAACTTTCAGTCCCCTGTACTTCTGGACATTGATCAGTGTAATGATAACTAGAAGAGCATAAACCACATACCGGATTCGGGCCTTATTGTTCCTTCACTTTGTTCACAGCAAGTTGTCTAATCACACTAGTAATTTCCTTAAGTGTTGCTTCATGTAAGGGTGAGGATGAATCAGAAGTTCTTTCATCATGGATACCTCTAATGCTTGTACCTCTAGTTCTGAATTGATGTGAGTTATGTGAAATCTTCTCAATCAGGCCTCTGACATCTACTGGTGACTTGTCAATCAAGGCTCCTCCAGATGAGGTGTCTAGTAATTTCAGATCATTTTCGAGCAATACATGGTAGACGAAAACAAGAAATTGGTACTATTCCATTTCTTTGTGTGGGAAACTTGCACATAGTTTCATGAAACGTTCCCAGTATTCATAGAGAGTCTCTCCAGTTGAATGATGTATGACATAAATCTCCTTTTTTACTGATGTGCTCCTGGATGTAGGGAAGAAGCTCTAAAAAATCTTCTTTTTAGATCTTCCCAATCATTTATCTCCCCTGTTTGTAGATTTTACATCCATTCTTTTGCTTCTCCATTAAGTGAGAAGGATAATTCCCTCCACTTTACCTGCTCTTCTATGACTCCTCGGGGTTTGAAGCTGGAGCAGACATAGGTGAACTCTTGGATGTGTCGATTTGGGTCTTTACCTACAAGACCATGAAATTTTCGTAGCACTTGAATCATATTAATGCTTAGTTCAAAATCATTTTCTATGTCAGGGATAGTGAGTTGGTTATTTTAATTAGAAAATTGAGGTGTGCAAAGATCACATAGAGTTTGATTGTGATTATCAGCCATTATTGTAGGTTCAGAGTGATCAATAGAAGTTTCACTAGAGTCCATGAGGTGTATTTCTTCAAACTCTCTTTGAAATTTTTTTATTCTAAATTGGGTTATTGTACGATCTATTTTATGATCAAATTCAATTAAATGGTTTTTTGAACTACGTGTCATTCAAGAATTTTTTTTTAGTTTTTTGTGTTTTGAGGCACTTCCTCCCCGACAATGACACCATGTTTGATTCACACCTGTCTTGGGGTGTAAAAAAAGAAAGTATTTAAAAATTTAAAATATAATATAGTGTTTAACCTAGGTTTTCTCTCGATGAGGAGTGCACACAAAACAATTTTTCTCTTTTTATTTAGAGAAAATGTTCGGTGTTTTTGAAATTGTTTGGTTTTAAAATGCAAGAGAGAAATGAAAAAAGGAAGAAATTGAGAAAAAGATTCCAGAAAAAAATAGAATAATTTGATTTAAAAACTATTTTATGAGATGGGTGATCAAGTTGGGTTCAGTTTTATAATAACAATGCTATCCTTGTTGCATTTTATTCAATCCTCTTCTGCTAAGTTGATTTAAGTGAGATTCAACAATTAGTTTCAACTGACTTCTTTGGTTATATGGTTATGATAAGAATAGAATTTAACAAAATTATAGTTTGGTATAATATCATTTTGGTATGTGATAGAGTTGTAGTGAATAACCCCAATTATATTAGACAATTCCCAATCAGGTATTGTTTATCCTAAATAATCATGAATACTCACCACCTATCCCACACGTACAAGTGATCTCCAAGTACATCACTACTAAGACCTGATCTTATTCTATCGAATATAGACCAGAACCTAATGGGGACAAAAAAATATTCATTTATCAAAGAAATAATAACAACAGAATATAAAATTGAATACGATCGCATAAGATAATAAATTCTGTTTTTAGAATTTGAAAACAACTTCGTAGAAGAGATAGAGTTTTTATTCAATAAAATGTAAGAACTCAAAGAATTATAAATATAAAACCTTAACTCCCCCAATAACCTCATATTTTTACCCCACCATGTTAAGGGTAATTGAGGTGAAAGGGGAAGAATAAGACATTATAGAACTTGAAGAACAAAAGAGAGAAATGAAGAACTCCAAAATAAATCCTCCAGATTATGTCTTCCAGAATATCGCTTCAGTTCTTCCCTTTCCAGGCCAAATGTGGCCTAGATCCTTTCTTATAAAATGTTGGTAATAGAGTTGGCCCTCTACCCTCAAAATATCAGAGCCCTTGGAGCCATGTCAAGGAAGTTATGGCTGCCTAAATTGAAATACTTTTTCTGGCCGCCAAACACTATTCCACCAACCCTTCTTTGACCATTGAATTGGAGGCCTTAATGAATGAATTTATTCCTGATATTTTGTGATCCTATGAAATTTCTAGTAACCTTTCGAACCCACCTACAAACACTACATTTGGAGGCCGGTGGTCCAGGATATACTTCATTGAATATGTCATAGTCCATTATGCTGTCCAGAAAAACATTTCACATTGATAGAAATTGTATGACATGTAGAAATTCGAATTGGATCTTGTCATAGAAGACAATTATATAGACACAAAAAATATACAACCTAATAAAACAATCCCTCAATTTGGTTGACAATATTAAAAGCTATGCCCGAAATACATAAGGTTCAGAAAACTATAAATTTCTATATTTGACCAATTTTGACATTTATGCTCAAAAAACATACCAAAAATAAAAAAATGATATAAATAAGCTGAAATTAATTAATTGGTAGAAATTAAATCATTTAAAAACATATTAATTTTTATGAAAATATTATCTCTGTCAAATACCTATATAAGTTCAATTTAATTCTTTGTAGTCATTTTATAATAAAATTAGATGTATAAAAATTTATGTAACTTTTTAACGTCTTTTACCCACCTTCTTGGCATATTTGAATATTTGCATAAAACCTAATTTTAATGATTCTATAAATTGAATTTAAACAATCTTAGAGACACAGCAGACATCATTAAGTGAAATGTGTTTCAATGGGATGAAAGTAATTTTTGATGTATAATAACTTTTGAATATTATTTACCACGGTTAAAAGTAAACAAAGTAATTAATGGTAAAAATGATATTATAATTACCAAAACACATGTCCTAATTATATTGGATAAGTGTATATAGATTAAAATAAACCTTATGAACAAAATATTATCCTTTATTTCCATTTTTATTAGATTATGACATTTATTATTATTTTATTTAAAGAAGAGATAAATGTGTTAAATTCAGTGTTTAATTACGAAACAATTTTTAATATATGGTTATACATAAGATAAATTCGACTATGAATATTAATTATAAAGATAAAATTATTTCCTATATCATGGTATTTTATTTATAATTTTTAGACAATAAATAATTAAATTTATTTATGACACAATGATGATACAGTAAATAACTTTTTAATGAAAGATTAAAATAATTGATATTATAAATATCAAAATAAATCTAAATCGGGAATTTTGATTCCATAAACTAATTTTATTGGTGAATATGGGATTTTAGGTTTTATTCAATGTTTCTGGTTAGAAGTAATATATTTGCAATGACTTTAACAAAAACCAAATACTAAATAGTGTCAAAATTGAAATAGATGAGATTTTAAAACAAATACTATTTTATTAAATGATAAAATACTCCTAAATATATAAAGTTTTGAAAAAGGAGTTAGATAAGATTAGATATTTCAATAATGAACCACTTGCGGTTCTCTTTCAATTTTATAGTATGTTTATTAACCATTTATTTTAATAATACAAGACGACATGGTAAAAGTTTAACTATTTAACTAAGATTTAAATTTAAAAGATTGGGTTAACATGATGACCTGAACTTGTCAAAAACCTATTAGTTGAGAGGATTTAGACTCATACCCACCTTAGATTAGAAATAAATATATTTTGAACCATTATAAACCAAAAATGATTTTATAATAAAATAATATTTCAAACTTTTCCAAAAGTGACCATCACCTCTCTTATAAAAGGGTACTTCCCCTTCTATCAAAATCACACCTCCAAATCCATTTGGCACGGCCAAAACCTACCCAAATCTCTTCCAAAATTCCCCCACTTCATCCCTGAAGAATTACCTTAAGCAAAAAGCCATACTATTGAGACCTTTTGTTCAAATCAAAAGGAATCACCCAAAGAAGAGGTAATTATTTTATCTCCTCATTCAATGTTCTTTTATTTTTCCACATTCTCTTTCTTTGTTATTTCAATACCAAAACTAATGACTCAATTACCTTAAAAATTCTGTGATTTTATTATAAATATGGTAAAACCATAATCATTATTCTATCCATCCTATGAATGATACTATCACCATGTGTGTGTACGTGCGACTTATCATCTTCATGTTGTGGTGTAATTTGTTATTCAACAATTTGTTATTTGGACGGATATAATGATGAGTAAAATATATATAAATAAGGGAAATAAAATGAAATTTTTTCTTTACAATTAATATACCATCCAATTACACACCTTTGAATCATTTAGGAGATGATATTGTCGCTCGTGTGTATGTACAACTTACCGTCTCCACGACGCGATTATATTCATTTCCATATTTACCATTCAATGATTTTTATTAAAATTTATATTATTAATAAGTATTTAATATATGACATAATAATGCTACTAGGTTATATATATATATGTATTTACATACATATATCTTATTCAGTTACTTCTGTTCAATACGATATAAAAAGGAAAATAGCGTTCATACATACGTACGGCCTACCATCTCATTAAATGGTGTTTTCCATTCCATATAGGTATCTATTATACATATTTATATTCTAAATATATAGATTATACAAATCATGTTTTATATTATATAAGTATTTAAATAATTATCTAAATGATATGATCAAGAATAACAAGTTAAAACACGTGCGATAATGATAACAATTATTACCTGAAATGACCGTTTTACAAAGAAATCATTATTAAATGGGTAGTATAAAGTCATAAATGAATCATGTATTATATAATAAATTTTAATATGGTTCTATTATAATTTAATAACATACTATTTTCATTTTACCAGAGTTTAAACGTACCCCCGACCAATGTAAAGTGCAAGGTAAGGGTTTATGCCTCAATCTCATTATTATCTGAGATTGTTTATGTATAAGTATATTCTGAGACATATTTATTATCCATGTCCATGTTTCATAAAATTCATTTCGAAAATATTATTTTATGTTACTATGTAACAAAAACATCATTTTAAATGTTTTAAATATTTATTCTTCTAAATAATTCTCATTAATGTCCATGTTTTCAAAATGGTTATAAGGATTTATTTATATGGACATGATTGTTTAAAAATGTTAATTACTTTCAAAAGTTTCAAAGTGGTATAGGAAAAATTGATTCAGAAATCTCTTTTAAATGAATTCCTTTATAAATGTGTGACTATTAAATAATTTCACAAAAAGATTTATTTCTCTCAAATAGTTTTTCTGGTCATTTTTAACAATTCCAGCATCCTTTACTAGATTTTATTCTTGATTAAGGATGATTTATTATAATACAGTCCTCCATATTGTATTTAATGGGTTATGATATGTTTTAATGTGGATGTACTATTTTTATACCCTTCATTTTTTATAGTTGAATTGTTGACATTTCTTATGCTAGTTTTATACGAATGTTTACGTTATGTTTCAACATTTTCATATGAGGAATGCAGTGGACTTAGTAATTGATGAGTGGGGCCCACTATAAACCCTTGATTATCAGCAGGTCTCATGAGAGAAACTACTATCTTGGCATAAGGCCTTGACAAAAATTTTATTTTAGTCTTAGTACGAGGCCTTTAGTATGTAGCAATGATGTCCGATGTTAGGCATTCCCTCATTATGAAATTACCTATTACATCTGATTATTCAACTAGTAGAATATCCATGTTCTTGTTTATATGGTAATTTTTGATTTATTTTATCTATATTATGTTCATGTTTTTGTTTAAAAGGTTTTTTTTATAACACATGTTTCCTTAAAAGATTATAGCTTCTGCTATGTTATTTGCCCATACTGAGCATCTGAGCTCACCCCTTTCTTATATTTCATTTTCCCAGAATTCCAAGAAGTGTAATATGATTGATATTTAGTGTTATGGAAAGTTAATAATGGTGTTCTCAAAGGATTATTTATGTTGTGTTTTTTTTATAAAGTGTAATATAACATTCATGAATATAATCTATTTTCCAAGACTGCTCAACTGATTGGTCCTTCGGGACATGATTTATTGTAATCAAACAAATGTCTTAAAATAATGAACCGAATTCGGGCTTCTGGGGTTAGGGCATTACATTTTTGATCGATACTTTTTAAACAAGCATCGACGCTTTTGGATTTTGTGCTTTGTCAATTTCTATATGAAGTTATCGGCAACATATTAAAATATAAATATCTCTATCATACCCTATGAACATAGCCATAACTGTTTTGAGTGTTTTGTTTCTTATAGAATATCGTTACCATTTCATATTGCAGTGATCACATTTATAGCCAATCTAATCATTAATTTTTCCTGACACGTTGAAATAATGTATACATTTAGTTTAGAACTATAAATAAGTGTCTTAGTGGACTTTTTCTACACTGCGTATCCTTTTTGTATTCTTCTAGATTCATGCTCGGTGTTGTTTCTCTTAGAGAGAAGTGAATGTTAGAGGTAGTGTTTGAGTCTTTGCTGAAAGAATTAAGTTACTCTGAAAAGTGGAAGTCTCTACATATAAATCGTAAGGGCTTATTATTTTTCAAATAAATTCTGTGCATTTTCTATTTATATTTTCATAAGAAAGATTATATATATTTTAATCATTTTATGGTTTTTAATTTATGTTTGTTATTGTTCATATAATTCAAAATTCAAAAATGATATTATAATATTGTTTAAAATTTCTTCTTCCTTATGTTCATAAATTCTTATTTGGTAAAGGAAATTATTTTTTTATTTGATATGTTAGGATAAAATGTTATTTGATTTCATTGTTGAAATTTTTCTTCAAATTAAGAGCCTATTGTGATGTTATAATTTAATTTTTAAAGGATATTTATTTTCAAACAACTGTTTATGTATGTAATTCTTTAGATTACATTCAATATACATTAATGAAATATTTTTCATACCTCATAATTTATTTAAATATCATGTAGGAATTATTTTAATGGATTATGAAATACCAACATGCACATATAAGTATATTTATCCAACTAAGTATGAAAAATTTCATTATAATTAATATATGTGTATATATGTGTTTAATCCATGAAATAATTGGATTTCATAATTAATTCTACTAGAGAATATTTTTTATTTATCGACATTTTTCTCAACCATATATTGAAATTATGATTAATGAGTGTTGTTTGTTCCATATCAATATGCACATATATATATGGATGAAATGGTGACTTTTTTGTCAATTTATCCTCATGTTTCAAAAAACACACCTAGCATACCACAACGTTTTATCAACATTATGGTAATCACATTTACACATATACATGGTCATGCATTGTGCATTTCCTCGACACCCATTGCATTTATAATAAGTTCATGTTTTAATTTAAAATTTTAAGGATTAGTCCCGAAATAAAAAAATACATGTATATCATAGAAATTGTTTTAAATGTTTCCTTTGAAATTTTATGTATGGAAATTTATTAATTATGACGGTTAAATTAGGAAAATTTAATTGCTCATATGAGCATCAAAGGTGACTCGTGAAAGAAAGAATGATTGTATTCAAACTCTAGTGGATAAAAGTTTTGGTCGTAACTAGACATGAAAATGATGAAATGGAAATTATATATATATATATATGTATATATATATGTGGGTGTGTTTATATACATTCTTAGAGAGATATATATATACATATATGTATATGTGTATATTTAGGACTATTTATTTTAATACATTGACGTATTTGAAATTAAAATCACTAGTGACAAACACTCATATATATATATATTTGCGTGTGTGTGTGTGTGTGTGAAGTAAGATTTAAACGTTTTCAAAAAATCCAGACACTTGTTCTTTGTAAAAATAGATGTTCATTGGGAGTGAACTCAACCTTCACTATGTGTGCATGCCCAAGACAAACTTCAACGAATTGGATTGCCTAAAAATAATGTTTTGTTTTCATGACGTTTGGTTAATATTTTCAATAGAAAATCACTCGATTAGTTTTAAAGAGATTTTAATGTATTACTATCTTCAAAACGAAGATGTATTTATTAAAGTGTAAATATGTTAGTATTTTAACAATATTTTTTTTGATTCTCAAAAATAATTTCAATATTATTTAACCAAAAGTTATTTTCAAAAGATTTATTTCATAAAAAGTAAATCAACGGTTTTACAACCCCTTATTGGGAAATTAAATGCTCACACTTTGTTCTAAAATGATTTTTTATAGGTATAATAGAAGTTTATTTAATGATTTATTCACTTTCGGAGTTAGTGCACGGAAGTGTAGTGGACATCTTTTTTCATTCCACCCGGATAAAACGGGAAATGTACTCTAATTTCTCCAGAACCTAGACTGGTAAAAGGACCTCAATTGTATAATGTGTTGTGTAATTGTTTAGTTAATTTTTTTAAAAAAATTACACATCATTTTTCAAATGTCGTGTCTAGAAGAGTTGGCTCGAGCAATTATATTCAGAGCTTAGAACCCCAACCAGTGGAAGAAACAACTAGGTTACACAATTAGTAAAAACTACAGAACCCATTTTGAATGAACTGTGTGAGGAGTTTCAGATCTCAGTTGTGTGCCACACAATTTTCCTAACTATGTGACCTAGGCTACATGATCATTATGAAAATCAATAATTTTATTAGTAATGGGGAAATTCCATGTTAGCACATGGTTTTTTATCTATTCCTTATGACTGTGTCAAGGGGGGTATTAAGATAGTTCATGGCACACTGTTGGAACACGATTTGGAAAACCGTCTGTTCAAACTGTGTAACCCCTTATTTTTTGGAGAAATTATCATTTTACCCTTAAATTCTTATAAACATAATCCATATTCCTTCTGCCTCCATCACATAGAAATTTTCCTCCTTCACATTAATGCTCCTTCTACCATCAATTTGGGTTCATTGATAAATCTTCTATAAATAGTATGATTCGAACACCATTGGTCTCATTGGATATCCACTTGTAAGTGATTCACACCTTAGGCACCTTTATCCTTTGAATTTATATCAGGGGTGCTATTTTATTTTATGATGTTATGCCCTATTTTCAGTGAGTTAATGTATTTTTTCATTTCATACTGATTTGGACCAAACCAGGGGCCAATATTGGTTATGTTATCTTTTCCATGAACATGGTAGGTGGTCTAGTAATTATCACTCATATCCAAGATGAATTATATTACCTGTTGTGTAACACACATCGTGTTCACCATTACATACCCCTAAATTGAATCTACCTTACATTTGGTTTCTTTTCTAGAACATATTGACACTATTAGATCCCAAGAGACATTATAAGTCATCAACCTCAATGTGTTCCACCCCTATTGGTTGTGACCATTATATTCCTTTCAAATTTAGTGGTTACATAACCAAAACACCAGTCTGTGTGTTTTCTAACTCTATGGTGGTATCATAAATGATAATGGATAATTATAGCAGTGTAACATGGTTATCAAACTAATAAATTTATGTTAAATTAAAGGGGGAGTTAGTGGTATGTCAATATCACTTTCTTAAATTGAATAGTGATTACATCCTAGTAAACAGATAATGTTAATGAACTACGAATAATCTATTGTCTCTTACTAAGACTCAGATTACTTATTTTTTTATATATTGGCATGAAACCCCGTATAATTTTGTCATGAATTGGTAATGGGGACACGTAAAGTTATGATATACATATATGATGACCCTACCTTTTTGAGATACAGGAATTGTGTCCCAATATTCGGCTAAAGGAATGGTGTCCCCATGTTGTGACACTTGGGCCTGGAAACCCTTATGAATTATGTTGAATGGCAATGGAGATTCTTATAGTTTCTAAAAAATGGGCATAAAGACAATTACTAATTATGATTTGGGCATAGTGACCATACTATTATGATTTAGGATTGGAGATCCTATTATTATTATTCGATCATGGTGACCCTACATTTATGATTTAAGAATAGTGACCCTACTATTATGATATAGACATGGCATCCCATATTATTCTGATATATGGTTTTGTGCCACATATTCATGTAATATCAGGCATAGAATCTCTTGACACTTGGGGGAATCATGCTAAAACTCCTGGATTCCAATGATACACCATAGGTCCGGTCTAGTATCAGCATCCATATATATGGTTATCGACATCCCCACGTATACATACCATATATTTGTATACATATGGTTAGTTATTCGGTGATTATACGACATGGGATGAAGCAGGTAGTGTCATCCGGATATCTTTAAGGATATAGATTTGTCCCTTTATAGATTTTATTACTTATTTCAATTACATATATACATTGCTCATATTATATGCATTGACTAGATATTTATAGGCACTATTGGTGGTGGTCTACAGAGTTTACCTCACACCCTATCCAGGTTGCCGATGATTCTGAAGATGATTTTGTGTATGTATGATGGGATAGGGGAAATTAACTATTATTCATAGTTTATTGATTATAGGATGTTAATGGGGAAGTACAACACTGATCTATGGCTCATGATTATATTGGATATAAAATTTTTGGTATTTTTGATATGTTTTTACTTGTATTGTATTTAATTCTCGATACCATTCCATTCAGTTTCCCTTTGATAGATACATACAAATACAACATTCTATATGTGATACTAGATATTATACTTGATTTATTGTTTATTTAGTAGGTAATATGGATGTTTACCTTCATATGTCAATTATTTTTTATTCTTCAACTATTAATATCTTTATTTAACCATTATAATACTCTGAGAATAAGGGTATACTATCCCAAACATACCACATTGGACCCTCACTGCCAGTCAGTATCCTTTCTCTTATGTGGATGCATGATTTGGGCCATGTTTCCTACTAGATTGGGGCACCGTTTAGTTGCATTGGGGTTGCGTTGTCACAAAGTGTATCGAAGAATCTTTTTTTTTCATAATCATTTGGGAATAATAAACATAAGATTAGGAATGGGACAGAGTTTGGAAATCATGTATTCATGGGTGTAACAAACCCACATACAAGTGGAAACCAAATTACCAAGGAACGAGACATCAATTTATAGTCGATTCCTAAAAAAATTGATTTTATTCAACTATTGGGTGACACACATGATGTGTGATGATTAATATTTTAATTGGGAATTATATATTATCCATGGTATGATACAGAAATGAATCAATGATCACGATTCATTTTATGAAACTTAAATGATTTATATGTTATGCATTATTCCATTACATTTTTATTTATAGCGTGCATTTACTATATAATTTATTGGTTCCCTTATTTATATGACCCTAAAATTGTGATAAAATTTTATTCAAGGATTTGATAAGTGAGGGGTCATGATAAAATAGAATTGAAACATAAATTTAAATGGTGTATTTAGCCTTATAAACTTGGTCAAGTGATCTATATAGATCAACATTTAATGATAATTGTTATATAAATGAGAATGAATTTATATGAAATGGGATTCTAAAATTAAATCCCCACAACTAAGTAAGGATAAAAATTGAAATTTAATGTGTTTTCTCATATATAAAGTGAAATTTACACTATGAATACCAATACCCTAAACATATAATACTAAACTGACCCATACCCATCCTTTGTAGGGGAAGCAGGTAGTTTCTTTCATGGTGTTCATTATCATTCCTATCTCCCAATCCTGTTTTTGGAGTAGGTATATGGGTGTGGATTTTATATTGGAAGACTTGTACATATAATATTTATATATCTATTATGTTATTATTGTTAAATTGTATAAGAGGGATCAATTTGGTATTTGTACAGTTATGCCTCGATGACATCCTCTAGTCCCATTCTGGGAGGATGGTGACGACCGTGCTTGGGAGGTGGTGGTCCCTTAGCCACCAGTGACACCTCAGGTAGTGCCACCTATAGTGTCACCTATTATCCTTGATGTGGGAAATTATATGTGGTTTGAATGGTATTTTTTGTGGCATACAGAGACTATACAAGGATCTCTAATGCCTACCCCATTAATGGGAGAGTTGAAATGGGAATTTCAATAACAATCTTCACATACAATTTCAAGGGATGGAGCCCCCAGGCTATACAGAAATGGTTGCAGATATCCTTATCTATATTGAAGAAACATGTGACACCTCCTAAGAGGAATGTTAAGCTCACTATGTATATGCTTTGTGGATCCTCAAAAAATTTGTGGGATATTCTGAAATAGGTAGATATGTATCAGGAAGTTATTTGGAGAGATTTACAATCTAGATTTTATGAAAAAATCATCCCTAAGACAAAAAGGGATGATCAATCTATGAATCTTGTAAAAATGTAGTGGGGTTCACTGCCCATTATGAACAACTCAACTAATTTAACAGATCTTCAAAGCATTTAAACTATATAAAATATTCGGGATCTAGAAAAAGTGAGATGATTTTTGGATGGGTTTATGAATTACATTTGATCACAAGTGAATGATTTATAGTTAAATACAATGTATGATATATTGAAACATGATCTCATCCTTGAGAAAAACAATAGAGCAGTTAACGAGGTTGGACAAGGTGGTTTAGAATAGTGATAGGGATGTGGTTTGACTAGCAGTCTAAAGAGACAGTTTGATGTTATACATTTTTGCAGCAATAGCCAGTGGACACCCAATGCTAGTTACGTGGGTTGTAACCAATGTGGGAATTCTGGTTGTAAGAATCCCTAGTTTTCTAGAGACCCTATTGAGTGCTATGTGCAACGCCCCAAGATTTTATGAAAAATATCCATTTAATTTCATTAATTTCTTGTGTTGTATGCTACACCACGATTACCTTGCGCTATACGCAACACCGTATTAGCTTGCAGTATATGCAACACTATTCTTGGATCGTGTTACACACAATTTTGATAATAGTAATTCTACAAAACATTGAGTATATATATATATATATATATTCAATGTATAAATGAAATATTTTTGGATTCTATTATATGAAAAAACAAAGGATTCTTTCACAACACGCAACCCTGACTTGGCTTGCATTACACGCAATCGCGACCTTCCTCAATAGCGTGTGTTGTACGCAATACCAGGTTTTACTAAACAACCATATATTATTATAATATTATTATGAACCAGCCATTATGAATAGTATTAACTAAATTTTGAATTTTATAGCATTATTATTCATCTTACACATTTTCTATAACCTGGTATAAGAACAAAACAAATTTTTCGGGTAAAATAAGTATTTTTCAAAAAATGCAGTTTTGCCACCTTTTGATGGCGCACCAACTTTAAATCTAGTTTTTGAAATGTTTATAAGTTCAATTTCACAAAATAAAATTCTTCTTTGGAATCATGAATTAAAAATTTACTTTGGATAAATTTTTCATATTATTCTGGTAACTTTCATATTTTGATGAATAGTAAAAACACGCTATATTTTAATTAAAAACAACTTTTTTCATCGCAATAATTTATATGGTTAAATTATAATATTGAATGGTTTTAAAGTATAAATAGAATATATTCTTACCATTTATTATAATTTATGTCATTAGCATTGATTTTACATTAAATTCGTAGGTTAAATCAATTCAATCTTTTGCAATGTTTTAAAAAAAACCGTTTTCTTTCGACAACAGGATTAATTTTAATTTAATTTTTGCAACTTTTCTATTGAATTTGGAAAAATGGATTCCATATTTGGAATCATTGGGTCCAAATTATGTTAATAAGCTACTTTTTATTTTGGGAATTATGAATAGTAACTACGGTAAATTTTATTTACCATAGATAAAGGTAAATCGGGTATTTAAGGGTAAATATAATATTATAAAATTACTCTAACACATGCCAAAATACTATTGGATGGATAAAAGTAGACACATATAACCTAAGGGTCGGATTAGATTCATTTTATGGAATTTTTACCATGAAAATAATTTAATTATTATTAATACCAAAGAAAGTGACAACATGTCACTCTCTTAAATCTTATAAGTACAATAATTTTAATTTAGTGATAAACATCATAAATCTTCGAACCTGAATAGTATCCATAAATATAATAAAATTATCTACATCATGATAATTTATTTATAATTTTTAGGGATTAAATAATTGTCATTAATGGTGATACATTAATGATACAGAAATTATTTATTAAGTGAAAAATAAGTAATATAGTTTTTATTGAAATAATAATACCCATTAAAAAGCCCAAAAACCTGACCAAAACTTATTGGTAGTGTATATATACACCTTAATCATCCAATTACCTAATATATAACCGTTTGGAGCCTTATAAAAGTGATTATGACACTTATATTATTTTATTTTAAATGATGCCAAAGTTGTCACCTTCTTGATTTAATAAATATAACAATTTAAATATTATAATTTTAAGGTGATAAATTCCAGTAAAATTATTATTGTTAAAGGTAATAGATTTATATTTAAATAGGATATTATTTTTAATTTTTATACAACAAATCAATATATTAAATAATAATACAAAAATTATGTAGTAATTATTTTATTGAGAGATAAACCAAATAAATGGTTTTAAAAATAATAAAATAAATATTATATGAACTATTTAATACGATCCACTAATTTTATAGATACATATGACATTTTCAGAATCTATTAAAGCTTTTATTTAGAACATATTTTCTGTATATATTTTATTTAAATTCAAATAAATGAATAGTGTCAAAATTGACAATATTGTTATTTTATAAAAATGACATATTATAAATTTTTTTAAAAATCACAAAAATATTTAAAAATTATAAATTAAAATTTATATTGTCTATAATGTTATAAAGTATCCTATTATTGAAAATTCACAACAAATAAGTAATTATTTGTTATAATTTAAAATTTAGAATTTTATTACGACAAATAAAATTAAATAGATTAAATAAGAATAAATCAAAATGATAAGTTTTAAAATAAGACCCAAACATGTCTAAATTTGATTGGTTGATGAGATTACAACCCTATCTCATCTAATATTTGAATATGAGTAATTTTTGGAGGTTTTTAAGTGGGTTTAGATTTATTATAAATTAATATTTTTTAAGAATTCCAAAGGTGCCCCTCTCCTCCCTTATAAAAGGGCACCTCCTCCCTCTCTTACAAAAACCACTTTGAGAATTAAAGCTTGTCCAAACCCTGCCCAATTCTCTTCTATACTTCCCTAGAAACATCCTAGAGGTCCTGGTCTTCTTCAAAGACCAATTTTTGTGCCCTTAGAGGAGGTCTCAAAGAGGCGCTTCAAAGAAGAGGTAATTTCCGTTACCGATTATTTCACCTTTATTTCTTCTTCCACTTCTTCTTCTTAGGTTGTTTCATTATTAAGTAATAAAATCAGTATCACTCATATACTGATATTTTATTATTTCACCATCTATCCATCCTACGGAAAACAAAATCACCGCGCGTGCGTATGTACGGAATACCGTCTCCACGCCATGGTGTAATCTATTTTCCACCACCACCTTACTTGGATGGGTATAATGGTGTAAATAATAACTATATATGTTTATTGTAAAGTTATATTGATTCTGAAATAGTATACATACACTCCAATAAAATTCCACGATCATGGTAACGATGTCATCGCTCGTGCGTACGTACGGAATACCGTCTCCACGACGCGATGAGATTCATTCTCAATGATTAACCATTCATAAATGATTATAAAGTATATATAATAAGTAATAATGAAATATATGAAATAATAATGATACTGTATTTATGTATATATATATATTTATGTCATCCAATTAATTCAATTCAATTCAATGAGGAAACGAAAACAACGTTCATGCGTACGTACGGCCTACCGTCTCCATGAACGGTGTATTTCATTCCATTTATCGATCTATTATATATATATATATTCTGAATATATATTATATATAAATCGTGTTTTACATTATAGATGTAAGTAATCATGATCTAAGTAATCATATGAATAATTACAAGTCAAAACACGGACAACAAATGAAACAATTTTACCCAAACACTCTTTAACATGGAATTTACAAAAGAACGGGTAATATAAAGTCATAAGTGAACCATATATGATATCATAACAATTAATATGATTATGTAATAAGTAAATAACATTATTTAAATCATTATACAGGAGGTTCGGACACTTACGAAGCAAATCGGACCTAAGGTAAGGGATAATTTTGCAAATCTCATTTTTATCCGAGATTGCTTATTCATAAGTATTTACTGGGGTTATTTCTATCATCCATGTCCAGGTTTTATAAAAGTGTTTTCATGTATTTTTAAAGTCCTTTTTACCCATTTATGAATTTTACTACATGGTATGTAAGGAATCTTTCTTTTATTTACGTTACTAGGTACTTTTTGACTTATTCGACAAAAGTACGAGGAGAATGTTATTTTTAACTTATATGGCATGAACTGATTTTTACGGTTTTATAAATCCCTGTTTTCATGAAGCTTCCTCCAAAATATTTCATGACTATTTTCAAAAAAATCCTATTCTTTTAAAATTTCATGACATTTTGTGAAAAGAAAATGATTTTGAATAAGAAAGGATATTTTCCTCAAGAATTAATTTCAAGTGTTTAATCAAAACCATTTTCCATCTAAGATGACATTATTTCATATGTGTATGTTTCATGTATAATTTCCCTATGATTTACGTGGTTTCACTTTTCTTATTATGAAATGATATCCATTTCTTTTATATGGATTAGGTGATGATGGGATGATGTTTATGAAACCCATTTTATTTATTGGGTTATTATGAATGATGTATGTTTATTTTGTGGCACAAGTAAGAATGATTTCATTATGAGATAGGTGGGACCTATATCTCCCTCCAATGCATTGGGTAAAGATTTTATATCTTATGAGATAGACATGGCTGGAACATCAAGTTAAACCGGTTCAGTAATATAAGACTGGAACAAGGAGTGAACTCGATTCAGAAAGGGACTTTGTCCACTAAGATGGTCTTGGCAACAATGCCTTGGATAATATGGAAATCATATCATGTTCTTAATGGTTTCCACAATTGCATGTTTTATTCCCATTCTATTTCATCATTATTAATGTTTCATTATGATCTATGCCTTACGTACTTCCATGTTTTATGTCATTGCTCAAGCTTTTGATGTTTAAACATTATGTTCATGTTTTTAAGTTCAAATGTATATGGTATGTTTTATTCTATCCATGCTTACCCTTACTGAGCATTTGAGCTCACCCTTTTTATGTTTTCTTTTACCCAGGATATAAAAAAAGGTTTTAGGTAAGAAAAAAGGGGATGATCTTTATGGGAGATGTTGAAGGTCTTTCACCACGATTAGAAGATTACGTTCCAAGTTTCAAAAGACACTAAAATATTATGGTCCTTGTGTGTCTGTTTTTGTTATGTATTAAGTATTCCGCTAAAGTAATGTAATTTCCATGTACGTCAAGCTTTGGGTCTCTACACTATGGCTCCCGATGATTGGGTATCTTTAGTAATTTTTAGGACCTTCCCATCTAAGCATAGTGGTAGAGTATCCCTGGAATCTCTTCCTTTTGGTTATCGTTCAAGAGAAACTCTCTAGGTAGGTATTTAGAGTACTACTAGACATGCATGTTGAGGAGAAGGTTATGAGTGAGGTTTCCAGGCTTTATATACTCTGTCCTATTAGAGCATACCCACTCACCGTAGTCAATTTACAATATAGGGTCATGGATCATGCCCTATTTTTTAGTGTGGCCTTCACCATAGGAGCAGGGTTCAAGGACATGTATAGTTTTAGGTACTATTCTCGTATCAAATAATATTTTATCCACCTTATTCGATATGGTAAATTCATATTACTACAACTCTATGGCTATTTTTTGATATCCTTGGGCTTGATATGGAGTACTTCTGTAGCGTGATGATGCTTGACACCCCTTTGGGTATACGTTTAGAGAGTTTATGGAAATAGAGTGAGTTCCCCCTTGGAAAAGGAAACTATTATTTCTTAATGTACCTCTCCATCCTCTATATTGTAGGCATTGATGTCATTCTTGGGACAGACTGGTCGGTCCCCTATAGTGCCTAGGTGGACTGCTATTGCCACATGGTGTATTTTACATCACCATAGGGTGATATTTGTGCTCTCAAGGGTGAATGGAATTTCCAAGAAAGTTGAGATGGACAAAAAATCATGAGAATATTGGAGTGACTGATCAATTTTTTATCCTATATATGGATGATCTGGACTACATTATAGTGAATTTTATCTTTTTAGTCGATCATTAAGGGAATATTTTCACCAATGACGTCTCAAGATCACCTCTTGAGAGAGTGGTAGAATTTAATATCAATGTAGTGCATGGAGCTTCAACAGTATCCATCCCTCCTTATAGGATGGATACTATTGAGTTTCAGGAGCACAAGATGCTACAATAATATTATAAACATAAGGGTTTAATATATCCATGTACTTATCCTGGGGGTTCTTTAATCCTTTTCTCAATAAAGGTAGAAGAAACCCTTATTCTTCTGGTGGAATATGTGAAGGTGAATTAGATTACAATGAAGAACCAATATCCTTTTCCTTGAATTGATGACCTCAGTGACCAACATATAGAAGATGAATTGATCTTAGAGATTGATAAGATATTAGGCTATCATCAAATCCATGATATACCTATATACTTTCAATGTACAACATTATATAATGGGTATAGTTTATAGGATTATCTGGTTATTCTGTTCGGTCTAATGAATATGCCTTCTATATTCCTGGAACATATGAATTTTTTTTACTCCCATTTTTGGTTTCAATCATGGTGTTATTCATAGATGACATCTTTGTGTATTCTTTTACTGAAAGGGAACATAAAAAACATATTGATATCATTTTTAATACAATGGAAGATCCCCACCTATATTATAATCAGATTAAATTTCATTTTATAAATGAACGGTTCACTTTCAAGGTCGTACTATCTCAAAGTCAAGAGTATCAGTTAACCTAGAGAAGGTGAGTTTTATATTTATCTAAGAGTATCCAAATAACCTTTTTGACATAATGAGTTTCTTGGAGCTCATTGGTTATTATAGGAAATTTATACAATAATTCCCACATTTATAAGAATCTTGTGAAAGACTAGATAAGAAGGGTGTGAAGATTATTTTTTCAAAATCCTTTGAGCTATCCTTTCAAGAGATAAAAGGGATACTAAATTCTACATCGATCCTGATTTGGCCAGGGTTGGTATGAATCTATACAATGTATTGTGATGACTTAGGTACCGAGGTAGGATAAGTTCTAATGATTAATGACCGGGTCATTATATATGGTTCATGGTATATGATTCCTCATGAGTGTAATTAATCAACATATGATCTCATGTTGGCAGCTATTATTCATTGGTTTCATTGTAGGAGGAATTAACTTCTAGGAAAGAATTGTTTTGAATTTAAATACCATAAAATCCTCTTATATATTTTCACACAATGTGATATAAACCTTTGGTATGGACTGGGGTTTGAATACCGCGATTCCATTGACGATGATATTTCCTAAATTCCTAATAAGGGAGATACATTTACCAATGATCTGAGTAGGAGGACTAAGCAAAATATATTTTAGGATTCATGTAGTGAGTTGGAACATAGAGCCATGTCTTCTGAGATGAATATAGAGGTTCATGATCATCAAATAAAGGATCTAATGGAATCTCTATTAGTGACCTATTCACTCATATAGAATGTGAAGATGAGGATGTTATCAGTTTCGAGGAATTGGAATTATGGGAGAGTGTTGTAGGTGATGGAAAAAATTATATTTATAAATTTTATGAGGGAGGTAACATTAAAATCCAAATACATGTCTTGTATCTTATATAAATCTCAGAGTAGTTGATGTGAGAGTCACATGCCTCTATATGGGCTGCGAAACCCTGTATATATAAGGTGTATGCTGACTTGTGATGTTAATAATAATATCCAAGGATGGTCCATGAGATAACTAGGGTTTTTTCTTTGTGTGGAACCTTTTAGTAGATTACGGTGGAATACCAATGAACATTCTGGATTTTACAACTCTTTCCTATTACAGAGATAAAATGGGATGACATCACCATGGATTTCTTATTGGACTTCTACATAGGGGAAGTGACATCATATGGGTTATTATAGATAGGTTGACTAAGCTCACCCATTACCAACCAACACTAGAGACTCTTTCAGTGGATGATATCATGATTCTCTATATTCATGATAACATACACCTCTATGGGGTTCCACGTTTGATTTTATCATACAAAGATGCTTTTTTGACTTCAAAGTTATGGAAGGGTTTGTAGAGGGAATTTGGTTCATGGGTATAGTTGAGTACAACTTATCTCCCACTGATCGAAGGTTAGTCTGAGTGTACAATATATGTTTGAGGGGATATTCTCCAAGCATGCATCCATGATTTTTGTTTCTCATGGTAGAAACACTTACCACTCATCAAGTTCACTAAAAATATAATCTTCAAGGATACCATTCAAATGGATCCTTATGAGGCATTTAGAGTAGGTCGTGCCTTTCACCCCTATACTTGATAGATATAAGGGATGAAATGATACTATGTACTAATATCATGTAGCTGAATTTGGAAACTTACAATTGATCAAGGAAAAATATTTCTACTAGTTAGTCTAGGAATAAATCTTTTTCCAATCTCCATCAACAACCTTTGATGTTTGAGGTTGAGGATCATGTTTTTATGTGAGTATTACATAGACTTGGGAATTGATGTATACTAAGATAAGGGAAACTATTGAATCCTTTTTTGATCATTTTAAAATATTAGATAGATCTAAGAGAGTATCCTATTAGTGATTTTCACCTCATAGGTATCGTTCCTTTCATGAAATCTTCAGCATCACATTGTTACAACATTATCATGATGACTGGTGTCCTACTTTTGTACCTAAAGATGTTGAGTTAGATGTTGATGATTTTTTTAGGAGTATCCCATACACATCATGGAACATAACACAATGTCTCTATGAGGTAGGTATGTTCCTAAAGTAAGGGTCATATACAATCACAAACATGTACAGAAAGAGACATGGGAGTGGGAGGCTAACAAATGTTATCAGAAGTCAAATTTGTTCTCAAAAAGCATCTTACCACCCTTTTCAGGGAAATTCAGGTTTGAATTTCTTTATGAGAAAATACTAAAAGAACTTTATTTTTCTTTGAGTTATAGAAACTTTAAATATACTTTATAATCTTTAGTTTTGACCTAATTTGAATTCTTAGTGAGGATATGAAATAAATGTGGGTGTTCAAAGCATGTTAAGAACCAGAAACCACAACTGATGGAAGAAACTACTTGGAAACATGGTTAAAAGAAACCATTCCACAATTTTTTCATTGTTTCTTCTAACTACGTGGGGGAATCTCAGTTCTCAGAAGTGGGACCCTTGGTTAACCTAGCCTTGCAACCTCTGCTACAAGATCGTGAGGAAAAACTTCTATTATTTTAGCATAGGGAAAATGCGTGGTTGGTGCATGGTTTTTCAAAACATCCACCCTAACCATGTGCGGGGGGAGGGGGGGTTGGGGTGGATTGAGATAACGAATAGAGAATGGTGGGTACAGGGTCTGTTCAACCATATGGCCAAACCATGCGAACAATTATTTTTTTTGTTGAAATTACTATATTACCAATAATTTTGTATAAACATAAACCATATTTTATTCATCCTAAAATGTGTAGAGTTCCTCCAATACCTTCATGTTGAAGTTCCTCCACCCATAGTCTACGGTTTTTTGACAAATCTTTAGTCTGGACTCTGATTCAATCATCATTGTTCTCATTGGATATCCACTCATAAGTGCTTCACTCCACCCATAATCATGGGTTTGAACATGCATGGAGACTATTATAGTTTTTGACAAAGAGGAATGCAAACCGTTATGAATTATGTTAAATGGTCATGGTTACTGATATATTTTACGATAAATGGGTATGGTGATCCTTATGAATTATGATGAATGGGAATAAATACCCGTACAAATAATGATTCGGGTAAGGTGATCCTAATTTTATGATTCAGGCTTGTAAACCCTATGGTTATCATACCAGCATGGAGACCCTACTATTATGATTTAGGAATGGTGATCCTACTATTATGATACACACATGATTCCCTATATTTTCATGATACTGGGAACATTGTCCTATATTATTATGACATAATCCATGGTTACCCTTTAAAATTTTGAGACTCATGCTGCTACTCAATGATGATAGGGTTATAAAATAGATCAATTATAGTAAAAAAATCTATATATGCGACTATAGGTATCACTACACATACAAACCTTATATGTGTATACAAATGGTAACTTGCACAATGATTATCCAACATAAGATGTAGAAGGTATTTTCATCATTGAATAATTTAGGAACCATAGTTAACCCTTTATAGATTTTTTTATAGCTTATAATTATATATACACACTTATCATATTTTAGGAAAGGACTGAATATTTATAGACCCTGTTAGTGGTGGCCTACTATGTTTATCTCACATCTTATTCAGGACACCGATGGTAACCAGAAAGATTATGTGGATGCAGGTAAGGATAGAGGAATGTGGATAATTTTTGATACTGGATTTATTATATAATAGGAGTGGACATGAAAATTAATGATGTATGACCTGTGATTCTATTGGTGATATAATTTTTGGGGGTTTTTTATCTTTTGTAATAGTATTGTAATGAATGCCTACTTACATGCCTTCATGTTTAATTTTGATAGATATAAAACATTAAATCAGTCTATTTATGGTAATATATATTATATTATATTTCATTTTTATCTATTATGCAATATGAATTCTTACCTTTTTCTACCGGCCATTTTTATGATTTTTCTATTTTTCCAATTATTTCACCATTGCGCTACTCCAATCATGAGGGTGTATTCTCCCCATGGTACTATTCCTGTTGTTTCCCTAGAACCAACTTATCAATACATTATGTTAATAGATATTCATAGTTTTAAATATTAATAAACTACTTATCACATCATGATTTTTCTTCTCCATAATATATAATGTTATAATTTTTTAAGAGTAACTATCACATGGATAGGTTATAACATTCCCTTACTATGATGAGAATTCATAAGTGTCACAAAATTATTAATAAATATATGTTCTATGGCTTGAAGAAATAATTTAAAAAAAATAATGAAGATATCAAGAGTGTAGACTCATAGGACTTTGAGGAACCTTCTCTTGGTGTAAACCCTTGGTAATATTCAGTGTATGATATTCTAAGAACTATACCCACCAATAGGGAATACACATTTGTTTGTTTCATTGGATACTCCTATTTTATGACATGTGTATTGGTCCTTAGACATTAAGATTATTATTAATAATTATTACAAGTTGTGTACATTGTTAAATATATAAATATTGTGATGATATATGATCATGGAGTGGTAGGATATATTGGGTGCGTCATGAGTTATATTTCATTATTCAATAATAAAAAATGGATTTGTGCCATTTTTTATTCAATAAAATGTGATATTTTAGCCCTTGGATGGAAATGATATAGCATAAATAAATCCATGTCCATGGTGTTTTATAGGAAAGTTTGATTTCTAACATTTAATGAATGGTACATCGATCACATAGGTTGATGGAACATGAATGCAATATGCTTGATTAGAGATATCAGGATAATGGGATTATTTTACATAATAAGAATCCTTATGCAATATTATTTAATTTTGGCATAAAATTATATATCTATGGGTTCCAAAGCGTGTTTGTAGACTCTAACTTCATATTTTAGGCTTTTTCACATAATTCCACTACGAAAGAGGCTTAGAGGGCACAAAAAAGTGTATATAGAATCATTGTTAAAATATATATATATTAATTTTTACTATTTATCAAATTGAATAAGTATTATTCCCTCAAGTGGTTTAATAATTATTTATGTTATCATGATAACATATATTCATTCATAAGGTATTTGAGAGAATATTATGTTATTAAAATATTTAATAAATATTTATTTTCAATTTAGTTAATATAATATTAATATTTATAGGATAATAATGGTGTGGTATTTATTTAGAAAATAATTAGTCATTATTCATGGACTAATAAATACTATGGCATAATGGAAAACCATGTTTATAAGTCTGTTGAAAAATAATATATATTGGATATTATTTGAAAAAATAATATTAAATTTTAATTCACATGGATAGCACATGTCATGAAATTGTGATAATATTATTAATATAGACCCGGGCTTCCATATTGATTAAATAAATATTAAAGGTAACTTTTAAATTATTCAATTCTATCCCTAATGTTTTATAAACACAATTATTTTTTTTATAGTAGAGGAAATTCTTTTTTTTTGTGAACAACGAATCCATAGAATCCACTCAAACCCCAGAGAGATCCCTTCTCCATGATAAATCCAATGAATGGAGAGTGATCTTCCTCCATCTTTAACTCTCAATTATAGAGAGAACTAGGAGATGGATTGGGAAGCGATTCTTAGGGAGATAAAAGGTGAGTGACACAAGTGATATGACCCGATGTGGTAGAAACTGAAGACTCATATGATCAAGTTTAGTGATTTTTAGAATGTGTGTAGATCAATACTAGAGGGAACATGATCTTAATTCCTACAATGCAATAGCGATACAACATTTATCCATTTTCAGATATATCAATGAAGAAATAATTTCTCACAAGGTAATTCTACATTTTTCTTATATTAATTGAAAATAATATTTGATGATCCATTTCCCTTGTCAAGATGTTTTTTTGTTGCCTTTATTATTGGATTTAATTATGTTGACAAAATAATTTATCATTGCATAAATCTCATATTTATCATCGATCATGACAAAAAACAATTATTGGGAATGTCCCATCACAAGCTTCCACTAATCCTAGAATCTACAGGTGGTTTTCGAGTGGCTACATAATTATTTATAATTATTTAATGAACATTGATTTATTTGCGCATAGTTAATTGGTATTCAATTACAGTTTGATCCCAATTTAATCCTAATTTATGGGATCTTATTCTTTATTTTTTTTCATAAAAATAATTGAAATGATTAATTTTTAGAATGAATGAAATTGAAATGTCTAATCATGAGGTTGGAATATTATATCTAGATAAGAAAAAACAGCACACCATGTAACCTAGAGGTGCACACCGTGTACTAGTGTTCAATTCACCAATAATTAATCTAGAATTATTTCATGGTGTGTGGATTAATTAAATACGGTGTATTTAGTTATACATCATGTGTTGATTGGTCCAGCCTGGCACACTGTCAGCCAAATTACACATCATATAACTTCCATACATGACCTATAGTATATTAGTAACATATGAGCCATGTAACTTCATGCTTGACCTACCTAACCGGTGACCATGTAACATAGAGTCCACAAAATGTGCATCTCATACTCATTCAATAGAGTCCAATTTTGTACATGGAACAATAAAATTTTGACTCCATAGGTGTGTTCCATGGATATATGGTGAGAAAATAGACATAATGTGTAGCAGTAATGTACAAATCATGTACTTTTACCAAATCATGTAAAAATGAAATAATTTTTCATACTATGAAAACCTTATCAAAATATAATTTAATGTTGTAATTAATTTTATATGCCACTTCATGTGTTGAGTTTTAAAATATATAAATTATTCTATTAATTTATGTTTAATGGTCAGATTTTCATATAATGTATGAGTTGCATTATAGCTATTATTCTACATGAATTGAAGCATAAAACATGAAATAAAAATCTTGTAGTCCATGTAATCATTATGTTCACAGTACACATCATGAAAGTACATGATATTTCTTATATCCGCATCTCACAATGGTAATCAATATATGAGTATAATACAAGTTGGGTAGTACAGATGGGTACTCAGCATGTTTCCTCCAAGTTACATTAATGTGCATTGTAAATTTAAAAAAAATTATTTAATTTTTTAAAATTATTTATTGATGATAGTATCATAGAAATTCAAATGACAATTTTAATAAAATCACTGAATAATTAAAATTTATAATTAATAAATTTGAGTGAGATTTATCTTAAATCAGAATGACTAATAATTGAATATTAATTTTATTAAAAGCCTAATTCGTTGAATGCATATGTATGATCCTGATCTTCTACCATACCTCTTCTTGTGATTGGTTTCTTTTAATTAATAATTTAATTAAATTATTTTCATGTGTGCCATCTCTCCTCTAATTATGAATGGGCCAGCATGACCATATATTATTTTATGTAGAATCCTTCCCCACAACTACGTGTGACTAAAACAATATGAATGGATGAATCTCCCAATCTAGTGGAGGTTATTTAGTCTTGGAGAAAAGGATGAATGAATCCATGAGAGATACATAATTTTATGGGTGGAAAACTACAACATAACCAAAAAATTGTTCAATTTGTTTCCCCCAATATCGAATATTAGTTTATCATCCTCAAGATAAAATAACCATTAGTAAAAGAACATTATTAAAAAATAATATTGTTTTATTTTTGCCATGTTTAATGTTTATTTCATTATGTATGTTTTTCCATGACCAAAAAAATTAATGAATTAACAAACATAAAATATAGAACTAAAATGGTTCGACTTATGTGTAAATACTATCTAAGTCATGGTTAATAACTTATGTAATTCCGCATAATATTAAAAAGAATTTAAAAATGATAATAAATATATATTTATTCATAAAAGGTAAAATTCCACCATTATAAATAATAAGTCAATATTTCCTTCCACTACCTCATTTAAAATTGAACCATAGTTCAATGTCCCCCACCATCCAAAGTTGGCCTCTTTCGATTATAATAGAATTATAACATGATGTTTTTATCTTTTTTATCTTATTTCACATCAATGGATGACTTCAATAGTTTTAATTGGTGTAATTGAGGATCAAGCATTGAAGAAATAAAATATATGTATTTCAAGATTGGGGATTCCACTCAACATATCAAGGATCGGTGGGTTAATGCAATTGCAATAAGGAGTGACTACCTAAAACCCTTTGAATTTCTTAAAAAACCATAGTTGGGGTAATAATAAGGGTTATATGAATACTTTAAATTATAATAATTATGTCACATTATATTTCAAATCCAATGGCAAGGGTTATTGGGTTTTGATAAAATTGTGGTAGATTAATAAATATAATATTTTTTTATCTGTCTAAATTTTATCAGATAAGGTTCTAAATCTAGGATCATATTATTTTTAGAAACAATAATAAAATTACTTCCAAATTATCACTTTGATCTATAGTTTAGAGGGATATCCTTCTCAAGAGTAAACATTTTCAAGAGAAATGAAGGCACTTGCATATTATCATATGAAATGAATGGAAATTATATGTACTAGGACTATATATTCTTAATGTGCTTGGTTATGAGACTAGTGAGGAAGATTTTTTTTCTCTATGATAAACACTTAAAAGATGATATATATGTTCAATGTTTCATGTTATCATCCATGAATTATGATTTGTTGAAGTATTATGGGGACATGTATGCTTATAGAATGAGGTATCACCATTGAGATATATCTCAAGATAATTTGGGATAAAAGAGATATGATGTCTCCAATGCTCTTTTTACAACTAATCATAGAATGTTGGCACTATCTAGGCCATATATAGTCAAGATTATTGAGTATATTGAATGATAATATATCATAGTGATTAAATTTCCAAATTAATTTTCATAGAAATCATTCTTTACCCACTACCAAAGAACATAATTTTTTTTATTATTAATTATAAAATGGGAAATAATGAGAAGTGTCTTTCGAAACTTCTTAATTTGATTCTCTATGTGGACATGTACATGGGTCCTGAAAGCCCCATGATCCATATGGTGAATAAAGAAATGAATAACAATGATAAGGGGACCGAGAATAATAATACATCTAAATATCCTGAGCACTATCCTCCAAATTAGAGAAATATCTATATGAGGTGAATGGAAAAGGAGGCAGTATGTTTTTCAGGTAACAGGCAACGCCACTAGAATAATAAATGAACTAAGAGGCAAGGGTATGGTAAAGGATCATTCCTTATCGAGTGTAATCTTAAAATATCTACACATTGAGTATTAGATCTAGCTTGTGGTCATCACTTGTATCCAAATTTAGGTACCAAGTAGACTCTGAATGATTTCCATAGGAGATATTGATTTTTGTTTGGCCAATGGTATGATGATGGATTCTATTATCATTGGTGACTGCTACCATTCTTTGCCAATGAGAATGATATTGGTTTTAATGGATTTTTATTATGTATCAACTATTACCAAGAACATAATTTCGATGACATTCCTAAATGGGAATTATTTTATTTTCATGTATGAGAATAAATTATGTTCCATAAAAATTGGGTATAACTACAAAGGGTCACATTATTAAATAAAGAATAGAAAATAAACCACTAGATTTGGGACTTGAACCCATGAATATTCCCCAAACCACAAGGCACCCTTACCACCCCAGTCGAGCACACATTGGGGGGATAACAGTTGTCTCTTTTATAAATATAAAATATTTTATTTTATTTAACATTATAATAATTTCTTTTATGTATTAACTTTTGAAAAAAATACCATTTGAAATAGATAATGAATCTTTTTCAAATGACTCCTACAACACCCAACTATGGTATCAATGTCATTTTCATGTAAATGAGAAGCGTTTGAAAATTATCTTTCTAGATTGTTATTTAGACCGTTATAATCTAAAATCACTTGAATTATTTCATGTTTTTTATAAGGAAACATTACCAAATATCCTTTTTGTGGAAAAGGATAATGGTCTATATACCTTCTAGGATTGGTACAGACTAATGTATGTAGACCATTTTGAGTAAAAGATATATGGGGTATTCTTACTTCATAACTTTTATTGATGACATGATTTGATATGTCTATGTATACATGATGAGGTATTAGTCCTATACCTTTGATAAATTCAATGAATTCAAAAAATTAATTAGAGAATAATCATGGAAGGAAGATAATGATTCTATGATCTAATTGAGGTAGTGAATATTTTAACTAAGGGTTTATCTAATTCTTATAATATATTGGTATTCTATAGAAACTCCATCCACCTTTGACAACATAGTGGAATGGTGTTAGTGAAAGAAGGAATATTACCTTATTAGACATGGTAAGTTCGACGACGAGTCATGCACATATTCCATTAACTTTATATGGATATCCATTAAAAACTATAGATTACACAATAAATTGAGTACCAACTAAATTAGTGAGCATAATTCCATTCGAGTTATGGAATGGAATGAGACTCGTTTTATTGGAGAAACATGTATGTGGTTGTGAGGTGTTTGTTAATTACTTATCCAGAAAAAAATTGTAACCCCATGGGAAAAATGTGTATCATTATAGCATAACCTATGTAAAAAAAGGTTATCACTTGTACAACCAATCAGACCAGAAAGTCACTGTCAACGGATAACTCATCATTCTTGAGAGAGAACACATCCTCAAAAAGGAATGTCGGAGAAAAATTGGCATTTATGAAGTTGATGCTCAAGATATATACGAATTGGTATATGAACATATTACATAGTTCTCCATGGATTAAGTAGTTCATGAAACTCATGTAACTTAATAGGAAAACTAGAGAGGTAAGAGAACCATGAAGTTATTAATTTGTATTCATCCAATATAGCGACTCATTATTGGTCGATTGTGATGAACCTCTATACTATAAGAAGGTAGTATAAATATTATAAGATTCATGATGTGAAGATCATGGAATTATGAAATGTATTCCATGTATCATAACCATATTGTGTTTCTAGTCAATGCACCAGTTTATGTAAATCCTATTGGGATAAAATGGGTATTCAGGGAAAAACAAGTCATGTAAGGTAATAAAAATGAAAATAAAAGATAGTGGGTAAAGGGTTTATATAACATAAAGTAGTTGAATATGATGACATATTTTCACTAGTTTCCTAGTTTTAGTCCATTTGAATTATATTTAAAATAAAAACAGAAAATGTCTATGAAATTTGGTAGATGAATATGAAAAAATCTTTTTTTAATGGGAACCTTCATGAAGATATCTATATAAAACAACTAGAGGGGTTTGTTACTCCATGTGATAACAAAAGGATTTTAAATTTCTATATATCTGTTTATTGACTAAATAAATCATGTAGATAACAGAATATCCCATTTGAGGAAGTTATAATATAATTTTGTTTTAATAATAATGAATCTGAGTCATGTGTTTACAGGAGGTTTAGTGGAAATGTAGTCATTATCTTAGTAGTATGTGTGGGTGAAATATTACTTATTGGAAACAACATACCAGTGTTTTTGTATGTTAAGGACTCTTTAAAAATATGTTTCTATATGACTTAATTAGGTGATGTATCCTATATTCTAGGGATAATGATCATTCAGGATATATTCAAGAGGATTCTTGGACTAATTCAATGTACATACATCGATTAGATACCATTGATATTTAAAATGGAACAATCCAAGAGGGGAATGGTTCTATTGTCACATGGTCTACGTCATTCTAAGGAAATGAGTCCTCAAACCCAACATGAAAAGAGGGATTGTGTAATATCCCATACACTTTAGAAATAAGAGCAATCATGTATGCCATGTTTTTTACTCAACTAATTTTTCCTATGCATTGAGCACTATAATAAGACATCAAAAATATCCCAGAGAAAAGAGTTCGTCTATTTTTGAGGTTATCCTAATGTATCTAAAAAGAAATAATAATATGTTCCTGATGTATTGTGTAGAATATTAGATAGTCATCTGGTATTATAATGATCGTATTTTCAAACAGAATAGAATGATTTGAAGGGACAATCAAGAAATTTTTTCTATCCCAATGATGAAGTTGTGGGTTGAAAGAGTTTAATGAATTCATTTTTCACTTATTCTAAATAGGATTTTGAAAATATAGATGCTGCTAATGCATCCAAGGAAGATGTTTGGATATATAACTCTGTCCAGGAGCTTGATGTGGTACCTAGTATTAAATTCATTATCACATTGTTATGTGATGATACTAAAGTGACGGTTTTTGCAAAAGAGCTATGGTCACAAAAAAAACCTAATCCAAAAGTATCACCTCTTGATGAATGTTTCTCATAGGGGTGAATTTCTTGAAGTAGAGTTATTAATAAGATAACATGGCAGACACCATGACTAATGGTCTATCTCTACAACAACATTAGTTTCATGTGATAAATAGTAGACTAACAGTTGTTAGCAGTGGGCTCTAGCTAAAGTTTGAATATATTAGAGTTGGTTCCATAGAACCAAAATTTTTGTGTTTTATAATAACTAATATTCATAGTTTTGAAAATTAATAATTTTCTTAAAATATAATGAGTTTTATTCTCTGTAACACTGTTTTTGAGAATGTCTTAAGAGTAGCTGTCATGCTGAAAGGACATTAGAGTTCCTCGCTATGATGAGAACCCACAATTTCAATGATTTCATTCCAAAATATATGTTCTATATTTGGATGAAATCATTTTAAGGAAGAAAATATGAAGGCTATTAGGGGTGGAGACTCATAATACTTTTATGAAATTTCCTAGGGTGATTTCCTATAGTAATATCCAATGTAGGATATTATGGGAATGGTACCGACAAGTATGAAATCCACATTTATATGTGTTATTGGATGTTTCTATCTGTGTATGTGGGTATTGAAACTTATAATTTAAGTTTATTATTAATGCATATTACATGTCACATAATTGTATGTAATGATGGAAACACTAAAAATATATGTCAGTGATGTGGTAGGATACGTTGGATGCATCAAAAGTTATATTGCATAAAAAATAATGATGGAAACAATTATTACCTTATATTATTTAATCGAAGATGGAATCTCAGTCCCTTTTATAGAAATTATATATCCTTAATAAATCCTTATCATTGGTGTTCTATAAGAATGTTTGATTTATGAAAATTCAATGAAAGGGACATCGAGCACATAGGTTGATGGAACCAGCATACAACCTGCATGATTAGAGATATCATGATAAAGGTATTATATTACATAGTAAGAATCTCTATGAGGTATTATGTCATATTTTAATTAACTTATTTCTATATTGTCGCATGGTGTGTTGCTAGACGCTAACCTTTGACTTTAGTTGCATCTCATAGTGGCACCGGGGAAATGGCATAGAGGGTCACACACTAATTGTATCATTAATATTAGATAAATAATTTATTATTATTTATTATTTAATAAGATCAATTGATAATATTATTACATGTGGTTTAATAATTATTCATTTTTTCTTTACCACATACATTCTATCAACAGTTATTTGAGAGAATATTATGTGACAAGAATATTTAAATTATATCTATTTTCAATTTAGTGAATATAAAATATATTTATTTATTGGTGAATAATGTTGTGGTATTTATTTAATAAATAAATATTCATTATTCAAGTCCTGATAAGTAACGTAGAGGAATGGAAGACCATTTTTATGGATTTAGTGAGAAATAATATATATTGAATATTATTTGATAAATATTATTTAATATTAATTCATGAGATTAGAGAATTTTGAGAAATAATAACATTATTATTATTATAGGCATTGGGTTCCCTAGATATTAAATAAATACTAATGGTAAATTGTTAAATTACTAATTTCTAACCCTAGAAGTTTATAAATGAAGATATATTATTTTTTAAGAGATCCAATTCATTTGTTTTGTTGTGCACAATGAATCTCTATAATCCTCTCAAATCCATAGAGAGATTCCTTGACCATGAATTCTACCAATAATGGAGAGTGATATTACCATATATTCAACTCTGTAGTCTAGATTGATTTAGGAGAATGCATTGGAATCAAATCTAATGGTGATTAAAGGTGAATGATACTAGAATTATGATCAATAATGCTAGAAACTAGAGATTCCTATGTCAACGTTTAGGGATCTGTGAACTCATGTGAATCAAAACTATAGGGAATATTATATTGATTCTTAATACATCATGATGGTAAAACATAATCCATTTTCATATCCATCAATGAATATAGAATTTCTAACAACGTATTTATTTATGTTACATTAATTAATTTAAAATAAAATGTTATGGTCCCACAATCCTATTTTAGTTTTTAACCATTGATAGTATTCTTGGATTCAATTTTGATGATCATGACATTTATTGTCATGTAAACATATAATTGAACATCTATCATTGAAAAAACAATTTCGGGAATGAAATAACATGATTCTATTTCCCGTAGAACTTTCAAGTGGTATAAAATT
Organism: Viscum album; assembly: GCA_963277665.1. Classification (NCBI taxonomy): domain Eukaryota; kingdom Viridiplantae; phylum Streptophyta; class Magnoliopsida; order Santalales; family Viscaceae; genus Viscum; species Viscum album. The sequence goes on along the minus strand of OY728157.1, from coordinate 1,448,686,308 downwards.
GGTCACACAATTTTTTAAAATTATATAAATATCCTTTATTGATTTATGCCCAAGAAATTGGGTTTCAATTATAGTTTAATCCCTAGTTAATCCAAATTGATAGAATTGCTTCTCCCTCTTAATTTCATGAAAATATAATAAAATTGTTTTATTTTACAACTGGAATAAATTTGAAGATCTCATATGGAGGTTCTATAAAGTTTTCCAAATAACATTCGGGTACACACAATGTCACCCAAAGGTACATGCCATATATCAGGGTTAAATACACAAATAATTAATTAAGATTAAATTCAAGGCATGATAATTTATTGCACGCGGTGAATTTAATTATACATTGCCTATTGAATGGGCCAGCTTGGCACATAGTCAGATGGATTGCTCATCGTGTAACTTCCATACATGGTGGGAAATCCTTTAGTCACGGATGGGGGTTTTTTCCTCTTACATAGTGTACCTTACTGGTGACCATATAAATCAGGAACTACTTGACATGTAGCACATATACATGCCATGTACTCCATCTTTTTCAATGACATTGTTACCCATTGAGTCCCTAGGAATGGTATACAAATAGAAAGTGAGAAAACATAAAATCTATTAAAATATAATGTACAAAACATTTACTTTAATCAAATGACACGAAATTAAAATTTATTTTTTATAATGAAAAAATTACAAACATGTACTTTGATGTGGTCATTAAGTTGATATAAGACTCCATGTGATCAGTTTAATTATATATAGTTTTTATTTAATTTTTATGTAATATTTAGATCTTTGTATCATGTATGATTCATATTACAATTATTATTTTACATGAATTTAAGCACAACAAATGAAATATTAATCATGTAATGATTATAATAGTTAATTTTATAGTACACATCATGAAATTAAATGGAATGTTGCTTATTCCACATGTTGCAAGAGTAAACATTATACGAGTATAATAAATGTTGGGTATCTCAGATGGGTACTCACAATGTTATCTCAATAGGAAGTTCATGAACATATTTAATTTTAAATAAATATATTTTATTTCTTAATATTTATGATGGTTGTTAATTTAAATAAAATTTAGGATAGAATTAAGATAAAATAATCGATGGATTAAACATGATAATTAATTTATTTGAGCATGACTTTCTTAAATAATAACAATTAGAAATTAAATACTAATTTTATTAATTTCATAATTAATTTCATTCAAAATGACGAACATGTTCTTAGGATATAACTTTTTATGTGATTGGTTTCTTTTAATTTATTATTAAATTAAATTGTTGGCTTGCATTCCGTCACTCCTATTATTATCTAAGGTCCAAATTTCCCATGGATTATTTTATGTGGACCCTTCCCCATACCTTTTATGACTAAAAGTTTATATAATGGATGGAGATCACAAGCTACAAGAGGCGGTTCAAGTTTGGAACTAATGTGAAACCAATCCCAGAGATATACATAGGTGGGCTAGTGGAAAATGAAACATAAAACCTAAATGGTTCAAGGTGTTTTCCCCCTAGGACAATGGATATTTTATCCTCATATAGATAAAATAAATATTACTAAAATCTCATTAACATAATACTTTATAATATTATTTCTGTCAAGATTCCATTGATATTTCATTTGGAATGTTTTGTCAAGATAACATAAATTAATGAATTAATAAATATATAAGATAGAACTAAAATTAGTTTCTTATGCATAAATAGTATCTAATACCTGGTTAATCATCTTAGTAAATCCTCAAAATATTCAAAATCGTGAAATGAAGATAATAATTGTAAATTTAACCCGAAAATAAATATTACCTCCATTATAAATATTATTAATCAGTAGCCTTCCACTTCATCAGTTAAAATTGAACCATAGTTCAATGTTCTTGACCAGCCAATGTTGGGGTGGTTTCAATTATCACAGAATTATAACATGATGTTTTAGGTTGATCTAACTTAGTTCACATCAAGGGTTGACTTCCAAATTAGGACATGTTGTAACAGAGAGGAAAGAGTTTGGGAAATACAATTTGGGGATTTCTTGATTGGGGATTCCACTCAATAGATCAAGGAACTGTGGGTTAAAGTAGTTTTCATTGGGAATTCCAACATAGAGACCATAAAATTGAATAACCATCCAAATTTAGGGTAGTGAGAAAGGGAATTTGGATCCATTCTACTAGAATATTTAAGAAACATTATATTATGAACCTTATTGTGAGGGAGATTGGGTTTCGATAAAATTGTGTGAGATTAATAAATATAATAATTATTAATGTTTTACATTTTATCAAAAAAAGTACTAAAGGTATGATTATCTTATTATTATAAACAATAATAAAAATATTTAATATACAACACTATGATCCATACATGAGAAGGATAGCCTTCTAACCCTCACAATTTTCCTTGAGTGGAATATGCTCTTATACATTATCCTACACCATGATAGGAAATTATATGTACCAAAAGAACGTATTCCCAATGCGCATGGTACTGAGGCCAGGGAGGAAGATTTTTCTTCCTATAAGAAATATTGGAATAATGTTACATATTTTCAATGATTCATTCTTTTATCCATGGACAATGATCTAGTGAAGAAACATGAGGACATGGATGTGTATAACAAGATGCCTTACCATTAGTATCTCTATCATGAGAAGGAAGAATATGAGATATCTGAGATCTCCATTGCTATTGTTTAAACATAGAGAGTCAGTGCTACTTGGGAATCTTATAGTCATGCTAATTGTCTATATTGAATTCCCAAACATCTTCAGGATTAAATTACCAATTGAATTTTGTACAAATATCATAAATTATTCACAACCAAATACCTTATCTAGTATAATTATTAATTTTAACATGAGAAATAATGATAAAAGTATTTTTTAAATTCATACTTTTTTTCTCTATGTGGATAAAGACACGGGGTTTCACAAAACCTTAGTCCATTAGGTCAATAATAAAAGGGAGAGCAAGGATAATGGTGCCAACGATCATAAAAAGTCTAAAGATCTCAAGCACCATCCTTCCAAGATGAATAATATCAATTTCTAGGGAAAGTTAAAAGAATGTATTATGTTTTAATTGTGCCAATAAAGGACATCGGTAAATTAAATACACCCAAAAGTAAGGGGAAGCTAACGGTGCATTTATTATCAACTATAATATTTCAATATCTATAGATTGGGTATTAGATATATCTTGTGGGGCCCTCATATGTATAAAAATGTCGGAACCATGTGTATTCCAAAAATATATCTTGAGGAGAGGTGGATTTTTTATCTACCAATTTTGTAGTGATTTCTTCTCTATCAATTAGTGACTACCACCTTTCCTTCATAATGGGAATGATATTTTTTTAATGGATAGATATTATGTACCAACTATTACCATGACTATAATTTATATGTCATTCCTTGATATGGTTGGTTTAATTTTATTTTTTGGGTAAAAAGTTTTTCTTTTATATGTAAAAAATATGTTATAATACGTAACATATAAATAATGGGATTAAAATTTTAAATTATGTAAAGCATGTATTGGAAATAAAAAACAAATCATGTTCATGGTAATTATACAACACCCATCCCTGGAATCACCATATTATTTATATAAATGATAATAATTTTAGAAATCTCTATCAATATGGGTATTTGACTCTTATGAGCTAAAATCATATGAAATATTTCAGACATTCTAACAAGAAAAAATGACCAAACAACAAATTTGTGGATACAGTGAAAGGGCCACTAATCTTCTAGGATTGGTACACACTAAGGTATATAGACAATTTCTAGTTGAAGATAGATAGGGTTATTATTAATTTTTAACTTTTATTGATGACTTTATAAGATATAGATATCTCAATGTTATGAGGTATAAGTCTGAGTCCTTTTATAAATTCAATGAATTAATGAATCCATATGGAAAGAAGATAAAAAATAATTAACCTAATCAAGGGGGTAAATATCTTAACCATGATTTTATCTGTATTCTAATGTAGTTTGGGATTCTATCTCACCTCACTACAAATTTTGAAAAAATATTGGAAGGGTGTTAGTGAATGTAGGAACAATACATTATTGGACATGGTAAGTTTGATAATGATTCATGCATATCTTCCATTATCCAATTCCTAATATGCTTTAAAAACTATGGAAAACCTACTAAACTGACTACCAAATAAATATAAAATTAGAATTCCCTTTTAGTTATTGAATGAAAAGTGGAATGTTTTGCCTCATAGATGTGTATGGGGTTGAGAACAATGTTTTAACGCCTTTGAAGAAATAAATTTACCACCCCGAGGAAACTAGTGTATATTTAGAGGGTATCCTAAGGAAATAAAGGTTCACTACCTATACAACCCATCATATAAGGAAGTTACTATCACTAGACATGTCTAATTTCTTGTGGGGGATCATATCCTCAAAAACGATAGTGGGATAATTATTAACTTAAAAGAAGTTGAAGATCAAGATATAAAAGAGTTAGTAGAGGAACAAATTATATAGATCCCTATGGAAGAAGTGTTCCTGAATTTTGAAATGTATTACTTATATTAGAACCAGGAATGGGTTATGGACAATACTCTAGTTAATGTGAGGAAGAATGGGTGGAAATTGTTATTCAAAAGGAAAATGTACATGTAAGGTAAATTAAATACCTATAAAGAAAGGATAGTGGATGGAGGGTTTTGAAAATGTTATGAAATTGAATATAATTAATCATTTTCACTGATTTCCTTATTTAAATCCAACAAAATTCAACTTGATATAGCTGATTAACCTGGCTATTAAATTCGGAAGATGGATATCAAAACTGCTATCCTTAATGGAAATCTTTATGAAGATGTCTATATGAAATAACTAGAAGGTTTTGTTGACTCCATGTGATTCCAAAAAAAACTAAAAGATAATGAGATACATTTATGGATTTAAGAAAGAATCTTGGTCACAAAACACTTGATTCGATGTATCTATAAAATAATTTGGGTTTATTAAGAATGAGAGTCATTTGTTTACAAGTGGTTTAGTATAAATGATGTAGTTATCCTAGTAGTATATATTGATGACATATTACTTATTGGAAATGAGATACTGGTGACACATTATAGAAAGGACTAGTTACATATGTGTTTCTCTATGAACTAATCAGGAGATGAATCCTATACTCTAGGGATAAAGATCATTAATGATCTTGGATTATGTAAAAGGACAAACATTAACTATATAGTAAATATATTTAGTATAGAACAATAAAATATGGCATTGGTTATAGTTTCACATGGTATAAATCATTTTAATAAAATGTGTCCTTAGAAAAAATGGGAGAAATGAGGAATGCATAAGATCTCATACACTTCCATGAGAGGATCAATCATATATTCCATCTTATGTACTATATGTGAGGTTTCATATTCCTTGATCATAGTTGGAAGATACGAAGGAGATCAATGATAACAACATTAGTATGCTATTTGGGCTATCCTAAAGTATCTAGATTGAAATAAGAATATATCCCTACTGTATGTAGGAGATAAGGATCTAGTAATTAGTGTCTATACCGATTCTAGTTTTCAAATAGAATATAATCATATGATGTAGTAGTCGTGATATGTTTTCTCTCTCAACAGAGGAAATGTGAGCAGGAAGAGTTCAATAAAGCCAATTATCGCTGATTTTATAATGGATTATGAGTATATATAGGCTTTTGATATAGTCAATGAATCAATTTGGATGGATTTGATGTGTTACCTAGTAGTAAATACCCTATCACATTATTTTTTGATAATACAACAGTGGTGGCTATTGCAAATGTGCCATAATCCCACCAAGAGAAGAAGGCCATACTTTATAAGAATAACCTCATGAGGGATTTTTCTCAGAGGGGTGATGTTGAAAATGTTAAAGTTCCCAGAGAATAAAAGTAGTAGACTGCATGACTAAAGTCTTATATATGTATAAAAATGAATATGTACCACCCGTGTAAATTGTCCAATAATTCTCAATAATTTAAAATTATGTCTTTAAATTAATAATCATACATATAAAAAATTATAATTTATAGCTTTGAAATTAATTAATATTCTAAAAATCAAAAAATATTTTAGAATATTATTTTTTATAACAGAATATTTTAATATATATAATTATCTTATTAAAAAAATCATTTTTATCAAAATATTACTTAATTAAATATTTTAAATAAATAGGAACAATATATATATATATATATATCGGCTATTATAATTATTTTGATACTATATCTTGCAATAAATTTATTCACTATTAACAAGACACCCCAAATATTTACAAATAAATTCAATGAATGAGACACTGAGTGCCTACAAACAATAATTTGTTTTATCCTAGTGAATAATCAAAATTTTTCCAATTCTGTTATTTGAATTTCAAAAAACAGACATACACAGTTGTGTTCATTATGATATTTGGAGTCTGATAGAATCAACTTAATTTTATGGTGACTAGTAACTCACCCTTACGATTAGTAATGTACCATTATAAATAGTAACATGACCATTATCAATAGTAATGAACCCTTGTGAATAGTAACCTCACCCATTTATATATAAATAAAATTTAGGAACCTTATAAATGAAAGTGAATATTTTAATGATTAATAATTATTTTTTGGTATTTTTATGAGAAATAAAAAGTTATTTAAAATTTATTTAAAATAAAATTTAATTACTAATTAAATATTTTGTTGTCTTATTTATTTAATATAATTTTATGAGACCTCAGTTAATTTTTGAAAGTATTTTAAAATCAGTTTTAAAGAAAAGAATATGTATTTATCAAGTAAATAATGATTTTATTTAAAAAATAACTTTATATTATTAATAAAATTATTTTGATAAAATGGAGACCACTTTTAAATTTCACATGTCAAAAAATGTATAGGGTGAACTTTTGGGATTTTTCTAAAATTCCTGCATTTTTATGAATAGTGAAATATGGTAATTTAACGTATATATACATTATGTGTTAAATAGAATATTCTGAGCATCATCGCTAATGTACACACCCTTGGTTTGAAATCACATTCACTTATTATTATTGTGGTCAATTAATCATCACTATTTCTTGTCTTATGAAAAAATTAATAAACTAATGATAAAAAAATTGTGAAAACCCTATTCTTCTCCACTCTAAAACCCCCTTACTCTCTCTTTATTCAATCCTCTCAAGACTTGATCCTTGTCAAAATTCTACTACAATATCCTCCCAATCATCTCCCTCATGTCTAGAATCCCTTGTTCTCCTCAAAAGACCAAATCCTCTCCCATAAAGTTTCTCTGAAAGGAAGATGGATTCAGGAGGCAAATTGCTCTTTTCAAATTTTTTGATTTCTTTTCATGTTCCATTGTCACCTCATCTATTCTCACCTTTTATCATTCAAATTTCATGAAAAATCCATTACATTATATGTAAATTAATATTGTTATTATAATGGAATGTTTCATCATCTTCTCTTATTTTCCTTCCTTTTATACTATAAATGAAAACACTATCTGAAATGTGTTAATTTTTCACATTCAAGGAAGAAGAGGATAAAATTTTCATTATTATATTCAATTTTCATCATAAAACAATTAAAATGGTTTATACAGACTATAATATATGTATTATGTCTCATATATGATTTTCTAATCCTTTGGTATACATGTTTTTGATTTATAAATCAAAATGAATTTGTTGTGTTCAAAATACTCTTATTACCCCAAACAATTATCATTAAATAATTTATATAACGATTAATCGTATCTGAAAGTATAAAAATGAAATTTAAAACCATGTAAGCTTCTATATTTTATCTGAAAACATTTAACTTCAATTATTGTAAACCATCCTGATTTTACACAATTCTATATTCATGTATGTAAGTATATCGATCATGAAACAAGCAGACCTGAACAATTTAATTGATCCCCTTAACCCATCATATGGTTATGAGAAACATTATAAGGTTATAATAAATCAATTATAATAATATGAGGTTCTGTAATTATTAATTTTTGAGCCTAAATTTTATTATTCATGTCCTTTATATCATATACATAACACCTTTGAACTTAAGGTAAGGGGTTTCTTAATATCACTTCCATTTTTTTGAGAGATAGCATATTCACTACTATTACTTGTGTATGGTCTATGTATACAACCCATGTATTTTGGATATCATGAATCTATTTATTTTCATTAAATTAAATGTATTATTTGATGATTATTAATTTTTTGGGCACATGATTCAATTTATTACAATGTTGTAAGTATTTTCTACTAGAACATCCATTTTTTATTTGGGATGCTCTTATACTCTACTCATATCAATGAAATTCTTATTTATTCTTATGTAATCCTCATAATTTCTATAGGAAGGTTCTATATATTCTAATCAAATAGATTCCTACTTTTTTATGGGAAGTTACATGTTTTAAAAGAATCTTTCAAAAATTCCTCTGAAACGCAAGCCTGATTCAAGGAACTTCTCAAATTCTTATCTATTTTGAAGTTCACTCTATTTTCTATTTCATGTTAGATTTATTTTTGTAAAATCAAAAATTTTAACATGAAAATCTGTTTTGGTTCATTTTTTGGTTTATGAAATAAATAATGCCTTTTCACTTTGAAATCTCTTTAATGAATTCCATAAAACGCATTCAAATGTTTTAATTCTAAAGGTTCTTTAAAAAAACCTTTTACATGATTTCACTTTAGTGGGACATCATTTATGCCTCAAATGTAATTCCAATGTCCAAACCTTTCCTTTTCTAGGATATACATGTTTGAAACCAGATTATGAAAAATACAAATTACTTTCCAATGTAACTCTCCTTTCCAAAGTAATATATGTTTTTCTCACCTCACCTAAACTTTTATGAGATATATGCTTTGTTCACCACTTATTACTTGAACATGGTGTTTGTACTATCCCTTGGTATATAATATCAAGGTTCTACTTATTCTAATGATCTTTTGAGGGATTATTATTTGAATGTTTCAATGTGGTATGAGACACTTTGGAATATTTAAGTATAAATTTCTCTTGAATTTATCAATGGTCTCATTTAAAAGTATCTCTATTTATGTCAACATACATTGATGAATATTTTATTTAATATAGGTTTATATCTTAATAAATCGTATAGAATATGTTGTTGAAGGGTTTCTAATCAGTTTTATTGTGGATGTTCTATCTTAAAACCATTCACCAATTTACTCTGAATGGTTAGTGTTTATTCATAATGTTTGGGGAATGTTATATTCATTTCATATGTTAGTTTTAATATGAATGTATATGTTGCTTATGTTTTTCCCCATTCATATGAGGAATTAATTGGACTTATTATGTGACAGGTGGGGCTCACTATATCCCTCCGATGCATCGGTAGGTCACATTATAAAAATAGATATATACTTGGATAAGGCCTTTCCCATTTTGAGATATGGTTTTGGATGAGGAATTATTCATTTAAAGGTGAGTTGGTCGAGGCATGGACGGTATGTTTCAGAATGTCCGTAATATCCATTTACTTCATTATGAATCTATAATTTCATAGTTCATGTGGTCATTGGACTAGTAGAATACCCATGATTATTTTTTATTATTGAAATATTTTCTCAGCTCATATTCATGCAATAATTTGTTGAAGTTCAATTTTTTAACAGAATGTGTTTTCAATTATTCCCCATGACTAATTTCTATGTTTATGATATCTTATACAGTAGTGTTTATCCTTACTAATTACTTGAGCTCATCCCTTCTTGGGATTCATTTATTCCAGACATGAAGAGATATATTATAAATAGCATTCTGGGATAATTTTATAGTGGTAGATGGTACCAATGGTACTTAAATGTTGATTTTCAATTCAAATTACAATGTTGACATATATATGTTTCTAGTATCTACAAGACTACTAAACTGATCAGTCCTTTAGGATTTTATTCCTTGTAATCGTTCCAATGTAACAATGTAATGCACCAATTGTAGGATTATGGGGTTGGGGTGTTACAGTTGGTATCAAAGGATGTTTAGTAGAATCCTTGGAAATTGAATTTAGAAAACATATATTAGGGAGCACATCCCTAAGATAAAAAATTGAGGATATGTATAGAATAACATCCCAGAATTATGGTAAGGTATAGATTATGTGGGTATGCCTCAAAATACATATCTATCTAGATACTACAAGTGGAAGTGGTTCAGGCATAAATGTACCTAGTAGTATCAAATATAACATGGTGTTCCGAGCTTGACTCAGGGTAACCTGGTACAAGAAAATGGGCCTTACTATGAACCTAGTTTGAAACTCCTGGGGGATATGATTAGGATAATACACATTTAGTTTAAAAATCTTTATGAAGGATTTATGCTTCCAAAATAACCAAAGTATATAGTTCTAGGATTTATGATGCATAAATTTATGTTATATGTCAAACCATGTTTAGATTTATAGAGAGCTCATAATTTTATGAGAAAATATATTGTATGTCATTTTTTAGAAATGGCACCTCGTAGAAGGAATGAGAAATTAACCAATGCATATGATGAAAAGAGTAAGATGGATCATATATTTAAGGGTATTAAGCCAAAATTTTGAAGGTAAATAGAGTCCAAGGTATCCCCATCATATTTGGAAATGGTATCATATTCTATAAAAGTATCTAAAGAATTATTCGAGTCGAATGGATATGAAGGGAAGGAAAACAAGAAGAGAATACCAGATAAAAACATAGATAAAGGGAAGAATAGAAAGAAGGGTTTTCCAACATGTGATAAGTGTGGAAATAATCATCCTAGAAAATTCTTGAAATGAATGGGAGTTTGTTATAAGTATAGAGAATAGGGTCACCGATCTAATGAATAAAAAGGCAAGAAAAAAATCAATAATCCCCAATGTTTCTACTGCAAGGAGCGGGGACACTATGCAAATCAATGTCCCTTGCATCAAAGGAATATGCCTCAAATGATGTTATTGGATAATGATCAAGTCATGATGCTGCCGCAGATGAAGTGTAATGATTAATATACCTAGTCAAGAATATTGTCATTTGAATATTTTATACACATTTATATGGTCATAAGATTATTGAATATATGAGGATTGTAATTTAGTACTATTTCATTAAGAATTTTTGGTCATATGATGAATGATACTAAAGAAAATTTAGTCTGTTTGAAGTTAAAAATTTGGGAAAATATATGGTTGAGGGAAAGAAAACCCTTAATATGTTCCTGGCACTAGGATATTGAATTAAGAAAAAGAGATGATTTATTTGGATTAAGTAAATTGGATAGCACTTATGATATTGGATCTATATAATAGACTATTGATAAATTGATAGAGTCTACAACATTTTGGACTAATGTAATATATCCAAATTCCTATTATAAGGATGCATGAACGTATTCAATGTAGGTTTTTTTTGGTAAATATCATTATTATAGATAATACAATGTGAATGTACTCACATGTTTTTATGTGATGTTTAAGAGCCACTTCATGTTGCATATTATGTTAGTTATGTAAACTGAGTAATCTTTTTTCTAAAGTGTGGGATTATGATATTTTGGAAAAGTTAACAATTTATAAAACGGTTGAATTTTATATTTGGTCAAAGTTTTGGAGATTGTTTTACCCAATGATACAACTTTTTCAAGGAAATGAAGTACGAATAGTAAATGGTACAATCAAAGGATAATATTGTGTGTATTGAAACTTATCAAGTATTTATATATCCATACATTAGTGTGGAGCAAGAGAATTTCTCAACATTAGGGGAAGGATCCCGAAACAAAAAAATGTTGTCCTAGAACCTTTTTCCATTGAATCGAATGGTTATTTACATCATCATGGATTTATGGATTTTTCAATGTTAACATTATAAATGATCATGTTCTCTATCTCTCCCCATTAGAATATGATGGTTATATTATTCAACCACATGCATATTTTTCACTATTTGAATGCATAGTTTTGTAGTAACCTATGCATCTCACATTCCCTCTTATTATGTGAATATTTTATTAACCCTATTACTAATGTGGATTTCCCACAATGGAATTTTCAAGTATCAACATTTAACTTTTGAAGTGCAATTTCAAACTGTAGGGATGCAATTATGTTGAGGGAGGGGGATAATGTAAAACCCTTTTAATTTGTTCAATAATTTTAACTAATTTAAATTTATGACTTTTAATTAATAATAATACTTATAAATACTTATAATTTATTGCTTCCAAATTAATTAATTTTCTAAAAAAAATACTATTTCAGATTAATATTTCGTGTAAAATTATATTTTAATAACTATAATTATCATATTAAAAAAATCATTTTGAGAAAAATACTACAGAAATAAATATTATAAATAAATAAGAACAATATATATATTGGCTATTATAACTATTTTGATACTAAATCATGCTATGAATATATTAACTATTAACTAGACACCCCAACAATTTACAAATAAATATAATGAATAAAACACTATGTGCCTTCAAAACAACAATTTGTTATAACAAATCCAATAAACACAATTTTTCCGTTTCTGTGATTTGATTCGAAAAACGGACATACATGACTGCGTTCAACATGATATTTGGAGTCTGATAGAATCAATTTAATTTTTTTGTGAATAGTAACTTGACCTTATGAAAAGTTATGTACCCTTATGAATAATAACATGACCCTTATGAATATTAATGTACCCTTATGAATAGTATCCTCACCCTTAGGAATACCACTAAAGTTCACCTTGTTAATCATATATCATGATGACTGATTCGGAATAATTACAAAATCTTTCTTTCTAGGCATTACAAAATTTCTTTGCTAATGTATACCAATTTGACCATTGGATTAAATGTTGACCCAATTCCTTCTGGTTCCCTCCATTGACTAAAACCAAAATCCATGGTGTAAGAAATAGTTAAAATAATGAGGAACCACATAATCATAAAATATCACTTATGGGATGTCTAATTTATCACACATTCTTTAATCCAGGACACCTTAGGTTCACCCTAGGTTATTGATGATCGTCAAAATAATTCTAGGACTGTAAACTATATTTATACTAAACCTTAGGGACATCTATAGACATACCTTTGAAATATATCTAGGCATATCACTAATGTTTTCACATCCCAGTTTCCAATGGTTAACTAAACCATTCCTCTGATACCAACTATAATGACTCGAAGATTGACATACATGGATATTTCATTACTTTTGAGGAATACTTAATACATGACAAAAACATACACACAAGGACCGTAATAGTTTATTGCCTTTTGAAACTCGGAATATAATCTTATAATCATGGGGAAATATATTCAACATCTCCCATAAAGATCATCCCATTTCTGTTTTCTTACCTAAAACATTTATTTAAATCATGGGGAAAATAAAACATATAAAGGGTGAGCTCAAATTATCAGTAAGGTTATTCATGGAGAAAATAAAACAAATCATATACATTATAGCTTAAAAAAATGAACATAATGTTTAAACATCAAAATCTTGAGCAATGACATAAAACAAGACAGTACGTAAGGTATAGATCATAAAGAAACATTAATCATGATAAAATATCATGGGAATAAAACATGTAATTTTGGAAACCATTAATCACATGTTATGATTTCCATAGTAGCCAAGGCATTGCTATCATGACCATCCTAGTGGACAAAGTCCCTTTCTAAATCGAGTTTACTCCTCGTTCCAGTCCTGTGTCACTGAACTGGATTAACTTACTGTTCAAGCCATGTCTATATAATGAGATATAAATCTTTACGCAATGAATTGGAGGGAGATATAGGTCCCACCCATCTCATAATTAAATCAATCTTAATTGTGCCACAACATAAACATAAATCATTCCTCATAACCCAAAGAATAAAAAAGGGTTTCATAAACATCATCCCATAATAACATAATCCATATATAACAAATGGATATCATTTAATCATAAGAAAATTGAAACCATGTAATTAATAGAGGCATTATATTTGAAACATACACATATGAAATAATTTCATCTTAGATAGAAAATGATTTTGATAAAATACTTGAAATGAATTCTTGAGGAAAATATCCTTCCTTTTTCCAAATCAATTTCTTTTCACAAAATGCCATGAAATTTTAAAAGAAATGGATTTTTTTAATATAGTCATGAAATCTTGTTGAGTAAGCTTCGTGAAAATTAGGTGTTATGAAACTGTAAAAATCTGTTCATGCCTTATAAGGTAAAAAAATCATTTTTCTCGTACATTTGCCAGAAAAGACAAAAATTACCTCATATGGTAAAAAAAAGAAAGATTCCTTACATAACATGTATTAAAAGTAAAAAATTGGTAAAAAGGACTTTAAATATACATGAAACCATTTTTATAAAATAGGGACATGGGTGATAAATATAACCTCAGTAAATACATACGAATAAACAATCTTAGATAAAAACGAGATTGGAAAACTTAACCCTTACCTTATGACCGATATGATTCATATATATCCTAAACTCATGTATAATGATTTAAATAATGTCATTGAATTATTATAGAATCATATTCATTGTTATGATATCATATATGGTTCAGTTATGACTTTATATTACCCGTTCTTTTGTAAATTCCATGTTAAAGCAGCGTTTTGAGTAAAATTGTTTCATTTATCGTTCATGTTTCGACATGTTGTTCTTGATATTATTACTTATATCACGATTTACATAATTTTACAATGTAAAACATGATTTATATATAATATATATTCAGAATATAAATATATATGATATATTGATAAATGGAATGAAATACACCGTTCATGGAGACGGTAGGTCGTTCATAAGCATGAATGCTGTTTTTGTTTCCTTATTGAATTAAATGGAATTAAATAATTGAAAAATATATGTACATAAATCCAGTATCATTATTATGTAATATATTTCATGATTATTTATTATATATACTTTATAATCATACTTGAATGGTTAATCATGGGAAATGAATCTCATCGCGTTCTTGGAGACGGTAGTCTGTACGTACGCACGAGTGATGATATCATTCCCATGATCGTGGAATTGTATTTAAGTGTATGTATAATATTTCAGAATCAATATCAATTTACAATAATCATATATAGTTATTTATTTACACCATTATACTCATCCAACTAATGTGGTGGTGGAAAACAGATTACACCACGACGTGGAGACGGTATTCCGTACGTACGCACGTGCGGTGATTTCATTTTTCGGAGGATGAATAGAAGATGAAATATGGTTGTTTCATATTTATAATAACATATCAGTATATGAATGATACTTATGTTATTAATTTATTATGAAACAAATAATTAATAATAAGTAGAAGAAGAAATAATTTGGAAAGAATCGGTAAAGGATATTACCTCTTCTTTGACGCACCTCTTCTTAACCTCTTCTTAAGGCACTAGAGTTGTTCTTTTGTTTAGAAAAGAACCTATAAAATGTTTCTAGGGAAGTTGAGAAGGGAAATGGTCAGGGGTTCTCCAAGCTTGAAGTCTAAAAGTTGGGTAAATAGGAGATGGAGGAGGTGCCCTTTTATAAGGGGGCAGAGGGGCACCTTTGGAAACCTCTAAAATATTAATTTATAATAAACCAAAAACCCACTTCAAAACTTCCAAAGTGTATTAAATTCAGATATTCGATAAGATAGGGTTATAATCTCATCATCCAATTAAATTTATACACGTTTTTATTTTATTTTAAACCTTATCATTTTGATTTATCCTTATTTAATATATTTAATTTTATTTGTGGTAATAAGGTTATAAATTTTATATGGTTATAAATAATTTCTTATGTGTTTTTAATTATAATAATTTGATATCCTATGACATGTCAGATCATATAAATTTTAATTTGTGATATTTATTTATTATTGTGATTTTTAAACAATTTAATAATATAAAATATCAATATTGTCAATTTTGACACAATTCAATTATTTGAATTTAAAAAAATACACAGATAATATATTTTCAAAGAAACCTATATAATAGATTACTAAGAATTCATATTAATCTAAAAAATTAGTGGAGTAAATTAATTAGTTAATATAATATTTATTTTAATACTTCTAATATCATTTATTTGTTATTTCTCATAATAAAATAATTAATACAACACTTTTTTTATAATTATTTAATATAATTATTTGTTATATAAAAATTAAAAATAAAATAATATTATGAATATAAATATAATAGATTTTATAATAATACTTTTAGTCGAATTTATCTTCGAAAACAACCCACTTTGAAAATTTTATCTTCATTAAATTATGACGGTGACAACTTTGACATCATTTAAAATAAACTAATATAAGTGTTTTATTCACTTTTATAAGGCTCCAAAGGGTAAAATATTGGACCATTGTATGCTTAGGGTTTACATGTACGTGACCAATAAGTTTTGGTCATGTTTTTTGTTCCTTTTATGGTCACTATTAGTTTAATAAAAACTATATTATTGATTCTTCACTAAATAAACAATTTCGGCATCACTGTTGTGTCACCATTAATGACAATTATTTAATCCATAAAAATTATAAATAAATTTTCATGATGTATATAATTTTATTATGTTTCTGGGGAATATTTATATTCTAGGTTTCATGATATTTATCACTAAATTAAAATTATTATTCTTATAAGATTTAAGAGAGTGATATGTTGTCACTTTCATTGGTTTTAATAATAATTAAATTATTTTCATGGTCAAAAGTCCACAAAATTAATCTATTCCAACACTTAGGAGATATAGGTCGACTTTTAGTCATCAAATAGAATTTTGGCAGGTGTTAGGGTAATATTATAATCTTATTTGTTCCCTTAATTACTCGATTTACCTTTAACTCCAGTAAATAAAAATTACCATAGTTACTATTCATAATATCAAAAAATAAAATAAAAGTAACCTATTAACATAATTTGGACCCAATGAATTAAAATATGGAATCAATTTTT
Source organism: Viscum album (assembly GCA_963277665.1). Taxonomy (NCBI): domain Eukaryota; kingdom Viridiplantae; phylum Streptophyta; class Magnoliopsida; order Santalales; family Viscaceae; genus Viscum; species Viscum album. Next base: position 1,448,669,259 of record OY728157.1, on the reverse strand, counting down.
CAAAATTCAGAACACATATGTTGCATTAATTAATTTAAAATTAATCCTGTTGTAAAAAAACGAGTTTTAATAGTTAAAACATTAACAAAGATTGAAATGTTTTTACCTATGAATTCAACATAAAATTAATGGTAATGACATAAATTATATTAAATTGTAAAAACATATTCTATTTATACTTTTAAACCATTAAATATTATAATTTAATCATAGAAATTATTGTGATGAAAATAGTTGTTTAAAATTAAAATATACTGTGTTTTTACTATTCATTAAAATATGAAAGTTATCAGAATAAAATGAAAATTTTATCCAATGTAAATTTGTATATCCTGATTCCAAATAAGAATTTTATTTTGTCAAATTTAACTTATAAAACTGTCAAAAAATAGATTTAAAGTGGGTGTGCCATCAAAAGGCGGCAAAACTGCATTTTTTGAAAAATACTTATTTTACACGAAAATTTTATTTTTTTCACAAAACATGTTTTAGAAAATGTGTAAGATGAATAATAATGTTATAAAATTTAAAATTTACTTAATACTATTCATAACGTCTAGTCCATAATAATATTATAAAAATATATCATTGTTTTGTGAAGCTCAGTATTGCGTAATACACATGCTATCGAGGAAGGTCGCGATTGCGTCAACGCAAGACAAGAATAGTGTTTGCATATAATATAAGATAATACAGTGTTGCATATAGCACAAGATAATTTTGGTGTAACGTACAAGACAAGACATCAATGAAATTAAAAGAATATTTTTCATAAAATCTCAGGGTGTTACAGGGTAGGACACATTTGGTGCATCACGAGTAATATTACATTAATGAATAACGAAGGAAAGGATATACCCCTTATGTTCTTTAGCAGACATCAATATATTATAACCATTTATAGAAATGATATGGCCTAAAAAATCCATGGCCATGGTGTTCAATAGACATGTTCAATTTTTAAGAATTTAATTAAAGAAACAATGATCACATAGGTTGATTCCACCATCATAAAACCTACATGATTAGGGATATTTCAATAAATGGGATATATTACACTGTAATAGTCTGTATGAGGTATTATGTCATTGAAAAAATTAACACATTTATTTATGGGTTCCTTTGCGTGTTACTAGATGATATCTTTGGACTTTAGGCAACATAGGCCAATCCCACTAAGAAATAGTCGAGGAGGTCCACACACTAAGAGTATCCAAAATATTAGTTAAATAATATATTATTAATTATTATTTAACAAGATAAAAAAATATTAGTCATTCTCATGGTTTAATATTTATTCATGTTTTATTGATCTTATATATTCTGTCACCAGTTATTCAGGAGAATATTATTTGTGTAGAATATTTAATAAAGATTTATTTTCTATTTAGTGAATATTATATTATATTTATTTATTAATGAATAATTTAGTGATATATGTTTATAAAATAAATAGTAAGTATTCATGGCCCGATAATCATTTTGGAGGAATGTAGGGCCATCTTTATAGGTCTGGTAATAAATAATACATATTGAATATTATTTGAATAAATAATATTTAATTTTAATTAATATGTTTAGAACAAACTTTGATATAATAGTATTATTATTATTATTATAGAAATAGGGTTCCAAAATGATTAAAAAATGTGAAATTTTACTTTTGATATTATTTATTTATATCCCAATCAGTATATAAACTATATTATATTATTCTTCAAGAGAACCAATTCATTTTTTTTGTGCACAATGAAACTAGATAAGCTAGTCAAATCCCTAGAGATCTCCCTCCCCCAATAATGCTCCCAAAAATAAAGAGATACCTTCCCACATCTTCCACTCTCAAGTCTAGATAGATTAAAAAGATTGCATTGGAAGTGACTCTCATGGCGTTCAAAGGAGAATGAAACAAGTGATAGGATTTTCCATGCTAGCACTGTGATATTCCTACCATGATATTCATATATTTTTGGAACACATGTGGATCCACAATAGTGGAATTATACTCTATATTCCTAGAACACAAGGACTGTATAACATATATCTATTGTCATGTCTATCAAATAAGAGTTAATTTCTCAGAGTGAAATTCTATAAATTAATTAAATTAATTATATATAATATTTGATGATCATGTTCTTTAGTTTAATAATTTTATCTATTATTTATGTTGTTTTATTCTATTCCATTGATAATGGAATTTGTCTTTGTGTAAATTTCATATTTTACCATCAATCATGATAAATAGAAATATTGGGCACAACCCATTACAATATTCTTCTACGACAGATTCTTCAAATTCCACTTTGTTCCCTCGCTGCTAGTCGGCAGCCTCTAGGACACAGGGAGGCCCGACTGAGGCCATGTGTCCAACCGGCTTAGGGAACTATTTAGTGAAATCCGGATCTTGACATCATAATTAAAATAATTCAATACCTAATTCCCCTTTAAAAAAACAAAATCATTCTTTTGCAATGTTATTTTTCTTAAAATACCAATTAATTAGAGATTTGTAATAATAAATAAACGAAACATATATCCCTTCTAAAAGTGATCCCTCTGAAAGTGTTTACTATGGTCAATGTGTATATGTTATTCATACCGATGGAAATTGATTGAAATAATAATCACACCCATGTTATCACACATTATGGGAATGTGATCATAAGTTATCTCATATTTGGATAATGTGATTTTTATATATATAATTGGTCCCTACCAACTTCCTATGACTAAATATTTTTCATCGACTATAAAATGATAAATTATATCTTAATTATTAATAATCCAATATACTATAGAAGTTACAAGAAGATAAAAATTACCACTTGTACTTTTATATCTAATTTACATCAAAAAAATATATCATCTAAAAAAATTGTATATTTAAATGATTTATCATTTTAATAAAACAATACATGTTTCTTTATGAAATTATGATAATTAAAAATAATTTTAATAGCATTTAAATATGATTTCTTAAGAGTTTATAGAATATGATCTTAATGATATACACTACAAATACTATAACACCCCAGGTAAATAAATAATATGACACTTTTATATTTATCCATATTTGTGAATAAAATATTAATATTACTTTAAAGGGAACACTATGCTCGATGGCGCACCCAATATGCAACAACTAGTTTCTTGGGAATCTTACGTTGCACTCTAATAATAAAATAATAATATTTTAAATGGTAGTTAACGCCTAGCCGTTGTAATGGCGGCAATGAACAGAACTAACTAAAAAATGATTATATATTTTTGTAAAATATTTTTACTCTTTACAATAAATGTTAGAGGATTAAAAATGCGAATGAATCCAATTTTTAAGCATAAACATTCTAATATTCATTAAAAGGTCGATTAACCGCCTTTGGATGGAGAACCTCTTTTAAATACACTTTTTAACAATTTTATGTGTTATATTTGACAAAATAAAATTCTTCTTTAGAATCGGTACATCAAAATTTACTTTGTGTAAATTTTTGGTATTTTTCCGAAAATGTTCAATTTTTAATGAATAGTGAAAAATGATGTATTTTAATTCAAAACCTCTTTTAATCTAATTTATTTAAATTATTATATTATCTTTTGAATTGGTTTTAAAGTGAAATTAGAATATATTTTTACCATTTAATCCAATAGTGGTCGTTGGAATTAATTTTACTTTGAAATCGGACTTAAACTAGTGTCAATCTTTTGATACATTTTGTTCCATAAAAACACGCTATTTGTTTTGACAACAAGAATTAATTATTAAATTAATTAATGCAACTTATATGTTTTGAATTTTTTAAAATATACATCATTTTTGAATCTGGAATATCAAATATATCTTAGGGTGAACTTTTGGTAATTTTCTAAAAAACATCAATTTTTGATGAATAGTGAAACCACTAAGTGGTACTTATAAAAACTGATTTTCCGTTTAAATGAAATTTTTCCATATTTGTGTTTTGAATTTCAAAAATCCAACATACATGGTTGTCATTAAGAAGTAAAATGTGGTTCAATGGGATTAAAATAATTTTTTTGGTGAATAGTAACTTATTAAGTTTTAATCGCGATTAGAGGTAATTACTGTAGTTTAAGGTAAGAATAATGTTTTAATAAAATGAAATGACCTAGATACATGTCCTACCCTCATTGGATGTGTCATGGCCGACCAAGAAAATCCATGGGTCTACTTGGGGACCCCATGGAGCCACTTTGGTTGGAAAATGACATAAATACCTTTTTATTTAATGTTAAAGTAAAAATGACACAAATATGAGATGTTTAACTAAACCAATTTTTTACATGTGGTTATACAAGTCAGATTTTTGACTATAAATAGTCATTGGAAATATAAAAATATTTCCTACATCATAGTATTTTTTTATAATTTTTATAAATTAAATAAATTAAATTATTTATGACATCATGATGATGCATCGATGACCTCATTATTTACCGATTTAAATAAAATGGAATGATAATGTAAAATCTAAGACCTAAACATGTAAAAAACCTATTTGATGGGGGGATTTAGAACCCTTATCACCTTATCCTCGAAACACATCAATTTGGGACCATTAAAATCCGAAACGCATTCTAAAATAAAGTAACATTTCCTTACTTTCCAAGAGTGACCCTCCTCTCCTCTTATAAAAGGCCCCCACCTCTACCTCCTTACCCACACTTCCAAAGCCTTTGGATCGGCCAACCCCTGCCCATTTTGTCTCTCCAAATCCCTATATTACTCCTTGAAGCCTCAAATTGGGATGAAGTCTTCCCAAGTAAGCCTTTGAGCTCAAACCAAAGGGACTTACCCGATTTTAAGGTAATGTCTTCACTTGAGTCGTTTTGTTTTATTTTTCTTCTCCAACCCCCTAAACTATTTTTATTCTTTTCTTTTGTAACAAATCCAGTATCTTAAATATACTAGAATTTTTTTATAATAAGGATTAGAGCTACACCTACACACACCTACATCTAATGGTTAAAGAACATACTATTTCCGTGGATGGCGAATTTCTGCCTCCCGAAACGATGATTGTTCAACATTCTTTTAATACCTTCAAAGGTGGACATTAAGATGACACTGTACTTATATATGATATATAATATGATTATGTTATCCTTAAGATTATGTATTTTTCATTTTGGGAATACCTTTATGGTTTCCATTATGGGTAAACGCGATATCTTCATTTAAGGAAGTGCGGACTACCGCCCCCTCAAAGTGATTTGATTTTGTTAATTCCATATGTGGGATGTATAAAGGATTTAATTAATGTTATTATATATGATATTATACTATAATTATAATATACCTCTATATCATTATTATTCCATTCCATAAAAATATGAAATAGAAATGAACGTAGCGTTCATGCGTACGTACAGCTTACCGTCTCCATGAACGGTGCATTTCATTTCTTATCTCCAAATTTTATGTACTATTATAAGTACATATATATAATGGATATATATGTAATATATTACATCTAAATTATGTATATCATTCTGGAATTATAATATATATATATATCTCATTTTTTTTAATTCCATTAATATGACAAAAAATGAAAGTAGCGTTCATGCGTACGTACGGCCTACCGTCTCCATGAACGGTGCTTTTAATTATTTATCTCCAAATGCTATGGAATAGTATAAAATGAAGATATACTGGATATATATGATATTTAAAACATCAATACTATTCTGGATTTGATGTAACTATAACTACATTTTCCAACAAGTTCAATTTTTGACTCATGTACCAAACATCGAACAAAAACGTCTGATATGAACTCATATTATTAACCAATTATTATAACATTATAATATGTGATATGAACTGAATAATAATATTTAAAGGAGGTTCTTAAGAAATTATAAATTCACCAAATTTTATTATTCAGAAGATTAAATAACGATCGAGTCATGTCGGACACGAGGTAAGGGATCCTACTCCTCTCTTTCTTTTTAAGTACACTCTTTTATGTCATTCCTTTTAAAGCTCATCTTTCTTGTTATTGGGATGTTATTTTATATTAATATTACTGTAATTTTTATGATCATATTATGAGAGACCCTATTATCTCTCATTAATTCATTTTTGATGTTTTGAGTGGCGCCGTTAGGCTGCCGAATTTTCGTAAGAGATCTAACCTCTCTCTTTCTTTTTTAAGTACTCTTCTTTATGTCACTTCTTTTAAGCTCATCTTTGTTATGTTGGGGGATTTTCTTTTATATTACTCTTTCTATAAACTTTATGTTAATATGATGTGATACCCTATTTGATCTCATCAATCCATTTTTGTAAGTTTTATGTGGCGCCGTTAGGCTGCCGAGTTTTCGTAAGGGATTTTTCATCTCACTTTTATTCCCGTGAGATTTAAGCTACATTTTCCACAATTTCCTTTGAGTGGTGTATGTACTGCCCATTATTTTACTCATTGTGTAATATAATTTCATTTATGAGTATTTACATCAATGTTGTATTGTCCTTCTTTCACGGGGTGTATGTTTCGAAAGATACCCATGTCGGTAAGGGAACCTTTCACCCTCCTCTTTTTAAAAGACTTCATTTGTTATGTCTTTTAATTCACATACTATTATGTTGGGATATGTTATTCTATATCCTTATTGATTTAAATTTTATTTCCATGTGATGAGATACCCTTTTTATCTCTCATCAACTCATTTTCTAAATTTTGTAGTGACGCCATTAGGCTGTCAAATTTTTGCAAGGGAACTTCTTAACCCAAATTTGATTCTTTGGGATAAACTTATACTCCTTGAATATATCGTTCTATTAATATATGTGAATAACCTATGATGGTTTTACACTTAATATCCACTTATATTTGGTGTATTCATTTGTCACACATAATTATGTAATTGATTTATCCTTAAACCAAGGATACCGTCTTTGTAGGGGACTTCGTCTCAATCTCCTTTCATTGAGGCGTATTTCATTTTATACAAAACATTCTTTTATACGGTGTATAAACCCCTTTGAATTTTACTTGTATACAAAAGGAATCTCTTTCTATGAAGCGTTTTAATAAACGAAAAAAAGGAATGTTTCTTTTAACGTACGGGGTGACAACGACCTTTTCCATCACCGCGAGTATTATTTGATCTTTGGCTTCCTCAACAAGCCGTAATGTTTTTAAAATAAAATAAATACCATATAATCTTTTATGTATTTTTTTATTAAAAATGGTTTTTATAAAGGATTCTATTTTTTCAATATATTTAAATGATATATTGTGATTGAAATGTGGAAATGTTATCATTCCTTTATATTGGTTTTATGTGTTATAATTTTATAATGGTACTTGGACATTTTACGGGTGGATACGTGATAAACCATATGACGGGTGGTGCCGTGAATACCAGGATGGGTGGTTACGTTATAACCTCCAATGCACTGGGTATGGAAGTTGGCCGTATGGCTATTCCATTAAGTATGTATGGATGTTGACCGAATGGCTATTCCATTAAGTGATATGTGTGTAAGTTGACCTTATGGTTCTTCCACTTAAGTATGTTTATGTCCCAAGTTACCTTTATATGTTATGTGATCTTTATATGGGTTTTATGGTAATCTTTTGGTTACAAAAGGGTAAGTAATGAACTTTTATTCTGTGAAGAGTTTTTACTACTTCGAAAAGGTTAAAAGTATTACTTTGATAAAGTATACATGGTTTACTTGCTGTTTTGAAAAACTAACAGTTTTAATTCTTTGTGTATCCCTTACTGAGCTTTTTATGCTCATCCCAAGTATTTGAAATGTTTTTCATAGGACTTAACGTGGAATAGGGTCAACTATGGGATCAACGGAAAGTCATGATACCTAAAACATAGAACTAGACATGTTTCTTTTTAAGAGTTTTTATTTTATGGAAACTTAGTAGAAGTTTCTACTTTGTAAACTTTTGTGATGTAATAGTTATGTCCTAATTCTATAAAACTCTAAACCTAAAAAGATCCTCAATGTGAATTATTCAATTAATTCAATATTAAGTAAGGATTAAGGCTGGGGCCTTATAGTTGGTTTCAGAGGTCAGTTTAGATAACTTTAGAGGATATGATATCCTCTAAGTATAAGTGACATTACTATAATGGTTAGGATTTCAGAAAGAGTCCTAGTTTTAAATAAAGTGAATGAGTAAGTATATATTAGTGTTTATCTTACTCATTAGTACATGATGGTTAGTTGATATACTCACACTGACATTTCTGTTTTTAGTGAATGGATGGATCTAGCAGGCACCAAAGAGACAACAGGTTTGAATGAATCATTGGTGGTTCTCTAATTAAGAGACTGGATGAAATGAGGTATTTAGTGAGGAAACTCGTGGTTGTTCTAAAACAACTATCAGAGAGTCATGATCATCCACTTGAACCTTGGTATGTTCTGTAATGCATCATGTACGAGATGACCAATCAATGTGGATGTTCTGGTAATAATTATAAAGGTAACCATTAGGGTTTATTTGATCCTTACTTTTTAGGTAATTATGGGTTACTCTATGATATGATGGAAAATGAAAGGCATGAGATAAACTTGAGGTTAAAATATGTTATGATTATTTTTGAAGATTTTATCTTGTTGTTGGGGAATGTTTTAAGAATAATATAGTTTTGGAAAAAGGACAACACGCAGACCGTGTGACAACCCGTCGCGTCGGACAAAGTTGCGGGAATCGAACCCACAACCAAAGTGCGACTGGTACTTATCGCCTACCACTGGACTACGTGAAGTCCCTGGTTAGTTTGACTGATTCTTTTTAGTTATATGATTTTATGAATTAAGAGTATGTTTATTTTGGGTTATCTATGGAAATTATTAACCTATCATGGAGGATATGTGATTAGGTTAATTACATTTCAATGCAAGACATTAAGAGAAACTGATGTTGTTTGGAGATAAATGTTATGATTTAACTTGGAAGTCTATGTGACTAAATACTTAAAATATTTGGGTTTCAATATTAGTTTGGTTTACATTGAAGAATTTTATGGACAATTGTTTATCAAATGGTCTTCGTTGAACTTTGGGTTTTGTTGGACAAATTTTGGAGATTAAGAATAGATTTTATTTTTATAAAGGGTTATCATTTTCTGGATTATCTGATCTTGTACTAACCTTTTGGGTTTTGGTTTTGGTTAAAGTATAAAGAAATGGGAAGTATATAGTTATCTTTTGTGGATTAGGTGATTCTCTAGAAATTGATTATAGTACTCTTAATGCGAACAAGTCTTCCTAAATACTCATCTTTTGGAGAAAATATGAGTTTGATTAAGGAATCTAGTAAAAGTTGAAAGTATACATGAAAAGTAAGTATGTTTCATTATGATTTAGTTAAGCTCAAAAATAAATTCCTCAATGAAAAGTAACTTAAAACAAAAATGTTGTCTATTAACTTTTCTTACTGGGGAATCGAATACCGTTTAACCCATCACAAGTTTGTGATTTTCTTGTGGTTAACTTTCTCCTAAACATGTTTACTATAACTCTCCATCAGAACATGACCCTATGTTTTCTCCTCCATGTCCATATTTTCATACTTGTAATCCTAGTATGGGTTAACTAGGGTGACCTTTGTACTTATCTTTCTTTATTTTAAAGTGATTGTTTTACTGACTCTTGTTCCGATGTGGGACTTTCAATGATGTTTCTAAGCCCAATTTTAAAATTGTGAGGACGCAATTCCCAAAAGGGGGGAAGGATGTAACAACCCAGGTAAATAAAGAATATGACATTTTTATATTTATCCATATTTGTGAATAAAATATTAATATTACTTTAAAGGGAATGCTATGCTCGATGGCGTACCCAATACGCAACAACGAGTTTCTTGGGAATCTTACGTTGCACTCTAATAATAAAATAATAATATTTTAAATGGTAGTTAACGCCTTGCCGTTGTAATGGCGGTAATGAACATAACTAACTAAAAAATGATTATATATTTTTGTCAAATATTTTTACTCTTTACAATAAATGTTAGAGGATTAAAAATGCGAATGAATCCAATTTTTAAGCATAAACATTCTAATATTCATTAAAAGGTCGATTAAGCGCCTTTGGATGGCGAACCTCTTTTAAATCCACTTTTTAACAATTTTATGTGTTATATTTGAAAAAATAAAATTCTTCTTTAGAATCGGTACATCAAAATTTACTTTGTGTAAATTTTTGGTATTTTTCCGAAAAAGTTCAATTTTTAATGAATAGTGAAAAATGATGTATTTTAATTCAAAACCTCTTTGAATCTAATTTATTTAAATGATTATATTATCTTTTGAATTGGTTTTAAAGTGAAATTCGAATAAATTTTTACCATTTAATCCAATTGTGGTCGTTGGAATTAATTTTACTTTGAAATCAGACTTAAACTAGTGTCAATCTTTTGATACATTTTGTTTCATAAAAACACGCTACTTGTTTTGACAGCGGGAATTAATTATTAAATTAATTAATGCAACTTATATGTTTTTAATTTTGTAAAATAGAAATCATTCTTGAATCCGGAATATCAAATATAGCTTAGGGTGAACTTTTGGTAATTTTCAGAAAAACTTCAATTTTTGATGAATAGTGAAACCACTAAGTGGTACTTATAAAAATTGATTTTCTGTTTAAATGATATTTTTCCATATTTGTGTTTTGAATTTAAAGAATCCGACATACATGGTTGTCATTAAGAAGTAAAATGGGGTTCAATGGGATTAAAATAATTTTTTTGGTGAATAGTAACTTATTAAGTTTTAATCGCGATTAGAGGTAATTAGTGTAGTTTAAGGTAAGAATAATGTTTTAATAAAATTAAATGACCTAGACACATGTCCTACCCTCATTGGATGTGTCATGGCCGACCAAGACAATCCATGGGTCAACTTGGGGACCCCATGGAACCACATTGGTTGGAAAATGACATAAATACCTTTTTATTTAATGTTAAAGTAAAAAATGACACAAACATGAGATGTTTAACTAAAACAATTTTAAATGGGATTCTACAAGTCAGATTTTTGACTATAAATAGTCATTGGAAAGCTAAAAGGATTTCCTACATCATAGTATTTTTTTATAATTTTTAGACAGTAAACAAATTTAATTATTTATGACATCATGATGATGCATCGATGAACTCATTATTTACCGATTTAAATAAAATGGAAATATAATGTAAAATCTAAGACCTACACATGTATAAAACCTATTGGATTGGGGGATTTATAACCCATATCACCTTATCCTCGAAAAAAATCAATTTGGGACCATTAAAATCCGAAACACATTCCAAAATAAAGTAACATTTCCTTACTTTCCAAGAGTGCCCCTCCTCTTCTCTTATAAAAGGCCCCCACCTCTACCTCCTTACCCACACTTCCAAAACCTTTGGCTCGGCCAAACCCTGCCCATTTGTCTCTCCACATCCCTCTCTTACTCCTTGAAGCCTCACTTTGGGCAGAAGTCTTCCCAAGGAAGCCTTTGAGCTCAAACCAAAGGGAGTTACCCGATTTTAAGGCAATGTCTTCACTTGAGTCCTTTTGTTTTATTTTGCTTCTCCAACCCCCTAAACTCTTTTTATTATTTTCTTTTGTAACAAATCCAGTATCTTCAATATACTAGGATGTTTTTATAAGAAGGATTCTAGCTACACCTACACACACCTACATCTAATGGTTAAAGAACATACTATTTTCGTGGATGGCGAATTTCTGCCTCCTGAAACGATGATTGTTCAACATTCTTTTAATACCTTCAAAGTTGGCCATTAAGATCACACTATAATTATATATGATATATAATATGATTATTTTTTCCTTAATATTATGTATTTTTCATTTTGGGAATACCTTTATGGTTTCCGTTATGGGTAAACGCAATATCTTCATTTAAGGAAGTGTGGACTACCTCCCCCTCAAAGTGATTTGATTTCGTTAATGCCATATGTGGGATGTATAAACGATTTAATTAATGGTATTATATATGATATTATACTGGAATTAGAATATACCATTATATCATTATTATTCCATTCCATAAAAATATGAAATAGAAATGAAAGTAGCGTTCATGCGTACGTACGACTTACCGTCTCCATGAACGGTGCATTTCATTTCTTATCTCCAAATGTTATGTACTATTATAAGTACATATATATAATGGATATATATGTAATATATTACATCAAAATTATGTATATAATTCTGGAATTAATATATATATATATCTCTCTCATTTTTTTAATTCCATTAATATTACAAAAAATGAAAGTAGCATTCATGCGTACGTACGACCTACCGTCTCCATGAATGATGATTTTAATTTTTTATCTCCAAATGCTATGGAATAGTATAAAATGAATATATACAGGATATATATGATATTTAAAACATCATTACTATTCTGGATATGATGTAACTATAACTACATTTTCCAACAAGTTCAATTTTTGACTTATGTACCAAACATTGACAAAAACGTCTGATATGAACTCATATTGTTAACCAATTATTATAACATTATAATATGTGATATGAACTGAATAATAATATTTAAAGGAGGTTCTTAAGCAATTATAAATTGACCAAATTTTATTATTCAGGAGATTAAAGAACGATCGAGTCATGTCGGACACGAGGTAAGGGATCCTACTCCTCTCTTTCTTTTTAAGTACACTCTTTTATGTCATTCCTTTTAAAGATCATCTTTCTTGTTATTGGGATGTTATTTTATATTAATATTACTGTAATTTTTATGATCATATGATGAGATACCCTATTCTCTCTCATTAATCCATTTTTGAAGTTTTGAGTGGCGCCGTTAGGCTGCCGAATTTTCGTAAGAGATCTAACCTCTCTCTTCCTTTTTATGTACTCTTCTTTGTGTCACTTCTTTTAAGCTCCTCTTTGTTATGTTGGGGGATTTTATTTTATATTCCTCTTTCTATAAACTTTATTTTAATATGATGAGATACCCTATTTGATCTCATCAATCCATTTTTGTAAGTTTTATGTGGCGCCGTTAGGCTGCCGAGTTTTCATAACGGAATTTTCATCTCACTTTTATTCCCGTGAGATTTATGCTACATTTGACACAATTTCCTTTGGGTGGTGTATTTACTGCCCATTATTTTACTCATTGTGTAATATACTTTCATTTATGAGTATTTACATCAATGTTTTATTGTCCTTCTTTCACGGGGTGTATGTTTCGAAAGATACCCATGTCGGTAAGGGAACCTTTCACCCTCCACTTTTTAAAAGACTTCATTTGTTATGTATTTTAATTCACATACTATTATGTTGGTATATGTTCTTCTATATAATTATTGATTTAAATTTTATTTCCATGTGATGAGATACCCTTTTTATCTCTCATAAACTCATTTTCTGAATTTTGTAGTGACGCCATTAGGCTGTCAAATTTTTGCAAGGGAACTTCTTAACCCAAATTTTATTCTTTGGGATAAACTTATACTCCTTGAATATGTAGTTCTATGAATATGTGTGAATAACATCTGATTGTTTTACACTTAATATCCACTTATATTTGGTGTATTCGTTTGTCACACATAATTCTGTAATTGATTTATCCTTAAACCAAGGATACCGTCTTTGTAAGGGACTTCGTCTCAATCTCCTTTCATTGAGGCATATTTCGTTCTATACACAACATTCTTTTATATGGTGTATAAACCCCTTTGAATTTTACTTTTATACAAAAGAAATATTTTTCTACGAAGCGTTTTACTAAACGACAAAAAGGAATGATTCTTTTAACGTACGCGGTGACAACGACCTTTTCCGCCGCCGCGAGTATTATTTGATCTTTGGCTTCCTCAACAAGCCGTAATTTTTTTAAAATAAAATAAATACCATATACACTTTTATGTATTTTGGTATTAACAATGGTTTTGATAAAGGATTCTATTTTGTCAATATATTTAAATGATATATTGTGATTGAAATGTGGAAATGTTATCATTCCTTTATATTGGTTTTATGTGTTATAATTTTATAATGGTACTTGGACATTTTACGGGTGGTTACGTGATAAACCATATGACGGGTGGTGCTGTGAATACCAGGACGGGTGGTTACGTTATAACCTCCAATGCATTGGGTATGGAAGTTGGCCGTATGGCTATTCCATTAAGTATGTATGGAAGTTGGCCGAATGGCTATTCCATTAAGTGATATGTGTGGAAGTTGACCTTATGGTTCTTCCACTTAGGTATGTTTATGTCCAAAGTTTCCTTTATATGTTATGTTATCTTTATATGGGTTTTATGGTAATATTTTTGTTACAAAAGGGTAAGTAATGAACTTTTATTCAGTGAAGAGTTTTTACTACTTCGAAAAGGTGAAAAGTATTACATTGATAAAGTATACATGGTTTACTTGTTATTTTGAAAAACTAACCGTTTACATTCTTTGTGTATCCCTTACTGAGATTTTTATGCTCATCCCAAGTATTTGAAATGTTTTTCACAGGAACTAATGTGGAATAGGGTCAAGGATGGGATCAAGGGAAAGTCATGCTACCTAAAACATGGAACTATACATGTTTGTTTTTAAGAGTTTTTATTTTATAGAAACTTTGTAGAAGTTTCTACTTTGTAATCTTTTGAGATGTAATAGTTATGTTCTAATTCTCTAAAACTCTAAACCTGAAAAGGTCCTCAATGTGGATTATTCAATTAATTCAATATTAAGTAAGGTTTAAGGCTGGGGCCTTATAAATAATGTTTGGTTGAGTGATGATAAGGCAATGAAGATTACCAAAAATATCTCTATATAGATTTTCTTGCTACTATTTTAATGTACTCGTCCCATGTTAACTTCCAAGAATTACGCATAATTCCATTAATTTATATAATGATCTCGATGCCAAAAGAAATTAAAAATTCATTTGTGCATTAATTTAGGAATAAAATTGTATTATCTCTATTTTTCTACTTTTGAAAGATATGTAAATTTTATTTCTTCTCCCATAAATTTCATCTCTAATCAACTTATATAACAAAATTGAAAATTTATTATGATCATAATATATTGTTTATCCAAAAATAAATTTATTAACATAAATATTAATATTAAATGATTTTTTTAAATGTAATTGAAAAAAATATGAAATATTATTTTTCAATTATAAAATAACCATTTAATTTAAATTGTTTTAACCACCCATATCAACCCTTGATGGATTTCTTGAATCCAAAAGAGCCTTGGTTGGCTTGAATCAATGATGTAGAAATTTTGAATCATTAAAACCAAGAAGTAGTTCAATAAAATATTTTTTATAAGTAAAGTCCTTCAAAAATGATCTTTTAACATCTATTGGAAATATATTGAAATTTAAATGGGTGGATAATTCTAATTAGAATATAATGGACTTTAGTTATGTGATGGTTGAAAATTTTTCATGATAATTCATTCTATTTTTCATGATTATATCATTTTATTATAAATCTTGCATTTTTTAACTATTCTCCTTTAATAAATTAGTTTCCATTATGAAAATATATTTTATAACTTCTAGTAGGATGATCATTAGGACTTTTGACAAGATTATAACAAATTTTTCATTATTATTTCATATAGTTATTCATTTATAAAATGTTCAAAAATTTCATCATTAACATCATCATCAATATTTTATTTTTCTTGGTGTGACAGAAATATCCATTATCAACCTAATTTATATTCTATAAGACCATTGGTTTGAAAATCACAGATAAGTATACAAATAGTATGATATATGGATTTAAAAAATGAATTGTGCAATGTACTTAAAGAGGAATCCCCCACTACTCCAACTTTTTTAGGTGGAGTCAGACATATTGTTAAAATTTAAATTCAATCTACTACATCATACATTTAGGGTAATGGTAATGGAAAATTATCATAAAATTTTACATAAATGTTTTTGTTTTTGGTCTTAACCCTCTCGTTGAAGATTCTATAGGCTTAATTTGTGTTGGATTTCCAATTAAAAATACCTCCATATAATTTATTTTAAAAAATATATACGTTATATTTGGTGTTAAGAGTGTACAATTTTTATTGTAATTCCATAAAATACCATACATTTTGTTTCTAATTAATTCAAATATTATAGGGGTCATGTTAATGAAGGTACATACAAGAATATGGTTAAATGTATAAGTAGAAAAATTGACCTACTAAACCCAAAATTATTATGGGATTATACATTCATTTAGGATAGTTTATTCAATATCTTATAAAGATCAATTATA
The DNA here is from genome assembly GCA_963277665.1 of Viscum album. Lineage (NCBI taxonomy): Eukaryota > Viridiplantae > Streptophyta > Magnoliopsida > Santalales > Viscaceae > Viscum > Viscum album. The sequence goes on along the minus strand of OY728157.1, from coordinate 1,448,652,976 downwards.
TCTTCCAAAATAATCCTTATTATGTTCTATGAGTGAAAAAAGAATGACTATAACATTTTTTTGATTTCATCAAAATATTTGTTTTTGAACTCTCCCCTATAATTAAATTTAATGGATATGATCTTATAAACTTTTTCATTTCCATATTTTTTTGGAAATAATTAATAATTAATTTGTAAAAATCATTTTTATGTGAAAATAATTATACTCAAATAAATATTATATAATCATAATTAATTATAAAAATGTAACATTGGACACTTATATGTTTAAAATTGATTAAAATTTACATGACCACTTAACAAATACCCATATTATTTTAGTAATGATGTTGAGAAATACCCTTGAAACCTAGCCCCAGTAGAAACCAGTTTTTTAACTAACACTGAGTATATCTTACATAAATATTTGAGGCAATACCTAGTTTAGTAGAATATATTTTGAGAGATAAGAACCAAAAATCAAGACTATTAAAAATAAAATAATCACATTACATTACCCAGTTCCCATATGTTACTACATGATATATAAAACAAACAATCCTGTGAAATGAAAAACCAAGCATCGAAATTCCTCCCTAGCTTCTATACGCAACCTTATCTTACCAAATAGAATCACTCTTATTATCCCTTGAATAATCTTGCAAAACTACTCAAAAAATATTGAGGGGGATCACTTTGGAAGTACTCAATAGTTTGATATTGTAAAAGAAAAATAAAATCAATCAAAAATAAATATTTCGTGAAAGATAAGTATGAAAAAACTAAGTAAGGCAAAGCTAGAAACTAAGGCTAATCATCCCTTCAAAATAATAACACATTAAACTTACTTCCATGATATGAACTAAAATTATCATGTTATATGGTATTACCATATAATTGAAAAATGTACATAGTTTGTACTATCATAAACAAAGATGATCTATACCAAATCATTAATAACCATGATGAAATTTTTTCCACAATTCCCTACAACCATTCTATTTCCATAATAAAATAGAAAAAAATATATGGGTTAAATAAAAATGGTATTTTTTAAAAATAAGGGGACCGAAAAATAGTGTTCCATGTCATCTTACATATAAATTAGGGCTCAAACATCTCAAAATTGTCTATATTCCTTGGGAGTTCCCCACAAAAATTAATTATCAAGTCATAGATTAACAAATAACATTATAACCACATTTTCACCCTGCACCCTATAAAACTAATCACAATCACATCATTCCCATGAAAACATCAGCATGATATCTTACTACCCATTTACATTAATATTAGCTTAGGGATTCTCACAATCATATCACACCCAACATAATTCCCTAATAAGAAAAATTACCATATCATACACAATAACATCCCATATCTTGAAAAATATAAAGGAACAGTAAATGAAAATAATAAAAAATAAGCATAAGGAGCATCCAAATTGATGTGACCAATCATTCAACATATATAAAAATTTCACTTTTAACAACATGTAGATATTTCTATCTTTATCCTAGAATTTACCTAGCTAATAAATATGATTCAAAATTTTATTTGTCATTTTACTTTTTAACATTATACATCTAAAAAAAACAACTCAACATCAATTGAGTCCATAGACGAAATCTCTATCCATTATTATCTAAATTGTTTCATTAACTTGAATATATCTCAAGGTGAAGGAGTATTTTCATCCTTTTAATTAGATTTATTGAACCCATAATAATTATTTACCAACATTTAAAAACAATATACAAATAACAAATTAATTTACTTGAATAAGTTTTTTAACAACCAGATCATCACAAGAATTTGAAAATTTAAGGATAAAACCAGAACTCAAAAATCAAGATATAAAGCCCAAAAATACATTTCATCTTGGAGGCACTCATAATGATAAACCTATATCCTCATTACACCCTAAGACAAATGTAAAATTAAAGGAAACACTATATGATTTTTACCCTTACACTATCCCATTTCTAGATTCTACTTCCCTCTAAAAGCATCTCACCAACCAAGAGGACGATTCACTAACTATATAGCTACAACTCATCCATTTTATAATATATAATCCTACTAATCTCACTTAGTTGCATCCAAAAATTTGAGGGTAAACTACACTATCATCCTTAAAAGAGCCATATTTTTTCATTATACCACCATATTTTTAAGAAATAATTCTAATAAAGGGATGATTCATAATGTAGGGGTATAATGAAGGAGAATAACATCACTTTTCACCAATTTATAGATAACACTGAACCCAAAATGTAACAAAAAAGAATTCGGAAAAATAAAACAATAAATTCTTAAACCAATTCTAACTGTATTATAGGATAAATGTATAAGGTAAGAAAAATCATAGAACAAATTAGACAAAACCCTTCACTCTATACCTTAATAAGTGTAACAACTTAATTTTTTCCCTAATTTTTCCAATTCATATTTCATTAAAAAACTGAATTAATAATTTCTATATTCAAATCCATAACCTAAATATAAAATGATCTAGAATTGATCATTTCAACAACATTTAAACTATGTTTTCAACTAAAATAATTTTTTTAATAGAAGACTTACCAAGGAACTAATTTCATTCTAGGTTCCCTTCTAATTCATTTCCCAACACATTACTTATAATTATTACTAAATTTTTTATGTCATGAAATGAAATTTAGTAGTAGAAACTATCAATCATTTCACGGTCCTGTAAACTTCACCAATGGAATAAAATGCTCCCACAATCACTTTGTAGAATGATGGAAGCATTTTTGCAAGTCTAGTAATTCGAATGGACTCAAATTGAGTTGCAAACATCAGATGAAACTTAAAGAAATTAAATTTCTCAAAGGGATTCGAGTGACATGCATACCATAACTGGGATGAGTTTGTGGACTGAATGTTCTTCGAACCACCAGTACATGGAATGACCTGATAGGTGATGGCCCGTGGAGTGATGGCCAGCAAACCCAGATTCCTGTGAAACGCATCACATGGTGAATCAAGCATATGAAGGCTATCCTCATACCATTTTGAGAACTTACTAGTTCTACGATCAATCAAATTGGATGGGTTACCTAAACTATGAATCACGAACCACAGTCTCCACAAATCCCATTTGACAGAGTGTTCCGTAGGTCATGATTTATCGTGATGAGATTAAACAAATGGTGATTTATGCCCATAGATACTATTTCCCCAATTCCCTATAAAAGGATCACAAAAGGAATTGAGAATGAACGGACAAAGAAATCATGCAGGGGATCCCATAGGTTGGAAGTAAACATTCAGAGAGGATTCCGACTTAATTCTCAAATAATCAGTGAAGTCTAATTTACAATCCACGTTTTCCGAAGGTATAACCAACTACGGACCATAAAACAAAGGAACATAATAATAATGGGAGAACCACAAACCTAATTGGTGTAATCACGAATCGTATATTCCTCAAGGACAAACTCCCTGCAATTAATATTCCCTAGGATCCTCCATCTATATGGAGTTCTACATAGTGTATTGCAATGCGGATTTAACCATACGCTGCATAATGCATAAATACACAGATGGAACCCGATGTGGTGTGACATAACACATTCAGGACCTCTTACCACTATGGTGCATAAAGATCCATACCCAAGCCCACGTACTAGTTTGGTACGCGGACAAACCCTCTACCTGCATACCACTATGGTATGAGGATCTCACCCTATCCCGCGTAATAAAATAGTATGTAGAATGGGGAGTCTTCAAGTATTCTTCCCTCCAACTCCAATCTCGACCCTCTGTTATCATCCAGTCTTCCATAGTCCCTCCGAGAACCAATCCCCCAACATCAGGCCAATGCCTCCTCTATAGCAACTAAACCCATATGATCAGATCATCAAGCACATCGGCACACCCCTTTGAGTCTACATACCCATGGTAAGCAGAGTCATAAAGGCTCTTTCCACAATGGTTAGGACTCCCAGGATGTTTGAAATTCCAAATTCCCAGGGTAACCTGGAGTCCACCCTTGGGACACTAAAGTGAACCACCCCATTATAGGGTTTAAGGGTGATCACATTCATTTCCATTCAGTGAGGAATACTGATTAGTCGAAGGAGTTATGTTTGATTGTCCTTTTGAAAAGAGTCGACATTCCTCCTCTTTCCCTGAACGTGTTCCAGGGTGATCCCAATGAGGTAAGTTCCCAATCTTCTAAGGGATGAGCTGCAAGACCTATAATATAATCCAAAATTAAAAGGATCTTCACTCTATACCCTCACCCATGGTCTCCCCGACCTCTTATCTAATAGACCTTCCCTATCCCATTAGTAGGAGAGGTGGTGTGTGGTTGGTTGGATCTCTCTCATCCTCATGTTTCTAACACCGAACATGACCCATGTGGGCTTAGATATTTGTGAAATTAACAGCATCCACACAATTCTAAACTATGAGAGATCTGATTCCGGGTAAAACTATGATACATAGGACACCAACTTGATGTCCTGAGCACAAAAGGGATCCCTTCTAAAAGGGTATACCCAATCATATCCCCTCAAATGGGCATCTTCCATGTGTAATTCCTAGCTCTCCCAAACTACATGCGCTCTTATTTCTCTCCCAAGGATACATAAGAAGCCTATCTTATGGTTATGATCCCTATATAAATCACCTTCCATACCCCCTATATGAATATAAACTCCAGATCACATTATTGCAGGTCTTAAGTCAACATTGCCTCCATATCATCAAATCCTTGTATTCCTATGAAAATCCTACAATCCATGGGTAGCCTGTGGAAACACACTTCAGGAATTAACCAAGTATTCACAAAAAAATGACAAGACTTAAATATATAAGTGAGTTTCAGAATAAGCAATAATACCCCCACCCAAATAGGGTTCGGTCAGCCTGACCTTCCATCCTCTCAACCAATTTAGTCCTTAAGTGTTGTTGGACAAATAAACATCCAATGAGTTCTTTCATTTGGAAATTAGGTCCATGAATCATGTATACCAGAGTTGTTGGGTGTTTTTGGATCCATGAATAAACCCATTTCAGACCATCCAAAAATGTTTTATACTAGGAGAACCGATTTCACAAGTACATGACCCCATGAAATCACCCACTATGACCATTTGACTGTGGAGCCTTCTTCTCAATATATAAGGGATAAACTAAATAGTACCAGTAGGGTCAATCAAATCCCCCATAAAAGGATGATGATGCGAATCCGGTTGAAAAAAATACGGTGAAGTGAAAACTTCTATAATAAGGGACACATTCTTTTTATTCGTCGGGCCATTCATTGCATTTTTTCCCACATGAACACCCAAATCTCCCTCAGATGCAAAACAAAAATGGTGAACTCGATTTGAATCCTTAACCGAGTTGGCAGTCTTACCCCACTCAATCCCTTTATCCTAACAAAAAATGGTGGAATGATGTCATGATGAATCTTCAAATATACATACTTTCAGGATAATTCTACTTTAATGGGGTTTTTTGGTCTCTATATATCATATATGTATATTTTAGCCTTACACAGAGAAACCTTCAATCCAATTGACATCTTGAAGACCAATGCAGACACACACCTCATCAATCCCATAAGCAGTCGGGGCCCTGATGAAGAGTAGGATCGGCTTGCATTCCTAGCGTCTTCAATGCTTGTTATCCAACATGTTGATCAAAGAGTACAAATAAATGGTTCTCTCCCCCGGGAGGAGGCCATGAGACAAGCCCTCCAGTCTGAAATGGCTCGCCAGCTGCCCGCTCAGCCACGACCAGCGACCCAGCACAAGGAGACCCTCATGGTCATCTCAAACCATTTCATGAGCTTGTCCATAGAAAGTGACTTGGATTAACTCCCTTATATTAGAGAGTCAGATGAATTTAATGATGAAAAATTCATCTCAACTGCATATTAGTCCTACTCCTGGGCCCCTACCAGAGAGCATTTCCACAATCATTGGGCGACCAAGTCTCCTCAAACTGAAAAGGACCTTATGCCGAGGGAACCTACTGAAGTCCAAAAGACCTGGGCCCCTGGCTACCCACCAAGGGAGGAATATATATAATCAGTAATAGGATATCACCTTAGTTCTTGATAAGAAATGCCATCGTAAAAATTTTGAGGTATTAAACGGGAATACATGAAACTCTACACCATCCGCTCAATCCCCCCCACAGAAATTTGGTGAAAATATATGATAGTGCACATTCCTGCTAGTTCTCGATGGTACCACCATGTAGAAAGAGTGGAAAACTATTGGAATATGTAGATATATACCGATGCACAAGAAGCCCATTATCCAAATAGGGTGGAACCTAGCTACACACATGAAAAATACTTACTGATGCATATAAAGCCCACCATGCAAATAATATGGAAAGAAAATATGAGTAGAGTCAAATTCATTTGGATGAATATAAATCACACGAGAAAAATACATTGACAAGAGATCAGATGATGATCCATGATCGTGAATATGAATCCCACTAGTCAAATATGGCGGTGCCTTGAGAAGACAACTGACAGTAGACTCATTCCTCTATTCTGGTGCAGGAGAACTTCTAGTATCTACTGGTAACCGATGGGGGAACGGAGCAGGCAGAGACTCCTGCTCCGATAGTGGAGTGGGCCTTCAAACCCATTCAAACCAAATTTGTACCTCAACAAATCTTGGAAAAAATTTATGATCTGACGTTAATTCTAGACTATATCTTTGTAACATTCCAAGATATTATTGGATCAACGGCAAAAGAAAGAATCCTGGCCCAAGGCCCAGTTTCCTTGAATAGAATGAATTACTCTAAAAAAGGTTTAGTCACTCCGGATTAGTTATGAATCCATGCTCCAGTGCCTGAAGGTTAACGGAAATATCCCATGATACATGGAAAACCAGATAGGTAAAAAATTCTCATTCCAATAGGGGGAGTCTGGTCCAACATGGTGGCCACTCCAGGGAAGGCATATATCCCTGCCAAAACTCAAGATGCCTATCGGCGTATCTCTGTGTCATCATAGGACCCAACAATATAAGGAATTGTATATAAAGGCCTTTACCGACAATAGGTGGCCTCATTTACCCATAAGAGAGTGATAAAAATGAAATGCGCCAATGGCAACCAAAAAATGAAGAGCACATACATGATCCTTCTCTTCTAGAAGCTTGGGTTCTTGACACCCTAGAAAATATATCAATAATGGATTATGACCCTGTCAGTATATATTCAAATTATAGAAGTGTAAGTTGTATTTTTGAAGGCCCTTCCCACAATGTCACTACGGGAAACTTTGAACGTCCTCCCCAAAGAACCCATGGGGGCTTACTCTGTGGGCCTAGAATGATCGATCATGAGATCCCAGGTCCGGATGCGTGTCAGGGTAGCCCTCCCCTTGACATGAAGATCAGACAATAAGAATGTCCACCCCTTGCTTTTATCTGCCATGATGGTCCTACCAAGGGTACACACTACAAATATGCTTCTCCCTGTAGTTGGAAGTCGATTCATGATGGTTGTTCTCATGATGATGAAAGTTATAGTGATGGCACTCCCCATAATGGTGGACTCTGTGGAGGCACTCCCATTAGTAACATCAAGTAACAAAAAGGTCCTCCTCCCATTAAATTACATCCTGAAGGTCCTACCCGAGATGTACAGTGTAGAAATTCTCCCTACAAGTAGGTATTAAGCTATGATAATAGTCGTACCCTTCATATTAGTCATTAAGAAGGTCCTCTCCTCAGTGAGATCAAGCAATGAGAAGCTCCTCCCCTCACTGTACCCTTCCCTGAAGTTCCTATTTAGGGTATACGATATAAAGAAATTTCCCATGGTCGGTCATTAAGTTGCAATGGTAGAACTCTCTATTTTTGCACCGATTGTAGAGGTACTCCCCGTAATCAAAATTCATAATGGCAAGAAGGCCCTCCCCTTGTCGAAGAAAATGTGAGAGAGCCCTCCAATGATGATGATCTTAGAAAGACGGGGCCAGACATATCATGCTCGTCATCTATAATGAGTTACATCCTTTATCAACCGGAGGACAGACCAAGGCCATGCTCATCTTCTGTTCCACCCCTACACCATTAAAATATCAATGAGGCTCCCACCATCCAGGCTGTATGGAATAAAATTATTAAGCAGAAGTTATGTTGGAAATATCAAGTAGAGGTGTCCCTAAAAGAAAAAAACTGGATATGTTGATCCTGAAAAGACAATTAACTGAGGATAATATAATAGTGATGTATTGTCTTATGACAAATTATCACTTCCACATACCAAGGGAGTTTTTTGGGAAATGTATGAATGACCTTCACCTCAATATATGGACTAATACTTTCCAGATAAAATAAAATTTCATACCCTACGAAGGGTATGTGGACCATGTCAACTTGATAGGGGAGCTTCACTGTCTAATAATCCTGGATGCCCTCCCGTCATCATGGTAGCCACGATCAGAAAGGAAAATGAAAAACCTTAAAATGAATTGCCTCTATTCACTGCACAATTTGTGTTACCTCATTGGTGAATCCCCAACTAGAGTTCATATTTGGGGATGTGGAGAACATAGAGCTTTACAATTCACCCTGCATCCCATCCAACATACCTCATTAGAAATAACATATTTTAATGTAATTACCCAGATGCAGCGGTCAAATGAAATCCCTGCTCAGGAAAAATGGAATACTCAACAAAAAACCAGCCCGAAGTACGTCTCCAAAGTGTCCAAACCGAAGAGATCGATCCATCGAAAAGATTTTGAGCCAGGAAACCTAAGATATATAGTAGGATTTCTATATAAGGGATGGCAACTAGAAAGAAGTGATAATGTTTTCTAAATCCCATAAATCTCATTCAGGTCTCATTCCATACTCTGCTCACACTCTCATAGGAGGGCATGAAATTAAAAGGGTGGAAGTAATGACATCCACTACCACAATATGGGTAAAACCCCAGACCACAATGTTGGGGGAATTTTTAACTCAAAATGACCCGGTAAGAACAATAAATCTCGGTCATAGTGAAATAATGGTGGAATGGGAACATCCCCATACCACAAGGTTGGGAGAATTTTTACCTCAAGTTCCCGCACAATGGATGTCTGTATTCTTCTATATGGTAAGAACTGTGAGCAGAGAAGTCATCTGTTCCACCTCTTCTCATGGTTTATACCCTATGAGATGATGGCAATTTATGGGATCAGATCAGTTCCCCCTTCAGGTCAATATTCAAGAAGAAACTTGGATAATTACACAAAATAGAAGCAAAAAATTCGTATAAACAATGAAAAAGGCCTTCCTACCATTTAGGACCAGGTACACCATCCCCAATGTGGTATGAATCAGTGAATGTGGTAAACGTCAACCCCACAGATCTCATAGTAAAAGATACAAAAGGGAGGGGATTCAATGGAAGATGGTTCCCTCCCAGAGGCATCCCATACCGATCCTGATGGTGTGTATACTAAGAAACAGAGAGCAGTCTTAAATTTAGGCACCCCCTACATTAATCAGTCATTAAGACCCTCATGAAACCACAAAAAGGAGAAGAATAAATACTAGGCCATACATGGACCACCTCCTAATCCCCATGAAAATGATTCTCTCACACTTGAGGAAAGATTCTCTAAGCATGATGAAAAATGAAAGAGCTCAGGAGAATTAATGTCGAGCTGCGTCAATGGATCTATCGTTCCAGATGTGTTCCCCCTGTTGAATGTCAATAGGTATTCCCAAAATATCTGCCCTTACCACATGCACTCATCTCGGTGAATGAAGTCAAGCTCATATGTCCATCCAACCTGGACTTGAGACCATCTTCCTACTTATATCTTTCCCCAGAAAGACATCAAGACTCCCCCCCACTAGGAAGGCAACCAAATTATATTCATGTGAATCCATAAAGGATGCCCCTAGATGGGTACCCACTGCAAATTCCAGTAGCACTGGAATGTCCATCTTTGGACACTACTGCACCCGCCCATGCTCAAGACTAGCATGATATACATCAGGGCTCATGAATACTGTCAAGAAACTAACATCCCGACTAGAATCCATGGAGTGGTAGTGGGCTCTGATACAACCAGAGAATAATCACTACACTGATCAGGTGAGGAATGGTCCACCACCCCAAAACATTGGAAACCCCATATTCCCTGTGTTAAATGGATCAGAAGACCTGGAACAACATCTAATACACTATTCCTATTATTTTGGCCACATTATGGGAAAATAGGAGCATCAACAAGTAGAAAAATTCATTTTATTCATGCAAACCGTACATGTTTTTGTCTTTATATGGTATACTAGCATGCCTGCTAACTCAATAACAGGCTGGGAGGACTTCTGGTGAATTTTTCTCTTCCATTTCAGTCTGACATTGCCTATGAAAAAAGTCATTGATCTCTTGAACTAAAATCAGTGAGATAATTAAAGGCATTCAAACTTAATTTCTAGATTGGAAGGCCTGATCTATTCCTTGAACTGGCAGCTCCTCCATGATGAAATGCTCGCTATGTGGATTGATAATCTTCATTATGAATTTAGAACACTACTTATCCCAGTTTAGTACAAAATTGGGTTCTGAGATTTCTTTACCATTTCCCAAAGTATAGAAGACTCCTTGTAGAATACCAATCTCAAGCCCCGAGTGGCCCCATCTTCCCCAGGAAAAAGAGTGGGAAATGATGAAGTGGCTTGTGTCAGACTTAAGCCACCCCAACACCAACTCCAGTTGCGAGGCTTCTACTGAAACATGTGAGACCCCATTGATGCCAACATCCACCCCCCACCTTGGCAAGACGAGTGATGAGGTGCTAAAAGAAATCATTTCAATGAGATAATAAATAATTACTACTCATTATGAGATGACCAGGTTGAAATCTATTACAAAGCCACCACGAATTGCAACTTGATCCAAAGAGATCCGATGAAGTGGGTCTCAATGACCATACACATTATTTTCCATCTCAACAAATATTGGGACACACCATCCATGAATGCTTTGTCTTCAACGATCTCATAAAAAATTTGGTGGATTCCAGACAAGTCATCTTGGGCACGCTGCCAGCACAAGTGCCATATGATTCGACCTCAAAATCAAGAATTGAAGAGGAATAAAAAATAGTCGCCAGTAAGAAGGGAAATTTTTTGACAGTTGGATGACCCAAAAAATTGTCAACCATGATCATGGAATCCTACAACCGTAGTTGAAACAACCAATTATGCCCCTAGTAAAACCTAATGCAACACAACCTTCATACTCAGCCCCGCAGTCCTCTAAGTTCTATAAGGGACGAAAGACAAAGCAAGAAGATGATTCTACACCAAATCTAAAGCTAGTCCTGATGCTTTCAGACATCATTCCAACATTCTTGGTACAATGGGCACCGCTCCACTAAATGGTACAACGGGAATAACCCTGCCAAATAACACCATCAGAAGGAGACAGTCAGATAGAAACATGGTTGGATCGAGAACTGTTCTTCGATTCCATTACGTTCATTCACTTGAGGGACCCCTTCACTGATGGATAATATGGACACGAACCCAAATTCCCCAAAAAAACTGGATAGGAAAAGTAAGAGGCACAAAGTCCAATGGTTTCCTCGAAGGAATGATTTTGTAAGGAGTTAACTTTATAGCCATGCCATAACTCAAACCATTAACATTGCAAAAACTCATGGAAGGACCCTCCAATAGACATGATGAAGACCAAAAAGTTCCTCTTACCCTACAAAAATAAACACAATCCTAGTTATCGTGGATTATCAATTGAAGGAAGAGAAAATATCAAATATCCCATGGACTATGGGTGAACAAGTATGAATTAACCCAAAAAGTATCGTAGCTCTACCAACTCTTGTAACAGAGGTCATACCATCTATGTTCAAATCTCAAGCCCCTAAAGTGTCAATGAAAGAGAAACTCCGAGATGGGAATCACTAATACTCAGAGATGAATTATGATATTATAAATAAATTGTCTTCAGTACCAGCAAATATGTTAATCCTGGATACTTTGAGTCTATCTTTAGAACTTAGAGAGGTGCTCATCAGATCCTTACTAAGTCTTTAGGATTTTGAGGCAGAAGTAGTAGCTACAGATGTCTATCTGATGTAGACCAATCCCATATAATGTCACACAATCATCTCATTCATAGATATGGAGGAAGAGGGAACCATTTAAGGTCATATCAAACCCTTATACGTGTCCGATATGATAAATTAAATTGGTGTACAGAGGATTTTCATCAACAATAGCTCTAGAGTAAACCTCCTCTCACTACAAACACTTCGCCAGTTAGGCTATGATGAGGATAGTTTGACAACCTACACCACAACTTTACAAAGACATGACAAAAGAGAGAATAATAATTTGGGATGAATCAATATTAAAAAATGTCTTAGAGACCTCATGTTGGATTTTGATTTCCCAGTAGTGTGACAATGTACAGACTTCAACGTCCTGTTTGGGAGGCCCTGGATGCATCAACATGAAGCAATTCCATCATCATACCATCAATGCATCAAATATTGCAGTAATTGAAAAAATGGGGCTCTGAATACTGATAACTCCTTATTTGAGTCCTATGAGTCACATTACATCAACATAGGGTTCTATGAACCAGAAGAGAAGCAGTCTTTGGCCGACAACGTTGACTGGATCACTGCCCCAGATGGATTGGAAATCGATCCTACCGACCCTCTCCAATATCTTGGGGATGAGTATGTATTATCCATCAACGAAGATGAATTCATTTGTTCAAGACCAAATATAGACACAATTTTCTTCATGATTTCTGTTATATCCACCAAGTCCCATGACACAAAATAATTGGATAGCTCATATTATATAAGGGAAATCCCTAACAAAGATGCTCCCAACCCATCCACAAGACCAAAAACTGTCCACACATTACTCACTAAGGAAAAATATGAGATATCTCCCAACATTTGAGAGCTAATCTCGATAATCCTCTCTCCATAAAAAGATGATGAAGATGAAGATAATTAAGAAGAAGAAGACCCTAAAGATTCCCCTCCCGCATTTAAAGAAGGGATCTCAACCACAGTCGATGAACTTAGAAAGATAAACCGGGGCACCTAAGATGACATGAATCCCACTATGATCAGTGTGGCTATGCCATCGAGGAGCATGAGACATATACATCATTCTTAATGAATAATCAAGATGAGTTTTCAAAGAACTACATATAAATGTCATGCCTCACTCCTGAGGTCACCACTCATCATCTTGGTCTGCTCGAAGATCACCAGGGCTATTAGCAGGAATCCAGAAGGACCCACCTAACACATGAAGCCAAAATAGGGGCTATAGATGAGAAGATAATAAAATCCAACTTCCTATAAGAAGTCCAATACTTCATCTGGCTGGCTAACATAGTCCTTGTCAAAATGAAGAACATAAAGATTAGAATCTACTCCGACATCAGGGACATTAACTGGCACAACCAAAAAGATGATTTCTTGACCCCGATCATAGAAATTTTGATCGATGAAACCACTATATATGAGGCCCTCTCCTTCATGGATTGTTATTCTGGAAACTACCAGATCTAAATGGTCTCAGGAGATAAATATTATAATGATTTTAGTCCCCCTCAGTGATTTTTCTATTATAAGGTGATGCCCTTTTTTATAAAAAAAAATTCGGCACTACATATCACCATTCCATGAACCTCATATTCAAACAATTCCTAGGAATATTCATCGAGTGCTAAGTTGACGGTCTGGTGGTTAAATCATGATAGCGCTCAAACCAACTAGCCTATATTGAAACTATATTTATGAAACTAAGACATCACAATTTAAAGGTGAATCCATTAAAATGTGAATTTGGTGTTACATATTGGAAATTCCTCTACTTATTCGTACACAATCATGACATAAAATTCAACCTTTAGAATAAAAAATCCGTCCTTTTAATGTCCACACCTCGAAACCTCACCGAGTTGAGAGGTCTCAAGGGGCATCTATCCTACATCTGGTGCTTCATAGCCAACTTAGAGAGTAAATTTTTACCATTCACCAGGTTAATGAAGAATGGGGTTACGTATGAGTGGGATAATGATTGTCAATATGCATTCAAAAATCTCAAAAGACATCTACTGAGCCCACCAGTGTTGATTCTGATAGTTGAGGGGAGACAACTCATTTTGTCTGTAACCACCTTGGAATAGTCATTAGGTGCATTACCCACATAGATGAATGATTCTGATAGCGGTAATAACCTTTATTAACTTATATGAACAATGATGGATGTTGAAAATTTATATTCAAGAATCGAAAAGAAATTCCTAGCCATAATCTTCACTTTTGAAAAACTCAGGAATTACCTGTTGCATGAAAAGGTCCTCCAGGTCTCCCACTACAACTCGCTCAAATATATTCTCAACTGTCCCATGCTAAATAGACGTTTTTCATGATAGGAAGTCATCCAACATCAGTTTTACAAATGGTAAGTGGCCAAGAAGGCCATCAAAGTCCAAGTGTTAGCAGACCTCCTAGCAGAGAACCCCTCAAAAGAAACAACCCTTTTAGATTCTAAACATCTAGAGGAATAAGTGTTCATCGTCCAAGAGGACACCCATACATGGGAAATGTTCTTCGATGGTGCTTCCAGATGCCTGATAGAAAAAAGGAGGGAGGACCCCAATCTCAATAATGTGGCATTGGGAGTTATACTCATATCCCTCAAAAGGACATCTTTCCTTACACTTTCCTACTTTGATAGGGATGTACAAATAATGAAGCATTATAACATTCCCTCATTGTGGGACTAGATCTAATACTTATTGAATGATCCAAACACCTATAGATAAAAAGTGATTCAGAGAAAATCATCAAGAAGGTCAATGGAGACTATGGAATTATAAAATAAGTATTTGCACCATTGATGAACCATGTTCGAGAACTAATGGGGGAATTCCTGTCAGAACCAACACTGACCTATGTCCCCTAGTCACAAAATGGTCAAGATGATGTGTTGGAAAATGTAGCCACAACCCAGGCCAATCCAGACCGGGATGATATAGTTATTATCATATCCCACCACCATATGGTCTTTCCATTTATCCATAACAATACGGAGGAAATTGATGATATTTTCCCCATTTCTGAGTCTTATGGTCACACCACTGATTAGATTACACCCATTAGAAATTAACTTCAGTAGGAGGAACTCTCACTAGATTGGGATAGAAGGGAATAAATCCGGTGATAGGAGTCAACTTTGTCTTTTACAATGGGGCAAACCAAGAAAAGGTTCTTTATAAGTGAGGCCTTGAAAATGTCATTCTAAGGTGCATTTATTGAGAAGATAATGCTACCGTCATGAAATAAGTGCACATCGGAGATTATGGAGCACACCAGTTAGCAACAAAGATATTTCATTAAACCTGAAGGCATAGATATTAATGTACCACTATGATATAGAATTGGGCCATATTCACCAAGAAGTGTCATTCCTACTATGTTCATGAAAATTTTATTCACCGACCCCAGGAGTTACTTTATATAGCTAAGTACTCCCCACCATTTTTTGCCTAGGGGATGGATGGTGTGGGACCATACCCCCAAGATATATCTTGATAATTCACGTTCATACTCATATGAACTGACTTCTTTTACAAATGGGCCGAAGTTATGCCTCTTAATGTGGTCTGGGAAAAGGCATCATTTTCATTGTTAATAACAACATCATTATAATATTTGGTGTCCCTCATACAATACTGATGTATAAAAACCCCATATTTTTCTCTATTGAATTGGAAAAATTATACAGGAAGGTTGGAATCAGAGACAACCATTCATCCCACTACCATGTAGTGGCCAACAGGCATATAGAGGCTTTCGAGAAGACTCTTTCTAAAATACATCAAAAGATGGTAGATTGGGATAATAAATTGTGTCCATACGTTCTCATTCACACTCTCTGGGCATACAAGACCACGACATGCAATACCACCTAGGCAACCCCGTACTCACTAGTATACAGGGAAGAGGCAGTTTTGCCTATCAAAATTCAAGTGACAACACTTCGTGTGTCCATTTGCGATCAATTTTCCATGGATGAGAAATACCATAGTCAATTTTATGAGTTTAAGCTACTAGATAAGATAATCACATACACTTTTTCACCATTTGGAAGTCTACCAAAATCGGATCACATGAGCCTTCAACAAAATGGTTTGCCTTCGATCATTCCTCGAAAGAGATATTGTGTTGGTCCTCCGAACCCTGATGATACATAGGATGAATCCCAAAATCTTGATCCAATGTGTGAGGGATGATATTTAATACACAGTGTCTTTTCTAATGGAATATATGCCATGATATAAATGGAAGAACAGCTCATCACAGCTCCCACAAATGCAAGGTTTCTAAAGAAGTACATCACATGATAGCGAAGCCTAATTCTAATGGTCCAAAATCTATGACCCTAAACTACTAGTTATCATCCTAACCAAATGATGTTAAACTATATGGTATTACTCCATAAAATATGACTGTAAACCATACATCTTAATGTTCGCACTGTATGACTCTAAACTTCACAACATAGCGTCCAAGATGCTAGATGTTAAACTACATAGCATGAATCATCCTAATATAACAATGATAATATAGATGATCCCTTAGAAACCTACATATGGATTTATATCCATTCATTAGTGGAATATGTAGTGACGCCTCATTCCATGATCTTGGCGCAGCCCCCACCATATAAAAATGAAAAAACTACCTCTATCATATCCTCTACATTCCCATACTTATGAGGGAAACTACGTTCACTCCATGTTTCTCTCATGGAGTATTACTCATGTGAGCAAAGGATTGGTGGTGAGGATTCCCTTAAATAAGAAAACTATAAAAAAATATGGTAGACCTGACATCTGTAACAGATGAAACCCAAATTCCCCTACTCCTATGTCTGAGCCAGATCAGTAAATGGAACATTCAGAACTACGTGTGACTTGATTATTTCTCTTGCCAGATACGTAGCGACACCCAAATTTGGAATTGCGGCCCTGCCACCAATAATAGAAATTTCCTCGCATGTCCCTACGCATGTACTAATCCTTTGTAAGAAATGTTCAGATTTACGCACAGCTTGATTCCTGCCCTTAAAGAATACATAGTGATGCCCGAACATCGCATCCTAGCCCATCCACCATTTCTAAAAAAATTCCCCTTCCTTTCTGAAAATTTCATACTAGTATTGGGAGTCCATGAAAGGTCTTAACTACATGAATATAAACTATGAGATTCATCATGGGTCACGTGCGGCCCGATTCTCAATGTTACGAGATCCCGAACATTCCCCCCACTCATAAGAATTCAAAAGATCATGAATCCATCTATACATATGAGTTAGATCAATGTGGATGCTTTTGTATTTCATGGCTAATCAGGGACTGGGTATTTCTTACATTCCTAGACACATTATTCAGATTTTCCAAACTCTATACTCCAGGAAATCTTGGATCCCCATAAACATTCAGGGCTATATGAGACGGATGGAACGTGTCCTGGGGATACATTTGTTGGACTATGGACATCATTACCTAGCGGGTCTTCATATGGATCCTATGAAATGACCATCAATAGAAGGAAAATTCATCCTCAGGAGACTCCTAACCTTCATCAATATGCCCAATAGCTTTCAAGCCCCTTGTCATTACTCCTGATCCATGTTTCCCTTCCAAGACTATGGTTTAAAACTTCTATCATCAATCATGTCTGTGGAATTATAGAACAACCCAATAATGATTAACACAATGTTATTAATTATCCTTGTGACATCATAACGTTCTTGCTGTATGTCTCTAAAATGCACAACATAATTTACTCACCACATGAGGTTAAACTTCATGGCCTGAATCATCTTTTCTATATGACGTTAAAGTATATAGCATTGGTCTAATCTTATTGTTCTCCCTGATGTTGATTTTCCACTCTTAAGTGGTGATCTGGAATACTCTAAATCCCTTTTTTCTCACACCGATCATGGATCATGTGAGATTAGAGATTTCTTCAAGATATCCACCATGAAACCATGGATAATTAGACTAGGATTTTGGTCTTAGGGGCACGATTATAAAAGGAATGTCATGGTTCCCTTCCACATATAGAACCCCAAGTCCTGGATGTACGACATTAAACTATAGGGCACCCCAAAGATGGGACGAATGCCTCACCTTGCATATGAGTCAAATATACATAATGGATACCTGATTCCATGAGTGGATCACAACCCGAATGTTTCAATGTATCTAGATAAACTCCTTGTATACCTCAAACTTCCTGCCTTAAGTAATCCTAAATCCCCATAATCTACCTTATAAATATAATATGGAAGTCCAGTGTCCTGCGGACCACTTTGTATGAATATTCACATCCTGGCCGAGTGGCTCAGCATATGATGCCTACAAGACAGCTGTCAATCATAGAAAATTTGTCCCCATGAGTTTTTTCTCTTATCTCCATACACCCAATGGATTCCAAGCCTAGTGACCTCCCTCCTAATTGAAGTTCCCTCAATTTCATGGATTACATTCTTCTTCCTACCCACATCTTGGATATATCAGATCATACTATCCAGATTCAACTATGGTCTCTCTTATGGTTAAAGTAAAATAAAGATACCCCATCCAGATGCGTGAATTCAATTCGAATATAAAAGAAAAAAATACCCCACTTATTTATGAGTTCCCTGGAAGAGTTAGGCTAAATGAAATGTACCTTTTTATAATTAGGTATAACCCTTTCCAAAGGCCATATTTAATGTTCAAAATGGTCCAAATCTCTATAATCCTTCATAGCCATTGGATATGGAAGGCTAGTGTCCGGCATACACCTTTTTTGACTATACACATCAAGCCCCTGTGTCTCTGCATATGATACCTACAAAAAGAGCAACAATCAAAGGAAAATTCATCCTATAGAGAGTCCTTTTTAGTTCTCATATGATCATATGTTAATAATGTCCCGTATCACCCCCCAATATTTCAAAAACCCCTTTGGATAATGGCTTATATATATTCCTCTTTTCAAATGCCCAGACATGAAAAAGATTTCTAATTGACCAGACCATTCCCCTGCCCTACCTTATGTATGTAAGGATCATGTGGGAACAGTTTCCCACTCAATGTCAATATGAATGTCCCTAATAATTTCATACATAATCACCAAGATAAGCCACACCCTGTGGAACCCAACAACAACAAAAAAATCAATGTTTTTTAAATCCTCCCTGGTCATCGAAGATGGAAGGTTAGTGTCCCGCAGACACCCTTGTTTGACTATGAACATCATTCCCCAGTGCATCTACATATTTCTCCTACAATACATACATCAATAAAAGGAAAATTCTTCCTCATTAGAGTCCTCTCCTACCTCCATACGTCTAAAAGGTCTCATGAGCCTCATTCATGTCCAAAACCCACAAATTTAGGGTTAATAAAAATCCCTCATTCATGTATGAATGATATTAGAAAATTCCCAGATATTGAATCCCAAATTGGGGCCCCTATCCCATCATGTTTGGTCATATTTTCTGGAAAAAAATATAAGTAATATGTTTGATTGGCATGAATGTGAACATTCAGTGAAAAAGACACCATACTCACAAGAGTGAAAATCCACAATGTGCACCTCAGGATAAAAGTTGAGTATCAGTTTGTTAAATCATCACCATGAATGGTTTAGAATTTTTTTGAGCTATAAAAAGAATTTTAAGGCTTCATAGGTCGAAAAACCGAAATTGGCGGCCTTAGAAAATGTCATGTTACACCTGTTAAGCCCATGTAAAATAAGATTAGGAAAAAATTAGGGCAATAATGGGAAACACACTAATGTTAATAAGGTATTCTATAAAACCTCATCAATAGTCAAACTATGCTCGTTGATTCCTATATATCAGGAAAAAATCAAAGAACGATTCAATTTTTTCACTATACTAGTTTCAAAACACAGTTTAAAAGTAATAAAAGATTGAAATAATGTTTATATGATTGATTGTGATAAATTAAAATGAAATGAAAATCCAAAGAAAAATAGTTTTAATGAAAATTAGTTTCATTGAGTTCAAAAAAAACATGGAGGAACCTCCCTTATTCAGAGTATTTACATAGTATTAAAAGGAAAATAAGTACACATCATGATTTGAGGAAATTTACAATAATGCCCATCTCACCCTTTCTATAAAAATAGAAAGTCACTACATTGGGCCATCAAGAGTTTGTTTTAAAGAAGCTATCTTGTCTACTTCATCCTTGACCATTGCGGACATTCAATCCATAATAGAATTATACTCCCTCCCTTTATTTTAGATAGCTTCATAATTGGCCCATGTAGAGGCCAGTAGATCCCCCAACCTTGCTGCACGTGCCTCACTATCCCAAAACTCTTACTTTTTGGAAATCACCAAATCAAGAGCCTTCGCCTTTTCGACCGTTTGGTGATCGAGTTCCTCCGAAACATCTCTAAAGGTCGTCATCTAATGATGGGAAGATTTGAACTTGGGAAGATTATGCTCACGGGAACTGAGGTCTTCCCAAGATATGACTATCCGATAGATAATGAGATGTACATGGTAATAATCAAATCCACTAGAACCTAGCATACTGAATAACCTCTGGAAATTTTCAATCTCATCAAAAAATCTATCCATAGGCGTCTCTGCATCAGGGGAACATAACTGATGCCATACCAATTTTCGAACTGCCTAGTGTCTCCCCACAGCACCAGTACATTGATACTACTCCACCGCAATGGGTCTATAGGAAGGAAGTGTCATTATAGGAGTGGTAAGAGACCCAAGATTGGTTACCCATGATGGGGGCTCCCCTTACCCTCATATGGTTCGACTGATGGAACCTAACGTAGAGGGATAGCCACAGTTTCCATGGGGTCCGGTGATACTCTATCGTGGCTAGTCTCATTAGGGTTATGGGAGGTATACACAAGAGAGTATAATTTTTAATCACTGCCCACTAAGATATGCCTCACCGATGAAGCCCCATCCAGACAGTTCTGGCAGCGAATTAAGTGTCTTCTTACCACAAAGCTAGGAATAGATGGTGTAGCCAACTTCACCACTATAGGAATAGTTATAGGAGACGTATCTGTCACGCTTATCATAGAAGAACGAAATTATGGCATGATCTTAGTGGTGAGTATGGGGTAAAAAATGAGTAGAGGCTTCTAAACCTATCAAACTAGTCCTCCCAGAACCCTGTCAAGGTAACAACCCAGCCATAGTTGGGAATATTCATGTGAAAGGAAATTGTATATCATCATATTAGGGATGATAAACTCCATAGAGGAACCCTACAACATCATCATAATCCATAACTGTCAAATAATTATTGGATGAGATTCTCTCCATTACTAAAAATCTGGAAGAAGAGACGTTTTTTTTGAAGGTACCCAAATTCCCTCGCAAACTGTTAAGGGAGGTACAGCTCAGAAATGGTCACTCGATATATGTGAGCAGTGATCATCGCATCCTGAAGCATGATAATGTATGATTGTTTCCTTAATGAACCACCCATGTCACCTCTTAAAGAACCATGAGTAGTTGGATGCAATGCAATTGAGAACCAAGAAGAACCGTTTTGCAGCCTGACTACATCACTAACGTTAAAGGTTCTGGTATAAACATTGGAAATGTTAAGAATGGTAAGATGAAATTTGGAATGAGGAACCTTTGTAGTGTGTTGATATTCGTTGAAGGGAATTTTTTCTTCCATCCACCCCTATAGAAATTGAAATGTCTTGCTGGGATGACATGGAGGCCTACCTTCCTGTATTTTTTCTGACAACTAATATAGTTAGGCTAGAGAAGGAGTTGCCAGATTGTGGGGTCAATGCTCTGCCAGCATAACATTCATCATCAATGTGTGGGAGTGAACCCCAACATATACATTGCAGGATGGGAAGATCCATCCACTCAATAACATTTCAAAGAAACATTCTAATCTAAGAACATGTAGCACATCCGGTTGAAGCTCATATCCCTAGGTTTTATATCTTCCCTCTTTGAGGGTAGTGCCATAACAACCTAAAATATGTTGTGACTAGAGGAATGGATGAGTGAGACTATGGAAAGACCTCAGTCTAGGACTATTCAGTTGCATAAATGACACTATCCACTCCTCCAATGGGATAAGAGAGCGAGATTGGAGGGGATGATCAAGTAATCCCTCTTCCATAACCAGTAGGTTCCTTATTAATGGGGATACATGGTCGGTATTATCCCAAGTATTTGCGGTCAGGAGAAAATTTTCATACATCTCACCAAGGATGGGGATTCGTCCATGTTGGTGGATGTCCCATAAGCTGATCCCCACCTCCCCATGCAATAAATTGAATGTGTTGGTGCTTGAACACCAGCAGATCAGTAACTCAGGAAGGATTTCACCTGGGGAGAAGGCTACGAACTGAGAAACCCAGGCTGCATGATATAAGTTTACTGCTTTCATCTGGTCAGAAGACTCTTAACAGGTATGATGTACCCAGAATGCCAATGCCCATTTTTCAGAGAAGCATGATCCAGCTCGTCGGTCCCAATTGGTTCTCCACCCACCATTGGGGTTTTCACGGTAAATTTGAATAATATACAGGTACTCTTGGGTGACTAGTTTCAAGGCACTGTTGCGACCCCTGTGATTGCCCTGAGTCCACACCAAGCCTTCTAATGTGAACATATTTTCCCAAATTAGTGTAGCTATGACTTATACTACTGGGGAATTATTTTCTGGATCATGTCATTTCATTCATTCTAAGAGAATGAAGAGTGGTATTATGGTCATCCAATGACAGAGAAACGTCATTAGGAAGACCAAATTCATAATGTGGAAATTGTATGGACATCTTGTTTTCTAGGAGCTTTGGAATGAGGATATCTTTTAGGAATCTATCATGATGAAGAATATATGACCTAAGATGGCCCACACTATCCCACACTATGGTTTCCCTTATGTTCATCAATTTCATCAATACCTATGAAAGATCCATTGCAGCCTACATAGTATGATCCAAAAGACCACAAAATGTTAGTCTAATAAAAATGGTTGGATAAAGGCCTTGTAAAAATGAAAAAAAGACCGAAAAAATTTCCTGCATGGGGTCAACGTATTGTTCCCCTAAACGGTACACGACAAACATTTCTTGTGTGGTTGATGAAGCGCAGAAGGAATCCACACATGCTATATGATACATAGAGATGATCCCCACATACTAATACAGTATGTAGAAATTTTATACCATAGATAGACATTGTATGTGAATGTCCCAGGAGGCTCTAGCTTGCAGAGCATTTTCTAGTGAACATATGGGTTCATGGATGGTGGATACCAAAAACCGAGGCCTTTCCAAGTTTAAATTCATAGGTGATATTTAAAATTTTTAGTTCAGATTATTAAGGTATAATGTTCAGTTTTCCGATTTAAGTTCGGTGTGCGTGACATGTAAAGAATGTAGCTTTATCCTTCTCAGAGGTTTGGATTTTAGTTTTAAATGCCACAACCCCATTCACAATACCCAAAATCTAGTTAATGAACAGAAGAAATGGTGAAAATTTGGGTTTGCGACACATATGAATCGGTTTAGAAATGTAGATTTTGCAAAAGAGATGGTGCACAAATGCAGAGGAATATGAGAGAGAGAGACGAGAGAACTTTTCTCCATGATAAATGGGGAAAACAAATGAAATGGGCCCTAATATATAGGTGTAGTTCCCTCCTACTTTACCTATCTTCTCTACCAAGAACCACTTCAGTTCATGACTGTTTCTACATCGAAACAATCTCAGCATCATTCCGAATGGACACAATTCTAATGGGGGGCATTTGTAGGGTCATGAAAACATCCGGAAGGGAAAAAATTCTCCCATAATCACTTTGAAGAAGGATGATTTCATTCCTTTTAGTCTAGTACAATGAATAGACTCAAATTGAGTTTCAAACATTCTAATAAACTTGATGAAATTAAATTTCTCAAAACGTTTTGAGTAACCTGCATACCATCACCAAGAAGGGTTCATAGACTGAATGAAATAAAAATCACCAGTATTCATAACGACCCACGAGGCGTTGTCCCATAGAGATATGGACAACGAACCGTGATGCTCGTGAACCGCATCATTGAGGGAATTAGGTGCTTGAAGTCTATTTTCATACCATCTTGTGAACACATTAGTTTGCATACAATGAAAATTGGCAAGGATCCCTGAACTATGACCCATGAACCACAGCCTCCGTACACCCCAGTTGACCTAGTCTTCCATGAGTCAATATTTCTTTTCACGGGCTTCTACAAATGGTGCCTCCTTCCCATATATATGATTGCTCAAATGCTCTATAAAAGAAGAATAGAAGGAATTGATAATGGACGGATGAAGAAATCATGAAGGTGTACCAATAGCTTGGATGTAAGAATTCAAAGAGTATTTTAGCTTCATTCTTAAATCATCAGTGAATCCCGAATTTCAAACCACGTTTTCCAAAGGTATAACAATCCACAAACCATAAAATGAAGAAACGTAATAATAATGGGAGAACCACATACCTAATTGGTGTAATCACGAACCACATATTTCTAATAGATGAACTCCCCATGAACGATAGTCGCCGGGAACCTCCTTCAATATGGTGTTCTACATAGTGTATTGCTTTGCGGATTTAACTTCACACCGTGTACTATATTAGTACACAGATGGAACCTAAAGAGGCATGACTGACCGAATTCAGAACCATGTACCACTATGGTGCATGGTGGTCCATGCCCAAGTCCGCATACAACTTCGGTACGCAAAATAACCCTCTACCTGCATACCACTATGGTTTGCGGAGCTCCCCCATCCACCATAATAAAATAGTACGCAGAATTGGGTGTCTTCATGTATTCTTACCTCGAGATCCAATCTATCCCCTCGGTTACCGTCTAGTCCTCTATAGTCCCTCCCCAAACCAGTCCCCCAAAAGTTGTCCATAGCCTCCCCCAATGTCGTTGGACTCAAATGAGATGATTATCGGGTGCATCTGCATGCCCCTTTGAGGGAGTGGGTCATACATTCTATCACCAAACCAAGTCTGAGAGAGTGGGTCATACATTCTATCACTAAAATAAATTTAGGTATGTGTGGTTTACTCAAGGTTAAATGGTTATAAGAAATTGGATCATGGGATTTAATGGGATGGATGAAAATAATATAAGTCTAGTGACAGGAATCATTGAAATGAAGGTGATGAAAATCAAAAGAAATAATGATAATTTTGGTCATTAAATTTGAGTGGCTACAAATGGATAGAACATAGGATTAATTGGTTTGCTTATAATTTATAGAACATATCATACACCATTGTATTTTTTAGATAAATGTAATGCATTGAAATACTAGGCCTTAATGAGGCCAATTAATTCTACAGAAAATTATCAAGTTGAGAACCCCTAACAACACAATGGATTCCACACACCTGTTATAACATCATATTCACTAATAAAAATTAAAAACAATGAATGAATAATATTATCATCATTCCTATATGAATCATTAAGACGTAAAAAAGGGGAATAGAGATGAAATTAACATAGAATTGAAGAATGAACAACGTCAAGAATCGTGAAATTTTAGATCATCAAGAAGATACCCACATGCTTCTGGGAGGCATATTGGAATTTGATAGGTCTCAAGAGGTAGGAATTCAAGAAACATGTTCAAACCAATAATATAAGATATTCCCCAAATTTTAAAGGAGTGGAGATACAAAAAATAGCCAAAGAATTCTTGGTCAAAGGGAGATATGAGATCCCCATATTCACAATGGTAAATTCTTTCCCTTTTATCTCATGATTTAAAAATCACGATTGAATCCTTTGAACATTATCATAACCATAGCCCATGGTGTTGTGAAATTTACTAGGCCATTATGAATCTTCCACCCCCAACCCAATGATGTGGTGGTATCCTCTCCACTTTTTTCTCATAGGTGACCACCATTGGTGAATGTCCCATCAAAATGACCACTATAGCAATCTAGGTCACCATGGTGCACCACGCTAAAAAACACAATAGCCATCCTAACATGGCTCTCCCTATGCCCATTAGCTCACCCATTTCAAATAGGTGGAGTCACCAAAACAATATTCATCCACTACAACGTGGTGGTAGACTTGGTAGACTCGAGGGTGGGAAAATCCTCCAAAGCCACCAGAACTCTTCTGTAAACCCATCCATCAGAAAATTGAGGACCATAGGCTCTCAAAAAACACAATAGAAGTTAATCAAAAATTGAGACCCTTATATCATATACCAATCAACTAATTCTTCTCCCAAATAATTTAAAACCAAACATAGGGAGAAAGGAAAAAAAGTGACAGTATGAACAAATACCTTGAGAGATACCTCACAAAAATCTCAAAATAATCTAAATTGAGCCACATCATTAGAATAAGAGGTCTCTAAAGAATAATAAAACTAAAAATACATTACTTGTAATCATACCTCTCAATAATGGAAATCATACCATAAAAAATTATATAAAAATACCCCACTAACTCAAAACAACAGAAGTTACCAACCGAGGATTGAGGCGGATGTTTAACCTTGTAAAAGTCATACAAGTGATTCCCCAAAATAATAAAATGAAAATAGAACAACTCAACCAAAAATAGGAACCCTCGAGATACTCAACACCAAGGATCTAATACATGATCTAACTCTATAAGACTATCCCTATCTCTTCTTCAACAGAACTTGAGGTCCACAACACATAGCATTCAACTCAACCATTTCATAAACCTGATAAGGTCCCTCTCAAACACATTATTTTATTGAAATAATTCACTTTATGAAATGTGAACCTCTACCCACTCTTTCGCAATACTATAAATGAAGAGGATCAATAGATCACTACATATGCTTCCTAATGATGCAGATAAAATGCTTTTTCGGAAGAGGCCCCTAAGTTATAATGGATGAAAACAAACATACAAATTCCATATAATGATTTCAAAAATACAAACACACAATCCTACCTTTCTCAGATTTCTCAAATATCATTTACATGGAAATCCAAGATAATACAAGATACATAATCCTTCTTGATCATCTAGATAAATTATTTCCAAATAAATGCATATGTGTCATCATGTTTTATCTTACAACATCTTTCAACAACCTTCCAAAACAGTCCAATATGTAGAATCATACCCCCATTCACTCTAAATATAAAAACCTAACCCATTTTCCACAAGACCATAGGCGCACCATAATGTATGCTATATGATAAATACTAGGAATTAGGGCTATGATGGTACTATGTGGAGACTATATCCCCTTATCAGAGTGTGTATTCATGAATAAATTTGAAAACGTCCTTCATTTCAAATGAGTTGATCACAGAAGTGGTAGAGATAAATGAGCATTATTAATAAATGAAATTTATTAAAGGCATGAATCGCCAAGACATACAATCCACTGATTGTCTACATGCATGATTGATATATTCAAACTAAATTAAATAAATGAATATAAAAATTATGCCTCCAAAACTCTAAAATGAATTCTTTATCCTAAAATCCAGATGTCATCAAATCTATCTATCCCAATCATGTAAACCAAATCTTCTACCTCAACCCAATATGTTCCTACAGCTTAGATAATGTATCATTGGTGTAGTGGAATCCCAATAAGGGTGTGTATAAAACAATCAATAAGATACCAATAATGTGGTAATGTACTAACAAAAATTTGTATTGACATGTTCATGTGATTTTTTCTATTGTAATACATTAAAGAATGATGGAAAATAAATAAATAATTTTTTTCAATCCTTAATTCCATTTCTATTTCAACTATACATGATTTGAGTAGTGTTTGAGTGTCTCTGATCATGTCTAGATGAATGAAAATCCCATGTACTTGCAAGATCTAAATTCATGGCATACCACACCAATCCTCACAACTCTAGGTCCCATCCCATGATAGGCCTATCATCTAGGATCATAATACAAGGCAACCTGATTCATTTACTCATAAATCCATGATTGAGACATGTCCTATTACTATCATAGATGGTCTTAATATAATAAATCCCCAATCAGATCTTCATGACTTCTAGGATGTAACCCTGGAAAATAATTTCACTAAATAAAACCCATAGATGCTCTAATCAGTAATCCTAAGTTCCAAATCCAAGGTATCCTACATCATAATTTTAGACCCAAATCCACAACATCTCTAATATCATGATCTAACTCAGTTGTAGTTCCCATATATAACTAAATCCAATCATGGAAATCCAACATTGTACCCATCTCTAAATCCATGGATAACCAACATTTTAACAATTTCATAGAGGGTTCATTACACAAATAAAGAGACACAAGAGATTACCAAAAAAATTCCCATCGTCAATATCTACAAGACCTAAATATTACACACATGGTATAATTTACATGGTGGAACCGACAACAATTTCAATATACCCACACAGGGTCAGTTTGACAATAGGGAACATAGTGGGCCCTCTCACTCTCATCATATCATAAGAACAACTACATGGATCTTCGGTCTTAGTACATATAGTGGGTCAACACCTAGTGCACAAAGATGTTGTTTCCCTTGATGTCTATAACTATATAGTACAACCTTTATAACTATGTGGTGTCTTGATACTTGGGAAATTTTCAATGTATATTTCATGACCTATTTTAGTCTAAAGGATAATTTTTGGTTGATCTGCTCACAAAACCTATTCCCAAACAGCCTTTAGGGTGTCCAAATGTGACTATATAGAGGCTCACAAGAAAAAAGCTATTCGATATCACCACTCAAGAGGTTTGAATGATATTATTTATATCAAATGCCTAACCAGACCCCAACATTCGGGTCATCTCAAGTAAAAGTACACCATCTTTAATGGGTGATAATGGTTTCTACACTATATAGACTAAGTCATGGTTGGTACATCCTTGCCTATAAATAGGCAAGGAGGCCACACATTTTCTTGAGGTATTGCCCTTAATGATTTCTGATCAAGGAATCAAGCTAGAGTGTAAAGTTATCTTCATGAACACTATCTATTTTCTATTTAATTTTAAAAATAATTTAATTAAAATATTCAATTTAATCTCATCAACATGGGGGAAAAATCTACATGGTGATAATGAGAATCAATACGAAACCTAATTAAGAATGGATTGTAAATGATTAGTGAGTGAGACCACCTGCCTCATTCAGTTCTTTTCAAATTTATTTATAAGGGATGCTAGTAACAATGATATCTCATCGAAGCCCAACTAGCCCCTTCCAGGACATCCAGGGACCATTAAACTATCCGATCCAAATAAATTAATAAATTATATTTAAATTATAATTAAATAAATATTATCAAAAAGTTATAATTATTAAAACTATTTTATTATAATAGGTATAATTCCCAAATCCTCACCATCTAATTTCTCCATCCTAGAAAAATAACCAAAAACTCACCAACAACCCAGGGAACACACCCAACATCTAATAGGGTAAAATATATGACAAATAGAAGAAAACAATTATTTATTTTATTTTATTTTATGCTCAAAAGCTTTAAAAAATAGAATAGAGGAATACCGTAATGAAACATCTCACGTCGATGTGTGGACGATATCTCTGGACATCTTGTTCATAGGAAGAGAAAAATACCCATAATTAGTGTCAAATTCCATCATGATTTAATGGAATTGGAATCAAAATCCCTAATTTGGAAAAGGTAAAATATAATGATAGGATGGATAAAATTAATACATATAGAGGGTGCAGTTTACCAAAAATTATAGAAATTGACCCCCAAAGCACCAAAAAATGACTTTGAAGTAAGAAGGTGTTATTGGAGACACCCCTGTGTCCTTTTAGATCATATATAAGGATAAATGGGAACCCAATCATAAAAACAGTCTACGTAGAATAGTAATTGCCCCCATAAAACCCCACAAGATTCCTAGTGTCACTGTCACATAACCTATTATGAGCCTTCCCCATGCCACCAAGATGAATTCCCAGCCTCTATTAATATTCCAAACACCTCTCTTGATGTCTTCTAAGTATCACAACCATGTTTTGAATATAGAATCTCGAAAGGACCTCAGGAATAATTTAGTAGTTCAAATTTTTTTTGATTTATAAATTACCATTAAGAAATGGGATCTTACAACCTCTCCACCATAACTATTCTAAGAACTAAGAGGTCTTAGTAGATTTCTAGCTAAATATACTGACCTACCATGGTCATTAATTCAAGACCAAATGTTAATGATCTATCTTTGACTGATTACCACACCATTAATGAGTCATTTTTTCACTAGGTTTCTAAGGAATCCCAACCTTGGCCAATATACATTACCAATATCAAAACACAAAAAAATAGCTGTACAAATATTATTATCACAACAAACACTTTTTTCATCATCAAATGAACCACCTCACCTATTGTGCTTCCATACATATGTTTTCCCTAATACTGGCCAATTCTAAACCATGCCATTAC
This sequence comes from Viscum album, assembly GCA_963277665.1. Classification (NCBI taxonomy): domain Eukaryota; kingdom Viridiplantae; phylum Streptophyta; class Magnoliopsida; order Santalales; family Viscaceae; genus Viscum; species Viscum album. The sequence goes on along the minus strand of OY728157.1, from coordinate 1,448,622,440 downwards.
CGACCATCAATGTAACCTATTAGAGCATTCCTCTAACTTATAATTCTAACATGATAATGAAACAATATCATTGAATTTCAATTTCAAATTCTTGGGATGATCCAGTAGTATTGCAATGATGTGAATGATGAAATTCTAAACCGACTACATCTAGTTTAACATGACAATGATTGTTCAATAACCTCTCCCTATCATTATGTGAAACTACTTGTCTTCAGCCACTAAAGCATTACTAAAACCTGATCATAAGTCCTTTATCCTTAGTATCATCCATTGATCACTCAATCATGTTCATTGAACCTTATACCCAACTTTTGGTGATAATACCTGGAAAAACTAAACACTTTCTGTTGTTATCATAGTTCCACACCATGAACACTAAAATACCATCGATCTAATGCATGTGGGTCTTTATTAACCAACATGAGCTCGAAGACCATGGTTATGGTACAATATCATAGTACCTAAATTTTACCAGACATTGATGATGAATATAGTCACACTCAAATCCATTTATCCATCGGCATCAAAATCCCATGAATCCCATCCAACATCTAATCTCATACTTTCATGATCATTCTCATGTGAGGGTCTACTTCGCACTATTAAAATACCACTCCACATCCTAGGGGAACCTTTTTCTTCACACTAACCCCCAATCACTATAGAACACACACAATTCATTATCAGACACAATGGATGGTATGGAAAAAACCTCTCATTATTAAGCACTGCCTCAGTAGGTTCCATGGAAAATTATCATCTTTCCCCAAGATCCATGTTCAGCTATAACAAACCCCTAACACCATACTCTCCATGTATTCTCACATCAAGATTCTCTCAGGAGAATCATTCTCCACTAGTCGTCTCTTCCCAAATCGAATGACATCTTTATAGATGTCTCGTCCCTTGAAAATCACAAAAACACAAATACACATAGTTTGATTAGATATAATTACATTAATAGATATATAAGAAGTCACTATATATGATTTTACAGAAACATTAAATAACAAGAATAAATAAATAATCCATGTTTTTTCCAATGATTAGGGACCATATCCCCACCCTCTCACACTAGGGTCACTAGACCTCATATACACGATGTCTGAGTCATCATTCTTATCATTGAATATGTCATCATAGACCCACATAACCTACCATCAGTGAGATGTCTCTTGAAAAGTCATCCAGGCTATGTAAAATTCCAAAAACCAGTTATATTGTAAAATTTACTATGAGAATTTTTTAAAACATTAATCAACTAAACCCCTATTATCAGTGAAAGCATACGCCATAATGAAAATAAAATATGGCTATCATATTCCAATTATAATCCACGAGACACCTCTTACCGATGTAGTCAAAGATTCCAAATCATATCAATAGCCTCTTTCCTAGGGTATATAAGACTTAGATCCATTATAAATCAATAACCTCACACATCCCTGTTGTTCGTTGTGGTGAAAATCATATACAACCATAAAACTAGGATCCCAAATTGTAATCCAGGAGATAGTAACATGGATTTCTTAATGGAACTGGTGTTCTTAACGCACCAGTACAATATCCATCACTCCCTCCTGTACATTCCAAAATATATAGCCTACCAAATCCATAAGTAGTAAGAAAAGATAAAAATAATACATTGATAACACTTTATAACATTACTCATTAGTTCACTCTATGAGATGTGATAATACAGGTTCACCACGATACTTCAGGTGTGCCTTTCCATACTCAAATGGTATCCGACAAGTATTAGGGATATAAGGTGTTATTGTTGGAAGACTATACCACCAAAAAAAAGTTTTTAATGATGAGTAAGAAATCAAATATCATCCCAAATAAATAAATTCATAGTTATTGCAGTTCATATTAAAATGATTTATTAATAAATGAATTTTGATAATGGCATGAATAGTAAATCCATACAATCCACTGACCACCTACTTAGACGATCGATATATATGTACCAAATTAATTATACTAATCCAAAAACAGTTTATTCATCAAATACTTTATCTATATTTCATAAAATAATATGGAATAAAATTGAGAAATCCTACCTAATAATGAAAACCAAATCCTAGGATTCAACTCAATATTTACCTGCAACCAAGTGAACGTCTGATGGGGTACCCAAGTAATGTGGTATCTTGAGAAGTGATTTATTATGAAAATAATTTGGGAAAACCAACAAGGACCTACATGTACCAAAAAATGTATTTATATGTTCATGAGACAATATCATCTAAAATAAATATATAATAAATAGAGAATAAATAAACAGACCTTTATGATCCTTAGGTATATGACCTGATTAACTATAACATCCCCTTCCAATTCTAGGGTGTCTTTATGTATGTATAAACGATGATTCATAATAAGTAAATGTGTTATAAAAATCCATGGTAGACCCAACCAATCATTAAAAATACAAGGACCCATCCCCTGAATGTTATATAATCCGAGATCCTAATCCAAGGCAGTATATATGATGTCCTCACAACTTTAGGGGTGAGGCCTATGGTAACCCTATCATATGGGTTCATAATCCAAGAAATCCCCTATCAAATACTCATGGATCTGGGGTAATAACCAATGATATCCCTATAATGTGCTCAAACACTATGTAATGCTTCAATTTGTAACCCTGGTTTCCAAGTACATGGTAGGCCCTAACAATAACTTAGCCCCAAATCCATAGTTGCTACCACAATGAGCTCAAAATCCATGGAAACTACTATATGTAACCAGATCCAAGCATGGATACCCCATACTAGTCCATTGAGATTAAATTTCATCTTTCACTTATTCAAAATTACTTACATTGTATTTTTTTCATCACACTCATCATCATTATGAATCACATGTGAGTTCATCAGTGTTTAAGGATTGTATTTTTTTAAATTTTCAACATCATAGAAATAAAATTTTCAACTTAAATTATATTTGAATTTATTCTCCTTTATCTATATAATATGAAAAAAATATAATAATTAGTAATGAAATTTTTTAAAATAATAATAATGTTGTTATCCATTATCTAAAAAGAAATATAATATGATTTTCTGTCACACATATATATATATTTAAATTAGAAAAATTATATTTAATATATATTAATAAAATATTATTAATTATTATATCATAATTAAAATTTATGAAAAATAAATTTCTATTACAATTGTTTTATAAAATCAATTTCAAAGCATTAATGATTTTTTTTAGAATTAGATTTTTTTAGAATTAATTACCCTTATTAATTATTATAATTTAATATATTCATTTAAATTAAAATTTCTTAATTTAAATCTAATTTTTTAATAGTATTATACAATTTTATTAGTCATATAATTGACACATATGACCACTGAAAGAATTAACTTTAGATTTCATACGTCATTTTGTATACATAATAAATAAAATAAAACATGAAGTAATATTTTTACAAGAAAAAATATTTTTTAGGAATTTTTCATTTAAATAATAATATATTAAATGTTTAAATGAATGATTTAATATTTCAATACTCCATAAATTTAAATTAAAAAAATAAGTATCATTTATTACAATACAGTAATACTTTGAATTACTAATTATTTTTATTTTAAATATTAATTTCTTTTTTATATAATGTCTTAATATTAGAAAATATAAATTATCATAAGATAATCTTGTCATTATGAATATAATATGGTTATTGATATTTCATTATGAAAATAATGTATAATATTCATTATAATGACACATATTATAAATATTCAATTTAATGGTATCTTTTACTCAATTAGAAGATGGAATTTTTAAAATGAATCTTTTGTTTGTAATTTAAATATAATTAATTATAAATCATGAAATAATTAATGAAATAAAATAAAATAAAATTTAATTACTCATAACAAATGAAATAGTATTTTTTTTATTTAAGATTGTTTTATATATATATTTTTTTAATTTTATTTAAATGTTAAATTTGATAAAATTTATAATTATAATTTGATAAATTTGGATTATTTTTTATAATAATATTTTCAAAGATATCATAGGGTTAATATATGGGATTATTCAATTTTTTTTGTTTTTTATAAATAATAAAAAAATAGTGTTTTTATAAATATCATTTGATTTATAACATCAGCATGATATAAAATGGCCCAAAAATTTATAAAACCATTTTATAAAATATGAATTTACATAAGGCATAAATTATATATTTGAAAACAATAATTCATATTTATAAAACAATAATTGATCTTTCATAGACTAAGTTATATATTTTTTTTAATCAAAACTATTGTTTATTTTGTACCTTTAATCAAGTTTTTCCACGATTCCTATCAAATTTAGAATCATTTTAATTTCAAATAAACCTATTTTTTTAAACATTGAACAAATTAATTTAATAGGTACAAATATTATTCATATTAGTTTTCTTAAATGATGAATTATTCAATAATTTATCCTAAAATACCTCTCCCACATATTAGTATAAGAACCCTTCAACCCTTTTTTCATAACTCCAAAAAATAATATAATTTGAAACATAAATAGAAAAATATATCTATAATATTTCCTAGACACATCCCTAGGGATATTTTATTGGAATAATTCCCTTCTCTAAAGGCCTTAAACTCAATCCAAAGGAAACAACACAAAGAGAAAAGTAAGAGTTAATAACTCTATTTCTTTTATTTATTATCCTTTTTTATTAATACACTTTTAAAACTTCTATTATTTTTATGAAATGGTATTATTAAAATTTCATTAATATCATTTTGATCCATTATAGATGACGGATCATCAATTTCTTCTTATCAAAACTTTTTTTGTAAGAAATGTCTATTTTGAAAATACTGGTTTCCAAACCTATGTTTTTTATTTTGGTTATCCTATAAATAATTTTATAGCATAAAGAAGTAAATAAAAATTTCATTATAATAATGTATTTAGTATACATTAATGTTTTTATAAAACATTCATATCGACCAGTTTAACTCTTATTTCTAAAACACTCTTAAAAGTATTGTTTAACCTACACTAGTTTTACACTTCATAAGTGAATGATGATATTTCATTTTTCACTTATTAATTTCATGTATGTTATTTAAAAATATATTTATTTATTTAATATTACATAATACTCTTTAAAATAGTATATATGACTCTATAATGATATAATAATCACATTAATAGTGACATTAAATATAAACAATCATAATCATTTTGAACCGTAACAAGAAATGATTACAAATGAATACATCATGAATTATAAATATTTTAGGAATTATTATAGTCGACCACTTTTTGAATCATATAAAAAATATTCCATGACACTTTTAGAGTCTATTTAACCGTTGGAAATTGGGTTTTTACCAATACCTCCAATCAAATCTATTTTGGAACTAGGAACTGAAGAACTTCAAAATGATCAATGGAAACTAAAATAATCAAATTAATGAATTATAAATGATAGTTAAAAAATAATAATGATAATAAAATAAATATAATTTTTTGAATCATGTAATTAATTAATATTATTTTATTTGTTCAGAGGCTAGATGAGAATTTGAAACAAGTAGAGACATGAGGTATGGGTTTATTTACAAATTACCATTCTTTTGGAGAATAATTTCCCTATAATCTCTTATGTATATCAAAATAATGGAAATATTTTTATAAATTACTATTTTACAATCATTTATGATAAATTTATGGTCTCATTTCTTCTCTTATGGATTTACAATTCCTACTCTAATTTGTTCATATGGGTTCATTAACATTAATTCTTGTTCATGTGATTATGTTCTCCATCACCCTCCTTATAAATCTTGAATTTATATTTTTATTTAATGTTCATGTTATTTATTCTAGATCTCATTCCCTTTTTTATTGTTTTCATTGTAGTTTAATTGACTGTATATCTTTTACCCAATATGACATGTAAACTCAATATTCAGTAATATAGTTCGATGGTTGTTTACCAAGAAAGTTATTACATTTATTTACAATCCAAATTTTTTTATTTTAACATATATTATTTTTTGTTACTCTAAATAAAGATTATGTAATATATTGTTTATCCATTCCATTCATATTATGAATGAATTAAACTTATTATGTGATGGGTTTGGTCTGAAATTATATTTCCCCATGATGCATTAGTGGATCTCATGAGACAAATAAGTTTGGGTATTCGGTGTATGCCTTCCCATTTATGTATGATATATTGGATGATGCTTTGATGGTATGGTTATGGTTTCCAACATTCTACCTTCCATCATTATTATATTTATTATTGTTATCTATGTAATTATATTTTTTCATTTCATTAGATATTGTATGTTTTGTGCTTAATTAAAATACTTTTATTTGTTTCTTTTATCCCTATCATATTATTTATGTCATGCTTATTCTGTACTTTCTTAAATTGGATTCTACCTATGATCTAACTCTATTATTATTTTTCTCAATTTCCCTATGAAATAATTATGAATACTACATGTGATATTTGTATATGAAATTTTGGAATAGTAACATTTTATTAATTTTTATGTTGTGACGTTTTTCCCATGCAATGTAATGATCAAACATATGATTAGTCCAATGCGATGTCGAAAATATTGATTATAGAAGCTTCCAATATAAATAACAACCACCATATCTAGGTACTTTATTCTAGTCTTTTTATAGTTTGTCCTAGTGTAATTTTAGTAGAAAACATAGCAAATAAGTTAAGATAAACATATTTAAATAACAAAACATAATTACTAATACATATAAAATTATAATATTTTTTCAAGAATATATAAAATATTTTACATGAATTTGTAAGAAATACATATGAATTATATAAATTAATTAACAACTTGTAGTGTTAATCAAGATATAATTAGTATTTGTCAGTATTTATAAATGGAAACTTATGTTAGGATCATAAAACATATCAACACCCATACATAGTGAAGGGATTTCACTATTGATAAAAAAATGAATTTGTTGTTGAATCTATGAAAATTATCACCATATTAGGGTAATTGAATGAGGTTTTGATAAATACAATTTCCCATATAGATCAAACTATTTCACCTAAAAAGGTTTAATAATATCTGATCATTTCATGTGAAATAAAACAAATTATTTTATTAGATGTAATAATCCATTGGTTAGAGATGGAAGGATTAAATCAATGGAGACGATATTGATGATATTTGGGTTTAATTAATGATTAAAGATTATTATTATATATATCATATGAAGAAATTTTTTATCAATAATTGTAATTGATTCATTAAAATAAGAAGGAGGAATATATTAAAATCATGTAATGAAATTAATTTAGGCAATTATTTTTTCCTTGAAATGATTGTAAAAATATTCAAGATGGTTTCAATTGAGTTTTTGAAAATTCCATTAACTTTAAAACCACCCTCTTCAATGTATACAACTACTACAATTTGAATAAAAAAATAATAAGTGAAAACAATTGCAAAAGATAAAAAGATCATAAATGAGATATTTATAGTGGTCCAAGGAACAAATATCCCCAAGTCCACTCTACAAGCAATCTATCCATTATGTTTAGTGATTTTAACTATACCAACATTTTTTTGGGGTCTCTTAAACAAGTTCAAGAAGATGATTATTATTACAAAGGTTAAAGATATTTTAACCGAAATCTAACTTTTCTATTACTATCCATGAATATACCACACATTAATAAGAAAGGGTAGATAGAAATAGTGATGAATAAATTTAGTTTTTAAAATGATTTAAGAAACAATTTCTTGTAAAAATAGAGAGAATATGAAAAAATATCCATATGATATGTGATTCTTTTAAGTGCATATGTGGAATTTCTTATATTAAAAAATATAACATTATAAGAACAGCAATGGTAGATCAACTTCAGATGATGTATTTTTTAAATTGGTTGAAGCACATATCATTTCGTTCTTATGTACAGACATCTAATTTTTATGAAATGGAAAATCCTCTATTTATATCTCTCTTTCAGATTTTAACTTATGTATGCTGGATAATATCAATGGTCAAGTGAATATTCCTTAGAATAGTTGAATAGATAGGCTCTAAATAGAATGTGTCCATATTTTCTAAATATGGAATAAAAATATATGGTAGAGATAACAAAGAGATATTTATGGATATTTTAATTCAATGGATAAATATACTTTTTCTGAATATAATTTTCTTTATTTAGAAAAATTATTTTATGATTCACATAAAAGTATCAATTAACTTGTCAATAGATCATACCAAGGATAAGTGTATAATCATGGAAATCCATAAGATAGCTGATCTGTATAAGGTAAATGTTAGGAAATACCATTCTCATAAGATAATTTTCATAATAGCTTCATAAGATAAAACAATTCAAATATTTCACTATTGTGTTGCCTATGATAAAACTAATTTGCTATTTGAGAATAGTAAATTCTTCCCCACATGATTACTAATATTATATTTTACTTTTATTGGAAAAATGAGTTTATCTAATTACCTTGATGATCATAAGATAATTCTTTTTTGAACATCATTTTACTATGATAAATGAAATCACTTAGTTTTGTTTTGACTGAACATACTGATATTGAACATCCAGAACATAATTTACCTTCTTTCTAAGATAATTTACATATACAATGAGATAACATTTCTATAAAAAGATTCCATAAGTTAAAGTACTTTATTGTAGACTGAAATTCTAGTGCAAGTACTAATTTTCTTTCATAAGATAATCATTTTACACATGTGATAAACATTTGGAATAAGATAAATTCCTTTGATAATTTCTCAATGAGTAGCTCATGAATTATATAAAGAGTTAAATAAAAAATATAAAACACAGAAGATAAGATTTTAAGAAAATGAAAATGGAATTATTGAATCATAAAAACACATAACGTTCTTCGATAGGATGGAATAACATATGTTTGTCCAACAGTGTCTCCATTTTTGATGATCATAAAACCATTCAATGATGAAAACAATTTAATGAAAATAGTTAAAAACATATTTAATTTTTTTTCTCTCATTAAATTCCTTGCATTTTTTTGATATAAAAAATAAAAACTATAAAGAAAATGAATAAAATTGCTATCATATATTAACAAGTACAAATAGTTCTAATATGATATATGAAACATAAATAGAATTTTATATGGACATGTATGGAAAATAACATGGTTTGGATGAAAAAGAAACAAAAAAATATAAAAGAATAAAGAAACATATAAAAATTATAGTAAATGAAATTTACAAAACAATGAAAGATATTATTTGAAATTATCCAAAATGCAAGTAAAAAATCAATAAAATGTACGTGATAAAGTACATAATATGAGTAAAACATGAAAATTAATGAAATAATTAGTCCTTTTTTGCATAATGATGTTTATGTTGTGGCTTCTTAAAGGACTAGGTTTGGCATGAAAGTAGACAAGAGGTAGGAAAAGGGGAGTTAGAACTCTCTCAAACAATATCTCCCAATTTGGAAAAATATCTTCTACTACCAATGAGATCCCTAGGGGTAATCCTTACTGAACTACATTGGATCTCGATAAAATCATTCTAAGATCAATCCATGTCGAAGAGATTTTCAAGAGTGAAAGGTACCTTATATTATGTGGTAGTATAAGTAAATGACATTTCTACAGAAAACCTAAGATTTTATCATCAACACATCTTAGTGGGATAAGAAATATCCTTAAAAAATTAGTTTGTGCAAGCATGATAATCAACTATGGAAGGTCCTATAGTATATTAACCTTGATGGTGATACAACGCATCGAAAAACACATCAATTATCTTGGACATATCATTTTTTTTCAGTAGTCTGGCAGGGCTGTGAATCCATTCTACATTTTATGGAAAATTATTAAAAATTTGTTCTATAAGTCCCTTTTTATTGAAATATTGTGGAATAACATTTTTAACAATTCAATTTTTTTTAGAAAAATTCATCTAATTAGTGGAATGAGAATAAAAAGTTGGTGTTCCATGAGAAACATCATAATGAGATAATTATTTACCCTTATAGGATAACTGACACTTCATTGGATCAAAAAAAATATTATTATTCTTCTTCTTTAGAAGAGTCTAATATGATGTTTCTTAAAATAAGATGATACATATTGGCCAACCATAATTCTAAAATTGAAAAATTATTTTCTAAATTCCCCACAATTTCTCCTAACCTAGTGATGATAAATCTTGCATATTTTTGGGTCAGTACATAGTCATTTTGAATAATCAAAACATCATCCTTAAGTAGAGTCCTAATTTTCATCTAATAATGACTAAAATTAGATATTATGCTTAATGGAATGATCAGAATACTTTTTAATTAATAAAAACATTATAATGAATGTCTAACAAAAAATATTTTGACATAATATCACACTTCAATGAGGTAATTGTAATAGTCATTGTATCTATGGCATGAAAAATAACTTACAACTTTGATTCTATCACGGACTAATCAAAGGATTCTTATAATATAAATTAAAACCATTTTTGGAGACCAAATATGGTTGATAAGTCAGTATCTTCTTGAGATACTTTAATGGAATCAACACTATATTTCTAAGAGTATCTAGATATTATTTTGAAACACCTTGTTCAGGAAGATTCCCCACCTCCTTTCATGACTCTATAAACTCATTTTGGAACAAATAAACCTCATTAATTACGTTATAAAAAAATTTCCATTCTTATTTATCGTATGCATCAAGCTCAGTATTAAGAATCTTCATGTTGGTACGTTTTTTAGGAATTATTGAAAGTACTTTTTGGTGAACTTATACACTTAAACCATCATCCATAGATTTATTTACATAAACCAGAGGTAATTCATTGATATGAGATGGCTCTCCAGATTCTATCCCTATTTTTATTTTAGATACAAGAAGAGTATCTTCATCAAATTCTTCTTATTCAAAATTACCAATATGACTCATAAAACAAAAAAAATTCTCTCATAACGTTTTGAATATTCTCTATAGGAAGAGATGTATCAGAGAGAGGAAAAGCTCCAGATACAATGGAGATATTATTCTCTTTACAGAAATTTACTAAACCTATAATAGTTGAATCCAAATTTTCCCTTTCAATAGAAAATAGTTGAATGAAAGGTTAAATGGTGGAAAGTGATGGTGTATCCATCACCACTTGAAATGCTTCTGATTGTACATATGGAATAGTTTCCTCCTTAGTGGGAATCTTGTCCAATACAATTACTCATAATCTTTCATTTTTATCAACCAGAGTTTTGAGGGAAAAATAATATTATATTATCATACTTACAATTGGTTCTTAAAATGGTTTATTCAAACATATAGTAACTTGTTTAAGTATGTTAGCTGCAACTATTTCTCACAATGTCTCTCCCTAAATGTGAGTTGTGTCAGATTCCATGTCCCCCTCAGTTTTAATTAGAAATAACTTTCTTACAAAATAACTATAGAAAAAGCCACAACATTTTAGAACTCTATAACATAGGTATTTCATCCCATTATAGTGGGTAGTTATGGTTTAATCCAATATTAAACTGTATTTGACAATGATTAGAGTAAACATTTTCTAGGAAGGATTGAAATTAACAGTTTTTTATGAAAATAGAACATTTTTCTTATCTCATATCTAGAGTGATTTAATTTTTTTCTATTAAAGACAATTAAAAAAAATTAACTCTATGGAGAAAATTATTTTCAAACTCACTATTACATTGTGAAATTGTAGATTGGATAAACTCAACTAGAAATTTACTTTAAGGATCCAAGTACTATACTTGTTTTTTCTTCACTTATGTTGTTCTAATCAAATACCACATATTATCTCAGGAGGAATAAACTTGTAAATTGTAGATAGGTATGTGTTGAAGTAGAATTGACCTTAATGATTAAATCTATATAATAAAATTATTTCTTATGTGGGTAACAAAAACTGTTTAGGATTTATGGTTTATGTAACAAGATCCTACGAATCTCTAAAATTAAAAATCACGGTCTCTTAAAATTCACATAAATCATTCTCAAATTAAAAATATAAAATTTTATAATTATAAATTAATTATCAGCCTTAGTGATTAGAAAAATTCTTGATCAGTATATCGGTATTTTAATTCTAACCAATTTCAATGGATTTTATTCTCAATAATTTTCTTACAAATTTTGATCTATTGGGACTACCATAAAAATCAATTTCCGATTGATTATTTTTCCCCAATAGTGATGAAATCTTGATGACCAGAATGATTATGTTAAGAAGGGTTAAATAGTGAGTATATGAAGTCTCTATGGTTTTCAAAGAGTTCACTCATATCACTGATTTTATTTATTTAGTTCTGAGGTAACTGAAGGGTCACACAGTTTTATGTGAAGGGTATTCATTAAAATATTATTTTATTTGTCATATTAGTATGTGAATAATACTAAAAATAGAATCAATTATTATCTAATAGAGTAAATAAAAAATTTAATAAATATATATTTTTGGTTTCTAAACTATGAAATCAGTAAATTGAAATTAATTAAAAATTTAAAAATCTAATTTGAATTTGATAAATTATAATTTATTTATAGGAATTTATTTTATATATATGATAGTTAATTTTTCATGAAAATAAATTCTAAATAGAAATAATTTTTTTTATAAATTATTTATTTAGAAATGATGTCTTTGATCAATGTTCTTTGTTCTCGAATATTTTATCTGAATCATGGAATTATTTGTAAAGCTTGTGTTATCACATGTTATTGTAACAAAATGAAAATTAAATGAAAAATTAATTATGGTTTGTTTAATCAAAAACATACATACACAAAAACTTATACTGGAAAAATATTCATCTTCAATATTTGATGATGCTATAGAGTGTTATTTTTTACCAGACCATGATACCAAGGATTTAAATAGAAAATGGGGGGTTCCTGAGGTGCATTTCAAATCTAGTCTACACCCAAAAAAGTCAAAACATGTGTATAAATTTTAATTAAAATCATAAGTTTTTAGAGAAAGTAAATAAGATAAATAGTTCCTTATAAATACCTTAAAATTATTTTTGAATCTATTAAGTGATACTTGTTTTTATTGAATTGAAATCTTGTATAAAGACTTACTGAGAACATAATGTATTGATTACATACTGTATGATACAAAAATATACCAATTATTCTCATATATAACTTGTTTTAAACAATTTTTTATTCTTATACAAGTAATTTTTAATATTGGAACTCAAAGGATATGAATAAGTCTTACCATTTTAAAGTCCAAACAATTTAAGTAAATCAAGTACATATTTTCTTTATCTTAAAAGATTTCAAAAATATTTTTTAATACATTTTAATTTGAAATATATAGTTTTACCCACCCATCATGCTCCTCTCAAATTCCATTTACATGCGTTTTGAAAATCCATTACACATTTTTTGATTTTTTGAACAAAAGAAGACATAGTTAACAAATATTTACACAAGAATAGTGTCTTTTGATGGATTTTTTTAATTACAGGGTCTACCAATCCAACATTATAACCATTTGATAAAATAAATGAGATTAATATTTCATACCAATATCTAGGTGCATGTTTAAGGAAATAGATAGATATATTATGTTTTAAAATAGTATTTTGAAAATGATGATCTTTAAAGACATAGGGTTGTTCAACATAAACATTCTCCATTAAAGAACTATAATAGGATATTTCAGATCCTTATGATATAGGTTCAAATTAATTTAATATTAACATTCAAGAAGTTTCTATATGATATAATTTTATTGTATTCTTTTTCAACAAATATAGGCTTGTTCCTAGTGATCAAACCATGATCATCTAGTTTTTTTAATTTACTATTTAGTTCCAATAAAAGGATGGTCACATGGTCTATCCACTAATTCCAATACCAAATTCCTCTTGAACTATTTTATCTTTTCTTTCATTTTTTAAACTAAACTCTCATAATTTATGGATTATTTTAGGGTTATATGTTCTATATGAGATAAAAATGTAGATAATTATACAATATTTTTTACATTTATTCTAGTCCTAACTCCCTCGTATAATCTTCCCATACCTCTTTGATGTCAATATTCCTTATGGTTTCAAGACTTTCTAGGTAACAAACTTTCGGGTTCACTATTATCAATCCTTTCAGGATTCATTAAACTAAAATCTTGAGCCAAATCATTTTCTTTTACGTTGTAAAAAAGAGTTTTATGTAATATGTATTAAATAAAATCACTTAATTCATAAACATGAGCTATTTTTTGATCAAAATGATCACTCTTATTAAATATTAAATGATTTTATTCTTCAAACAGTTTATTTATATTAACATAAAATTGTTCAACAAATTTCATACAAAGTCATATTCCTCTTTTTGACAATGCTATTATATTGAGATTTCTTGGGATAGAAAAAGTTTTTTTTAATTCCCTGATCAGATTAAAATTAATTAAAGATATGATTCTCAAATTCTCCCCCCAATGATTAGTTGTTAAAGAACAAATTTTGTTATCTTTTTCATTTGGAAAAATTTTACAAAAATTTTAAAAATAGAACAAGATCCACTCTCAAGTATGAAAAATATAAACCCAGGTAAATCTTAAATAATTATCAACTAAAAGATAAAAAAATATGTTAAGGAAGGATTTTTATTACAACTATACATAACTAAACTATATAAATAAGTTCAAGGTGTCTAGAAGTGGCCACCTATTTAACTAGTTTAAAATAATTCTTTTGTTTCTTTTTCATTTTACATGAATCATATAAAATCTTTTTTATAAAATTTTATATTAGAAAAATAAAAAAATAAAATTTCTTTAAGATAAATTTCATAGGGAATAAAAATTGAAATGTCCAACCTTTCTATACCAAATTATAGATTAATTTATTTCATCATTCAACCCATTTTAATTCTATCTAAAAAAAGAATTAATATATATAGTTGATTTTTACTTAAAGACCGATCATGCATTATTAGAAAAATCAACCAAATACCCATAAAAAAAGATAAATACTTATGAGGTCATGCTTTAATAATTCATTATATAGTACTTTTTTGATGAGGATAGATTGCAGATTTCTAATAGATTCGATTCCATCTATCTTTCCTTTTGTGTTTTTAGAAAATGTGAAATAGCCACCATCAATATTAGATAATAATTGAAATTTCGAGAACTATCAACTCATGTGACAATACCAACCATTATCCATGAACCATTTTTCATTTCTATTAATTAGGACTATTTTAAACAATAAAAAATAAAAGAACAAGATTTTTTTGGTATGAAATCACTCTTGTATCAAGTAATGTTATCTAGAAAATATTTGGATCCCAAATCTGTTTTCATTTAAAAAAATGAAAACTAAAATTTGATAATTTTTCATAAATAATAGATTTCTTTATTCCACACATTTCAAAATTTATTGGATAAAAGTAATTTTAAAACATACCATCTATTAAAAAGTGAAAGAAATTAATACTAGACATTGTTTTAGTTCTAGAGATGGATATAAAAAAGTTTTTATAAATCATGGGTTTTCAAACATAGTTTCTAAATAAAATTTCACAATTTTTGGTTGTTTTTACCCTATATTTTATTTAATTAATCCCACCCCTTAGTAAAAACACATAAATAATCATTAATGTCATGAAATTATTTTTTTAGAGTCCCAATTATTTCCCCAAATTCAATACATGAGGTTGTATATTTTTTCAATCTTGGTTTTAAAACATAATAATTAATTAATTAATTCCTTTTATTCATTGACAATATAACTATAAGAATTTATGAGGGATTTTTTTTACTTTTAAACATTTCATTTTTATTTTACAATGCGGTAAAATATTCATTTAATTAATTATGAGGGAAATTTTCATTTTTAGATCTAAATTCTTGCCCAGTAGAATAATAAGAATGTAGCTCATTTGAATGTGCCATAAAACACATATTGGGATTTTGATAAGATATTACAACCTCTAAATATAAAGATGAATTATTAAAAAAGTCTTTAGAAGTGATCCACATAGATTTCATAGCCTCTTGTATTTATTCTTATATCCCACCTTCTTGAAATAATTTTTCTCAAACTCCATATTTTATGGAATTTGAAGAGATTCTATCTTGATGTGACTGAGTTTCTTACCCTCACAACAAATAACATCTTTAGATTTCACCCCATGGTTTCTTTTACCTATTGAATGGTTTTATGAAACAACTTATCTTGTTGTATAATTTCTTGAACTTTATTGAAATGTGAATATTTTAATCATTTGATTCCAAATTTCGTGACATATTCTCTTTTATAGGTGATTTATAAATTCGTATACTCTTATTCTTCTATTAATTTTTATTAGTGGAAACCATCAATGTATAATTTTAATTTTTAATCATTCTATTGTCTTTAGCGTTATCTTCCATATCATCCACGTATAACGTATGAGTTATTATGAGATGTTATATTTAAAAATTTCAACCAGTATTGATGGTATAATGGAAGAAAATAATCCACTACATCTAGGTAGTATAATTATTATAACTTTTTGTGCTTGGTCTGGCTATGTAATTGGTGTTCCTGAAGTATCAAAAATACTCTCAATATCAACATGTCTTCAATTTAGTTGGGTGATGCTTTCTACGAACATCATTCTTTAAGTAGAAATCTTCAACATCATAGTATTCTATAAAAGAGATATCAAATTGTTTATTCCTTCATAAGCTACTCATAGAGTAGTCTACATTTCATCTATTTTTTACATTGTGATACTTTATTAAACTCATTAGGACGTAGTCCACAAATAACTATATTCATGGATTTGAATTTTAAATCATAAGTACCTTAAGTATCAATATCCCATGTATTAGGTTATGTATTGAAAATTTCATAAGGCTTTATATAATTAGGATAGACCATTAGACCGACGTTTTTAGAATAGATTTCCATCTATGAATCCCCCTAATAATAATACCACCATTAAAACAGTGATAAACTACCATAGATATACCATCTCTATTGTCTATAACAAATTTTTTAAGTGGATCTTAATAATTTAACCACGGAAGGATGATTAAAAAAATGCACATGCTTCGATAGAAGTTATTATATTTAAAATGGATTTATAATGAATCAAGAGGGGATAAATTGGGTTATTGATGATTTTATTCACTTTAAAACCATTGCCTTCAAGGTATATATGTTCTAATATTTATCTATAAAAAACAGGAAATGTAAAAAAAATGTAGAAATAAAAATATCAAACATGAGATATTTCTATTTTTTGGGGAAAAAATATCCAATATTCCACTCTAACAACACTCTACTCTATGAGTTTGGGGATTTTAGCAATACAATCCCTTTTTTTGGGGGCTCCCAGGTGAGTGTATTTAGTTTTTACTTTTTATATAGGTCTAATATCTTTTATCCAGGCTCAAAAATTACATCATTTATTCGTAACCTTAGCATTATTGAATAAAATTAGTGTAGAAAGAAACAATGATGAATAAATGATGTTTTCAAAATACTACAACACATAGTTTCAATAATCAACTAACAAAAGATAAAGACTAATATAGTCTAGATGATATTATTCTTTGTAAATATATGTAAGTTCTTCTATTGAAAATTTTAATCATGTAATCACAACAAATGTAGAATGGATTCAACTAATATATTTTGTGATTATTTAAAGAATGTATCATTTATTTCTAATTTAAATTCCTTTAAATTTCATGAAGAGGAAACCCATTGTTTTTATATCTTCTTTTTATAATTTAAACTTATGTATTCTTAATAATTTCTATGATTGAGTGAATAATACTTTGAAAATTTAAGTGACAAGTTCATAATGGAATGTTTCCTTCTATTACATGTTTTGAATAAACCAGTTTGTAAGAGATGGAAAGAATGTTGTTTATCAGGTATTTATTTTCTTAAAAGAAAGAAACTCTGTCTAAATTGATATTTCCTTATTTAGAAAACACCATTTATGATACACATAAAATCATAAGTTTTTATATTGAGATTTCATACAAATGATAAGATTATAGACATGAAAATTCATTAGTTAGATTGATCTTTTTTGGATCAACATATATAAGTATGGTTATCATAATATAATTATTAAGACAACTTCATTAGAAAAAACACTTCAGATATTTTAATTATGCATTGCGTAAGTTAAAATAGATTTAATATTTTCAATAGATAAATTCATTTTGATAGACTCAATAAGATAAAATTTTACTCCCATAAGATAAATTACTTAAACTGATTTCCAGGATGATCATAAGATAATTATTTTATGAACATCCTTTTTATAAGATAAATTAATTTATGTAATTTCATTTTGACAAAACATTCTAATTAGGAACATGTGGATGATATTTTACCTTCTTCTTAAGATTATTTTCTCAAATAGTACGATTACTTTTCAATACTGAGATTTCATAAGATAAATTACTTTGACACAAATGAAAATCCTATAAAAGGGATTGAGTTTACTTCATAATATAATCATGTTACTCTTAGGATAAATATATAGAAGGATATAAATTCCTTTGAAATTTATTCATTAAACATCCCATGACTTATAAGAAGAGTTAAATATAAATTCTAAAAAACATTATAGAATATCATAATATAAAAAATGGTATTTTTTATAAACAAAAGGAGTATTTTACTAAGATATGTTGAAATAATAATAGTCTATCCAACATAATTTTCTTTAAAAACTAATTTCCATGGGATAAAGGTACTAATATGGAAAATAAATTAATGAATTTAAGAAAAAAGGAGGAGGAAACCATTATTTCATATGTGGATTACATTATAAGGTTGTCCATACATTTTTCCAAATATTTATGTAATTTATCAATAAATATAGATTTATTATTTAACGTAATAAATTAAAATATACAATGTGAATTCATATAAAAACATGATAATATTATGTGGAATTATAATCAATTTTCATTAAGACTAATAATTAATTATCTAAGTCTATTATTATTGATGGAAAAAATGACAATCATAGGATGGATGAGCACAATATAGAAAGAAATTTTGAGAATAATATGAATGGAATGGTATAATATCTAAAATGAAATAATTACGGGAGGAAATACCATGGATCTTTATTTAAGGACATAGGAGTTTGTTACAAGTGTGGAGACAAAGTTTATTAATCTCATGAGTGTTAGAGTGTGTTCCCTAGAACCAACAAGTTTAGTACTTGATAACATGTTTTCATTATTAATGATTTTTTATTATAAAATTATTTTTGTTCCTCTACATATAAATTTTATATGCTAATTTCCTATGAATATATATTACAATGAATGGTTATAGAATTTTCCCAATAAATTATATCCTAAAGATACAATGAAATTATTATTGAGTATTATTATAGTGATGAATAATACCATCTGATAAAAAAGAGAAAACATAGGATATTATGGGAAGGGGAACATAATACATTGATATGGGTTATCATGGTGTTCGACCTTGGTAATCTCGAAGATAGAAGGTTACGAGAACATTCCCATCAATAATAATTCCATATTTCCATGTTTCATTGGACTTTCCTATATATATACATTTGTATTAATCCTAAAACATTAATATTATAATTAATATATATCATGACTCATGTACATTGATGTATTGATGAAAAAAATCATGAATTTTGTTCAAGGAAAAGTAAGATAAACTGGGTGCATCATGAATTATATAATGTTAATAAATAATGAGATAAATTATTTATCCCTTTTTTCACATAATAAAAGTTAATATCTCAGGCCCTTGGATGGGAAAAAATAGCATGAATAAATACATATCCATATTTTTTGATTGAAGAATTCGTTTAAATAAAGTAAAAGAAAAATACATGGTGTTAATAGGTTTAGGGAACTGTTTTGAAATATACATTATTTTAGATATTATGATAAAAATATTATATTACATGGTAAATGATCATAGGATTATAGAATTCATTGCAATGTTAACATATTTTTTTATTGATTTCCTACAATATTTTTAGATGTTAACCTTTGAATTTAGGTGGTTGTGCCTAATTCCACTGATAATGCAGCCTTGAGGCCCAAACACTATGTGTATAAACAATTCCAATTAAATTATAGTAATGAATTTAATAATTTTGAATAAATAATATTTATTCAGGTTTAGTTTATCTCCATAATGTAATCAACATATATTCAAAATAATATGTGGGTAAATATTAATAATAATAAATATTTATTTCAAAGTTTATAGAATAGAATATTTGTTATATTTTTCATATAATAATGCAATGACACTTATTTGTTAAATAATCATTATTCAAGGATATGAAAATATCAATGTGGGAAACAGACTGAGTTTAATAGTCCGATTGAAAATGGTATAAATGATATTTATGTATATTATTTTTAAGTTACACCTGTTAAGAATTTAATGATAATAATATTTATATTATTGTTATTGGAAATGAGGTTGAATAAGAATTATGAAATTGGGAAAGATCTTGTGTGTGATTAGCCAACCCTAAACCTACCATAGTAAAATTCTAATTATATATCTTTCCTAAAATAGAATTGGTTTGAAAAATGCACAATGTGTATCTTATGTATTGGAGATAGATAAATATCTTTATAGTTCTATCCTACCCTTATCTCTCAAGCTAATGAGAGATCAACAAGTGTTATTCCTCTCTCTAGAAGAATTCTATCGTGGTCAACCACGGACAACACACGCGATCAGGATCATCAATGCTAACACTCATGGATTCTACAATATCATTCAGATATTATGGTTCACATGTGGATCCCCACTAGAGGGATTCTATATTTAGATCATATAACACGGTGATGGTGTGATGATATTTATTATACAGATCATCAATGAAGAGAGAATTGTGACATAATGAAATTAAATATCTTTTTATAAATTAAATGGTATGAACCTTCACCAATGGTTCCAAAAAATTAATCTATTCATTTATCTACTATTTTCATGGATGATGACATTTTTATCACATAAATAAATTATTATATGTGATTTACAAATAAAATATGAGTTTTCCATTCCTTTAAAGGATGCTTTCACTGTACCTAGAACTAATAAGTGGTATCAAATTGGGAACATTTTCATATATAATTATTTATTATTCATCTATTGATTTAATGTGTTCGTTATTTATTTTACATAAAATGAATCATTTTAATACCAAATATTATTTTATCTTCACTTACTTCATTGTTGATACCATAAAAAGTAATTAGTTAATGATTATCAATAAATAAGAATTCAACTGACACCATCTGGAGGTACCAAAGGTTCTACCTGGACAAATCCAAAGCACACAGTGTTTACTTCCCGAGTATAAACCCTTTAAATCGGTTTTCATGATCATATCACGTGAAAAATTAAAATTCCTCCAATCCAATAAGATCTACGTTTCAAAAAATTTGGATCACTGTGTAGATCCAGAAAGGATAGAACATTACATTTACAATTACATTTCTGTATGTACCTTATACTCCATATAGTACTTATATTATTGAGGTTGAGAACATGGAGTTCCCCAGTGATCCCTGTATTAGATACATGAAATATGGTAAGACATGCCATGAAACACTAAGGTTACACGTTGAGTAGTCCAAATATGCACTGTGTACTACAAACACACCCACAACAGACAACATGGAATGATCAAGTAATATGATATAGACATGGGAAGAAGATAAGTACACATCATGTAATTTTTTACATGTCATGTAGTCTTTTTTAAAGTATTTTTCTCAATTTTTCATAGAAAGTAGAATTAAATGTATAACTAAACCAATTGATTATGTGTTCAGTGTGATGTTCATTCAACAATATGTTCCACATCATAGGATTTAAATTTATATATTGAATTAATTTCCATGTCAAATTTTTTTTGAACAAAAGATATATCTTCCAAGTAAACTTATATCCTACATTAGTTTCAAATGCTATTTATTTTTATTTAAAATTAAAGATAATGTTGAGTTAAGGATTTCTAGAAGAAATTAAGGAAATTGAATTAATTGGATTATTTCATGGAACATTATATTAATTAAAGAATGAATCTAATTAATTTAAAATAATATTTAAAATGTTTTATTGTTTCTTCATGTATGGATAATCATAATATTAGAGAAACCATTGTCTATGAATGGTTTATTTTTATTTATTGTCGTTAATTTTTTTATGGAATGAAATTCATCGACTCCTCCTTATAATTTAAATGATTTCATGCCCACAATATCTTTTATATATAATCCATTTATCTAATCCATTAGATCTACTCACCTATGTGTGAGTAAAATATTATGTAAGGATGGAGCTCTCAAGAAAGTGGAAACATTTTAAGTCAATAACATTAAGTGAAACCAATCGAGGTGATGCATAGGATTCAAGGTAGAATACTGCAACAAAAATCAGGATATGATTCAAGATTTTTTATCCTAGTCTTGAGGGTTATATTATCAACTACGTGATAATATAACCAATAGATAATATTAGGATATTTCCTCTTATGTTTTATTTCGATGAGTTTCGTTGTTAATTATTAATGTTCATAAATTATACATGATCACCTAATAAATGAATGAAAAAATAATTAAAGATGGAAAAACTATAATTTGATTGTGTGTACATGTATTTTAAGATACAATTAATCACATAAGTAAAATCCATATAATATTAACCTGGAAAGTAAAAGAATAAAGTATGATTTTTAAATAAGGATGAAATTTCCTCAATTAATATTTTAATTCATCTTTGACGTCTACTACTTATGTTATAATCAACCATATAGTTCAAAGTTCATTACCACACAATATTGGGGTGCTTTCAATTGTTATGTAAATTTTATCATGAGGTTTTGGATTGAATTAAGATTATTGAAATAAAGGTTTGAATTCCCTAAAAATACATGGTGTAACTAAGAGGTAAAGGTTGAAAAAATCTTATAAATAGGATTTCATGATTAAGGAGTCCACTCAAAAGATCAAGGAACTAAGAGTTAATATAGATAGAAAGTTACACCATCCTAAAAACTCCAAATAACATATTAAGACCAACTCTAGTTTATGATAAGGAAATATAGAACCTTTCCACTAGAATATCTGAGAAAAAAGATATTTCGAAAGTAATTTTCCGTGATTTTTATACTCAAAAATAGTGGGAGATTAATAAGAATTTAATTAATTTTTAATTTATCAATCTACTTTTGTAATCAAAACATGTAAATATTATATTCAATTAAATTGTAGAAATGAAAAATAAAATGACATTGAAAATATCACAGCAATATATAATAGATAAGGATACACTTCGTACCTATGTGAATTTACAATAATGGTATAGTTTCTTGCACAATATATGATTTCATGGAAAGAAATCATACATGATGGAAACCCCACATCCTAAGTCACTTTCCAAAGTGGTTAGTGAGGATGAAGTATATCTCTGTATAAGCATGTGTAAAACTTAATGGATGCCAAATTATTTTATTTTCTATCCATTTACAATGTGATTTTAATGCAATATGATATGTGGATGCGTATAATATTGATTCTTAATATCAAGATATCTACTAAGAGAATGTTAAATTATAGATATATAAGATCTGTAATGCACTTTTCATGTGAAAGCTGGGAGAGTTGATTACTGTTCGGACACATGTATTAATGATTATTAGATATGTTGAGTGCCTATAGATATGGGGTTACAACATATCTAATTATTTGCATACAGATATCATTATTTTCTCACTACACAAAAATATTTCCAATTTTATTGTGAAATATAATATGATAAATGGAGAGAAGAAAATACCAGAACCTCTTAATCTCAACTCACTCCACCTTATACACAATAGTAAAATGGTGTTAGTATAAGGAGGAATTGTACATTTTTTGAAATGGTATGGTCTATATTGAGTTACACAAACCTTCTATTATTCTTTTGATGATATGAATTATTGAAAACAATATACTTTCTAAACTGAGTTCTATCTAAAGTTAAAAATGGTATTCCCTTTGAGTTATAGAGTGAATGGAAACCCAATTTTCACATGTCTCTACATGGTGTTGTGATAAGTTTTCTAAGGATAGCTCATGAAACAAACTAGAACCATGGAGAAAAAAGTGTATCTTTATAGGTTATCCCAAAAAAACAAGGGGATACTATTTATTCAACTATTAAGATAGGAACATATCTGTTGTAATACATCCCATTTTTGTGAGAGGGAACACATCTTTAAAGAGTGTATTTGGAAAAATATTTAATTAAATGAAATTGATATCATGATACATAAGGGTTTTTATAGTAATTGATTCCATAGGTCCCCATGGAAGATGTTGTCATTGAAACACAAGTACTGAGTAAGGGTGATATAGAGGTAAGAGAACCAAAGAGATATGTTTTATCTGGTCACCAATGATGGTGAATCATTATTAGTTGACAGGGATAATCATATCTTCTATTATGAGGTTGTAGAGAGCTTAGAAGATAAATGATATCAAGAATCCATTAACACTGAGATATATTCCATGCATTAAAATAATATAGGGTTTTGATCGATCCTCTAATTGATGTAAATCCTATTGGGTGTAAATTGGTATTAAAGAGAATGATGGAAATGGAAGGTAAATTTAATACCTATAAATAATGAATAGAGGTTAAAGGATTTTTAAAATATCAGGAAATTGAATAAGATGAAACATTTTATCCATTTTTTATGTTTAAATCCATTATAATTAGTTTTCTGTAACAAATTTCCATGACTATGTGATTTTTAAAATGGATGACCAACATCATTCCATAATGGAAACCATTAAGAGGATGTGTATATGACACAATGAGATGGGTTTGTGACTTTAAGAAATACCGAATGGATATAAAAGATTCAATATCCATATATAGATTAATGGAAGAATCCAGGGCATGAAATATTCGATTCAATGAAGAAATAAAGGAAAATGTTTTCATCAGGAATAAATCTGAGCCTTGTGTTTACAATATCTTTAGTGAGAGTATAGTTTTTTTTACAATTAAGGTATATTGATGGCATATTACTTATTGGAAACATTATACTATACATACAAGAGGTTATGGAATGGTCAATCAAGTGAATATCCATGAAGGACGTAGGCTAAATAACCTATATTTTAGATATCAATATTATGTGTGACAGAACAAAGATGATACTCAGACTAAGACAAGGTAAATATATTGACAAGACACTAAATAGGTTTAGTATGGAACAATCTAATAATGGATCAGTTCAAGTGTCACATGGTATATATTTCAAATAAATTATCTTCTTAAACCCATGAATATTGAGAGAGAATGAGTAAGATCCTATACAGTTATGCAATCAGATCCATCATGTATTCCATGTTATGTACGAGGCTTGATGTTATATATGATCTGATCATGGTAGGAAGATATCAAGAAGAACCAGGTGACCATTATATTTTCTAGGGTTGAGGGTATCCTTATGTATATAATGTGAACTAAGGTTATGTTCCTAGTGTATGGAGGAGATAATGAACTATTCAATAGGCTTTAAATAGATTCTGGGTTTTTAGATAGATCAAATTGATTTGAAGGAACAGAATGGATAAGTTTCTTGTATCAATGGAGGATATGAGATCTACAAGTGTTATAAGAAGCCGGTTGTTGTCAATTAAACAGTGGAGTCTTATTATATTCTATATTTCAATATACCCAAGGATTTAGTTCGGATTTTCAACATTGTAAAAGATCATGATGTTGTTTCTAAATGTAAAGATCATTTAATAGTTTATTGCAATACCACTGTAGTGGTGGATCCCACCAAAGAGACATGGTCACCCTAAAGGGAAAAGAACATACATTATATGTTTCATATCCCAACATATTTTTTTTAAATGTGGAGAAGGAATATTTATTATAGTATCCAGGCAGGAAAATATGGCTGACCCATTGAAAAATACTTTATATCATTATAATCATGAGTATCATGTGAGTTCGAGTGGGAGGAAAGTTTATGTTAGTTTTCTATAGTTCAAGTGTGTGTCATTTGGTTTCAATACTATAAAACCTTCTTATTTTGTACATAATTACATTTTTTCAATTTTAATTATGTTTTTTATCATGTTATTATTGTTATTATCCATGACATTTAATTATGATAATGTGCTAAGAATATACGTCGCACTAAAAGGTTATAGTTTTTACCCACTATAATGGGAACCTATAGGTTCGACAATATTTTAATTAAATATTTTTCTATGGTGGGATGATATTGTCTACCAGGACACAAATGATTCAAGCTATTATGGTTAGGGTCCCCATTATACATTCATACACCTTATCATGTTGTTCTCCCATTGAAATCTTCATGATATGAGGTAATTATAACAGGCTCGTCAATGGGAAATCTACATTTCCATGTTTCATTGGATGTTCCTATATGTGGATGTGTGTATTTATCCTTATACATTAGTATTTTCATTAATAGATATCATGATTCAAATACAATGATGCATTTACGAAATCTGTAATGACATATGGTCACAATAATGTAGGATACATTTTGTGCCTCATGAAGGATATAACATTAATTGATAATGAAAGAAAGGACTTATACCATTTATATGTTGTTTAATATTAACATATCAGGCCCTTTAATGGGAATGTAACCACATTAATTAATCATTATACATGGTGTTCTATGGGTGAGTTCATTTCTAGAAAGTCAAAAAAATGAGACATTGAGCTTGTAGGTTGGTGGAAATGGTATAAAACTAGTTTTATTTGAGATATTTTATAAATGGATTATATTACTAGATAACCATTATAGAATTTTAGAATTAATTGTGAAATTTATTTTCATTCTATATTGATTCATTAGTTTTTTATATGTGTAAACCTTGTAATTTGGGCAGTTACACCAAATTACATTGATAAAGAGTCATATGGGGTTAGACACTAAGTGTATCTACAATATTATTTAAATTATAATATTTAATTTATAATGGTTTAATAGATAATATTTAATGGGGTTTTTTTCATCACCTTAATTTAATCAAAATTTATTTGAAAGAATATGAGAGTTAACTAATAATAATAATAAATAATTATTTTCTTTTTTATTGAATATAATATTTATTATATTTATTATAGAACAATGTAATGAAATTTATTTATTAAATAATTATTATTTAGGGATGGGTAAATATCGACGAGGTAAGGAATATTGAGTTTAACGATTAGATTGAAAATGTAATAAAAGATATTTATTTATATTATTTTTTCATTTAACATGTTATGCATGTAATAATCATATTTATATTATTATTTTTGGACATGGGTTCAACTATGATATATGGAATTAGGGAAGGTATTATATATAATTATCCAACACTAAGTGTTCAAAAATAATCATTTAATAATATCTCAGTCTTAAAATACAATTAGTGTACACAATGAGTAGATGTTGACATTCTAAATACCTTGAGATAAATCAATATATATAGATTTCTCCAATCCCCTCCTCTATTAAGACAATGAGATATCAACAAGAGTTCTTCCTCTCTCGAGAAGAATTCTGTAATGGTCAACCATGAACAACACCCGAGATTAGGATCATCCATGATAGAATCTGGTGAATCTATGGAATAGTTCAAAGATTATGGAGCACATGTGGATAACATGTAGAGGGATTATATAATGAGATCTTGCAATCAATTTTGGTATGATGATATCTATTCGACCTATCATTAATAGAGAGAGAATTACAGGTTAAGGTAATTCTATATTTACATACAAATTATTTATAAATTTAATGTAATGATACTTTTCCAATGGTATTGAGGTTTTAATATTTTCAATTAATCTGCTATTTTCATTGTAAATGACATTTTTATCCTCTAAATAATTGATTAGAAGTGATTTATGACTAAAAGTCATGTTGGTCATACCTTGAGATGATGCTTCCGAAACTCCCAAAACCTACAATGAGTGTAAGGGAAGGAGAGATGCTACCAATGTCCAATGATTTAATTGTAATGAATTGGGTAACTATTATAATTTATTTCCAAGGATTCAAGGAAATATACCCTAAAAAACAAGGTATAAAATTTGGGCTTACACAATTACTCTTCTATAATTCAAACTACCAAATAATGTTATAATTGGATAATTATAATAAAGCAGTAAAATGGTATGTCCCTAGAATCTCATGAGCCTTTCTAATAAATCCTAATACAAGATTCATGGAGACTAATAGGAGAAATAAATATATAAACATCTTAATAAAAATGATGATTTCTATGGTCTTATGTTAAGAAAAAATATTTCAATGTCAATAAAATTCAGATACGGAGTCTTTCATATTTTATTAATACCTGGAAGTACTTTTCATTGGTGAGAGTAATTTCAAATTTGGAGGAACTAGATTATTTAATAGGGTATGAAACGTCTCATAAATTTAAATTTTATCTTAAATTAGATTTTCATTTGTTCTATTTAATCATTATAATATGAACAGAAAATTTATATATAATAAATAATAATGCAATTTTATATAATAATAATTAATTAATTATCCCTTATATAGAATGAATGATGTTATGATTTATCTCAAATTTATCCATATTTTTATATTATTTATATTATATTGTATAGATAATAAACATGTATTATTAATTCTTGTTTCAAAATGGATTTTTATGAATAATAAACAACTTTTAAAATTATTTTATAAAATTTCATTAAATTAATTAATGATTCCTTTTACACATGTATTTTTAGATAAATACTCACATTTTTTATAGTTTTATTTCTACATTTTCTTTTAAATAGTAATTTAGTCAGTGGAATCTAATTTTAAACATGGGTTTCTATATGTTAAGTAATCATATAATTGAAATGTATTACCATTGAAAGTAATACCTTTTAATGTCATATAAAAATTTATGTACATCATATAGTAAAAAATGTTAAAAATTATTTTAAAACTAAAGTAATATTTGTAGAGGAATTTATAATTTAAATAATAAATCATTCACTCTTTTAATGGATGCTTTCATATTTTGATACTCTACAAATTTCATTTTAAAATAATAAGGAATATGTTTTATGCTAAATTAATAATATTAATTATATTAAATATTTATTTTAAAACTTAATACCTCAATTATATAATATATTTTTTGTAACACACCAAGCTTCCACGGTACGTTTTCCTTGGAATAATGCAATATCTTGCATTGTGCACCACTTAGAGTTTTAACACACCACGACCAATCAAACTAGCCGTTATGAATAGTAATACTCACTTTTTAAAATTTTATAAATTTGATTTTTCAAAATGGACATCATTTTTGGATTCATAAATAAAAATTTTCTTAGAATGAATTTTTGGTATTTTTATGAAAACATTCTATTTTTGATGAATAGTTAAAAAAACTACATTATTGTTTAAAACTGAATTTTTATTTAAATAATTAGTTATTTTATTTAAATTTATTTTAGGTAAAAATAGATAAATAATACTTATATATTTTCTATATAATTAATTGGTGTCATTTTATAATAATATGAAATATATAAAATTTTTTTGAACGTTTACCGCCTTTTGCCCATTTTCTAGGCACTTTTGCAAATTTGCATAAAAAGTAATTTTACCGCTTCTGTGAATTGAATTTCAAATATTCGAGTGACAAGGATGATATCAGTAAATAAAATGTGGTTAAATAAGATGAAATTAATTTTTGGTAAATAGTAACTTCTAACTTTTATTTACCCCAGTTAAAAGTAAATAGGGTAATTAAAGGTAAAAATGAAATTATAATTACCATAAAACGTGTAATAATTCAAATGGATAATATTATTTCGACCAAAATAAACCTTAGGAATAAAATATGATCCTTTTGAACAACATGGATTAGATTATGACATTTATTATTATTTTACTTAAAGAAGAGATAAAATCAATAAATTCAATGTTTAATAACTAATCCATTTTTAATACTGGGTTATACATAAGATATATTTGACTATAAATATTACTCAGAAATATACAAATTTTCCTACATAATGGTATTTTATTTATAATTTTTAGACATTAAATAATTTAGTTTAATTACGACACAATGATGATGCAGTATTACCATATTAACGAAAGATTAAAATAATTGATATTATAAATATAAAATTAAAGGTAAGAAGGTACTTTTTATGCATTCAAAGAATTTTATAGAGTAATATGTCATGTTAGGGTTGATTCAATGAATTTTTTTTGAATTGTTCATGCTTTTATAACTTTCACAATAACAAAATACCAAATAGTTTCAAAATTGATATAAATGTGTTTTTAAAACAAATACTATATTATTAAATGATATAATATTCATAAAAGTCTATGGTTCAGCCAACGAACATATATAAGGTTATATATATTAATAATGAACCACTTGAGGTTCTCTTGTATTTTTTTAGTAAGTTTATTAACCATTTTTTATAATAATACCTGAATACATGGTAAAAGGTAAACTACTTAACTAAGAGATGAATCTATAAGATAAGGTTAATATGGTGACCTAAACCTGTCTAAAACCTTTTGGTTGAGAGTTTTTTGACGCATCCCAACAATATCCTATAAATAAATCATTTTGGAGACATTATAAACCCAATATGATTGTATTATAAAATAATATTTCCAACTTTACCTAAAGTGAACTCACCTCTATTATAAAAGGGTACTTCCTATAAGGCCCCAGCCTTAAACCTAACTTAATATTGAATTAATTGAATAATTCACATTGAGGATCTTTTCAGGTTTAGAGTTTTAGAGAATTAGGACATAAATATTACATCTCAAAAGATTACAAAGTAGAAACTTCTACTAAGTTTCCATAAAATAAAAACTCTTAAAAAGAAACATGTCTAGTTCCATGTTTTAGGTAGCATGACTTTCCCTTGATCCCATCCATGACCCTATTCCACGTTAAGTCCTATGAAAAACATTTCAAATACTTGGGATGAGCATAAAAAGCTCAGTAAGGGATACACAAAGAATGAAAACTGTTAGTTTTTCAAAACAATAAGTAAACCATGTATACTTTATCAAAGTAATACTTTTCACCTTTTCGAAGTAGTAAAAACTTTTCACTGAATAAAAGTTCATTACTTACCCTTTTGTAACCAATATATTACCATAAAACCCATATAAAGATCACATAACATATAAAGCAAACTTGGGACACACACATACTTAAGTGGAAGAACCATAAGGTCAACTTCCACACATATCACTTAATGGAATATCCATTTGGCCAACTTCCATTAATACTTAATGGAATAGCCATACGACCGACTTCCATACCCAATGTATTGGAGGTTATAACGCAACCACCCATCCTGGTATTCACGGCACCACCCGTCATATGGTTTATCACGTAACCACCCGTAAAATGTCCAAGTACCATTATAAAATTATAACACATAAAACCAATACAAAGGAATGATAAAATTTCCACATTTCAATCACAATATATCATGTAAATATATTTAAAAAATAGAATCCTTTATCAAAACCATTTTTAATACCAAAATACATAAAAGAGTATATGGTATTTATTTTATTTTAAAAACATTACGGCTTGTTGAGGAAGCCAAAGATCAAATAATACTTGCAGCGGCGGAAAATGTCGTTGTCACCGCGTACGTTAAAAGAAACATTTCTTTTTGTCATTTAGTAAAAAGCTTTATAGAAAAAGATTCCTTTTGTATAAAAGTAAAATTCAAAGGGGTTTATACACTGTATAAAAGAATGTTGTGTATAAAATGAAATATGCCTCAATGAAAGGAGATTGAGACGAAGTCCCTTACAAAGACGGTATCCTTGGTTTAAGGATAAATCAATTACATAATTATGTGTGACAAACGAATACACCAAATATAAGTGGATATTAAGTGTAAAACAATCAGAGGTTATTCACACATATTCATAGAACGACATATTCATGGAGTATAAGTTTATCCCAAAGAATCAAATTTGGGTTAAGAAGTTCCATTGCAAAACTTTGACAGCCTAATGGCGTCACTACAAAATTCAGAAAATGAGTTGATGAGAGATAAAAAGGGTATCTCATCACATGGAAATAAAATTTAAATCAATAAGGATATAGAAGAACATATCCCAACATAATAGTATGTGAATTAAAAGACATAACAAATGAAGTCTTTTAAAAAGAAGAGGGTGAAAGGTTCACTTACCGGCATGGGTATCTTTCGAAACATACACCCCGTGAAAGAAGGACAATACAACATTGATGTAAATACTAATAAATTAAAGTATATTAAACAATGAGTAAAATAATTGGCAGTAAATACACCACTCAAAGGAAATTTTGGCAAATGTAGCATAAATCTCACGGGAATAAAAGTGAGATGAAAAATCCCTTACGAAAACTCGGCAGCCTAACGGCGCCACATAAAACTTAAAAAAATGGATTGATGAGATAAAATAGGGTATCTCATAATATTGACATAAAGTTTATAGAAAGAGTAATATAAAAGAAAATCTCCTAACATAACAAAGAGGAGCTTAAAAGAAGTGACATAAAGAAGAGTACTTAAAAAAGAAAGAGAGAGGTTAGATCTCTTACGAAAATTCGACAGCCTAACGACGCCACTCAAAACTTCAAAAATGGATTAATGAGAGAGAATAGGGTCTCTCATCATATGATCATAAAAATTACATTAATATTAATATAAAATAACATCCAAATAACAAGAAATATGATATTTAAAAGGAATTACATAAAACAGTGTACTTAAAAAGAAAGAGAGGAGTAGGATCCCTTACCTTGTGTCCGACATGACTCGATCGTTCTTTAATCTCCTGAATAATAAAATTTGGTCAGTTTATAATTTCTTAAGAACCTCCTTTAAATATTATTATTCATTTCATATCACATATTATAATTTTATAATAATTGGTTAATAATATAGGTTCATATCAGACGTTTTTGTCGATGTTTGGTACAAGAGTCAAAAATTGAACTTGTTGGAAAATGTAGTTATAGTTACATCATATCCAGAATAGTATTGATGTTTTAAATATCATATATATCCAGTATATATTCATTTTATACTATTCCATAGCATTTGGAGATAAAAAATTAAAAGCACCGTTCATGGAGACGGTAGGCCGTACTTACGCATGAACGCTACTTTCATTTTTTGTCATATTAATGGAATTAAAACAAAATGAGGGATATATATATATATATATTATAATTCCAGAATGATATACATGATTTAGATTTAATATATTAAATATATATCCATTATATATATGTACTTATAATAGTACATAAAATTTGGAGATAAGAAATGAAATGCACAGTTCATGGAGACGGTAAGCCGTACGTACGTATGAACGCTACTTTCATTTCTATTTCATATTTTTATGGAATGTAATAATAATGATATAAAGTAATATTATAATTCCAGTATAATATAATATATAATACCATTAATTAAATCCTTTATACATCCCACATATGGCATTAACGAAATCAAATCACTTTGAGGGGGCGGTAGTCCGCACTTCCTTAAATGAAGATATCGCGTTTACCCATAATGGAAACCATAAAGGTATTACAAAAATGAAAAATAAATAATCTTAAGGAAAACATAATCATATTATATATCATATATATGTATAGTTTCATCTTAATGGCCACCTTTGAAGGTATTAAAAAAATGTTGAACAATCATCGTTTTGGGAGGCAGAAATTCGCCATCCACGGAAACAGTATGTTCTTTAACCATTAGATGTAGGTGTGTGTAGGTGTAGCTTGAATCCTTCTTATAACAAAATCCTAGTATATTGAATATACTGGAGTTTTTACAAAATAAAAGAATAAAAAGAGTTTAGGGGGTTGGAGAAGCAAAATAAAACATAAGGACTCAAGTGAAGACATTACCTTAAAATCGGGTAACTCCCTTTTGTTTGAGCTCAAAGGCATCCTTGGGAAGACTTATGCCCAAAGTGAGGCTTCAAGGAGTAATAGAGGGATGTGGAGAGACAAAATGGGCAGGGTTTGGCCGAGACAAAGGCTTTGGAAGTGTGGGTAAGGAGGTAGAGGTGGGGGCCTTTTATAAGAGGAGAGGAGGGGCACTCTTGGAATGTAAGGAAATGTTACTTTATTTTAGAATGCGTTTCGGATTTTAATGGTCCCTAATTGATGTGTTTCTAGGATAAGGTGATAAGGGTTCGAAATCCCCCCATACAATAGGTTTTTTACATGTGTAGGTATTAGATTTTACATTATCTTTCCATTTTATTTAAATCGGTAAATAATGAGGTCATCGATGCATCATAATGATGTTATAAATAATTTAATTTATTTAATGTCTAAAAATTATAAAAAAATACTATGATTTAGGAAATATTTTTAGATTTCCAATGAATATTTATAGTCAAAAATCTGACTTGTATAACCCCATGTAAAAATTGTTTTAGTTAAACATCTCATGGTCATTTTTACTTTAACATTAAATAAAAAGGTATTTATGTCATTTTTCAACCAAAGTGACTCCATGGGGTCCCCAAGATGACCCATGGATTGTCTTGGTCGGCCATGACACATCCAATGACGGTAGGACATGTTTCTAGGTCATTTAATTTTATTAAAACATTATTCTTACCTTAAACTACACTAATTACCTCTAATCGCGATTAAAACTTAATAAGTTACCATTCACCAAAAAAATTATTTTAATCCCATTGAACCAAATTTTACTTCTTAATTACAACCATGTATGTCGGATTTTTGAAATTCAAAACACAAATATGGAAAAATTTCATTTAAACGGAAAATCAGTTTTTATAAGTACCACTTAGTGGTTTCACTATTCATCCAAAATTGAAGTTTTTCAGAAAATTACCAAAAGTTCACCCAAAGCTATGTTTGATATTCCGGATTCAAAAATGATGTCTATTTTAAAAAATTGAAAACATATAAGTTGAATTAATTAATTTAATAATTAATTCCCACTGTCAAAACAAATAGCGTGTTTTTATGAAACAAAATGTATCAAAAGATTGACACTAGTTTATGTCCGATTTCAAAGTAAAATTAATTCCAAAGAACACTATTGGATTAAATGGTAAAAATATATTCTAATTTCACTTTAAAACCAATTCAAAAGATAATATAATCATTTAAATAAATTAGATTAAAAGAGGTTTTGAATTAAAATACATCATTTTTCACTATTCATTAAAAATTGAACTTTTTCGGAAAAATACCAAAAATTTAGACAAAGTAAATTTTTATGTACCGATTCTAAAGAAGAATTTTATTTTGTAAAATATAACACATAAAATTGTTAAAAAGTTGATTTAAAAGAAGTTCTCAATCCAAAGGCGGTTAATCGACCTTTTAATGAATATTAGAATGTTTATGCTTAAAAATTGGATTCATTCGCATTATTAATCCTCTAACATTTATTGTAAAGAGTAAAAATATTTGACAAACATATATAATCATTTTTTAGTTAGTTCTGTTCATTCATGCCATTACAACGGCTAGGCGTTAACTACCATTTAAAATAATATTATTTTATTATTAGAGTGCAACGTAAGATTCCCAAGAAACTCGTTGTTGCGTATTGGGTACGCCATCGAGCATAGCGTTCCCTTTAAAGTAATATTAATATTTTATTCAGAAATATGGATAAATATAAAAATGTAATATTCTTTATTTACCTGGGGTGTTACATCCTTCCCCCCTTTTGGGAATTGTGTCCTCGCAATTTTAAAATTGGGCTCAGAAACATCATTGAAAGTCCCACATTGGAACAAGAGTTAGTAAAACAATCACTTTAAAATAAAGAATGATAAGTACAAAGGTCACCCTAGTTAACCCATACTAGGATTCCAAGTATGAAAATATGGACATGGAGGAGAAAAGATAGGGTCATGTTCTGATGGAGAGTGATAGTAAACATGTTTAGGAGAAAGTTAACCACAAGAAAATCACAAACATGTGATGGGTAAAACGGTATTCGATTCCCTAGTAGGAAAAGTTAATAGACAACATTTTTGTTTTAAGTTACTTTTCATTGAGGAATTTATTTTTGAGTTTAACTAAATCATAATGAAACATACTTACTTGTCTTGTAGACTTTCAACTTTTACTAGATTCCTTAATCAAACTCATATTTTCTCCAAAAGATGAGTATATAGGAAGACTTGTTCGCATTAAGAGTACTATAATCAATTTCTAGAGAATCACCTAATCCACAAAAGAGAACTATATACTTCCCATGTCTTTAGACTTTAACCAAAACCAAAACCCAAAAGGTTAGTACAAGATCAGATAATCCAGAAAAGGATAACCCTTTATAAAAATAAAATCTATTCTTAATCTCCAAAATTTGTCCAACAAAACACAAAGTTCAACGAAGACCATTTGATAAACAATTGTCCATAAAATTCTTCAAAGTAAACCAAACTATGATTGAAACCCAAATATTTGAAGGATTTCGTCACATAGTCTTCCAAGTTAAATCGTAACATTTATCTCCAAACAACATCAGTTTCTCTTAATGTCTCGCATTGAAAAGTAATTAACCTAATCACATATCCTCCATGATAGGTTAATAATTTCCATAGATAACCCAAAATAAACTTACTCTTAATTCATAAAATCATCTAACTAAAAAGAATAAGTCAAACTAACCAGGGACTTCACGTAGTCCAGTGGTAGGTGATAAATACCAGTGGCACCTTGGTTGTGGGTTCGATTCCCGCAGCTTTGTCCGACACGACGGGTTGTCACACGGTCTGCGTGTTGTCCTTTTTCCAAAACTATATTATTCTTAAAACATCCCCCAACAATGAGATAAAATCTTCAAAAATAATCATAACATATTTTAACCTCAAGTTTATCTCATGCCTTTCATTTTCCATCATATCATAGAGTAACCCATAATTACCTAAAAAGTAAGGATCAAATAAACCCTAATGGTTACCTTTATAATTATTACCTGAACTTCCACATCAATTGGTCATCTCGTACATGATGCATTACAGAACATACCAAGGTTCAAGTGGATGATCGTGACTCCTTGATAGTTGGTTTAGAACAACCACGAGTTTCCTCACTGAATACCTCATTTCATCCAGTCTCTTAATCAGAAAACCACCAAATTTTCCTTCAAACCTGGTGTCTCTTTGGTGCCTGCTAGATCCATCCATTCACTAAAAACAGAAATGTCAGTGTGAGTATATCAACAAAACCATCATGTACTAATGAGGAAGATAAACACTAATATATACTTACTCATTCACTTTATCTAAAACTAGGACTCTTTCTAAAATACTAACCATTATGGTAATGTCACTTATGCTTAGAGGATACCCTAACCTCTAAAGTTATCTAAACCGACCTATGATACCAACTATAAGGCCCCGACCTTAAACCTTACTTAATATTGAATTAATTTAATAATTCACATTGAGGATATTTTCAGGTTTAGAGTTTTATAGAATTAGGACATAACTATTACATCTCAAAAGATTACAAATTAGAAACTTCTACTATGTTTCCATAAAATAAAAACTCTTAAAAAGAAACATGTCTAGTTCCATGTTTTAGGTAGCATGACTTTCCCTTGATCCCATCCTTGACCCTATTTCACGTTAAGTCATGTGAAAAACATTTCAAATACTTGGGATGAGCATAAAATGCTAAATAAGGGATACACAAAGAATGAAAACTGTTAGTTTTTCAAAACAAAAAGTAAACCATATATACTTTATCAAAGTAATACTTTTCACCTTTTCGAAGTAGTAAAAACTCTTCACTGAATAAAAGTTCATTACTTACCCTTTTGTAACCAAAAGATTACCATAAAACCCATATAAAGATCACATAACATATAAAGGTAACTTGGGACATAAACATACTTAAGTGGAAGAACCATAAGGTCAACTTCCACACATATCACTTAATGGAATAGCCATTCAGCCAAATTCCATACATACTTAATGGAATAGCCATATGGCCGACTTCTATACCCAATGAATTGGAGGTTATAACGTAACCACCCGTCCTGGTATTCACGGCACCACCCGTCATATGGTTTATCACGTAACCACCCGTAAAATGTCCAAGTACCATTATAAAATTATAACACATAAAACCAATATAAAGGAATGATAACATTTACACATTTCAATCACAATATATCATTTAAATATATTGAAAAAATAGAGTCATTTATCAAAACCATTTTTAATACCAAAATACATAAAAGAGTATATGGTATTTATTTTATTTTAAAAACATTACGGCTTGTTGAGGAAGCCATAGATCAAATAATACTCGCGGCGGCGGAAAAGGTCATTGTCACCGCGTACATTAAAAGAAACATTCCTTTTTGTCGTTTTGTAAAACGCTTCGTAGAAAAAGATTCCTTTTGTATAAAAGTAAAATTCAAAGGGGTTTATACACCATATAAAATAATGTTGTGTATAAAATGAAATATGCCTCAATGAAAGGATATTGAGACGAAGTCCCTTACAAAGAGGGTATCCTTGGTTTAAGGATAAATCAATTACATAATTATGTGTGACAGACGAATACACCAAATATAAGTGGATATTAAGTGTAAAACAATCAGAGTTTATTCACACATTATCATAGAACGACATATTCAAGGAGTATAAGTTTATCCCAAAGAATCAAATTTGGGTTAAGAAGTTCCCTTGCAAAAATTTGACAGCCTAATGGCTTCACTACAAAATTCAGAAAATGAGTTGATGAGAGATAAAAAGGGTATCTCATCACATGGAAATAAAATTTAAATCAATAAGGATATATAAGAACATATCCCAACATAATAGTATGTTAATTAAAAGATATAACAAATGAAGTCTTTTAAAAAGAGGAGGGTGAAAGGTTCCCTTACCGACATGGGTATCTTTCGAAACATACACCCCGTGAAAGAAGGACAATACAAAATTGATGTAAATACTCATAAATGAAATTATATTACACAATGAGTAAAATAATGGGCAGTACATACACCACTCAAATGAAATTGTGGCAAATGTAGCATAAATCTCACGGGAATAAAAGTGAGATGAAAAATCCCTTACGAAAATTCGGCAGCCTAACGGCGCCATATAAAACATAAAAAAATGGATTGATGAGATAAAATAGGGTATCTCATAATATTAACATAAAATTTATAGAAAGTGTAATATAAAAGAAAATCCCCTAACATAACAAAGAGGAGCTTAAAAGAAGTTACATAAAGAAGAGTACTTAAAAAAGAAAGAGAGAGGTTGGATCTCTTATGAAAATTCGGCAGCCTAACGGCGCCACTCAAAACTTCAAAAATGGATTAATGAGAGAGAATAGGGTCTCTAATCATATGATCATAAAAATTACAGTAATATTAATATAAAATAACATCCCAATAACAAGAAAGATGAGCTTTAAAAGGAATGCCAAAAATGAGTGTACTTAAAAAGAAAGAGAGGAGTAAGATCCCTTACCTCGTGTCCGACATGACTCGATCGTTCTTTAATCTCCTGAATAATAAAATTTGGTCAATTTATAATTGCTTAAGAACCTCCTTTAAATATTATTATTCAGTTCATATCACATATTATAATTTTATAATAATTGGTTAATAATATGAGTTCATATCAGAAGTTTTTGTCGATGTTTGGTACATGAGTCAAAAATTGAACTTGTTGGAAAATGTAGTTATAGTTATATCATATCTAGAATAGTATTGATGTTTTAAATATCATATATATCCATTATATATTCATTTTATACTATTCCATAGCATTTGGAGATAAAAAATTAAAATCACCGTTCATGGAGACGGTAGGTCGTACGTACGCATGAATGCTACTTTCATTTTTTGTCATATTAATGGAATTAAAACAAAATGACAGAGAGATATATATATTATAATTCCAGAATGATATACATAATTTAGATTTAATATATTACATATATATCCATTATATATATGTACTTATAATAGTACATAACATTTGGAGATAAGAAATGTAATGCACCGTTCATGGAGACGGTAAGTCGTACGTACGCATAAACGCTACTTTCATTTCTATTTCATATTTTTATGGAATGGAATAATAATGATATAAAGGAATATTATAATTCCAGTATAATATCATATATAATACCATTAATTAAATCCTTTATACATCCCACATATGGCATTAACGAAATCAAATCACTTTGAGGGGGCGGTAGTCCGCACTTCCTTAAATGAAGATATCGCGTTTACACATAATGGAAACCATAAAGGCATTCCCAAAATAAAAAATACATAATCTTAAGGAAAACATAATAATATTATATATCATATATAAGTATAGTTTCATATTAATGGCCACCTTTTAAGGTATTAAAAAAATGTTGAATAATCATCGTTTCGGGAGGCAGATATTCGCCATCCACGGAAACAGTATGTTCTTTAACCATTAGATGTAGGTGTGTGTAGGTGTAGCTCGAATACTTCTTATAACAACATCCTAGTATATTGAGGATATTGGAGTTGTGAAAAATGAAAAGAATAAAAAGATTTTAGGGGGTTGGAGAAGCAAAATAAAAAAAAGGACTCAAGTGATGACATTACCTTAAAATCTGATAACTCCCTTTGGTTTAAGCTCAAAGGCTTCCTTGGGAAGACTTCTGCCCAAAGTGCGGCTTCAAGGAGTAAGATAGGGTTGTGGAGAGACAAAATGTGCCAGTTTTGGCCGAGCCAAAGGCTTTGGAAGTGTGGGTAAGAAGGTAGAGGTGGGGGCCTTTTATAAGAGGAGAGGAGGGGCACTCTTGGAAAGTAAGGAAATGTTACTTAATTTTAGAATTCAGTTCGGATTTTAATGGTCCCAAATTGATGTGTTTCGAGGATAAGGTGATAAGGGTTAGAAATACCCCCATCCAATAGGTTTTGTACATGTGTAGGTCTTAGATTTTACATTATCTTTCCATTTTATTTAAATCGGTAAATAATGAGGTCATTGATGCACCATCATGATGTCATAAATAATTTAATTTATTTAATGTCTAAAAATTATAAAAAAATAAAATGAAGTAGGAAATCTTTC
The DNA here is from genome assembly GCA_963277665.1 of Viscum album. NCBI lineage: Eukaryota > Viridiplantae > Streptophyta > Magnoliopsida > Santalales > Viscaceae > Viscum > Viscum album. The sequence continues at coordinate 1,448,581,215 of OY728157.1, read as the reverse complement.
TAGATTTACAATGACTATTTATAGTCAGAAATATGACTTGTATAACCCCATTTAATTTTTTTTTCTAAACATCTCATGTTTGTGTCATTTTTACTTTAATAATAAATAAAAAGGTATTTATGTCATTTTCCAGCCAAAGTGGCTTCATGGGGTCCCCATGTTGACCCATGGATTGTCTTGGTCGGCCATGACACATCCAAAGAGGTTAGGACATGTGTCTAGGTCATTTCATTTTATTAAAACATTATTCTTACCTTAAACTACACTTATTACCTCTAATCGCGATTAAAACTTAATAAGTTACTATTCACCAAAAAAATTATTTTAATCCCATTGAACCACATTTTACTTCTTAATAACAACCATTTATGTTGGATTTTTGAAATTCAAAACACAAATATGGAAAAATTTCATTTAAACGGAAAATCAGTTTTTATAAGTACCACTTAGTGGTTTCACTATTCATCAAAAATTGAAGTTTTTCAGAAAATTACCAAAAGTTCACCCTAAGATATATTTGATATTCCAGATTCAAAAATGATGTCTATTTTACAAAATTCAAAAAATATATGTTGCATTAATTAATTTAATAATTAATTCCCGCTGTCAAAACAAATAGCGTGTTTTTATGAAACAAAATGTATCAAAAGATTGACACTAGTTTAAGTCCGATTTCAAAGTAAAATTAATTCCAACGACCACTATTGGATTAAATGGTAAAAATATATTCTAATTTTACTTTAAAACCAGTTAAAAAGATAATATAATCATTTAAATAAATTAGATTAAAAGAGGTTTTGAATTAAAATACATCATTTTTCACTATTCATTAAAAATTGAACTTTTTCGGAAAAATACCAAAAATTTACAAAAAGTAAATTTTGATGTGCAGATTCTAAAGAAGAATTTTATTTTGTCAAATATAACATATAAAATTGTTAAAAAGTGGATTTAAAAGAGGTTCGCCATCCAAAGGCGGTTAATCGACCTTTTAATGAATATTAGAATGTTTATGCTTAAAAATTGGATTCATTCGCATTTTTAATCCTCTAACATTTATTGTAAAGAGTAAAAATATTTGACAAACATATATAATCATTTTTTAGTTAGTTCTGTTCATTCCCTCCATTATGACGGCTAGGCGTTAACTACCATTTAAAATAATATTATTTTATTATTAGAGTGCAACGTAAGATTCCCAAGAAACTCGTTATTGTGTATTGGGTACACCATCGAGCATAGCGTTACCTTTAAAGTAATATTAATATTTTATTCACAAATATGGATAAATATAAAAATGTCATATTCTTTATTTACCTGGGGTGTTACACATCCCCTTCACTGAAAATGACACCTAAAAAGTAATTTGGCTCGGCCAACCCCTACCAAAATATCCTCCCAACTACCCTCACTTTGACCTAGTATCCTTTAATTATAACACCAACATAAGGATCCCTTTTGATCAACTCAAAAGGAAACACCTGAATAAGAGGTAATAATTTCACCACGTTTTTTCAAAGTTCTTTTCTTCTTCCACATCCTCTTTATTTGTTGTTTCCATACCAAAATAATAACACCAGTACCTTATAAATAATGTGATATTTTTAGAAATATGGTAGAACTATATTAATTATTCTATCCATCCTATGAATGACATGTCACCATACGTGCGTACGTACGGCTTACCATCTCCACGTCGTGGTGTAGTTGGTTATTCAAACACTTCATTATTTGGATGGGTATAATAATTAGTGTAACTGATTTAACTAATAAATATAACATGTTAATAATTCTTTATATATGATATAAAATCCTATTACATATGATTTCACCATCAATGTAATGATATTGTCGCTCATGCGTACGTACAAATTACCATCTCCACGAATGTGATGAAATTCATTCCCTATCGTAGCCATTTAAGAATAATTTTCTCCTTCTGATTAAAAATAATTTTTAAGAACATAATATCATTCATGTTGTTAATAAAATAAATCTTATCCATATCAAACATTACTTATGCATCCAATCATATAAAGGAAAATGAAATAGTGAACACCCGAAATGTTGATACTACTGAAATATTATTAACAAAGAAATTTTAGAAGATCATATATGAAATCATATTTATGTATATGGTTCTTGTAAAATTTAATAACAATTATTTAACTATTATATTGGAGGTTAAAGTACCCTTGATCAAGGGAAAATAAAAGGTAAGTGTTAATTCTATAATCTATTCATTATCTGAGGTTGTTTATACATGAGTATCTACTGAGACCTCTTTGTCATCCACAACTATGTTTCCAAAAAATTTATTTCAGGATATTTTTACTATTTCCTAGACTGTGATTTTATGTCCTTTATACCTTTTTTGATTTTTATGATATGTTTATAAAGGAATTGTTCCATCATTTTCTAAATAAGGTCCTTTACGACCTTTTCGATAAAATTAAGGAATGAATTTTTTTATCATATATGGCGGGTGCAGCTATTTTCCGCCTTGGTAAAACCTTCAAAGATTCCCTTACAATATTATAAGAATATTTTCAAAATAAATATTTCCATTAAAATTACAGGAATTTTAAATGATTTCAAAATATATAAACATATTTCTCTCCAATAGTTTTGGTTTCATCTATGTCAATATCCTTTGATGGATTTTAGACTTGTTTGAAGTTGATTTATTATGATACAAATCTTCCATATTGTATTGAATGTTTTGGGATATGTTTGAATGTGGATGTGTTATTTTTATACCATTCTGGGTTTATGGTTAAAGTATTAATATTTTGTATGCTAGTTTTAATACAGATGTTTTTGGTATGTTTAAACCTTTTCATATGAGGAATGAATTGGAATTAGAAAGTAATGGGTGGATCCCTCTATAGCTTCTAGATGCATCGGTAGGAATCATGAGACCAACTAGTGTCTTGGAAAAATAACTTAATAAAATCTTATTTGTAGTATTGGCACGAGGCCTTGACTATATGGTTATGAAGTCTGCAATTATGCATTACATCATTATGAAATTGGCTATTCGATATTACTTGTGATTTTTCAACTAGTAGAATATCCATGTGAATAATTAAATGGAATTATTTAATTTATCTTTTCCATATTTTTATGATGTTTATGTTTAAAAGGATTGTGTTTTATTCTTTTACATTTCTTTAAATGATTAAGCTTATTTAAGAATGTTTCCGCTATATTGTTATCCTTACTGGGCATATGAGCTCACCCCTTTCTATGTTTTATTTTTCCCAGGATGTGAAGAAGTATTTTATGGTTATGTTTTAGGGATAGGCTATAAGATATAAGTGTTTTTGAAGGCGGAAAAATGTTGTTGTTGTTTTTATTTCAAGATGTAATGTAAAGCTTATGTATGTATCTAGTACTTCCAAGGATACTAAACTGACCGGCCTTGTGGGATTTGATACCTTATGGCCACACCAATGTTATGTAATAATTCACTGATTCTGGGTAACTGGGGTCGGGGTGTTGCAGTCGGTATCAATGGAAGCTTAGAACAAACCTTGGAAGCTAGATTTAGAAATACACTAATTAGAGAACTTTACCCTAAGATAGACTTTGAGGATTAGTATAGAAGAATATCCTAGAATTTTGATAATGTAGAGATTTTGTTAGATTTATAAGAAATATTTCTCTGTCTAGATACGAGCAGGTAGAGGAGGCTCTGGCACTGATGTACCTAAGAGTGAAAACTCTAACAAGGAGTTTTGTGTTTGTCCTGGGGTATCCTTGAACACGACAATGGGCTTTGCTGCACTATTGGTTACGACACTCCTGAGGGATATACTTAGAATAATTCACATATTCTTTACAAACCATTATGAAAGATTTATTAGTATATACCTCCTCAAAGAAAACATTTTTATGATTATTGATTATATCCATAAACTGTTAAATTTATTTTATGTGTTTTACAAGTTTGGAATTATGTATTGTGATTCATAAACTAATCTAGTGTATTCAATTGTTTTGAAATGTCGCCTAGTAGAAGGAATGGAAACTGTATCAACACAAATAATCAATTTAGGGATTTCCCTCCTACTCAAAGTAATTATAGAGGAGTTAGAGATGAAACTAGTGCTGATCAGCTTATCACCATACTGGGACAACTCACAGAGGATATGAATAGTAACCTTACCCATATATAGGGCCCTGATCCACAACGTGGAGGATCAATGTTAGACCGCATCATGATGCAACAACCACAAACATTCAATGGGACTATAAATCCTTTGGTAGCTGAGAAATGGATAAGTTCCTCAGAGAATATATTTCATGATTTGGGGAGTAGCAAAAGGGAAAAAATTTCATGGTAGTTTATCACCTCATGGGAGATGCATATCAAAGGTGGTCATTAATTTGGAACATAAAGAAGGATGAAGAAGTATCAAATATTGAATGGAGAGAGTTTAAAGATCTTTTTTTAGAAAAATATTTTCCTCTTGACCATCAATCGGATATGGAAAGACAATTTCTGAGTCTACGGAAAAAGGAGGATGAAAATGTCACAGATTATGAGGCTAACTTTACAAGGTTAGAAAGGCACGAAACAGATTATATACAGAACCTAAGGAGTAAGATTGATCTATTATTTTATGGGTTAAAACAATTTCTTCGTTGAGAATTAGTCTCACAAAATTTCTCATCATACGAATATATTGTCTCATGTTCTATCAAGAAAGAAATGGAATTCTCTATGTGTAACACCCCAAGATTCCACGGTATGCTTCTCTTTGAATAATATAGTATCGTGTGTTTTACACAACTTCTAGTTCTAACACACACTACAACCAATAAAACTAGCAGTTATGAATAGAAATACCCTCTTTTTGAAATTTAATAAATTTTATCAATCAAAATGGACTTCATTTTTGGATTCGGAATATCAAAATTATCTTAGGATGAATTTTGGGTACATTTCTGATAACTTTCATATTTTGATGAATAGTGAAAATTACAAAATTTTAATTAAAAACAACTTTTTTAATCAAAATAATTAATGGTGATAAATTATGAATTTGAGTGGTTTAAAAGTATATTTTGAATATATTTTTACCATTTAATAAAATTTTGGCCATTGGACGTAATTTCACATTTAAACTGGACATAAACAAGGGTCAATCTTTTGATAGTTATTATTTCATAAAAACACGGTTTTTGTTTTGACAGCGGGAATTAATTTGAAATTAATTTCTGCCACTTCTGTGTTTTGAATTTATAAAAATGGATTCCATATTTACAATCAATATGTACAAATTATGTAAATAGGAAACTTTTATTCTAAGACATTTTGAATAATTACTTTGGTAAATATTTTATTTATCATGGTTAAAGGGTAAATCCGGTAAATAAGGGTAAAAAATAATGTTTTAATAATAATAAATTACCATAAAACGTTTTCTATCCCTATTGGTTGATACATGGACGACCATGGGAATCTTTGGGTCGATTTTGGGGCCCCATGGAACCACTTATGAATGATAATGACATTTTAGATTAATTAATTTAATGTAAAGGCAAAATTTACATAAATAAAAACCTTTATTAATTAATTTTTATATGGTGTTATATAAGTATAATTTTTCACTATAAAAATTAATTAGAAATATAAAATGATTTCCTACATATTGGAATTTTATTTATAATTTTTAGACATTAAATGATTTAATTTATTTATGACACAATGATGATTCAGTAATTATCATATTAATGAAAGATTAAGATAATTGATATTATAAATACCCAAATAAATGTAATTTGAGACTTTTTATGAATTAAAATAATTTTCTAGTTTAATATGACATATTAAAATTGATTATATGAATTTTTATTTAAGTAATAATGCTTTTATGAATTTATCAAAAACAAAATACCCAATAGTTCCAAAATTGACATAAAAGATTTTTTAAAACAAATATTATATTATTAATTGATATTCAATTCCTAAAAATATAAGGATTGTCCAAAGGACTTATATAATGATAGGTGTATAATTAATGGACCACATGGGGGTCTATTGGAAGTTTATAGTAAGTTTATTAACCATATAATATAAAAATACAAAGAGACATGGTAAATGTCAAACTAATTAACTAAGAGTTAAAACTAAAATATAAGGTTAATAAAATGACCCAAACATGTCTAAAAACAATTTATTGAAATTTTTTCGACCCATAACCACCTTATCCTAGAAATAAATCAATTTTGAGCCATTATAAACCCAATATTAATTTATTATAAAATAATAGTTTATGTTTTTCCAAAGGTGCCCCTCACCCCTCTTAAAAAGGGAACTCACCCTTCACTCTAATTCACACCTTATAATCCATTTGGCTCCCCCAAACCCTGCCCAAATACCCTCTCAACTATCCTCTCTTAACCTTGGAGGCCTTAGTGTGATCATAATTCCAATCTAAGGAGACCTTTTGATCAAATCAAAAGGGAGACCCCGAAGAAGAGGTAATGATTTCACCACCCTCTATCAAGTTCCTTTCTTCTTCCACTTCCTTTTTATTTGATGTTTCTATTCTAAAATAATAACTTCAGTATCTTCTATATGCTGTGATTTTATTATAATTATGGTAAAACCAAATTCATTATTCAATCCACCCTTTTAATGACATATCACCATACGTGCGTACATATGGCTTACTGTCTCCACGTCGTGGTGTAATTGTTATTCAATACATTATTATTTTGATGGGTATAATAATGATGTGTATTTGATGTAAATAATAAATATAACATGATAAGGATTTTTTATATATAAAATAAAATCCAATTATATATTATTATAATATCAAAAGAATGATATTTTCACTCGTGTGTACGTACGGATTACCGTCTCCCCGACGCGATGAGATTCATTTCCAAGTTCACCATTCATCGACGATTATAAGAATATATATTACTAATAATTATGTAATATATGGAATTATAATTATACTAGAGATATATATATATATATAAGTATTTATGTACTTACATCTATCTTATTCACTTACTTCCACTCAATACTATATGAAAACGGAAACATCGTTTATGCATACGTACAGACTACAGTCTCCATAAATTTTGTTTTCCATTTCAGATATATGTCTCTTATAGTTATTTATATTCTAAATATATATGATATATAAATCATGTTTTAAATTCTGGAAGTAATTAAATCATGATCTATGTGATACAATCAAGAGTAACAAGTTAAAACACGTACGATAAAGAAAGAAATTATTACCCGAAATATTAATATAACATAGAAATTATTATTAATGGGGTTCTATAAATTCATAAATGAGTAATGTATGATATCATAAATATTATTATGGTTCTGGTATAATTTAATAACATACTAAAGTCTTCATACAAGAGGTTAAACGTACCCTCGACTAAAGGAAAGTGCAAGGTAAGGGGTTTTCAACTCACTCCTTATTCCCCTGAGATTCATGCCATATTGACACTATTACCTTTTGTGTGGTGTATGTACTGCCCATAATTGTATTAATTGTTCAATACACTTTAATTTATGTGTATTTACATATTTATTGTATGATACTCCTTTCATGTGGTGTATGTTTCATAAGTTACCAAATTGGTTAGGGTTAATTCCTCAATCTCATTTTTATCCGAGATGGATTATGTGTAAGTATTTACTAGGAAATTTTTATCATCCCTATCCATTTTTCATAAAAATGATTTCAAAATGAATATTTTAAGGATTTTTGAAAGGTAAACTTTATCAATATTGGAATTTTAAATGTTTTAAATATTTATCTTTCTAAATATTTTTAATTATAGTCCATGTTTTCCAAATGATTTTAAGGATTTATTTATATAAACATGAATGTTTTGAAATGATAATTCTTTTCAAAAGTTTCATAGTGGTATGGGACACTTTGATTCAAAAATATATTTTATATTAATTCATTTATAAATGTGTGAATTTTAATTGATTTAAAAAAAGGATATTTATCTCAAAACGTTTTAAACATCATTTTCAACTATGTTAGCATCCTTTACTGGATATTATTTTTGATTGAAGTTGATTTATTATAATACAATATTCCATATTGTATTGAATGAGTTATGATATGTTTGACTATGGATGTTCTATTTTTATAAAATTCATGGTTTATGGTTAATGTATTCACATTTTGTATTCTAGTTTTAATACGAATGATTATGTTATATTTCCACCATTTCATATGAGGAATGTATTGGACTTAGTAAGTGACGGGTGGAGCCCGCTATATCTCCTCGATGCATCGGTAGGTCTCATCAGACAACTAGACGTGGAATTTGCTAAGGCCCATTCCCAATTTGATATATGGTTTTGGCCGATGCCTTAATCATTTTTTGACGTCTTGGCCGAGGCCTTGATAAAATGATTCAGAATGTCCGGCATTATACATTCCCTCATTATGAAAATAATATTGATGGTTCATGTGGTCATTCGACTAGTAGAATACCAATGATTATTTTTTATTATGGAATTATTTACTCATCTCATATTCTTGTCCTAAATGAATTCATGTTTATTATTCATAATGGAATGTGGTATCAATTATTCACTATGCTTAATATTTATGTCATTTTCCGTTTTATTGCTAACCCTTACTGAGCATTTGAGCTCACCCCTTTAAATTTTTTATTTTTCCCAGGATTTCAGGAAGTGTATTGTGATTGATATGCAAGTTTAGTCCAAGGGACTAATGGAATTCATAAAAGATTATTTATGTTCTTTGGTATGTTATAATGTTTAACGTAACATTCATGTATGTAATATATTTTCCAATACAGTAAAACCAATCGGTCCTTCGGGACTTGATTCCTTGTGATCATGCCAATGTATTAAAATAATGCACTGACTCTAGGTAACTGGTGTCGGGGTGTTACAGTTGGTATCAGAGGAATTTTAGAAATAACCTTTGAATGTAGATTTAGATAAACTATGATTAGAGAACCTATCCCTAAGATATACTTTGAGGATTAGTATAGAAGAACTTCCTAGAATTTTGGTAATGTAGAGATTTTGTGAGTTTTCCGAGCAAATACATCCCTTTCCGGATACGAGTAGGTAGAGGAGGATCTGGAACAGATGTACGCAGGGGTAAAACCCGAAAAAAATGCTTTGAGCTACACTCAAATGGGAACTGGTGCATGAAAACAGGCCTTGCTGCACTCTTGGTCACGACACTCCCATTGGATATGCTTAGGATAATTCTCATTTTCTTTAAAAACCACTGTGAAGGGTTTATGAGTATATATCTCCTCAAAAAAACATTTTTGTGATTATGGATTATATCCATAATCTGTTCAATTTACATTAGGTATTTTACATGTTTGGAATTGTGAATTTCGATTCATAAACTGACCTAGTGTATTCCATTGTTTCGAAATGGCGCCCAGAAGAAGGAATGAGAACTCCAGTAATACGTATGATCCAAAGAGTAAGAAGGGTCATATAATTCATGGTATTAAGCCAAAATTTAGAAAGGAAATAGTCTCCCACATATTATCATTATATTAATAAATAGTATCCGGTGTTAATAAGATCAGTAAAGAATTATCTGAATCCTATGGCTTTGAAGGGAATCCAAATAATAAAAGGATGGTAAAAAGAAAGATGGATAAAGCGAATAAGGGAAAGAAATATTTTCCAATATGTGATAAATGTGGAATGAATCACCTTGGTAAATTCTTGAAGGGAATGGGAGTTTGTTATAAGTGTGGAGAAAAAGGACACCAAGTACGTGATTGCAAGGGTAAGAAAAAGTTTTCAAATGTAAAATGATTCATCTACAAGGCATTAAGACACTACGCGAATCAATGTCCCATTCATAAGAGTATTCCAAAAATGGTGTTATTGGATAAAAATAAAGTTATGATACTAAATCAGATGAATAAGAATGACTAGTGTTCTTTTGTTGTTATTATTGAATTATTTCATTTGAGTGTTGTATCAACAGTATACTGATTACATGAATTATGGAGATAAATAAGGATTGTACTGTAGTACTATTTTACTGAGGATTTGAGATTATATAGTTCTAATAAAAGTTACTTAATAGTAAGATACACTTTTTGTAAAATAAATGGTTTAAGGAAAGGTAATCCTTAATATGGTCCTGATAATGAGGTAGTGATTTTGGAATAAGAGATGTTTGATTTTGGTAATTCAAGATGTTGCAGTGTTGTAAAAAAAATACTCGATGAAGGCGTTCACTTGTTATTACCTGGAAAACAGGACCCTAATTATGTTTAACTTCCTTATAAACATTGTAATGAGAGTTTGGATATATGTATTTTGGATAATTCTAAAGGTTGGAATAGATTAAGTTTAAAATTGGATACAATTGTTAAGGTTATTTTTGGATTTCCATAAAAAGGACAACACGGAGGTCGGGCGGCAACGCGTCACGTCCGGCAAGGCTGTGAGACTTGAACCCGCAACTGAAGGGAGGCAAGGGTGTATCACCTATCACTTACCTACGTGATGTTCCTGGATGGTATACTATTTTTTCTTTTTTTATAAAGGGTCTGATATGTGAATTATAAATTCATTATATTTGGAACCCTATATGATAAATCTCGAGTTGTATTATGTTTTGGAGTGAAAGGTGAGATTGTGGTAGAAATTTATTAATTGATAAAACTCTAATAATAAAGTAAGTATACATCCTTATGATCTTAGAAAATCTCAAAAATAAATTTCTCAACATTAATAAAAGGAACATAGAACAAAAATGTTGTCCTAGATGGTACCTTAAATCATCGCAAATTTATGGCTTTGTGATTGTTGGTCTTTTCATAGCCATGTTCTCTACCACTATCCACCAGATATTGATGGTCATATTTATCTTCCATATCCATGTTTTCCTACATGGAACCCTAGTATGTGTTATTTTCGGTAACCTTCATACTTACCACTCTTTATTTTAAATAGAGGTCTCATTAATCCATTTTTCGATGTGGGATTTCAACTAAAATATTTTGAAATGTCAACCCCAAGTTTCAAATACCATGCATAAATATAAAGGATGCAATTTATTGAATGAGGGGATAATGTAACACCCCAAGCTTCCATGGTACGCTTCTATTTGAATAATACTGCAGCGTGTGTTGTACGCAACATCTAGTTCTAACACACACCACAACCAATGAAACTAGTAGTTATGAATATTAATACCCACTTTTGGAAATTTTATAAATTTTATCATTAAAAATGGACTTCATTTTTGGATTTGGAAAATCAAAATTAGCTTAGGGTTAATTTTTTTTACATTTCTGATAACATTCATATTTTGATGAATAGTGAAAATTACTAAATTTTAATAAAAAAACTTTTTTAATAGAAATAATTAATAGTGATAAATTATTATTTTGAGTGGTTTTAAAGTATATTTAGAATATATTTTTACCATTTAATACAATTTTGGTCATTGGACATAATTTCACATTTAAACCGGACATAAACAAGTGTCAATCTTTTGATAGTTATTATTTCTTAAAACCATAGTTTCTGTTTTGACAGTGGGAATTAATTTTAAATTAATTTCTGCCACTTCTGTGTTTTGAATTTATAAAAATGGATTCCATATTTATTATCAGGAGGTACAAATTGTGTAAATAGGTAACTTTTATTTTTAGACATTTTGAATAATTACTTCGGTAAATATTTTATTTACCATGGTTAAATGGTAAATCCGGTAAATAAGGGTACAAAATAATATTATAATAATAATAAATTACCTTAAAACATGTTCTAACCCAATTTTTTGATACATGGACGACCATGGGCATCTTTGGGTCGATTTTGGGACCCCATGGAGCCACTTATGAATGATAATGTCATTTTAAATTAATTAATTTAATGTAAAGGCAAAATTGACATAAACAGAAACCTTTTAGTAATTAATTTTTTATATGGTTTTTTATAAGTAATATTTTTGACTATAAATATAATTAGAAAGCTAAAAAGATTTCTTACATAATTTTATTTTATTTATAATTTTTATATATTATATAATATAATTTATTTATGACACAATGATGATGTAGTAATTACCGTATTAATGAATGATTAAGATAATTGATATTATAAATACCCAAATAAAAGTAATTTGAGACTTTTTATGAATTAAATAAATTTTATAGGTTAATATGACATATAAGGATAGGTTATATGAATTTTATCTAAGTAATAATGTTGTTATGAATTTATCAATAACAAAATACCTAATAGTACCAAAATTGACATAAAAGAGTTTTTAAAACAAATATTATATTATTAATTGATGTTCTATTCTTAAAAATCTATGTTTCGGACAAAGCACTTATATCATGATATTTTTATCATTAATGTACCAATTTTGGATCTATTTGAAGTTTATAGTTAGTTTATTTACCTTATAATATAAAAATACAAAGATACATGGTAATGTCAATCTAATTAACTAAGATTTAAAACTAAAATATAAGGTTAATAAAATGACCCAAACCTGTTAAAAGCTATCGGTTGAAGGGATTTAGACCCATACACACCTTATACTCGAAATAAATAAATTTTTATAAATTATAAACAGAATATGAATTTATTATAAAATAATATTTAAAGTTTTCCAAAGGTACCCCTCACCCCTCTTAAAAAAGGGTACTCACCCTTCACTCTAATTCACACCTTCTAAACCATTTGGCTCAGCCAAACCCTTCCCAAATACCCTTTCAACTATCCTCCCTTAAACCTAGAGGCCTTATTTTGATCAGAAAGCCAACCTAAGGATCTCTTTTGATCAAATCAAAAGGAAGAACCCGAAGAAGAGGTAATGATTTTACCACCCTCTTTCAAGTTCCTTTCTTCTTCCACTTCCTTTTTCTTTGTTGTTTCTATTGTAAAATAATAACTACAGTATCTTATATATACTTTGATGTTATTATAATTTTTTTACAACCAAATTAATTATTCTATCCACCATTTGAATGATATGTCACCATACGTGCGTACGTACGGCTTACCGTTTCCACGTCGTGGTGTAATTATTATTCAATACATTATTATTTGGATTGGTATAATAATGATGTGTATTTGATGTAAATAATAAATATAACATGAAAAGTTTTATGTATATATAATATAACATCCAATTATATATTATTATAATATCAAAAGAATGATATTTTCGCTCGTGTGTACGTACGGATTACCATCTCCACGACGCGATGAGATTAATTTCCAAGTTCACCATTCATCGACGATTATAAGAATATATATATTACTAATATGTATGTAATATATGACATAATAATGCTATTTGAGAGTTATATATGTATATATATAAGTATTTATGTACTTACATATATCTCATTCACTTACTTCCGTTAAATACTAAATGAAAATGGAAACAGCGTTTATGCATACGTACAGACTACCGTCTCCATAAACGGTGATTTCCATTTCATATATATGTCTGTTATAAATATTTATATTCTAAATATATATGATATAAAAATCATGTTTTATATTCTGTAAGGATTTAAATCATGATCTATGTGATACAATCAATAGTAACAAGTTAAAACACGTACGATAAAGAAAGCGATTATTACCCTAAATATTAATATAACATGGAAATTATTATTAATTGGTTATTATAAAGTCATAAATTAATAATGTATGATATCATAAATATTATTATGGTTCTTTTATAATTTAAACAAAACACTATAGTCTTCATACAAGAGGTTAAACGTACCCTCGACCAAAGGAAAGTGCAAGGTAAGGGGTTTTCATCTCACTCCTTATTTCTGTGATATTCATGCCATATTGCCACTATTACCTTTTGTGTGGTGTATGTACTTTCCATAATTGTATTCATTGTGTAATACACATTAATTTATGTGTATTTACATATTTATTTTATGATCCTCCTTTCATGGGGTCTATGTTTCGTATGTTACCAAATTTGTTAGGGTTAATTCCTCAATCTCATTATTATTCGAGATTGTTTATGTGTAAGTATTTACTGGGACATTTTTATCATCCCTGTCCATATTTCATAAAAATGATTTCAAAATAAATATTTTAAGGATTTGTGAAAGGTACTCTTTATCAAGATCAGAATTTTAAAAGTTTTAAATATTTATCTTTCTAAATCTTTTTAATTATTGTCCATGTTTTCAAAATGATTTTAAGAATTTATTTATATGGACATTAATGTTTGAAAATGATAATTCATTTAAAATGTTACAAAGTGTTACGGGATAATTTGATTCAAAAATGTTTTTTTAAATTACTTCACTTATAAATTTGTGACTTTTAAATGACTTTAAAAAAAGGATATTTCTCTCAAAACGTTTTACTCATCATTTTAAACTATGTCAGCATCCTTTGCTGGATATTATTTATGTTTGAGGTTGATTTATTATAATAAAATCTTCCATATTGTATTGAATGAGTTATGATATGTTTGACTGTGGATGTTCTATTTTTATACCATTCATGGTTTATAGTTAATGTATTGACATTTTGTATGCTATTTTTAAGATGAATGTTTATGTTATATTTCCACCTTTTCATATGAGGAATGTATTGGACTTAGTAAGTGATTGGTGGAGCCCGCTATAGCTCCTCGATGCATCAGTAGGACTCATGAGACAACTAGATGTGGAATTGGCCGAGACCCTTTCCCAATTTTATATATGGTTTTGGCCGAGGCATTAAATTTTTTTAGACGTCTTGGATGAGTCCTTGAAAAAATGTTTCATAATGTCCGGCATTATACATTCCCTCATTATGGAAAAAATATTTATGGTTTATGTGGTCATTCCACTAGTAGAAAACCAATGATTATGTTTTATTATGAAATTATTTACTGATCTCATATTCTTTCCACAAAAGTATTCATGTTTCTTATTGGTAAAGGCATGTGGTATCAATTATTCACCATGCCTAATATTTATGTCATTTTATATTGTATTGATTATCCTTACTGAGCGTTTGATCTCACCCCTTTCTATGTTTTATTTTTCTCAGGATTCAAAGAAGTGTATTGTGATTGATATGTAGGGTTAAGCCAAGGGAATAATGGCGTTCATAATAGATTATTTATGTTTTTCTGTATGTTATAAAGTGTAATGTAACATTCATGTATGTAATCTATTTTCCAAGATTGCTAAACCAATCGATCCTTCAGGACATGATTACTTGTAATCATGCCAATGTATTAAAATAATACACCGACTCTAGGTAACTAGGGCCGGGGTGTTACACTATGTATTACATATTTAAATAAAGCAAGAGAAGAAAAGATCTGTTGAACACTCTCGAAATGGAAATAAGGGGAAGAAGGGAAAAATTCAATATCCGTCCTATGGTAAATGTTGGAAAAAACACCCTAGTACTTTCTTGAAGGCAATGAGAGTCTATTACAAGTTTGGTGAAAATGGCCCCCAAGATCATGATTGAAAGGTAATGAAAGAGGTTGTCAATGTGGAATGCTACAATTGTTGATAAATGAGACATTATGCCAATGAATGTTATAAGCACCATGGAAACATACCTCAGAAAAGGCAAAGGGATAAAGGCCAAGCTTATGTGATCACAACTACTGAGGTTGAAGCTCTGAATGACATGGTGGTAGGTAATTTAATGGTTTCCTTATGTTTATCCAATGAATTATTTGATTCTAGATCATCACATTGTTTCATATCTTCCCAGTTTTCTAAGAAACTCAGATATCTTCAATTTTCTTTAAGAAGAGAGTTGTCATTCCAATATCCTAGGGGTCATATCATTGCAAAAATGTTTTAGGAATTAGTTCCCGTTAGGGCATATAAATGTTCCTTACCTGATCATCTCGTCATCATACCCATGATTGAAGTTGATATAATCCTTGGTATGGATTGTCTGTTGGACCATGATGCGAAACGTTATTGTAAGAATAAGGAGGTTACAATTCTCAAGGATTATAAGGAGTACCTTATCTTTAGAGTAGAAATGTCACCACCTAATTCTTATGTAGATCCACCCCCTATAGCTATACTAAATTCAATTATTTTGGAGGAAGAGAATGAAATAACTATGGGAGATGAAAATAATTTTCCAATAGAGGATGTACCTATTGTGCATGAATATGTCGATGTCTTTCTAGAGTATTTACCTAGACATCCTCTATAATTATAAATTGTGTTGTCCATTGATTTAATTACTGGTTCAAGGCCCATATCGAAGACCCCATATAGAATGGAATCTGTGGAATTAGTGGGACTAAAGAAACTACTAGAGGAATTGAGTAATAAGGGATTTATTTTCCCAAGTGTTTCTGCATGGGGATCGCCTGCTATTTTTATTAAGAAGAATGATGGATCTATGATGTTGGGAATTGACTACATGGAGGACAATGATATAAAAATAAAGAACAAGTATCCCCTACTTCACATTGATGAATTATTTGATCAACCTCATGGAGCTCAATATTTTTCAACGGTTGAACTTCGATCTGGATGTCATCAGTTGTGTTTGAAGAAAGGAGAAATTACGAAGACAACATTTCATACTAGGTACGACCATTATAAGTTTACAGTAATGACTTTTGGACTGACTAATGCACCCTCTATTTTCATGGATCTAATGAAGAGTGTTTTCATAGAGTATCATGATGACTTTGTAGTAGTATTTATTGATGATATCTTCATATACTCAAAAAGCAATGGAGATCACGAAAAATACTTGTGCACTATTTTAAAAACCCTAAGAAGAAATGAATTAGATGGGATGTTTAGAAAGTGAGAATTCTGGCATCAGGAAATATCTTTTCTTGGACATATTGTCTCTATGTATGGAATCTCTATCGATCCTTCAAAGACTAGATCAATAAAATATTGTCCAGCACCAATGAGTATAACTAAGGTAAGGAGTTTTATTGATTTAGCAGGTTATTATCGGCATTTTTTCAAGAATATTTCCATATTGGAAAACCCATTAACCAAGCTCACACGTAAAGGGGTTGATTTTTCTTAGAAAAAAGAGTGTGAAGAATGTTTTGAATAATTGGAGAGAAGATTAGTCAATTATACTATCTTGACTCAACTGTTGGGGAATGATGAGTTTGTTATTTATAGTGATGCATTAAAGAATGCACTTGGTTGTGTCTTTATGCAGAATGATAGGGTTATTTACTATGCATTACGACAACTAAAAATTCATTATATAATCTATCCCACTCATGATCTTGAGTTAGCTGTTGTAATCTTTGATTTGAATATTTTTAGACACTATCTCTATGGGGGAAAATATGAGATATATACCGATCACAAGAGTTTGAAGTATATATTCTCACAGAAAGAACTCCACATGAGGCAAATGCGATGACTTGATCTACTCACAGATTATGATTGCACTATACACTACCACTCGAGGAAGGTAAATAAAGTGGTAGATGATTTGAGCAGAAAGGATCAAGGAGTTTTGAACAAGATGTGATTTGAATGAGATCCTATGTTCATGGATCTAGAAAATATGGATATGGGAATAATCAGGGAAGGTGAAACATCAATACTTTTCAAATGGTTTCAAAACAATCTTTCCTAGAAAGGTTAAAAAGTTCTTAGACTGATGATAAGGAGTTTCAAAAGAAAATTACAGCTGTGAATGATGGGATATTGATTGAATTCATATGTGAAAAAGGAAATTTTAAAGTTCGGAAAAGTGATTTTGTTCAGGATATAGCTGATCTAAAAAGAATACTATTGGATGATGATCGTAGCTCCATTTTCTCTATACACCCTAGTAGAACTTAGATGTATAATGATTTGAAGGAACATTTTTGGTGGGACAACATGAAGAGGGAGATTTCTGATTATGTGTCATGATTTATGGTTATTAAAAGGTTAAGTCTGGAAGACAACATCCTAGAGGAGTCATGCAACCTCTTCCCATACCTGAGTGGAAATGGGATGATATTATGAATGAATTTTTCATGGGACAACCAAAGACTCCTATAAGGAATGATGCAATATGGGTCATTGTTGATTGTGTTACCAAGTAATCACATTTTCTTTCTATAAGAGAAGATTTACCACATGAAATTTTATCAAGACTATATATTAATGATGATGTAAAACTTCATGGAGTACCCCTATCGATTATTTCTGATTGTGATCCCCATTTTACAGCAAAAATCTGAAAAAGTCTTTAGAAGGACTTAGATACTGAACTTCGTTGGGCACTTCCTACCACCCTCAAACTGATGGACAATCAGAACAGACTATTCAAACCTCAGAAGACATGTTGAGTTCTTTCTCTCTTGACTTTGAAGGTATGTGGGATCCATATTTACCTCTGGTAGAATTTTCATATAATAATAGCTTCCATTCAAGTATTTAGATGGAACTATAAGAATAATTATATGGAAAGAGGTGTCGCACACCAACATTTTGGGATGATGTTTGTGAAAGAAAACTTATAGGCCCAGAATGTGTTGAGGAAACAATGGAAAAGGTGAAGGTTATCCAAACCCATATCAAAGCATCTCAATATAGGAAAAAGAGATATGCTGATAATAGAAGGAAGGATTTGGAATTTCAAGTAGGAGATAATGTTTTCTTGAATGTATCTTCATGGAAGAGACTTATACAATTTTGTAAGATGGGCAAATTAAGTCTCTGGTACATCGGACCATTTGAAATTCTAGAATGAATTGGGGTTGTAGCTTATCGTTTGGCAATACCACCAAGTCTCTCCAAAGTTCAGGATGTGTCCCACGTAGAACTGTTGATAAAATACATGACTGACCCAACAAATGCACTCACCTATGAAGAAATAGAACTAGATCCCAACTGGTCTTATTGCATAGAGCCTACCAGAATTCTTGATTCCAGAGAACAAGTGCTGAGAAACCGGACGACTCATCTTGTAAAGGTTCTATGGAGAAATCATAAGATTGCAGAGGCAACATGGGAACCCGATGAAATTATGATGAAGAACCACCCGAATCATTTGATGTAGTAATATTCTAGATATTTTGACGAATAAATTATTTTAGGGTGGGGAAAATTTAACACCCCAATCTTCCACGGTACATTTCTCTTTGAATAATGCAATAGCTTGCGTTGTATGCATCTTAGAGTTTTAACACACCACGATCAATCAAACTAGCCATTATGAATAGTAATACCCACTCTTTAAAATTTTATAAATTTTCTTTTTTCAAATGGACTTAATATTTGGATTCGGAATATCAAAATTAATTTAGTGTAAATTTTTGGTATTTTTATGAAAACATTCAAATTTTGATGAATAGTAAAAAAACACCGCGTTATTGTTTAAAACCTGCTTTTTATTTAAATAATTAGTTATATTATTTAAATTTATTTTAGGTATAAATAGATACATAATACCAATATATGTTCAATGTAATTAATTTGAGTCATTTTATATTAATATTAGACATATAAAATTTTATTGAACATTTACTATCTTTTACCCACCTTCTAAGCGCATTAACAAATTAGCAGAAAATGTAATTTTACCTCTTTTGTAAATTGAATTTCAAAAATCCAAGAGTCATTATTGATATCAATAAGTAAAATGTGGTTCAATAAAATGAAAATAATTTTTGGTGAATAGTAACTTTTGACTTTTATTTACCACAGTTAAAAGTAAATAAGTTAAAATGATATTATAATTACCCTAACACATGTACTAATTCTAATGTGTAAGTGTATTTTCACCAAAATAAACCTTTGAATAATTATAATCCTTTTTACCCACTTGGATTATATTAGGACATCTATTACTATTTTATTTAAATAAGAGTTAAAAGTGTTAAATTCAATGTTTAATAATTTAACTTTTTTAAATATAGGGTTATACATAAGATAAATTAGACTATAAATATTCATTAAAAATATAAAAATATTTCCTACATAATGTTATTTTATTTACAATTTTTAGACATTAAATAGTTAATTTTAATTATGGCCCAATGATGAAGCAGTAATTACCTTATCAATGGAGGATTAAAATAATTGATATTATAAGAATAAATATAAATATAAATTGATACTTATGAATCATTAAACGAATTTTATAGATTAATATGACATTTTAGGGTTGATTAAATTATTTTTTTCTAAGTAATCATGTTGTTTTGAATTTCACAAAAACAAAATACCAAATAGTGTCAAAAGTGACATAAATGAGTTTTTAAAACAAATATAATATTTTTAATTGATATAATATTCCTAAAAATCTATGGACCATTTAAAGGACTTTTATAATGTTATATTTATTTATAATCAACCACTTGGGGTTCTATTTTCTTTTTTTTGTAAGTTTATTAACCATTTATTATAATAATACAATAATACATGGTAAAAGTTAAAGTATTTAACTAAGAGTTAAATATAAAAAATAAGGTTAATATGGTGACCCAAAACTATATAAAACCTATTGGTGTAGAGGTATTTGACCCATACCCACCTTATCCTTAAATTAAATCAATTTTTATCCATTATAAACCGAATATTTTTATATTATAAAATAATATTTCTAGCTTTTCCTAAAGTGACTCTCACCTCAATTATAAAAGGGTACTTCCCCTTCACTCAAAATCACTCCTCCAATGCTTTTTAGCTCGGCCAATCCCTACCCAAATATCCTCCCAACTACCCTAACTTCGGCCTAGTGCCCTTAATTTGATCATAAATCCAACCTATAGATCCCTTTTGGTCAACTCAAAAGGAAACACGTGAAGAAGAGATAATAATTTCACCACCCATTTTCAAAGTTATTTTCTTCTTCCACATCCTCTTTATTTGTTGTTTCCATACCAAAATAATTACTCCAGTAACTTATACATACTGTGATGTTATTAAAAATACAGTACAATCATAATCATTTTTCTATACATCATAGGAATGACATGTCACCATATGTGCGTACGTACGACTTATTGTCTCAACGCCGTGGTGTTGTTTGTTATTCAAACACTTCATTTTTGGATGGGTATAATAATGAGTATAAATGATGTAAACATTAAATATAAAATGTTAAATTTTCTTTATATATGATATAACATCCAATTATATTTTATTTCACCATCAATATAATGATATTGTCGCTCGTGCATACGTAAGGATTACCGTCTCCACGAACGTGATTAAATTCATTCCCCATCGTAACCAATTAAGAATAATTTTCATATTATGTTTAAAAATAATGTTTAATAACATAATATCACTATGAATATGAATCAAATACACCTTATCCATATCAAACATGTCTTATGTGACCAATCATATAAAGGAAAATGATACAGTTAACACCCGAAACGATGATAATATTAAAATATTATTAACAAAGCAATATTAGAATATTATACATGATATCATATTTATGTATATGGTTCTTGTATAATTTAATAACAATGATATAACTATTATAAAGAAGGTTAACATACCCTCTATAAAAGAAAAGTAGAAGGTACGAGTTATTTCTACAATCTATTCATTATCCGAGGTTGTTTATACGTGAGTATCTAGTGGGACCTCTTTATCATCCACATATGTGTTTCGTAAAAAATGTTTTTGAAATTTTTTTTACAATTTCCTAGAATATGGGTTAATGTAATCTATAAGCTTGTTTTAATTTAATAATATGTTTATAAATTAATCATTCCATAATTTTCTAAAGAAGGTCATTTACGACCTTTTCAACAAAATTAATGAAATAATGTTTTTTAACTTATACGGCGGGTGCAGCTATTTTCTGCCATTGTAACACCTTAGAAGCTTCCCTTAAAATATTATAATAATATTTTCAAAATAAATTTTTTCTTTTAAAATTACAAGACTTTTAAATTATTTCAAAATAGAAAGAGATGTTTCTCTAAAATAGTTTTGATTTAGTCTATTTCAACATCCCTTGATTAATTTTACACTTATTTGAAGTTGATTTATTAGGATTCAAATCTCCCATATTGTATTCAAGGTTATGAGATATTTTTGACTATGGATGTGTTATTTTTATACCATTCATGGTTTATGGTTAACGTATTAAAATTTTGTGTTCTTGTTTTCATACGAAAGTTTATATTATGTTTCATTCTTTTCATATGAAGAATGCATATGACCTAGTAAGTGACGGGCGGAGCCTGCTATAGCTCCTCGATGCATCAGTAGGTCTAATGGGAAAAACTATTGTCTTAGATGAAGGCCTTGACATAATGTTATTTATAGTCTTGGCATGAGGCCCTGACTATGTGGTTATAAAGTCTGGAATTATGCATTCCATCATTATGAAATTTTCTAATTGGTATTACATGTGATTATACGACTAGAAGAATATCCATGTGAATAAGTAAATGGAATTATTTGATTTATCTTTTTCATATTATTATGATTTTATGTTTAAACTTATTGTGTTTTATTCTTATACATTTCCTTAAATATTTATGCTTATTTAAGATTGTTTCCGCTATATTGTTATCCTTACTAAGCATCTGAGCTCACCCATTTCTATTTTTAAATTTTCCCAGGATGTAAAGAAGTATTTTATGGTTGACCACCAGTGATCAGATAAGGGATATAAGTTTTATAAAGGAGAAAAAATATTTTTATTGTTTTAATTTCTTTGTGCAATGTAAAACATATGTATGTATCTAGTACTTCTAAGGCTACTAAACAAATCAGTCTTTCAGGAATTGATCTCTTGTGATCATGCCAATGTTTTGTAATAATGCACTGAAACCGGGTAACTAGGGTTGGGGTGTTACATTTTTATTATAAAATATACATTAAATACATTAAATATATAGGGTATATAAAAATATGTTCACTAACATAAAATTTTCTTTATAGTGTATAATGTTAATAAAAAACTTGATTTAATTAGAATATAAAATAAATGGATCTTATATTTATAATTTAAAATAAATTAGTCATAAATCAAATAATAATTGGTTGAAAATAACAAAAGGAAATGTAATTACTGATAACATAATAAATAATATTTTCTCTAATTAAAAATATATTTTCATTATATTATTTGATCTTATTTTAAAGTAATAATTTTAAAATTTATAATCTGAATTTGATAAAATTGAATTACTTTTTTAATATGTATTTTGAAGGTATCTTTTGTTAAAATATTGAGGATTTATAGGAATTTTTTTAATGAATAGTAAAAAATATAGTTCTTATAATTATTTTGAGGTTTATGATATTATCCAAATATTCATATCTGATTTAAAATTTTATTAATTTTTTATGAATTAAAATATATTTGAGGAGTTCAATAATGAATTTAAAAATAATAATTTGTATTTATAAACTAATATTTGAATATTTTTTGATTATGTCATAATTTATGCTAATAATGTTTTTGATTCATTTTCATTAATTATGTTATTTGAATCTTACATTTAGTTTTCTATTTTTTAATGTAAATAAATCCATTTTTAATAATTAACCATTATGTTTCATTTGAATCAACACAATTCAATGTTTTTGTGAAAATGATAAAATGACCAATACATTATTCTATTATACCCCTCCCCCTTTTCTATATAAATTATATGTATCCACCTATTTCTACTCACTAAAAATCTTTACCTTAAAATATATATGTTAAAATACATCTTTAAATACCCCTAGATATTTTCTTAAGATTCTAGTCTATCCAAAAGTTCTTTCTTTGAAGTCCTTAGACTCAACTCAAAGAGGCAATACAAAGAGAATGGTTAGGGTTCCCGGGTGTCTCTTTTTTTAATTATGATACTTTTACTTTGACACTATTTTACAAATTATTATTTTCATACCATATATTTATTATAATTGTATTAATATCATTTTTATTCTTTAGAGTGGAGATATCATCAATTTTCTGTAATTGAAATTTTTATAAGACATTGTAATGTCCAAAACACAGGTTTTAAAATACTTGTTTTTCATTTTAATTATCCTTTTACCCCATCAATGACATAAATTATTAAAAAAAATTAAATATATAGGTTTTAATACACTATAATATTTTTATGAAACTCAAACACCAACTTTTATAGCTTTTATTTTTAAAACTCTCTTAAAAACATTGTTTCACGCGTGGTAGTTTTAAACTAACTAATGGATTGATTAAATTTTATTTTTTTACTAATTAATTTCATATATTTTATTTAAAAATTTATTTCATGGTTTGATATAATATGAAAATAAAATAATATCATTTATATGGTTATATAATGTTAAAACAAGAATGGTAATAATGAAATTAAATGAAACCAATCATAGTGATTTTTAGCCATAAAAAGATTCCATGAATTATAAGAAATTCATAAATTATTTATCTCCACCAGTTTATGAATGCATTGAAACTTATAAAATGAAAAAATATTTTGATTATGCAACCATTAGAAAACCAATTTTGATAATTACCTATACATTAATGTTATTTGGATGAATGAATTGAACAACCTTAAAAATATATATGAAAGGTAAACCAATAAAGTAAATGAATAATAAATTATAATAAATTTATCAAAATGAATAATAATAATGAAATAAAAATGAAAATTTTTGTTAATGAAGAAATTAATAAATATAATTATTTTATTCGGTAAGTTAAAAGTGTATCTGAATCAATCTAGGACTCTAGGTAAAGGTTTCTCTACAAATTTCCATTTGTTTTGAGTATTGTTTATCTATATTTTATTATATACCTAAAAATATAGGTCTTGAATGCATTCCTTACCATTTTACTTTCATTTTGATGAATTTATTTCCACCCTTATTGAATTAATGTTTGTACCTTACAATTTTCATAACTGTTTTCCCGTTTATTCTCATTCTTGTGATTATGTTCTATATCATCACCTTTTTGTATCTTGAATTTATATTATTCTTCCATGTCTATATTATTTATTATATAAAGTTCACACTCTTTATTTATTGTATTTACTTTTTACATGACCATATTCTCATCACCCTGTATGGTGTGAATAATCTATATGGTCTACGTAAATATTGACAATTCATATACTTCTTATTTTAACATGGATATTTTTTTATTGCATAGACATATTGATTATTTATTTTATGATATATTAGACATAGATTGACCCACCAAAACCTCTCCCTGGTGAAGGTAAGTTGGTAGTTCCACCCCATGCCAGCCTCTAATTGGACAAGGTTTGGAAAGTAGCACCAATTAAGAATATTTTTCCCAATGGTAGGCCTTAGACTAATGAAACTATACAAAATGAACACCTTCACATAGAACATAGAAAATATATTGCATAAAATGTAACTAATAAAAATATATAAAAAGTATGCATGTGATGAACACTATTTCTTTCAAATACAGATCAATAAAATTGAAAATTACAATGAAAAGATATATGCTCTCCAAAATACTTAAAGAGAAAAAAAAATATCATAGTTATTCATATATATGTCCCTACAATGATGATATTTTAACACCAATGATCACTGAAACCACTCATGGGAACCTCTATGATCTGAAAACATCATTTTCACTCTTTAGTCACTAGATTATATGTCATCTTTACAGTACATGATACGTATGTGAGAATATGCCTATGTAGGAGTGAGTATATACATACCCAATAGGATTCTTGGAAAACCATATCAGAAATAAGAAGTGAAAGTCGTCTAAAAAAGATGATAATGTATTAATAATCCTTCTAACCTTGATATATTTTATGAAGATTAAATATGACTAATTGAAGAAAGTCTCACATTTCACTTCGAATCCATAAGAGAATCAATACATAGCCTCGAGAATCGAATTACCCATCTACCTACCCTGTCCCATCATTGGAGTCATAGAGAAGAACCCAGACCTTACTATATAATACCCAATGAATGAAAATGTTACATAAAAAATATTGTATATAATATATATGATGAGTACCACAAAACACATTAGTAGCACAAAATGCATATGAGAGCGGTACTAATCCCTTATATTCTCCAATATTTTTTTAAAAACCCCACCATCAGTCCTATAAAGATATTTTAAATGTTTTCATATCTTACTCAAAAAATGGACTTGGTCCTATTGAAAGATCACATCATTATAATATATGTAGAAAAATACATTGGATAGTCTTAAATTTTTAAAAATGAACATTTAGTGAAGAAGCCACGAAGATTCCACGGAAAAAAGACCTTAATCTAGTTTGTGGCCCAAGAGGCATGACACATTGCATGCTATCATAAAGCGTGTAAACTACACACATATGTCATGGAATGGGTGTGAGTGATAATGTTTTATATATTGGGTCAGGTCAGGATGACCCAATTCACACTCCCCACCAAACATAAATCCATCCTAGATCGGTCTAACCATGGAATGGAATGCATGTTGGGCCCATGAGGGTCGACCCATGTGATCTGTCATGGGTCACCATCCTGAACTGGGTTGATGTGAACTCTTCTGACTTTATAGTTATGTCTCCATCTTTCATGGAAATATTTTAGGTATGCCACATCATAGGAATCTATGGTGGGATCAAAGGAATATTTCCCACATGAAACACTAGATACAATGTTGACGAACTTATCTTCGGGAACTATAGACCATGATGAAGATAACCTCCAGAACACACTAATATTGTCTAGCAAACATTTCCATCCCATGCTGCTCACAGAGCTCCATTTCTCATTGTTCACTTCTCTGCTCGAGGCTCTATTCCAACACCTCCTTGAACAACAATCATTCCTCCTCTCCCTCTATTTTCGCTGATCGGTGCCATGATCACTCATTACTATTCAAGTCACACCACCCTCATGTCATCCATTTCTACTGATTTATTCATTCTAAATTAAAATTTTTGGGCAAAACTTAGGGATGATGAACTCCAATTATTTCAAAAGAATTGAAGGATGGGAGTGGGTTTGGGGAGAGGAAATAGAGGGCAGGAAATAGTGGATAATCCAACCCTTATTTATGGATAATTATGGTGTTCTTTATCGATCATCCACTGAATCCGAACATTAAAAATGAATATGGTTATGGTTAGACAAACATGTTGATATACAAATAAAATAAGGACCCTCTATGTAAAGTATAATTAAAGAGGATTCAAAATATATAAACAACATAAACATTATAAAGAAATGAGAATTAAAGATGTAGTTCCATGAAGAGAAGAGAATAAATTCAAATAAATAATTATATTGACTAAATCATGGAGAAAAAATCTTAAAATATTTCATAAAAACATACATGTAAATAGGATCTTTCATTGCTGATGTTTCTATATCATTTTATATGGATACTAATGATTTATTTTCATATACCTCTTTAGAATTTCCAATTTTTTAGTGATATAAATTCATTTAGTTCATGTTTCCATCCCATAGAATTGTGATAAACATATTTTTATTGTTTTTAAAAATAATGTTGGTGATTTTATTAACATAAAATCAAAATCAATATTCTCATAGTTTTCTTTTTAAAATTAATACTCAACCTATAAGTTCCCGGGGTTTTCAATATGGAATTGATCTTTTGGGATTCAATTTAATTCTTTGGTTTTGGAAAAATGTTATTGCTTAATAAGTTTAGGGGAGTTTTGGGGTGTTTGGTGATTGTACAGAGTTTGGAGGATCAGTTTTTAGGAAAAGATGTTAGGCCACACATTCAGGAGAAACCATATTACGCAAGTTACACAATTTGAGTAAATGGTTTGTTTCGGTCCATGATTTTATCTAGGGCCAAAAGGTTTGAGGAAACCATATAACCGGGGCCGAAAACCCATGTGTGGGATCTATAGTTTTTGGAAAATGTAAAAAATCATTTTTTTCATTATTTCAAACCTTTTCAAATGAATGGTGCAAGATGGGTATTGATACAGAGAGGTGCGCATGGTGGGCACATGATCTGGTCAAACTTGATGCCAAAATTTGTGACCCAGTTTTAAAGGGGGTATGAAATTTTTTCCCCTATATCAATAATTACATAAAAACCTCATTCATTTTTATTTCTCCAGTAGATCTCTTCCTCCAGTTGAGCCATCTTCAAGCCTAACTTAGGCATTGGTTCCAACTCTTCATCTGACCATTGATTTAGCTTCTGATCATCTCATTGGATAGACATTGGTATGTTATAAAATCCTTAGGATCTTGTCTCTATTTCTATTTTCCACTATGTAGTTATATAATTATAATATTGTATGCTTTATTTTTAGGGCATTCATCTGCTCTTCCATTTTCTTCAAATCTGGGTCGAGTTAAGAGGTGATGTCGGACGAGTATTCAACCACGAACACGAGGTATGTGATCTAAAAATTTTATTACAAAATATATTTGTTTTATATCTAGTATCTAGTATGATTAATACCAAACCATTCATAAATTTCTCCAAAATAAAATAAATTAATTGATTTAATTTATTGTATTTTTGATAGGTTTCCCACTTAGCACCATGTTATGGTTGGAGGTTGTCAACCTCATCCCGGACCACCCATGTTGTGTGTTTATGTATCTACCCATTTTTCAACACTATTGTGTACTTTTTAGATCTCCATATTAGTGGGATCCTCAATAAATTGAATGATATATTAGGATAGGGTTTATTCCACCTACCCATGTGATTACATGATATTAAAATGATTAAATGGTTTAATTGGAATATATGGAATGAGTTGGATGATCTCAGGGTTTGTGTATGGCTATGAAATGGGTAAATAAAATGATTATTATTGCATTGGATGCCATGTAAATTTCTATTATATGGATTCAAATTACATTATATTCCTTAGACATTTTTTAGCCTTTTATCCGACCTAGGTGGGATTGACATTTGATTACAAAACATAGGCTATTGAATATTCTAAAGGCATTTACACTCCAGGGATCCGTATTGTATTGGATGCCATGGACATGTATAATCATTGGATATGACCATTGTGTTTGAAACTTGATTTCATGAGATAGGATATTAATAATTCTGTGGTCATTTATAACATAGATATGGCCCTTAGGGTCTGAAAATTGATTTCTCAGCATAAGATGTAGTGGATGTTTTACCATGCTTTACAGTTGACCCATGTTATGGGTTATTGATAAATGTTTATATACTGGAAAACATTACTCTTACTTTTTAATTTATATTATTGTTCATATACACTCAATGAACATGATATAAATACCATTTTTGTTATCCTACTGATGGTAATCTCGCACGCTATTGGGATATAATTTGGTACCTAGAAATACTCAATAGATGTTGGTAGGGATTAGGGAAAGAACCTGATTTGTGATGCTTGATTTGTTAATATTAGGAGTATGGGATAAAAGGATCAATCTAGGATCATGATTCTATCTAGAGATAGTCATTTTTGGTCTCCTTGTTCTTTTTATAATTATGATGCACATTTTTTATGTTTCCATGTATTGATTTCTATTTTTTATAAAGAGTTGACATGATCATCATATTGTTTATTACACTACTTTTGTTTTATATTATTATTACCATAATATGGATGTTTATTTTTTGATGTTGATTTATATTATGCTTCCCCTTATTTATTTGTCATGATACCATTGTATTACTCTATTCAAGAGGGAATAATATCCCTACTAAACCTCCTTCAACCATTTCTGTTATTCACTACCCTATAAAATATTGGGAGGCTCACTTGAGGTAGTGTGACCTATCAAACTAGGCTACCATTAAGTGGAACCTTGGTCAGGATTTTACAATGTGGTATCGAAGAAATTTTTTTATTTTGAATTATTTTTTTGGAATATTAGTTAGGAGATTATGAATGTTTCATAATTTTGTAATGATCTATTCTTGGGAGTAGCTAACCCGCGTACCGGGAAAATCCAAATTACTTAAGATTGGATAATATGTTCTGGTTTTTTCTTATTACAATTGATATGATTCTACTGTTGAGTGATGCACATGAGATGTGCGTTATTGTTATTATGATTGATGGATTTTTGTACCTATTTCCTAATATGTAAAGGAATCATTGATCATGCATAATTTTAGGAACCTTACAAGATTCAAATTTAATGAATATGCCATTCCATATAT
This sequence comes from Viscum album, assembly GCA_963277665.1. NCBI lineage: Eukaryota > Viridiplantae > Streptophyta > Magnoliopsida > Santalales > Viscaceae > Viscum > Viscum album. The sequence goes on along the minus strand of OY728157.1, from coordinate 1,448,551,118 downwards.
GATAGATTTTTTGATTTCATGAAATTCATTATTTGTTCCTTGGGTGATATAATTGTTATCAATTAATGTATATTGCAGATGATTGAGAAATATAATTGGTACATAGAGTGCCTTCCATAACCTAAATAGATTTTTCTTATATAGGATATAATAGACACCCTAAAAAGTCAATTATGGTACATTTAGTCATAGACCATTGGTCGGATGGGATTGAATGTGTTAGGGTTGGGAATAAATGGATTCCATACATAAAGATTTAATGAGAATGAGACCTTGTAAATTGGATGTGTTGATCCATTAGGTTCAACCATTATAAGATAATTTAAATATAAATATGAATTTAAACAAAATTGAATTATGAAATGGGCAGGTCACCATTAAATGGAGTTTCCAATTACAATTTATAGTCCATATACTAGGAACTATACAATGAAATACAGAGATTGAACTAGACCTAAAATTAGGAGTGGGTAGTAGGAAGTGTCTTTGGTGTTCTTTAAATTCATTCATATCACCTTGTCCTCACATTAGTTGTAGGAAGGAGGGTGTGGCTTATATTATAAGAAGAATTGTAACTATCCTATGTTTATATCTATGATCGTTTTGGTATTGAGTCTTTTATGAGGTGTATGTTTGTAATTTTTAGATACATTCCTCCATGATGACCTCCAATCATATGCTAGGAGGGTGGCGATGACCATGATCAAGAGGTAGTGGGCCCCGATCCGTTGATATCAACTCCTGTAGTGACCCTTGTGACACTACAAATTGTTCTTGATATAGGTTCTAATTCCCAATTTTGAAAATGTTTCATGTGCTTTATGAAGACCATTCAGGGAGCCATATAGCCTACCTCTTATTTGGTAGAGCTAACATGTGTGTTCCATCAGTAGATTTCACCCACTATTTTGGGTGATGGTGGACCAATGGATGCTGAGATATGGACTAATAAAACAATATCAATCTTCAAGCATCTTGAGACACCTCCTAATAGAGGAGTTAAGCACATGGCGAGCATATTACTGGGAGCCACTAAGAGTTGGTGAGATGTTTTCAACCATACTGATAGGATTATAGATACGATTTGGAAGGATTTACAAACCATTTTTTGGGATTAATTATTTATTAAGACTATAAGGGATGAATGGGACAATGATTTTATGTTTCTAGAGAGGGGTACAATGATTATTATGGAGTATTTTTCTCACTTTAAATATCTATTGTGCTTTATGACTATATATATTACTGATGATCTATTCGGGGAGAGACACTTCAATTAAGGTCTCACACATGTCTTTCAATATCAGGTGGACGTGTTTTAATAAAATACTATATTAGAGATAGTGAATTGGGATCCTATTACTAAATATAGCACGAGGAAATCTAAATCCCTAGAGTAGTGTAATGAAACTTGTTAACTAAGTGGTTTAGTGGAAGTTTGAAGGAATCATCATTTTATGACTTCTTTTGTGGGGAATACCAGCCAAGGAGTGAGTGATGGTAGTTCTGTCTTCGTTCATCTGTGTAGAAGGAATAGACACTTGAGGATACTATTTGATAGAGACCTAGTTGAGTTCCAATAATGTGTAAGGATACACTATATACAATTTTTCTATAGGGGTATTTCCACCAATGGTTAGTGATAGTGATTCAATACCAACTCTTGTTTTATGAGTGTGATTTACATCACCATGTTATGTGGGGAGATGGAGTACTAATGGCCATTCAGGCCAAGGAGGTGGTCAGGGCCAGAGAATATAGAAACTAATTGAACCTCAATATTAGTGTGGGCCTACTTAGGGTTGTCATGCTATTTATAAGGGCCACTGTTCAATCCATATATATTCAGTACATCCTATACATGAGGGGAAGAGCGTTTATCCATCTATAGTGGGAGGTATGATCTTAAGAGCCTCTAGTTTGATATCTGACCTTTTATGATATAAGTGATTAACATTTATTTATATCAGCACCTTTTTTGGATATCCATAGGGTCAATTTTTAGTTTTATATGTATTTACGACACACGATACTCCATTGGGGATTCAATCAGAGAGTGTATGCTAGTGAATGGATTTTCCCATTGTGGTAGGTGGGCATCACTTCATATGGGATCAATTCATCCTTGAGATGATAATATATGACATCATACTAGGGATGAACTAGTGAGTTTATTGTCACAACCATTTTAATTTCTGTCACCGTAGGGTGACTTTCATATCACTAGACGGTGGGGTTTTTGTTTATAAGGGTGAATGGGAAGTCTGGGAAAGTCAAGATGGAACTAAGAATCATAGACTGTGTAGGAAGACAACCCAGATTTTTAGCCTTAATTTGAATGATTAGGGAATGTGATAGGTTTAATTCCCACAATAGTGGATCATTTTAATGATGAATTCCTAATTTTTTTATAGTTTATCTCCATAACAATATAGGTATGTCCATTTTGAGATTGTTCTAAGATATTCAGTGGTATTCATTCATATTTAAAGGATGGATACTATAGAGTTTTAGGACCTCAATAGATAACTAGAGGATTTCAGAAAATAGGGTTTTATCTTACTCGATAATTCCCTAGGGGTTTCAACAGTCCTTTTGCAAAAAAGGCAGAGAAAACCCTTATTCTATATGTAGATCACAAAATTTTGAACCAATTCAAGTTTAAGAACTAGAATCTCCTATCATGGATAGATGATATCTTCCAATAACTCTAAGTATATCAAGTGTTATACAAGACTTATTTGATATCAGATTATCTTCAGGTGTGTCTTCATCCTTTAGACATACCACACACAAATTATCATAGCAGGTATACCCTATATGTGTATCTAGGTACTCTTTTTGGTCTTACAAACATGCCAACATTTTTCATGGAAATAATATAATGGGGTTTCCATCATTGTATGGATTCATTTGTGGTCTTATTCCTAAAAGATATCTTGTTGTATTCTCATAGTCAACATGACCATGAAAAACATCATTAGATTATTTTGGATACACTAATATAGAATTAGTCATATGATAATGTCACAATGTTCCACATCTAGAAAGATAAGATTCACTTACTAGGTTATGTTATGTCATAGACAGGAGCATCATTTGACCCAGATAAGGTGAGAGATGTATTTTCCTAGGAGGAACCCAAGAACATCTTGGACTTATGTAGTTTCTTGGGGATATCTGGATATTAATGATGTTTCATATATGAATTCACATGCTTAATAGTACCTCATATGGGATTTATTAAAAATGGGTTGAAATTATCATGGTAAGATGCCTATGAGAAATCCTTCTAAGTGATAAAAGAGAGACTGACTTCGACACCAGTCCAGGTTCTTCAAGATCTGGGATAAAGCTATACTATATATTATGATGCATCACATATCATTTAAGGAGAAGTTCTAATGTATGGGGGGTGAGTTGTATCATATGATTCTGCCTTGTTTAGACCACATGAGAGGAAATACCCAATGAACGATCTCAAGTTGTTTTATTTTTTCCATGCCTTGTGTGTTTGGAGGAATTATTTACTCAGGGTGAGTTTTATGGTGTAAATAGACCCAAACTTCCACAGGTACGCATTTACATAGTGTTAAATATATCTTAGTGATTGACGGTGGTTTTATTACCTACAATATTTCGACTTCCAGCTTGCATGTACACCCGGAAAGGGAAACACAGTTACTGATGCACTAAGAACGAGGAATGAGATACTGGTAATTCCAGATTCTAGTAGCGAGTGGCAGCTTATGGATTAGAATTAAAATAAGTACTTGGATTTTTGGGATGGTCAAGGATATACTTTTCTATCATCCTTGGAAGTGAATTATACACGTTTTTATAGGGAAAGGATGATGAAATTATTAGATTCTAAGGGCATAGTCATATGAGAGAGAGTGGTATGTAAGGACACACCTCCTATTTAGACCATTGGTGAGGATGAAATTAAATGAATACATGGTCATGTTTTGGTTCCTGCATACCTACACAATGAGATGATGTAGGAATTTCTTGACATAGATTGAGAAGTACATCCTGGCATCACAAATATGTACCCAGAATAATGCCGCCAATATTGGTGGCTGGGTATGAGGTGAGAGGTAACTAGTTTTTTACGAGGTGTTCTACCTATCTGTAGGTGAAGGTGGAACACCAGTGGCTAGATGGGATCCTACAATAGTTATCCAAACACGAGTGGAAATGGGATGGCGTTGTGATGGATTTCGTTCCTGGGTTACTAAGGCCACATTAGGGTAGTGATGTTGTATGGGTTGTTGTGGATAGGATAATGAAGGTCTCCCACTTCATACCGATTAGGTATACTATCTTAGTAGATGATATTGAGATACTTTATATCTGTGAGATTGTATTCCTTTATGGGTTTGCCCATACCATTGGATTCCAAGTTTACATCTGAATTATATAAAATCTTATAGTGGGTGTTGGTTACATAGGTTCTTCTGACCATAACACCCCACCATAAGACCGATGGATAGTCAGACCACACTATACATATTCTAGAGGAATTTTTAGAGAATTTTCCTTTGATTTTAGGGGCTATTGGGAGATTAATATACCTATGGATATAATATTTCAACAAAAATAGCTATAAAGAGACTATATAGGTAGACCCTCATGAGGCTTTGTATGGTAGGCCATACCAATCACCCATATTCTGGTTAGTGTTAGGATAGGAAGCCCTAATCAGACTGCTTCTCTTGCAAGATATTTCAGAGCTAATTCAGCTAATTAGAAAGAGGATTACCACTGCATAGTATATATAAAAATTTAACATCATTCATTGTTTATGAACTATAGAGTTTTAGGTTAGGGATCGTGTATTTTATGTATCTCATCAAGGTTTGGGAACAAAAAAATTCAGAAACTTGGTAAAATTTCACAATGACATTTTAGGCCTTTCAATATTCTAGAGAGTGTCAAGAAGGTATCCTATTAATTTCAGTTAACTCATAGGTACTAATCCATGCATGATATCATTCTGGTATCATAGCTACATAATTATTACTCAGACCTGTCTCATACTCTTCACCAATATGAGGTTGAGCTGTAGGTATATGAATCCTTTGAGTAGTATCCTATATGAATTATTAATCAAAGTGTTATGTCTATTAGAGGATCATAATATGATCACTATGGAAGAACAACCATTTACATTGTGAGAATTAGGATCGTGATGTCGATGTACCTGCTCAATGGATTGAGTAATTCTAAGACAATGATTGAACACAATTGGAAGGGAAATTCAAAGATTAAATTAGTTAGGTGGTAAGATTGTAAGATATTGGATTTTACTATAAGGAATGGATATTTTTAGATTTAGTTTAATTCCTTGGTTTTTGCATAACATGAGTTCCAAAAAAGGTCACATGATTTTTGAGGATATTTGGGGATTATATGGATCATAGAGTATCAGTTTTTATGAAATAATGGAATGACACATGGTTAGTAGGAACTATGTGACCCATGCCACATGTTTTTATTAAACTATGTTGGGGTAGTCAAGGAACTTGTGTAGGGACAGATTATGTGAGGAAACTATTCAACATGGGTCAAACACCCTTCTGGGTGATATATAATTTTGAGCAAAGGAAAAAATCACATTTTGTGTACCATTTTTCAAATAGTAATCATGAACCATGTGAAATGGGTATTGAGGTAGGGAGGTGCACATGTTTGGGGCATGGTTTGGCCAACCTTATGGGATAATAGTGAAAACTAGGTTTTAAAAAGAGAAATGAACTTTTTGTCCCTTTGTCTTTAATAAGTTGAATCCTCTTTCTTTTTTATTTATTTAATTGATCTACTCCTTCTATTATGATTTATTGAAGCCTAACCAAGTATTTCGTACCACTTCATCATACAACATTTGATTCATCTTATGATTGTCTTGTAGGATAGTAATCAGTTTTTTATATACTCTATAGGATCATTTCACTATTTATTTTATCCTCGATGGTGTTATTTTAGTGTAAAATAGTATGCCCTATTTTCAAGGTTTTCATCCATTTTTCCATTTTTTACAGTCCTGGCCGAGTTAGGAGCTGATAACGGATGAGTGCTCTTCCATGAACTTTAGGTTGGCAGTCAATACATTTTATATAAAAATATTGATGTTTTATATCTAGTTTCCATTGTGACTCATGATGGAAAATCTAAGGGTTTCTCTTAAATAAATTTATTGCATTTATTAAGTTGATTGGAACCTTGGTAGGTTTCATACATAGAAACATATTATGTTTGGAGGTTTTCAACATCAACCATGACCACCCATGAGGTGTGTTTATGTATCATCCCCTTGATTTACCACCACATTAGGTTCATGTCATCTCAGCATATTAGTGGGATTAATAATGTATTGAATAAGATATTATGAGAGGTTTTATGCCTCATTTCAATGTGACAACATGATGTTAAATTTTTTTAATGGTTTAAATTGAAAACGTGGAATGAGTTGGATGAGATCGTAGTTTGTTTATGATTATGAAATTGGTTAATAAAATGGTTAGGATTAAATTTAGTTCCATGAAAATTTTAAGTCCAAGGATCCATTTTACATTGGATTCCATGGACATTTATACTCTTGGATCAGGCCTAGGTGGGTATGATATTTGAATTCATGTAAAAGTCTATTTTGGATTCCATGGACATTTCCACTCCATAGATCCAGATTATATTATATTCCTTGGAAATTTATTCTAATTAGATCTAGTTTTTGGGAATGAAACATGACCTCATGGAATAGGCCATTGAGGACTCCATGGTTATTTATACCTTGGATCCGGACTATGGGGTATGACACATGATTACATGACATAGACCATAATGGAGTTTTACCTTTCTGTATAGTTGACACTTGTTATAGGTTCTTGACTATAATTGATAGTCTTGACATAATTACTCATTTTTATACAATTATTTTATGATTTTATATTCCACATTTATTCAACTTTTATAAATAGATAGGAATATATATAGACATAATTTTAGGTGGCCTACTAACTGCAATATCACACCATGTTTAGGCTGACATTGGGTACTCAGAAAAACAACAAGGATACATGTATGGACCAAGGAAATCACCCAATATGAGATGAATGATTGGTTAGACATAGAAGAATGTGATACCATGAGAAAGGTAGGCCCATAATGCTATCAGGATATAGTCATTTTTTTGACTTTTTGTACTTTTGATACTTGTGTTGTGCTGGTTTTCTGTTTCCATCCATTACATTTAATTTTGAATAAATACATCACATGATAAACATATTGTATATGAAACTTCTTTTTTAATTATTATTACGATCATATCATTTATTTTGTTTATTTCATTGTCATATATCTTGATTCCTCTTGTTTATTTAATCATGATACAACTATGTTACTTTTATCTTAAGTTTTATGTCTACACAATGTACCACATTAGACCCTCACTACTAGTCAGTAGCTTTTATTATATTAGGAGGAGTTCTTGAGGACATGTGACCAACCTTCTTGGGGAACAATTTATTGTCTCTTAGTTTAGGATGTTACACAACCAACCATTTCAACTTAATTCCTAGGTATCTAATGTGAATAGTATTTATATAACCCCTAGGGTATGATACCATTTCATGACACAAAATAGGTGTTATAATTTTTGTTTGATGCTCCGTTAAACATGAAATTCATATTTTTCAAGAATAAACATTTACTGGATTAAAATAATATTTTTATTCTTTATATATTTTAATCAAGGGCATGGTGCAGTCACAATTCCATGATGGCGTAGTTTGGGGGTAAACACCACTCCTTGGAATCAAAAACACCATAAAATAAATTTTCACAATCATATTATTGGATAAATATACCATTTTTTCCAAGGGATTATATATATATATATATATATATTTAAATATTCCAAATAGCTCAATGGTAAAAACTAGAGTCATTATATCCCCTTCTTGATATGTTAATCTTAAAAAGATCAACCCACTAAATGGATAGGGTACGAGGCCCACATCTACCCCTCTCACTCTGATAGTCTCTTCATAAGGTATAAATAGTATTAAAGGATGTAAACCAATGGAATGTATCAGCCTTGGAAGATCCTATTCTACTAATCTTCGATCATTATTAGGTATTATTAGGATTTTCCCTATCCTATATTCACAATTCACTCCAGTCAATGACATGAGATAGATCATGATCCTATCTCCTTAGCTATGACATGAGGAATATTTCATACACGATGTATAAATACGAGGACTTTAGGTGGTAAACAACCCTACACATCCAACACATGATCAATAATGGACCGATTAATCTCATGGATAATTTACAACCCTGACCATATATCCACAAATCACATCATAGAGAAACCTTCAAGAATACATGATCAATCTACTAAATCTATAGTGGTCTCTATCGCTGGTCTGTGTTGGGATTATGATATCTCTAGGTGGTCCTCATCCTCTCCTAGATCATCTATACCATCCTAATTTTTTTACGTTCAAAAATTATTTCCTCAACAATGACGAATCATCCATCTCTATAGAGCATAGGGGTGACCTTTAAAATTTTTCATACAAGGAATCAAATAGTGTCATTACAAAAGTGTAGTGATACATGTTTTACATTAGACAATCTTCCAATGTTTTTTATATTTCCTTCTTTAGATAAAATATAACTATCATGCCATTAATATATCCTCAATAACCTGAATGGTTTTCTCAAAATGACCATCATTTTGAGGTTATAATACTGTACTGATCCGAAACATACTTTAAAATGCCTCCCATAATCCTATCCACAACTAGTACATGAACTGGGTGGTACTATTCAAATCCATTTTCATGAGTATATCATGTTGTCAGAAGACAAAATCAACATACAAGAATCATATATCTCCACTAAACTCTATTCCCATGGTATAAATATGTCGGATGAATTGGTTAGTCTATTGATGATCACCCAAATAGCATCATGGACCTTCATTGATAAAGGGATTCCTATCATGACATCCATCAATATTCCGTACCACATACACAGTATAACCTTAAGAGGATGGGATAAATAATATAGGACCTTTCCCTCCAAATTCACCAATTAATTGGGAGGGAATCATGAAATAAACATGACAACATATTTCTTCACTGTTTACCTCAAAAACAAGCATCGAAGGCATTATAACATATTCACAACTCCTAGATTCATCAATAAGGATGATGTATATAAATCCCTCAACACATCCTTGTACAGAGTGATTGGTACTACCATCTATACTCTTAAGAGAATTATGTGATCCAAAAAATAAAAATTTACATCATTTACATCTCTTGTTAATATTTGTTACTGAAAACTCCCATTATTGATTCACCTTAGTTGGAAATCTTTCTTGCATTCCAGAACCAGTGGATTCATGAACATTTAATGAAGATACGACACTCCTCCCTCATCCAAAAATGGATACTATGACTAGTAAAAATTATTATATGGGTCCTCTAATAATTGGGAACATAAATTATAACTAAGGGCCTCAACCACTATTTTTCCCTTCACAAGAGTGTAGACTATTTCAATTTTATAATCCTATAGGACCTCTAACTAGATCCTATGAATCAGGTATGTATCCTAAAGGTTATGATATACATAAAATTTTTATGATATGAATAAATGATGGAACACTAACCTAGAAGGAAGTGCCTCAAAGTGTGTAGGGTGAACACCAATATTTCTAGTTCTATAGTGTTGGTTATAAGCCCCGGCCAGAAACATTACACAATCTTGAGTTAAATCCTGAATTCACATCGATGATCTTTTTAGGCTTAGAGTTTTAATGAATTTGGATATTATTAATACATATCATTCAATAATCATACAAGAAGATTCTTTCAAAATAGTATCCATTTTTTACACCAAAGGAATCCCTTTTAAAAATAAAACATGTATTATTTTTTTGATAATAATATTCTTGACTTCTTTCATTATCTTATTCATTCTTATACCCTATGAAATTTTTTTAAAAACATGGGATGCGCATAAAATCTTAGTAAGGGAGAAAATAATGAAAGAAAATGTTAGTCTATGTATATTTATAAGCCCATAAATTTATAAGAATCATGGAAACTTCATTGAAATAATAAATCATAAAGGTAACTTGTGGAAACCAAATAATACTTACATTCTAGAATTAATAGTTAAATTGGGGGTAACCATCATGATTACGTTTGGTATACCCATTATAGTATATTCACTAAATCTCTTAGGAGAAACCTTAATGTTGACCTCAATGAAATTACCCAATGAATTGGAGAGCTATCACTGGCTCACCCACCCTCAATTTATCATGGAACCACCCGTATACATAAGAAATACCGAAGAACCATAACATAATCAAAACACAGGAATACAAATAAAGGAAAAAATAACTTTTTCCACACTACAATAATAATACATCATTTTTAGATATTGATATAATCAATCCATTATAAAACCATTTTCAATACCTAAATACCTAAAAAGGTATAAGGTAATTACTTTTATTTTTTAAAAACATACCTTCCTCTTGGGGAAGCCAAATTCTAAATAATGGTCACTATGGAAAAAAGGCCATCATCACCGCATAAACATAAACAAACATTCCTGTCAACTAGTAAAATTATTCACAGAAAAATATTCCTTTTGAAAACCATCAGATGAAATTAAAAATAAAAGGGTTTTATATTACACCTTATAAAATAAGGAGGTGTATATTATCAAAATATGCGTCAAGGAAAGGAGATTGAGATGAAGTCTCTTACATTTAGTTTGAATGGTTATGTTCATTATTTAAAATCATGAATAATAAACATAGGTTAATTTCTACTTGATTCAAAACCTATTTTTTGTTTATTATACATTTTATATTACTTTTTACCATGTTATATAAATTAATAAATTATTTTATTTCATATAGGATGTTTTGTCGATGTTCAGTACATGAGTCAAAATTGAAATTTTTTTGATGAGAATTGTCCCTCTAGTCATAAGTCTATTATCTCAAGAATTATATTCATGATTGAAATATCATGTATATAAAATATATATTTATTTATAAGAGTCCATAACATTTGTCTATAAGAAATGAAATGCACCATTCATGGAGATGGTAGGTTGTACGTACGCTTGAACGCTACATTCATTTCTTTGTCAGATTAAAGGAATGAAAAATAAATTATACATAGGTATATTATAATTATAATATAATATCTACATCATATATGTTACATAAGTTCATTAAATCCATCCTTTATAAGTCCCATGTATGGTAAGAATGGTGGTGCAGAAAGACTTGATCTTTGAATGGTGCCACATTTTCCAGGGGCGCTCTCGGGCTCTCATCTCGACTCAGAATCTTCCACTTCCTAGGGTTTCATTTCTCCTTGGAAGCATATTATTATTCAATTACTCTATCTCTCTCTCTCTCTGGTTCTAATTCTCCTCTCATCGGCTCTGTGAAGGCCTATTTCTGGTCACTATACATTGCTCTGGCCTCGAGTTCCACCGCTTCACTATAGGTCTGATCTAGAGGGATGGGAACACCAAGGCTTTGAGATAGAGAATTTGTGGTTGATGGTACTCTCAAAATATCTATCATTCCTCATTTATGGGTTAATCCACTGGTTACTTTTTAGGGATTCATCCCCTCGGTGTTATGATGTTTGGTTGTCACATTTCTTTTTAAGAATTTTTCCTAGTTTCGATTAGGGTTCAAACTACGTACCTTCTTCCTCACTCATGGTGGTTTTGGGTGTTTTTTGTTGGGGGTTTTCTTTGGTTCTATTCCCCTATTTCTAGTTAGATGATGGATTGATTCACGATGTGGTGATGGAATGAGCAGAGTTTGTGTTGTGACGATGATGACAACGAGGATGGCGAAGCGTTGATACGATGGCATTTGGTCAAGTTCTTCCTTGATATAGCTTCTTGGATGGATCTGTAATATGGAAAATGTCCTTTCAGGAGGAGTTTCATGAGTTCATCTCACGGTGTTGGAGGGTTTCAGTGTATTACGACTAGAGTATGCTTGCGGTTTTATGGCCTAGGGCTGGTGATGATGGTCACATCAGCAAGGCCATTTGAGGAGGTCATTTCTAAGTTTGATTTGTTCAGCTTTCTTATTCTAGTGTTCGCGTATCCCCGGTTGATGGTTTCCCCGGTCGAGGATGGTGTGGGTTTTTATATGGTGATGAAAATTGCATTGATGTTCTTTATCAGTGATGCTGGGATCATGGTATGGACTAGTTTCCGGCGACGAGATGATGATTCCGCGGTGATGCCGATAGTTTTGGTTATCATATGAGATAAGATGAAGGTTGATGGATGGAAGTGTTGGTAAAGAATCAATGTGAAGGTAGTGAAAATGAGGAGTTGATAATTTTGGTGAGGTGATAATGGTAGTGACAGTGGCATGAAGCCTCTCACTTTTGTTTTCTCAGGTAGCTTATTTTTCCAATGTTTTTTTTGTAATTTTTGGATTTTAATTTTCAATTTTGAATGTGGCATTTCATAATGTTGTATTTTGTGAAATGATATTTAATATGAAGGTGTTTTAATTTTGTATTAGTGTTTATAAGGTTCACACTCACACAAAAATTGGTTTATTTTAGAAAAAAATGATTTACAGGCCATGTATGGCATGAATGAGTCAAATCACTTTAGAGGGACAGTAGTCCATATTTCCTCAAATGAAATTTCATCATCACACATTAGGGAAAACATAATCGTATATTGTAAATAAAAATTACAAAAGCTTAGAGAAAATATAAATATATTATATAACATATATAAATATAGTGCCATAATAATGTCCACCATGATTGGTTTTAGGATAAAATTGAACAATCATCGTTTTCTGAGGCAATAGTTCACCGAACACAAAAACAATATATTCTATATCAATTAAATAGATGTGTGTGTAAGTGTAGGTTTAATCCATTTAAAAAAAAGTAACACAGTATATTTAGGATACTGGTTTTTTTATAAATTAATGGAATAAAAAGAGGTTGGGTGGTTGGCGAAGGAAAATAAATGAAAGGAACTTGAGAGAAGATGTAACCTCAAAATCAGATAACTGCTTTTGATTTGAGTTAAAAGGATTTATTGAATTTCCTTACACATAATGTAATTATTATAGAGGGAATAGAGGGATTTTTGGAGATTATATAAGAAGAATTTGGACGATCTATTTGTCTTGGGAGGTATGAGTAAGTTGGAAGAGGTGGTGGCCTTTTATAAGAGAGATGAGGGACACTTTAGGAAAGTCTTGAAATATTATTTTACTATAAACTAATTTTAGAATTATAATAGCTGAAAAGTAATTTATTTCAAAGAAGAGATGAGTATGGTTCTAAATCCTCTCAAAAAATCTTTTTTAGACAAGTTTAGGTAACAAATTTATCATTATTATTTTGTTTTAACCCTTAGTTAAATAAATTAACTCTTACCATGTTTTCTTGTATTTTTACACAATATGGTTAATATAGTGACTATAAAATGAAAAGAAAAACTCAAGTGGATAATTAATGATATATTTTACATTATATAATTCATATTGATCAATATTATATATTTATGAAAATTATATAATTTAATAAAATAGTAATGTTTTAAAACTCATTTATGTCAATTTTGACACTATTTAGTAATTGATTTCTGTTAAAGTCATAAAAAAATTATTCATTATAAAAAACTTCATTAACTCAAATATGAAATTTCATAGTATTCAATAAATTTCATGGATGACATCAAAATTTTTAAATTACATTTAGGGTATTATTTGTAATATCATTTATTTCAATCTTTCATTAATAATGTAATCACTGCATCATCATTGTGTCATAAATTTTTTTTATTTAATATCTAAAAATTATAAGTAAAATACCATGATGTAGTAAATATATTTATATTTATAATTACTATTTATTTCCAAATAGATCTATTATATAACCATATAATAAAAATCTTTTATTAAAAATATTGAGGTTTATGTTATATTTTTTTACCTTAAATTAAAAATTATAACATGTCATTATATGAACCAAGTGGTTCCCAAATGAAAAATGTTCAGCCTAAGTATATTTTTGGTCTCAAATTACTCATCCAATAAAAATAGGACACATATTAGGGTAGTTTTATATTATTATAATATTAATTTTACCCTTATTTTCTTAATTTACGCTTAAACCGTGGTAAATAAAAATAATTTCTAAAGTTACCATTCATAATTTCAAAACATAAAAGGTACCTAGTTACATAATTTAGACCTTATGATTCCAAATATTGATCCCATTTTTGCCAAATTAAATACACATGTGTTTCAGTAATTTACAAAAAAATTATTCCAGTTGTCCAAACCAGAATGAGGGTTTTTAAGAAGTAAAAACTATTAGGAGATTCACATGTGTTTATGTCCAATTTAAATGTTAAATAACTTTCAATGACCAAAATTGGATTAAATAAAAAATAATAATCCAATTAACCTTAAAAAATAATTAAAAGGATAAAATATCTTTATAAATAAATAAGATGAAAATAACGTTTTGAATTAAAATTCAGTGTTATTCTATATTCCTTAAAATATGAATTTCATCAGCAAAATATCCAAATTTTATAAAAGGTAAATTTTGATCTCCCATATACAAAAAAGAATTATATTTGTAAAATATAACATATAAAATTGAAAAAAAATATTTTTAAAAAGGTTTCTCCATCAAAAGGCTGTAAAACGACCTTTTAAAAATATTTGAGTATTTTATTCTTAAAACTAGATTCATTCTCATTTTAAGCCTCAAAAATTAATTGGTTAAATGTAAAAACATTTAAAAAACATTTGTAATCATATTTTAGTTAGTTTTATTCTTTCCCTAAAAACCAATGGCTAAGTGTTAACTACCATTTAAAATAATAATAATAATAATATATTATTTTTTGGTATAACTCAACGTTGTGTGCAATATAAGATTTTAGAGAAACATATTATTGCATGTCGAGTACGCTATCTAATAAATAATCCCCTTTACATAAAAGTAATATCTAATTAATAAATATCAAATGAAAAATTATTATTCTATGAAACCTAGGATATTGCATCACACCCCCATTAGGAAATTACTTCCATGCAATTTTATTTACTTGTCAAATAAGTTGGGTTATTTCTTCCTTATAGATTTTTTTTGATTTCTATGTGGACTCTTCAGCCATATGGGTTTTACAAAAAACCATTACCTGATTAATCACCTTATTTGGAAACACTTTCTCACTATGGTCAAGAATATATATTGGTTATTCCTCATAATGAATATTCTCTTTTAACAGAACTACCTATGGACTCAAAACATGATGTGGATCCTAAATATACTTTATCATCATTTAAAACATTAAAACATTGGGTACCTAAGATTAAATTGGAGGTAAATCCACTATGTAGGAAACTGATCCAACTTTCTCCAGGATTTCATAGGGTCCAATGAACCACATACTCAGATTTCCATTCTAACCAAAACACATCACACTTTTTCATAGAGAAAATTTGGGAAAGACATGATCATATACCTCTAAAGAGAGATCATCCGTCCAATAATCCACATAACTTTTCTACCCCCTATGAACTATCCTCTTGTGATTTTGAATCAACTTTACTTTTTTTTCCGTATCTTCTACCAATTTTTTTTCATCAACTTCATTTCACCTACTTTTTCCCAAAAATCTAATGTTTGAAACCACTTTCCATATAATAAATAAAATGGTTCCATCTGAATAGTGGAATAAAAACTGTTATTATAAGAGAACTCAACCAAAGAATGATGTTGATCCCAATTTCCTTGGTAACCCATTTAACAAGGATGTAACATATCGTCCAAGGTATGAATCTTCCATTCTAACTACCCATATGATTGAGGATGAAAAGAGATACTAAAATGTAATTAAATTCCCAATGACTTTTGAAGGCCTTTTCAAAAGTTAGAAGTGAACATAGGATCATGATTAGATAAAATGGAGAGGGGAACCCCATGTAACCTGACTATCATTTTAAGATACAACTGAGAATGTTGATCATGATATAATGAATCTTGAATAGGAAGAAAATGATAAGATTTAGTCAATATATCAACAATAAGACAAATAGAATTGTCACCTAGAGAAGTCTTGGGTAAACCCACTACGAAATCCATGGGTATATTTTCCCATTTCTACTCTGGAACTAGAAAAGGTTAAAGAATTCCATTCAGTAACCACTTCTTTGCTTTAACCTATTGAAAAGACAAACACTTCATAGTAAAGTTAGAAATACCAATTTTAATTCTATCCCACTAGTAATACTCCCGATGATCTCTGTACTTCATAGTAATTCCAGGATGAACTAAAAACTGATGACTATGAGCTTTAAATAACAAATTTTTATTGAACTGTGAATCATATGAAACACATAATCTATTCCCAAATCTCAAAACACAATATTTATCAATGTTAAATTCCGGTAACTTACCCTTATGAACAAACTCTAATATTTTCTACAATACACTATCTTTCTTCTGCACTTGCTTAATTCTATGTGATAGTGACGATTGCACTAAAACCTAAAACAAAATAGAGGAATTCCCTGCACGAACATCTTCCATGCCAAATTTCATCAAATAATTAATAAAAGGGTAATGTTCCAAACATAACATGGTTAATTTTGCATTACTTTTCTGACTCAAGCATCATCCAATTTAGTTTCTTTTCAAAGATGGTATTGAATCATGCAATCATAATCCTTAATTAATTCCATCCATCTTCTATGTCTCATGTTCAATTTTTCTTGAGTAAATATATACTTCAAATTTTTATGGTTAATATATATTTCTCATTTTACTCCATACAAATGTTTCCTCAAAAATATTTAAAGAAAAAAAGCAACTAATTTCAAATCTTGTGTAGGGTAATTTAACTCAAGAGTTTTCAACTGATGTTAAGAATAAAAAGTTACCATATCATTCTGTATTGGGACACAATGAAGTCCTTTCACCGAAGCATCACTATAGATAACAGATTCACCATTTCTCGAAGGTAGTGCCAAAACTAGAGCATTGGGAAATATTCTTTTGAATTACGAAGAACATTCATCACATTATTTTTTCAAGATGAACTTAACACCTTTCCAAGTTGACTTAGTCAGTGGGATAGACAACCATGCCAAATATTCAACCAAGCTCCAATAATAACGTTATAATCCAATAACTCTAATAATATCAGTTATATTTGTTGGTCTTGGCCATTTTTCAACAATGTTTTCTTAGCAGGATCAATAGTTATTCCATATTTAGAAATAATGTGACCAAGGAATGAATTTTTTTGTATCCAAAACTCACACATGATAAATTTCCCATATAGTTTCTTTTCAGTTAATGTTTGTATGGAAACTGTTAAATGAATTGTATACTTCTCTTTAATTTTTGAATATACCAAAATATCATCAATAAACACAACCACAGACATATCCAAGGCTTCATGGAATATTATATTCATAATACCCATGAATACATCAAGTGAATTAGTTAACCCAAATTGCATAACTAAAAATTCATAATGGCCATATCTAGTTTGAAACATGGTCTCCGGAATGTTTTATTCCTTTACTTCCAACTGATGGTACCCCAAAATCAAGTCAACCTTCAGAAAATACTATGCTTCATTAACCTGATCATACAAATCATCGATATGAGGCAATGGATAATTGTTCTTAATAGTGAAGTTATTCAAGGCTCTATAATTAATGAAAACACTCATTGAACCTTCTTCATTTTTAACAAATAAGATAGGATCACCCCATGGTGATGTGCTAGGTTGAATGAAACATTTATCTAATAACTCCTAAAATTTATTCTTTAACTCAAATTTTTTTGTACCATTCGATAAGGTGGTTTTTGAAATTGGATTTGCATCAGAAACCAAGTCAACAGTAAATTCATCTTCTCAATTAGGTATAATAATAGGAAAATATTTAGAAAAAAACATCAAGATAATTATTTACCACTAGCTCGTCATTAATCTGAATAGTTTATTTTTTTAAAAAATATGTTCAAGATAATATTCATTACGATCTTTTACTAGTTTTCAGCTTCCTGATATGTTATAAATGGTAAGGGTTCATTATTTTACACAAACTGAAAGCCTTTCTTAAAAGAAAATTCTTTAGCTCTACCGTAAACCTTATCATGGTAAACAGAAATCCAATCCATACCCAGAATGACATCAAACTCTACAAGAGTAAAAACAATAAGATATTTAGGATGATTATTTCCACAAACAAGGATATGAAGTTTCTTATAATTTTTATTTGTCTCAACATTCACCCAATTATTTTTTCCATAAGTTATGGATTAATTTATTCAGATGGAATTTAGAAATTTATAGAAAATTTCTCATAAATAATAGAATGTGTAGACCTAGAATCAAACAACACATCATCATAATATGAAAGAAAAAAAACTTACTTGATACCACATCATTTGATGGCCCAATATCTGTAGAAGTAGTTTCAAAGGATTTCACCGCACCTTTCGGCTTATAGTTCGGATTCTTCCCATAATTGAAATTCTTCATCGGACACTCATTCATATAGTGACACATATCATTACATTTAAAACATTTCACTTAATGTATATCATATTTTGTTTTACCATTATCTTTTTTAGTGCAGTTACAAGACTTATTCCCCATTTTACCTCACCCAAATCACTTAACAGAATTCAAAATGCATTCTTCTATGTTCTTTTTACAACAATTTTCACATATTGAAAATCTAATGTTCTTACCATCAAAATTGTTTGATGAATTTTTCTCTTTGGTCTTCCATCTCGACCACTTATTCTGCTAGTTTTCAAAGAACAAATGATAATTGGAAAACTCCATTTCCACCATCTCCTCATATAGAACTTGTTTTATATAACTTGTGAACTCATGAGAAGCCAATGACCTTTGATACATTGGATTTAATCCTGACAAAAAATTCTTGATTTTACTATCAATATCCCATATGAAATTTGTTGCATACCTTTCAAGTCATGTGTATTTTTCTTCATAAGAACCCACTAGGTCATCCCCCTACCTCATTTACAAGAATTCTTTTCCAACTTATGTTGAAATGCCTTTGGGAAATATTTCTAAATAAAACATACCTTTGAATTCATCCCAATCAGGAGCATTAATCTCCTCACTATCTCTGATATTATTAACCATCAACCAAAAATAATCATCTTCACCATCAAAATGGTAAATAGAAAGACTAACCTTTTTATTTTCTGAACATCACATGACATCAAAAATATTTTCTAGGTCTTTAATACACTCTTCAGCTATCATAGGGTAATATGTTCCTCATAATGATGGAGGACATTACCTCATGAAATGTTCCACTATCAAAATTTTCCTCTATGGTTGATCTGGATAATCTCATGCACGGATACCTCCTCCATTTGTAGCCTGATTCAAATATTCCATCACTGCAATAATATATTTAGTTCTAATTATGACCATCTCAATTTTTTGATTTGGAAGGTTGTTTTCCTATGGATGTTGTCCCAACACAACTACCCTATTTCTTCTATAGAAAACCATTCTGAAAAGTCATGTCTTAGTCGAATCAACATGGTAATACTCAAATGATTTTTCTATTTGAAATTAATTTAAAATTAATTTTTGGATATTCTATTTTAAATATCCTACCCTTGAAGTTATATAAACCAACCTCGGATACCAACTCTAAGGCCCTGTCAATAAACATTACATAATCTTGAGTTAAATCCAGAATTCACATCCAGGATATTTTCAGGATTAGAGTTTTAAATAATTAGACCATTATTAATTCATATCATCCTATAATCATACAAGAGGATATTATCAAAATAGTATCCATTTTTTCCACCAATGGAAACCATTTTAAAAATAAATCATGATTTCTTTTCTTGATAAAAATATTATTGACTTTTTTCTTCTCTTACTCATCCTTACACCATGTGAAAACTTTTCAAAAAAATGGGAAGAGCAAAAAAAAATCATTGATGGATAAAATAATTAAATAAAACGATAGTCCATGAATATTTATAAACCCATAAATTTGTAAGAATCATGAGAAAATCATAGAAATAATAAATCATAAAGGTTACTTATGGCATCTATATCATACTTACATTATAACTTTCATAGCTACATAGGCTGTAACCTTCATTGTTACGTTTGGAATACCCATCATAATATATTCCCTAAATATCATCGGAGAAACCATAACCTTTACCTTTGTCACTTTAAAAAATTTATTTTAGACCTATCACGGGAACACCCACCCTTATTTTATCACCAAACTACCGATATACATAAGAAATTCCTAAGAACCATAACATAATCATAACATATGAATAAACATAAAGGAAAAATAATATTTTTCACAGAGAAACCATAATACATCATTTAATGATATCGAATTAATAAATCCATTCTAAAAACCATTTTCAATACCAAAATACCTAAAAAAGGAATATTGTATTTACTTTTCTTTTTAAAAAATATTATGGCCTGTATAGGAAGCAAAATACCAAATAATGGTCATGAAGGTAGAAGGGTCATTGTCCCTGCATATGCTAAAGAAAACATTTATTTTTGTCAAGTAGTAAAATGATTCATAAAAAAATATTCCTTTTGAAAACCATTGAATGAAATTAAAAGTAAAATGGGTTTATATTACACTGTATAAAATAATGAGGTGTTTATAATCAAAATATGTCTCAATGAATGGAGATTGAGATGAAGTCCCTTACGATGAGTCCGACTTGTCCCATTTATTATTTATATTCCTAAATAATATACATAGGTTAATAAATACTTTATTCAGAACCTTTTTCATGTTTATTATTCATTTTATATTACTTATTACCATGTTTTAGAAATCAGTTAAATATCTGAATACATATTGGATGTTTTTTCGATGTTTGGTACATTAGTCAAAAATGAAATTGTTTTGATGAAAATTGTCCCTGTGTTCATAATTCCATTTTCTTCATAATGATATTTTTTATTTAAATATAATATATATTCAATGTATATTCATTTATAAGAGTCAATAATATTTTGAGATAATAAATGAAATGCACCGTTCATGGAGACGGTAGGATGTACGTATGGATGAACACTACTTTCATTTAATTTTTAGATTAAAGAAATGAATACTAAATGATACATAGGAATATTATAATTATATTATATTATATATATTATATATGTTACATAAGTTCAATAAACACCATCCTTAATGTGTTCCATGTATGTCTTGAACGGGCCATATCACATTGTGGGGGCAGTAGTCCACACTTCCTCAAATGAAATTATCATATTTTCAAATTATAGAACGCATAAAGGTATATTGTAAATAAAAATTATAGAATTATAGAGAAAATATAAAGATAATAAGTATCATATATAAATACAGTTCCATCACAATGTCCACCATGATAGATATTAGGAGAAAATTGTATTATCATCATTTGGTGAGGTAGTAGTTCACCACACACAGAAAAAATATGTTCTATATCTATTAGATTGAGGTGTGTGTAAGTGTAGGGATAAAAATTTGCATAATAATATACTAGTATATTTAGGATACTATTTTTGTTATAAACTAATGGAATAAAAATTATTAGGGGATTGGGGTAGGAAAATAAATCAAATGAGCTTGAGAGAAGACAATACCTCTAAATCAGTTAACTCCTTTTGATTTGAAAAAAAAGGATTTACTGAATTTCCTTATGCCAAAGGTAATGCTTCTAGGAGTAAGGGAGAAATTTTGGGAGCTTTTGTGGGCATAATTTGGACGAGACCTGGGGCTTTAGTGTTGTAAGTAAGTGGGTAGAGTTGGGGGACTTTTAAAAGAAGGAGGAGGGGAACTTTAGGAAAGTATTGAAATTTTATTTTATTATAATTTGATTTTAGAATTATAATAGATAAAAAGTAATATATTTAATGTATTATATGATTATGGGTCGAATCCTCTCAAAAATAGGGTTTAGACAATTTTAGTTCAGAAATTCAACCTTATCATTTGGATTTAACCCTTAGTAAAATAAACTAACTATTACAATGTATTTTGGTATTTGTACAATATATGGTTAATATAATTACTATAAAATGATATTCGAAACACATGTGGTCCCTTATTGAAATTTTTAACTTTATCTAATTCATTTTTCAGGATATTATATTTTTATGAATATTATATCATTTAATAATTAGGTATTTGTGTTAAAAACTCATAATTGTCAATTTTGACAGAATTTAGTAATCAATTTTTGTTAAAGTCATAAGAAATCTCTTTATTCAAGATAATAACATTAAATCTAAGATAAAATGTCATAATCATCTATAAAATTCTCTTATGGTATAAATAATTTCCTATTACATTGATTTTAATATTTATAATATCATTTATTGGAATCTTTCAATAATAAGGTAATCACTGCATCATCATTTTGTCGTAAATAAATTTATTTATTTAATGTCTTAAAATAAAAAATAAAATACAATTATGTAGGATATATTTTTATATTTATAATGAATTTTTATAATCAAAGATATTTGTTATATAACCCCATATTAAAATTATTTTAGTAAAAAGATACATGTTTTTGTTATATTTCTCTTTACTTTAAATTATTTACTTTAACATTTCTTTATCACATCCAAGTAGATAACAAATGAAAAAAGTTTAGACTAAGGCTTTATGGACTCCCATGACTCATCCTATAATATTAGGATACCAGTTAGGGTATTTTTATATTATTATAATATTATTTTTAACCTTATTTACCAAATTTACCCTCTAACTATGGTAAATAAAAATAATTACTAAAGTTACTATTCATAATGTTCAAAATTAAAAGGTACATATTTAAATAATTTATAACATATGATTAAAAATATGGAATTAATTTTTATAAATTCAAAACCCAGAAGTTGTTGTAATTAATTTAATATTATTTCCTATTGTCAAAACTAGCAAGCAGGTTTTTATGTTGTAAAAACTATCAAAATATTGACACATGTTTATGTCCTATTTTAATGAGAAATTACATACAATGACCAAAAATGGATTAAATCATAAAAACATAACCAAATTAAACTTTTAAACTAATTAAAAGTATAACATAACTTTATAAATAAATTAAATGAAAGGGTAGTTTTGAATTAAAATGTAGTATTTTCACTATTAATTAAAATATAAATTTCATCAAAAAAATATCAAAAGTTCAACAAAGGTTAATTTTTATTTACCGATTCTAAATAATAGTTTTATTTTGTTAAATATAATATATTAAATGGAAAAAATATATTTTTAAAAAGGGATTTCTATGAAATGGTATTAAAATGACCTTTTAAAAATATTAGAATATTTTATGCTTAAAACTGGATTCATTCTCATTTTATATTTCTAAATATTATTCCACAAATTTAAAAACATTTGAAAAACATGTGTTATCATATTGTATTTAGTTTTGTTAATTCCCACCAATTCAATATATAATCATTAACTTCCATTTAAAATATTAATAATATTATTGTATTATTTTTTGGTATAACTCAGAGTTGTGTGAAACATAAGATTTCGGAGAAAACCATTGTTGTGTGAGAATTACACTATCAAAAAATATCCCCTTTAACATAAAATTAATATTTAATTTATAAAAATTAATAAAAATTAATATTCAATAAATACCTGGGATGCTACATTTTTTGTGTAATTATTCTCATGGTGTCTCAGCTCCTAGTCCCATAATAGATCAACACCTTCCCTTTCATTAACACATAACCATGTCTTGATCTAGTGGAATCATTAAACACAACAGACTCAATCCCCTCCTCTAGAACAATAGGAAAAAAGAAAAGGTTATGAATTTTTTTATCTCTTAAAAGGATCTCTATGAATTCTTATATGAAGAAAATTTTTATCCCTTTTGGGTATGGGTAGTCATGGGGCTTTTAATCATAGATAATTCCTATATTAATCTCTCGTAATACCCCACCAATCAAAGGAAACTATGCACCACAAATGTTATCTTGGGTGGTTCCCAATATAAAATGACCTCCATCTTCAGTGATTCTATATTAACTCATCCCTATGAGATAACATTACCTGCAAATTTTACCTCTCTATTCAAGGAATTAAACATCATGATATTTCCATATAGCCGGTGTTCCAAAAAAATTCTAAAATAATCCTTAGGATTTGATTGTGCACAACCTTCAATAAAAAAATAAATGATAATTCAATGAATGAAAAAATCCATGAACCTATACAAAATATTATATAAAACCAAGTTCATGAATCCCATGAATACATATGGGTCATTTATCAGACTAAATGGTTTTACAAAAAATGTATAATATCCATAACGATATCAAATTTATATCATTTGGATATCTACCTTGACAACTTGAAGTTTGTGATATGATGACCTAAGATCAATCTTTAAAAAAACATAACATTCTTCAGAACATTGAAGAGGTAATAAAACCATGAAAAGGGGTATTTTTTCTTGGGTGTTTCTTGGTTTAGTATACTTAAGTAAATACATTTCCTAAAACTTCTGTTTTTCATTCATTGAGAACAACAGTAGAGCTTCCCATAGAGATATACTAGTCTTGGAAAAAACATTATCCATGAGGTCCTTTAACAACACCATTATCTTTTTAATCTCAATTTGAGACATTTGATATGTTGTGGAGGATATTAGAGTGGTCTCAAAGAGTAGGTAAATGCAAAAATCCACCTAAAAAAGAGGGATATTCCCTATCATATTCTTTGAAAAAAATATCTATGTACTCCTCTATAATAACTAATAACTAGTCCCATGAGGTTTCCAATGTATAAATATCTAAACCCATTATAATATGGGTAATCAACTACCAATTTCTGTTTAATTTTCCTACTCATCCCTTTTGGATGTCTATTATTCCAATGAAGGAGAATCTCAATCCACCATCTTAGATGCACCCACTCTACAATAGTGAGAGTTTTTTGGAAATATAATGACGATTACTAGTCCATACATTGTATGGTGACATACATCTTCATCGTATTCATCACGAGATCCCAACAAAACATCTCTCCAATAAGTGAAATTTTACGGCTATAATAGATATGAGTGGGTATGGGACTACTCCTAATAAGAGTCTCTAGACACACCGGTCTAGATAGAGGAACTTAAAAAAATATATCTTGTAAATAAGTGATTATATAGTGAATTAATGGTTCACACTTGTGTATATGAATACTATTTTTTGAGTATAAATGAAAAAAATCATACCTCAAATCATGTAAAACATAGACTATTCATAACCCTCTATTGCTTGTATTTGAAAATGACCCTAAATACCATCCTTCGGAGCCCAGTGTGGACAGAATGTGGGTTTAAGTGGGGGAAATAAGTCACAAAATCACCATCTTATAGCTCCCACAACTATGTAACAACCATCTCCTTTACTAAAACCACCTCCTCTAGGTCCACGCCGACCTCCTCAAAGAGGTCCCTTATCATGAACCTATCTCTGACACCAAGTTTTGTTGGACCGCTTGAATTCTATCTTATGCATGGTGGGTTGAGTATTCATGTTCCAAATGTCCTTTTACTCTTATTAATAGAATATCATAACTAATGGCTAGCTATATCTATAATGTGTCCCATATACTACAAATCCTAAGATCTAGAATTTCACACACATCTACTTCCTATGTCGTGATGTGGATGCCTACCATCATCCGACTATGGATGATGAATATACTACCATATGACCACTAATAACTCATTTCATCTACTCATCCTAATCTAGGAATCTATCAAATTTCTAGTTTTTAACCAACACCCTAATATAGGTGAGGATACCCAAGCAGGAAATGCCTAATCAGATATCTCTAGGGAGGTATTTCTTGACCTTACACACACAAAATAATCCTTCATAGACCATGCCAAGGGAGTAATGTGTGATATTAGTGAATTTTAATATATAATACATGACCCTCATATGTCCATACTATAACTCCAATATATTTCAATTTTATGTAGATCATAATGCCCAGAAATAATTCTACACATATAATAAGATATCAAACTCAATATATGGTAGGGTTTCTTAGTCATATTTCTATATGATCAGGCCCCACCAGTGACATACTGTTTCATAAAGAAGTCTTGTTGCATGTATCACAGTAAGGTTTGGGGTAATTTGAACCAGGTGAAAGACTCACACAACAAACTCTAGTCATTCCTCGACCGTTTGAACGCTAGGCTCTGTAACACCCTGAGATTTTATGAATTTTTTTCAATTTCATTGATGTATTGTGTTTTACACTACACTAAAAAGATCTTGCACTACACGCATCCCTTAATTGGCTTTCTTTACATGCAATCGCGACCTTCCACGATAGTGTGTGTTGTACGCAATATTGAGTATCACTAAACAACGATATTTTATTAAATATTATATAAATTAGCCGTTATGAATAGTAATACCCACTTTTTGAAATTTTATAAATTTTATCTTTCAAAATGGACTTCATTTTTGGATTTGGAATATCGAAATTAGCCTAGGGTAAAGTTTTTGTATTTTTCTGAAAACATTCAATTTTTGATGAATAATGAAAACACTAGATTACTATTAAAAACCCGACTTTTTATTTAAATAATTATTTATTTTAATTAAATTTTTTATATTTCAAAATTTATACATAATACCAATATATATTCAATGTAATTAATTGGAGTCATTTTATAATAATTTTAGATATATAAAAATTTTATTGAACATTTCACCGTCTTTTACCCACTTCCTAGGAGAATTTGGAAATTCACATAAAACATAATTTTACCGCTTCTGTGAGTGGAATTTCAAAAATCTGAGAGACACAATTAATAATAATTACTAAAATGTGGTTCAATGGGATGAAAATAATTTTTGGTGAATAGTAACTTTTTACTTTTATTTACCACAGTTAAAAGTAAATAGGGTAATTAAAGGTAAAAATGTTATTATTATTACCCTAACACATGTCCTAATTCTATTGGATAAGTGTAATTAGACCAAAAACAACCTTAGGAATAAAATATGACCATTTAGGTCCACTTGGATTAGATTATGACATTCATTATTAATTTATTCAAAGAAGGGTTAAAATAGTTAAAATCAAAGTTTAATAACTAAATCATTTTTAATATAGGGTTATACATAAGATAAATTCGACTATAAATATTCACTAGAAATATAAAATTATTTCCTACATATTTTTATTTTATTTATAATTTTTAGACATTAAATAATTTATGTTATTTATGACACAATTGTGATTTAGTAATTACCTAAATAATGAAATATTAAAATAATTGATGTTATAAATACCCAAATAAATGTAATTTAATACTTTTTTATAAATACCACTAATTTTATAGGTTAATATGACATGTTAGTATTGAATTAATTATCATTTTTAGAACTAATAAAGCTGTTATGATCTTCACAAAAATCCATTACCAAATAGTGTCAAAATTGACATAAAATAATTTTTAAAACAAATTTTATATTATTAATTGTTATTATATTCTTAAAAATCTAAGGTTCGGAAAAGATACTTATATCATGATAGGTGTATAATTAATGGACCACTTTGGGGTATCATGGATATATATCATATGTTTATTAACTATATAATATAAAAATACAAAGTGACATGGTAAATGTCAATCTAATTAACTAAGAGTTAAAACTAAAAGATAAGGTTAATATAATGACCCAAACCTGTCTAAAATCTATTGGTTGAGAGGATTTCGACCCCTCCCCACCTTATATTAGAAATAAATTAATTTGGGGCTATTAAAAACTGAATATGACATTATTATAAAATAATATTTTATGTTTTTCCAAAGGTGCCCCACTCCTCCCTTATAAAAACGACACCACTTCCTTCTTCTCATCGCACCCTTTTGAGCCTTGAAGCTCGGCAAAACCCGAAAAATTCATCTTCTAAACCTCTATAGTTATATAATATAGGTTCATGTCTTCTAAAAAGTCCAACCCTAGTGCCCTAAAAAGATGTTTAAAGGAGGTGCGTCGAAGAAGAGGTAATCTCTTCTACCGATTCTTTCAAGCTTCATTCTTCTTCAACTTCATCTTATTTAGTTGTTTCATTACAATGTAATAACATAAGTATAAATAATATACTGATCTGTTAAAATAAATATGAAACAACCTCATTTCACCTTCTATCCATCCTACGGAAAATGAAATCACCGTGCATGCGTACGTACAGAATACCGTCTCCACGTTGTGGTGTAATATGTTTTTCCAACACCACCTTACTTGGATGGATATAATGGTGTAACGAATAACTATACATAGTTATTATAACATCATATTGATTATGATATATTATATCATCCACTCCAATTCAATTCAATAACTATGGTTACGATATCATCGCTCGTGCGTATGTACGGACTACCATCTCCACGATGCGATAAGATTCATTATGCATGTTAACCATTCAAGAATGATTATAAAGAATATATAATGAATAATAATGAAATATATGAAATTATAAAGCTACTGGATATATATATATATTTTATCTACTTACTTCCATTCAAGTCAATAAGGAAAGGAAAACAGCGTTCATGCGTACGTACGACCTACCGTCTCCATGAATGGTGTGTTTCATTTCATTTATCTATCTATTATATATATATATACTGAATATATAAGATATATAAATCATGTTTTACATTCTGGAAGTAAGTAAATCATGAGATAATTAATAATGATATCAAGAAAAACAATTCCAAACACGTACGATAAATGAAACCATTTTACCCAAAATGATACTTTAACATGGAATTGACAAATGAATGGGAAATATAAATACCTATGTGATCCATATATTATATAATAAAAATAAATATGATTCTTTAATAAATCAATGACATTATTTAAATCATTATTCATTAGGTTTGGATACATACGAAGCATATCAGACATAAGTTAAGGGATAACATTTCCAATCTCATTTTTATACGAGACTGTTTATTCGTAAGTATTTACTAGGGTTATATTTATCATCCATGTCCCTATTTTCTAAAAATGGTTTCATGTATGTTTAAAGTCCTTTTTACCCATTTTTTACTTTTACTACATGGTACGTACGAAATCTTTTTTTTACCATACGAGGTACTTTTTGAATTTTCCGTCAAAAGTGCGAGAGGAATGTTTTTTTAACTTATACGGCATAAAAGGATTTTTACATTTTATAAAGCATTATTTTCATGAAGAATCCTACAAAATATTTCATTACTATTATAAAAAAAATATTTTTCTTTTAAAATTGCATGACAGTTTTTGAAAATAAATTGCTTTTGAAGAAGAAAGGATATTTTCCTCAAGAATTTATTTCAAGTGTTTTATCAAAACCATTTTCCATCTAAGATGACATTATTTCATATGTGTATGTTTCAAGTATAATGTCACTATGATTTACATGGTTTCACTTTTCTTATGATGAAATTATATCCATTTGTTTTATATGGATTATGTTATGATGGAATGATGTTTATGAAACCCATTTTATTGATTGGGTTATGAT
This sequence comes from Viscum album, assembly GCA_963277665.1. NCBI lineage: Eukaryota > Viridiplantae > Streptophyta > Magnoliopsida > Santalales > Viscaceae > Viscum > Viscum album. The sequence goes on along the minus strand of OY728157.1, from coordinate 1,448,521,426 downwards.
GAATTCTTTATGTTTATTTTGTGGCACAAGTAAGAATGATTTAATTATGAGATGGGTGGGACATATATTTCCCTCCAATTCATTGGGTAAATATTTATATCTCATGAGATAGACATGGATGGAAGGGTAAGTTAATCCGGCTCAGTGTTACAGGACTGGAATGAGGAGTGAACTCGATTCAGAAAGGGACTTTTTCCACTAAGATGGTCTTGACATCATTGCCTTGGCTACTATGGAAATCATAACATGTGCTTAATGGATGCAACAATTACATGTTTTATTCCCATGCAATTTTATCATGATTGATGTTGTTTTATGATATATGCCTTACGTACTTCCATGATTTATGTCTTTTCTAAAAATTTTGATGTTTAGATTTTATGTTCAAGTTTTTTGCATTCAAATATTTATGGATTGTTTTATGTTCTTTATGCTTACCCTTACATAGTATTTGAGCTCACCCATTATATGTTTTATTTTCCCCAAGATTTAATGAACGGTTTTAGGTATGAAAACAAAAGGGGAAGAACTTTATGGGAGATGTTGAAGATCTTTCACGACGATTAGGAGACTATTTTTCGAGTTTCCAAAGACACTAAACTATTACAGTCCTTGGGTGTCTTTTTTCATTATGTATTAAGTATTCCGCAAAATTAATGTAATGTCCATGTCCGTCAAGCTTAGGGTATCTACAGTTGGTATCAGAGGAAAGGTTTAGTCAAACTTTGGAAACTAGGATGCGATAACATTAGTGAGATCCCTAGATATATTTCTAAGGTATGTCTAGGGATGTCCCTAATGTTATGTATAAGTATAGGTTATAGTCCTAGAATTACGGTAACAATCATAGAATTAAACCTAAGATGTTATATATTGAAGGTACTCCCCTTTATTATGTTGTTTTCCTTGCATGATTTTTGCCTCTCACAGTATTCTTTTTGGGTTTTAGAAATTGGCTGGAAATAGGAAGATTCACTATAATGGAGAATATGATGAACAATGGAATGATATTCTTCATGAGAAAGTAAATGAAACGGGATTTGGATGTCCAAACATCGTTATTATGCCTAATCAGCCATCTCATAATATGATCAGTAATCTCAACTTTGGTAAGTATCCTAACTCAGATAACAAGTGAAAGATGGATTTTCATGATGATCATAGTGGAAAGAAAGTTCAATTCCCCTCATGTAAATAATATGGGAAGAGGCATCAAGGAGAATGTTTCAAAGGAACTGGAAGATGCTTTGGGTGTGGAAAGCAAGGGCACAAATCCAGTAAGTGAAAAGGAAAAAGTTCAGTTAACACTATGGACAATGATAATGGTATTTCTATGACATCAACAATGATTAAATGTTTTAAATGTGGAATGTATGGGCATTATGCCAAAAAATTCCCTAAGGGAAAATCTCATGAAGAGAATCATCGTGGTCATATGGGTATTATTTATGTGGATGATGATGAAGACACTAAAAATGATATATGAGATGGAAGAAATGATGAAGCCCAGTCAGTGGTTTAGTAAGGTAGTGTAATAATTGTATGTTTATCAAGAATAATGTATGGTAATATGGAATAAAGAAAAATCTAAGGATTGTTACACTGTTTCCATTGCCTGAGTTTTGAAAGTATATGATGAATGGTACCGGTAACCATGAAAGGTTATTCAAATATTTTTGGAAGGTAGATGATATGTGCATAATGAAAGGATAAGGAGATAATGAGATGTTTTATAGTATTAATGAGCTCTTGATTGGTATAAGGACAATGTGATATCATGGTTTGAGTATACAGAATTTTGGTATTTTTGTATGTGGAAAGAGTTAACTTTTGATAGCATTTATGTTATCACTAAGGTTCAATGTGTATTCATTTTTCAAAAGAATACATGATTAAGGTATTCACATGATTGGAATGTGACCAACAAGATATATGAGGGATAAATTATGGTATTCACATTCTTGTTATATGACCTTTTTAGTAACCGTTCACTTTATACTTTGAGTTTGAACAAAAGTATTTTGGATAAACTTAAAGATTGGAATCGATTAATTTATACATCAGATAGTATTTTTTATGGCTAGAACATTCTGTTATGTTTTCGAAAAAGGACAACCCATAGGACGGGCGACAACCCGTCGCATTGGACAAGGTTGCGGGAATCGAACCCACAACCGAAGTACGACATGTCGTCATCGCCTACCACTGTCCTACAAGAAGTACCTGGTTAGTATAAACTAGTTTTATTTATTAAGCGATATGATAGCTGAATTATAAGTTCATTTTAGCAACCATATACGATTAATCTCATCATAGTTGGACTTCTGTATATTTAATAAATTGTGCTAAACTTTTTGCGATAGAAATAGATGGAATGACCTATCATTCTATCGCATAATCTGCTAACACTTCACAGAAGACAAATTCAACTTCATTTCTTTAAGAGATGAAGAGGAAATTGTTCAAAGCACAAAAAATGGTGACATGATACCGAAATAAAGTAAGTATTTCTTCTAATTCAAATTCATCAACTTTAGGGAAATGATCTTGAAAATAAAAAATGGTGTCCTAGTGCTCTCATATCTGATAAATCTGATGGTACATTAGATCATCACAAATTTATGGCTTTGTGATTGTTGTCTTTTTCATAGCCATGTTATCTACCACTCTCCATCAAAAAATGATGGTTATATTTCTCTTCCATACCCATATTTTCACCTATGTTCTCTTATGTGGAAACCCAGTGATTAGTTAATCTGGGTTATCGTAAAGTTTCATAATTTAGTTTTTAAAGTTAAGTTTTGGTATTCCTTTTTATGATATGGGTTTCTATGAAAGAAAATCTCATGTAATAAACCATTTTTAACCTCGACGAATTTCGAGGGTGAAATTCATTTTAAGGGGGGTAGAATGTAACACCCTGAGATTTTATGAAAAATATTTTTTAATTTCATTGATGTCTTGTGTTGTACGCTACACCAAAATGAGCTTTCACTACACGCATCCCAGAATTGTCTTTCTTTACACGCAATCGCGATTTTCCATGATAGCGTGTGTTGTACGCAATATCGAATTTCACTAAACACTAATATGTTATTAAATATTATATAAACTAGCCGTTATGAATAGTAATACCCAATTTTTATAATTTTATAAATTTTATCTTTCAAAATGGACTTAATTTTTGGATTCGGAATATCGAAATTAGCCTCCGGTGAATTTTTGGTATTTTTCTGAAAACATTCAATTTGTGATGAATAGTGAAAACACTGGGTTACTATTTAAAAATCGACTTTTTATTTAAATAAATATTTATTTTATTTAAATTTATTTTATGTAAAAATTGATACATAGTACCTATATAAGTTCAATGTAATTAATTAGAGTCATTTTATAATAATTTTATATATATAAAAATTTTATTGAACTTTTCACCATCTTTTACCCACATCCTAGGAGAATTTGGAAATTCACAGAAAACACAGTTTTACTGCTTCTGTGAGTGGAATTTAGAAAATCCGAGAGACACAGTTAATATCAAGGACTAAAATGTGGTTCAATGAGATGAAAATAATTTTTGGTAAAGAGTAACTTTTTACTTTTATTTACCACAGTTAAAAGTAAATAGGGTAATTAAGGGTAAAAATGATATTTTTATTACCCTAACACATGTCCCAATTCTAATGGATACGTTAAATTCGACCAAAATAAACCTTAGGAATAAAATATGACCATTTAGGTCCACTTGGATTAGATTAGGACATTTATTAATAATTTATTTAAAGAATGGTTAAAATAGTTAAAATCAATGTTTAATAACTAAATTATTTTTAGTATAGGGTTATACATACGATAAATTCGACTATAAATTTTCGTTAGAAATATAAGAATATTTCCTACCTAATGGTATTTTATTTATAATTTTTAGTCATTAAATAATTTATGTTATTTATGACACAATGGTGATGCAGTAATTACTTAAATAATGAAATATTAAAATAATTGATGTTATAAATACCCAAATAAATGTAATTTGAAGCTTTTTATGAATTACACTAATATTATAGGTTAATATGACATGTTAATATAGAATTAATTGATTTTTTTAGATCTAATCATGCTGTTATGATTTTCAGAAAAATCCATTACCAAATAGTGTCAAAATTGACATTAAATAGTTTTTAAAACAAATATTATATTATTAATTATTATTATATTCATAAAAATTTACGGTTCGGCCAATATTCTTATATCATGATATGTGTATCATTAATGGACAACATGGGGGTAGCTTGGACGTATATGTTATGTTTATTAACTATATAATATAAAATTACAAAGTGACATGGTAAATGTCAATCTAATTAACAAAGAGTTAAAACTAAAAGATAAGGTTAATATAATGACCCAAACCTGTCTAAAATCTATTTGGTTGAAAGGATTTAGACCCATACCCACCTTAGATTCTAAATAAATAAATTTGGATCTACTAAAAACCGAATATGACTTTATTATAAAATAAAATTTTATGTTTTTCCAAAGGTGCCCCTCTCCTCCCTTATGAAAAGGGCACCCCTTCCCTCTTCTCATCACACCATTTTGAGCCATGAAGCTCGGTCAAACCCTGCCAATTATTCTTCTCAACCTCTCTAGTTGTATAATATAGGTTCCGGTTTTCTCAAAAGTCCAACCCTAGTTCCCTAAGTAGAATTTTAAAGGAGGTGTGTCGAAGAAGAGGTAATCTCTTCTACCGATTCTTTCAAGCTTCTTTCTTCTTCAACTTCTTATTCTTTAGTTGTTTCATTATAAAGTAATAACATCAGTATCAATAATATATTAATATGTTATTATAAATATGAAACAACCCCATTTCACCTTTTATCCATCTTATGGAAAATGAAATCACTGCGCATGCGTACGTACGGAATACCGTCTCCACGCCGTGGTGTAATCTATTTTCCAACACCAACTTACTTGGATGGCTATAATGGTGTAAATAATAACTATACATAGTTATTATAAGATCATACTGATTATGATATATTATATCATCCAATCCAATTCAATTTAATAATTATGGGAAGGATATCATCGCTCGTGCGTACGTATGGACTACCGTCTCCACGACGCGATGAGATTCATTCTCCATGTTAACCATTCAAGAATGATTATAAAGTATATATAATGAAGAATAATGAAATATATGACATTATAAAGCTACTGTATTTATATATATATATATATATATATTTCATCTACTTACTTCCATTTAAGTCAATAAGGAATGGAAAACAACGTTCATGCGTATGTACGGCCTACCATCTCCATGAACGGTGTGTTTCATTTCATTTATCTATCTATTATATATATATAATGAATATATATGATATATAAATCATGTTTTACATTCTGGATGTAAGTAAAACATAATATAAGTAATAATAATATCAATAACAACAAGTCCAAACACGTACGATAAATGAAATGATTTTACCCAAAACGCTACATTAACATGGAATTGACAAATGAACAGGTAATATAAATACCTATGTGAACTGTATATGATATAATAACAATTAATATGTTTCATTAGTAACTCAATGACATTATTTAAATGATTATACAGGAGGTTTGGATACATATGAAGCATATCAGACATAAGGTAAGGGATAACTTTTCCAATCTCATTTTTATCCGAGATTATTTATTCGTAAGGATTTAATGGGGTTATATTTATCATCCAAGTCCTTGTTTTATAAAAATGGTTTCTTGTATGTTTAAAGTCATTTTTACCCATTTTTTACTTTTACTACATTGTATGTATGGAATATTTTTTTTACCATACGAGGTACTTTTTGACTTTTCCGTCAAAAGTATGAGAAGAATGTTTTTTTAACTTATACGGCATGAAATGATCTTTACAGTTTTATAAAGCCTTATTTTCATGAAGCTTCCTCCAAAATATTTCTTGATTATTTTCAAAAAAATATTTTTCTTTTAAAATTTCATTACGTTTTGTGAAAAGAAATTTATTTTGAAGAAGAAAGGATATTTTTCTCCAGAATTTATTTCAAATGTTTTATCAAAACCATTTTCCATATAAGATGAAATTATTTCATATGTGTATGTTTCAAGTATAATGTAACTATGATTTACATGGTTTCTATTTTCTTATGATGAAATGTTATCCAATTTTTATATGGATTATGTTATGATGGAAAGATGTTTATGAAACCCATTTTATTCTTTGGGTTATGATGAATACTTTATGTTTATTTTGTGGCACAAGTAAGAATGATTTCATTATGAGATGGGTGGGACCTATATCTCCCTCTAATACAATGGGTAAAGATTTTTATCTAATGAGTTAAACATGGCTAGAATGGTAAGATAATCCGGTTCAGTGTTACAGGACTGGAACGAGGAGTTAACTCAATTCAGAAAGGGACATTGTCCACTAAGATGGTCTTGGCAGCATTGCCTTTGCTATTATGAAAATCATAACATGTGCTTAATGGATTCGACAATTACATGTTTTATTCCCATGCTATTTTATCATGATTGATGTTCCTTTATGATATATGCCTTACGTACTTTGATGATTTATGTCTTTGCTCAAAATTTTTATGTTTAGATTTTATGTTCAAGTTTTTTGCATTCAAATGTTTATGGATTGTTTTATGTTCTCTATGCTTACCCTTACTGAGAATTTGAGCTCACCCTTTTTATGTATTATTTTCCCCAGGATTTACAGAAAGGTTTTAGGTATAAAAACAAAATGGGAAGATCTTTATGGGAGATGATGAAGATCTTTCACCACGATTAGAAGATTATTTTCCGAGTTTCCAAAGACACTAATCTATTACGGTCCTTGTGTGTCTGCTTTTGTTATGTATTAAGTATTCCGAAAAAGTAATGTAATGTCCATGAACATCAAGATTTGGGTCTATACAGGCTCATCTCGGAACCTAGGAGACCACTTATATTGAAACTCATGTAACATGATCAACAAGGTGTTAACTAATCTCTTCCTACTAGAAAAATCACCATCCCAACACCAAGAGAATCATCTTCCTAAAATATATGAGGTTGTTCCACCTACTATACATTAGTAATAGTCCCTACAATCTACCTTCATGGTGGAAAAACCACCTGAACTTGCCCCAGAATGGATGTCTCAATGCTCAATTGATCACCAATACATCAAATAATCATAGTCATGGGTGTGTAATAACCCTACCTCAGAATCCTGGCGAGCTGCCTATGTGGATACATCTAATAATTGACAAGATACACCATTGTTAATAAATAATATTGATGGGGATGACTTAAAAATTACAAGGAAATCATTGATCAATTCATATATGATGTGTGTACAATTGTCCCCCATAACAAGTGCCTTAGTATGCTGAGATGAAAAGTAGGTTATTAGAGTCTTAGTTAATGGATATGTTATCGTCCACACCATTACTAGGTTCACTTATAACAAAAAATAATTCAATACCCTTTAACATTATTTCCTTAAATTCCCAAAAAAATTCTCCCATGAAATGTATCTTTAACATCTGTACCATGGAAAAATCTATATTGAAAACACGCTGATATTACCTGAATGACTAGAGAACATTTTGGGAAGTGGGGTGTTGATAGTGCCACCCCAATACCACTTCTTATAGGCAAGTTACATATTACTAGAAATAAAGAGGAATATCGTTCATATATGGAGGCCTTATCATAATTCCCCTATACACATCACACACCTTTACATAGGATGGATGAAAGATTAAGAATAAAAAAGGAAACAATAATAAGAGATAAAAAATATGAATATGACAACAATTATTTCCATGAAGACATTGTAGTACATTTGAAAAGTACAAGGTAAAAATAAACACCCACTAAAATTTATAAGGAGAAAACACTAACCCATACAATAATAGAGATTTTCTCGCAACACTGATCATTTAAAAAAAATAGTTCCTTCTAAAAAAATCCTATGAACGATTAATATATACCAATTCCATAAACATGAAGGTATTGATTGAACAACATGTTTCTTAAAAAAGACAAGGCACATGAAGGTTAATATTTCCCTACAAGGGTCAACATATATATACCCAATTTAATTCCCTAAAAAATTAAATAAAAAAGGAAGGCTAGATCAAACCCGAAATATGTTAAGGGATGAATAATCATATTAACCCAGATATACTTTAAGAAGAGTTAAATTTGGACAATAATGAATGTATCACTCTACATAACCCAGATATTGAGGAATAATTATATATCCTAGAGAATCAAATAAATTAACAAGAAGCTCCATCAGCTCATTGAAAATATAGAGGAAACCCAATTACCCATTAGATAACAAAAAAAAATAAGTGCACAAAAAATAATTAATACGGAAAAACAAATTATTATAAGACAAAATATGAGTATCACACAACATATTAGAGAAATGTATCGACCCCTAGAAAACTCTTATATTAATTCATGAATTCCACCATTGGTAATACTGAGGAATTTTAAAATTCTACATATCTATCTCTACAAAAAATTTTATATTTCCAACTACCCCAATCCATAATGATATATATTGGTAAAAATTAATATATGATATTTACATTATCGAAACAGATATTTAGTGAAGAAGTCACAAATATTCCATGCATGAAAGACCCTGGGCCATGCAGCGAACCCTAGGGAATGCAGTATGGAATTCTTCCATGAGTAATATATGCCCCAATTTGACTCCACGCAATGGGAATCGATGCTCAAGTTACATGCACTAGGTTAGGCCAAGTAGACATGACCCATGTGCCTCTACTGAACATAAGCTAGTATATCTTTCCCAGAATACAGTGCAGTCCCTGAGAAGGACCACATGATCAAGCCAATTAAACATGATTGGGAGATTAGAAAATACCAACTGGTTGGACCTAATACCACCTATGGTCCATGAATATATAAATAATACACATAACACATCAAATATTGTGGCCCACACTAGGGGGCATCCCTACTGATCACTGTGAGATAACAAGAAATTTGTTTATGTGAAATTACAACCAAAATGTGACTAAACTTATTTATAGGTTCCCTCAACCATGATATGGTCAAACCTTATACTTTTGTTGTGGGACATAATGTAGATAGCCTATAGAATGAGATACAGTTGTACATGATTCCTCACTAACCCTTATAGCTCATAGACCTCCACTTGATGTTTCTTAAAACCCTACCCAAGAATCCTTGATGCCTCTTCCTATAACCAATGACCAATTTTACCAAAAAATATTTCTGTGATACACCATCATCATTTGAGTCCCACTACCCTCAGCACCACAATTCTATATATAGAACGACCTATCATGATGCTATTTTTGACCGACCATCTAGTCCAACATCCTCTAATGATCACACAAGAATAGAAACAGAGGAGGGGGAGAAAAGATGTAATAGAGATTGATGGGGGGAGTGATATAGAGGGAGATAAATATCAAGGGTATAGATACAAAGAGAGAGACATATAAAGAATTCATGTGTTTTTAATTGATAATTCAAGCATTTATCATCGACCCACCACCGAATCCGCACAACAAAAGTGATCAAGGTTTCAGTTTGGTGAACAGGTCAATGAAATAATCAAATTTTCATCCCCTATATAATGAATATATAATTTTTATCCAAAATAATGAAACAATATAGAAACCATTAAGAATTGTTAATTAAATAATGAGTTCCATGAATTTAAATAAATAAAATAAAATAAAATATTCATAATATTAATCCATGAAGGAATGAGTGTAAAAAAGGAAATAGCCTCCTTGAAATATGATCATTTATTGATGGAGGTTCCATACCCATTGATGTCAAACATGACGAAGTGTTCTACAATCCCACTTAATAAACTACTTTATATCAGTGAAAACAACTAATAGGGTTCATGTTGATAGCCCTAGAAAATACATTAAACATAATTTTATAGGGTTTAGATCTAAGGTTATTGATATTATTTCCATTAATAAATAGTAAATGTTCTCATTATTTTATTTTTAAAATCATAACTCAAAATTATAATGATGGATAACTCTTTAGTATCATATTAAACAGGATTTATACTACCCTTAGGGGAAGATCTACATTCTAGACTCAAACACAATGTTATAATTTTAATGGGATAAAGTGGAAAAGAATATTTCTCAAGAATTCACACTTGTGGGATACAAATAACATTTTTATACTTCAAATATTTTCATTATGACCTTGAAACATTTTAAATTTGATACTGGCTATGTTTAGTGGTAATCATTGCAACTCAGAATTAATGAGACCATCAGAAATTTTTTTAAGGTTGTTCTCTAGGATATATTTACTATTCTAAAATTGGGGATATATATATATATATTATTATGTGTGTGTGTTGATATATATTATAAAATATTATAAAGGTATAAACCAGAAAACCAAATTCATCCAATTACTCATTCCATTCATAAGATGAATTAATTAGACTTTTTATGTGAGAGAAGAGTCCTAAAATTATATATCCCCTTGATACAACAGTAGGAATCATGAGATAAAGTTTTTTAAGACTATATTGGATACCTAATAATTTATATATTATGTCTTGTTTAAGGACATAGAGATATGGTTATTCTTTCTAACATTTTTCATTCCATCATTATGAGATTTACTATTGTAATCTAGGTGATTATATATTTCCATTTCATTGGATATGATATGTTTTTTCTATATTATTATACCATTTTTATTATATTTTTTCATTCCATGTTAGGAATAATATTATTATTCCATTTTGGATTTTTATATATAATACCCCTTATTGAGAGATTGAAATATCCCATTTATTTTGATTCACAATTTCCCTAAAAAATATTGAATAATCATACATGTGATCTATAGATATGAAATTGAGTAATAAGAATGTTTTATTTATTTTTATGATGTAACATATGTTTCCAATGTAATATCATAATAAATTGTGTATCAAGTATCTAAAGACCAATAAGGTCTTGATACAGAATCTTGCACTTTAGTAATCGATAACCAATTTTTATTAGTAGAATTCATGGTTGTTACAATACTCATCACTAACGGAGTTTTTTGGGTTCTTTATTTAATTTTAACGATTTTAAAAATATGAAGAAGAGTGGTAATAATGTTTTTTGGGGTACCCCAATAAATAACCCATATTGAATATTGGGATTTTATTATGAATATCATCAATATAATTCCATTTCTAATGTAAAGAAAAAATATGAAATGTAGTGAACCCCCTAGTATTGATATGAAGAAGGTCCATAGTCACACACTAATCTTTTTATCAAATATTTAATTAACAATTAATGATTTTGAAAAAATAAAACAAAAGTAGGGGTTGTCTGAATGATGAAAATAAATGGAAATAAATGAAGCAAAAGGAAAATTAAATTCCAACAATATGATGTTGGTAAGATAGGAAGTATTACCAAATTTAAATAAAATGTTCCATTATTTTCATTTTGAAAATTTATTCCCCATTCTATCTTAATATCAGTATCCAAAAATTAATATAATAACAGATAAAACTCAATGAATAATTGTAAAATACTCTAAAGAACCCCTAGTTGTGCTTCATACCACTGTCTCAAAGAGTAATGGATGGGAAAAAAATTGACTGAGAGTACTCCATCACTTCCCCAATATAACACGATTGAGAATCCAAAAATCACCGAAGCTACCATGTACCAATAAATCAAACAAATGGTAAAAAATATATTAAAAAAATGTGAAATATAATTATAGAAGAAGAAATGTTGATGTTCTGTTACTCACCTCAACACCTTGACACCCTTATATACCAAAAGATTCAATCAACTAAAAGAAATGCAATTATATAACTAAAATAGAATCATTCATTTTACTTCTATTATTACCTTTTCTAAGCTCTATTTTTTCAAGAAAATGATATCAAAAATAGAGAAGAAGGGAAATAATGAAACATGGAATACTACATTAAATAGAACATATAAAAAATAAGAATGAGAAGAAAAAAATCCTAATAATGAGTAAAAATGGGAACAAATACACAATATGATTTGACATTCATTTATATGAATAAATGAACTATATTAAATATATTTATCCAGCCATTACTTAGCCGGACAATTTCCACATAGTAGAAACATTAATAAGATCAACACAAAATGGTTTTGAATTTATCTTCTAGGTTCTTCTAGGGAGTTCAATATTCTTATGATTTAAGAAAACCCATAAGGATTTGGTTCATGTAAATTTTTTACACATGATTCATTATATTCCTTAGGTTTGGACAACCACCAAAATATTATTTAAAAGAAACCCAAATAAACTCCATACAAAGAAATTATTTTCATTCAAACATGACTTTCACATTAATTAAAGATCATACCAATGACTTGGGTTGTTGTTCTAGATGGTTATTGGTTATCATGGATTACATCAGATCCTTCTCAGAGGATCCGATTTAATTTTGTAATTACACACAATTTTTTTTTATTTTATCAATAGATAAACTATTAATTTTTAATGATTGTATTGTGATGAGTACATAGAAAGACTATTAAACTTTATAAGAGCATTACTGATCATGTATTTATATACAATAATAAAACTATGGATAGTAAATGGATATACATATAAAATAATATTACATTCACTAAAAAAACACCGTAGGTTTTAATTAACCTATAAATATTTCACTTAAAATAGTGACTATACAAATAAATATAGGAGTTTTGAAAATTGTATGAATTATAGAAGGATGTGTAAGAACTATAGATAGTAGTGAATGATGAAGTGATAATAAAGGTGTATTTATAGGGAAATATGGTATGTTGAATCGTTGAAGGTTAGAAAATATGGATGACAGTAATTTTCACAATTGATCAATAGGATTGTCAGTTATTATTATTTTTGATATAAAAATTAAATACAATGATACTTAAGATTAAAAAGAAAGAAACTAAAATTGTATTTTTTGAAATAATAAATATATTATAATTATAATAAAAATAATAATGAGAAATTAATAAGTTTGGAATAAATTTTATTTGTATGGAAAATTATCAGAAAACATTTTTTAAATGATAATATAAATTAAAAATGCTTGAAGTATTTTTTATAACTGTTAAACATTTTTCTATTCTATAAAAACTATTAATTTAAAAATTTCAATTATTTTGTTTAATGTTTAAAATTATTATATTTATAGAATTTTTATGAAAAAATAAATAAATTTTTTGGACTTAGAAAATCATAATTTATTTATGGTTAATTAATGATATTTTTTTCCAGGGATTATTTTTTGGTACAAAAGTGTGAATTATCGTTTTATGTGTTCTGTAATTTCAGGACATCATTATGTTGTGAGGATGATTATAACATTCATGAAACCTTATATTCAAAAAAAAATTATTTTTATAATTATAAAAATAAATCTAATAATATTGTTTAAAATTTATAAATTTATACATGGAATTTTAGGATAAATTGTATTTTTTTGATATATATTAATTTTGGATTCGGTGTATTAAATGGGTTGGTTGGAATGTTAATTTAAAATTGGAAGGATTTGGAGATCAATTAACTATAACTAAATAATTAATAATATATAAAACTAGTTATTATTTAGTTCACCCACAATTGGTTGGATTATAAAAAAAGTAACAAATATTTTAACTCTTTAAATGTCACCTCAAAAAGTATAACTAACCAACCTTTCTCATATTAATATCCACTAAAATACTATTTAGAATTAATTTACTCTCCATATCCCTCTATAAATACATTACATTGTTTTCCTATCCCTATACCGAGTCTATATCAAGATATAAGAATCATCCCTTAAAGGTAATGGTTATTTCCCTCCACTTTTTCAATTCAAGGGATTGTTTTGTATAAAACTTTTGAGTTATAATTTATTATATTATATAGTTTTATAAACAACCAAGTTTTTGATACCATTGTTTTTTAAATGAGGTACATTATTTCTCACTCATAAAACCAATTTCAAGATCCTTTTTTTGAACCTATTATGCTGAAAAAATAAACCCTTGATTTTCAATGATATATTTTCATCTCAGAAATACCCAAAAATATATTCCTTCAAGGGTATTAATTTAGATGTATAATTTAACTATTTATTAGCTAAATCCATTTATAAGAACAATATTTCCTACTAATTGGATAGAAATAATATGTACTTATGATTCTTGATCGATGTGTCACAAATAATGTTAGAAATATGAAGTTTGAAGCCTGATAGATCACTAATGCATTGGGTAAAGAAGTAATATCTAGTGATAAAATGTTCATGATACCATGGTAGTGTTACATGGTAATATTTTATGATACATTTGTCAACAGACTTAGTAATATTCATAATGATACCATAGTGATGATCTTTGGTGATATGTTTAAAAATATCTCATGTTTATATTATATCCACGTTTACATGTTATGAATAATGTAATTATGTTCATGTAAATTCAACATTACTTAAGTTAATATATATCTGTTCTTATATTTTTCATCATATTTCACATATTAGGATCTCTTACATTATTTATCCCTTACTAGAATCTATTATCACCCCCATTCATTTTATGAATTTATCTCACAAATCCTAAGTTGTTAGACGATCTTGGATGGAATGGTAAAAAATCCTTTCCAGAGAGTTGAAAATTTATTGATGATTACTTTCACATACTATGTATGTATTGTAGAATGTACCCTGTTTCAAAGACAATAAAACTAAAAATATCATTTATAGTTATTTTTGTAACATTTTACCAAGGAATTAGGTTTAAATTTTGTAAATAAAATGTGGGTTGCCATAGTCGGTATCAAAGGATGGTTTAGTTATTTATTGGAATTAAGACTAGAAAAAAAATTCAATAAACCCTTAGTATAAGTCAAAATATAAGAAAATTAACTGAATTTTTTTAGGTATAAACTGAATGGTATCCATGAAATGAAATCCTTATCTGGATAGAACAAGTGGATATGGTGATATCACATTTTTACCTAGGGATAATAATCCTGAAAAGGATTCATTGCGTCTTAACTCATTTTTCAACTTGTGAACAATAAGTAGGCCTTTATGACCACCTATTCTAACACCACATATGAGATAATATTTGTTAAAAGTATTATTTTTAAGAACCATCATTAAATAATGTATATAAATTGAAATTTTTTATTTTTAATGAAAATATTAAATTATATAACCATATATGACCTATGTTAGAAAATAATTTGGATTAAGATATCTCGTGGAATTAATTTGATTAATTATTATTAAAGCTATACTTTTCTCATTTAATTTTTTATTATTAAAAAATTTCTAGAAATAGAAGGTCCCATGTGAGCAATGGATGAAATAGGAAATGAAAAGATGAATTTCTTAATATGATGGAAGTTGGTGAAGGAAATTTTATTATGTTGTTATCACATGTTATGAATAATAACATGAACCATGAAGACGATCCATCCTCACCTAGTAGAGAAGAAATGTCTATGGAATCCTTAATTTCTTAATGACCACAAGCCTTTTTTCAACCCTCTCACCCGATGATTACGAAATAGTGGATAAATACTATCAAACAATTATTTTCTATACTACACTATTTAGTGAAATATAGGTTCACCTTATATATGTATAGTTTTAAGGGAGAATATGATCAATGTTGGAAATTTTTCAAGAACACCAAGCCTAAGGTTTATATATATGCTATGAGATGGGAATATTTAAAAAAAAATATTTTTCATTAAGTGTTTTCCTCACACCAAATGAATAAAGATTTAAATTTAATTACTTGATCTTAACAAAACAAAATTGTTTCTATGTCAGATGTTATGAGATAAAATTCAAGAGTCTTACATTCTACACATAATTTTTATTATTGATTCTGATGGGAAGATTAAGCGATTATTTTATAGGCTAAGACGTTATCTTTGGAATGATTTCAAAATATCAGAATTCGTTAGATTTGAGTAAATATCACAACATAAAATCAAGATGGAAATATAATTTTGGTTTAAAAAATTGTCTCATTGATATAATTATAAATATAGATTGATGGAGAAAAACTGTGGGAAGAATAATAATGAAGAAAATTATGGGAAGAAACTACAACATACCTTATGTGACAACTATGGAAAAATTAACTCGAGGGACTATCTATAAGGAACTGAGATGTTTAAAAATTTAGGGATGGTTGGGAAATTTTTTCATAATTATTAAAGATATTTACATATTTAGAATCCCAAGGTTAATGATATGAAAGATATGGTGAAACTGATCCTATGGTGTAATGAATTAAGTATGGAGGGTTTTTTTACATTTCCAACCAATTCCTAGATCTTATAATTGTGGAGGGAAACCACAATCAACCCTAATATATTCAAAGTGATCATGTTTTCTCCCTTTCTATCATGATCGGTGAATTTAGGTATGTAAATAATGTTTAAAAATGTACTATTTTTGTTCACTCAACACTTCGAAATACAATATGTGACTCCAGTTCAAATCATTAATTTTTTATTTTATGTTTCTAAAGAACATTAAATCAAAACTGGATTCATTGAGAATAGATTTATCAGTCAAAACTGCTAGAGGATATATTCAATCCATTAGAGTATATAGGGATTCCCCTATTAACTTGAGTGAGGAGAATGTCATAAAAAAATTATAGCGACTACAATTGTGTAATTTTACATTATAATAGGGAAGGATTGGATTTTAATGTATAATTCCATGATCAATTAAAAGATAAAATAAATTTCAGTTTTCATTAGAGGAAATACAAAATTTATTTTCAGATAAGAGACATTATAACCAATGCTTTTTCAATAAATAACTCCTATATGATTTTTATTAACATTATTGTTGAATATGTGGAAGAAAGGTAAATTTATGAAATGGAATTTATACCAATTGTTTATGAACAAATTAATATATTTCATGGATAATTATCTAGAAAACCCCGAGAGAGAGAGATTTAATTCTCTATTGAACTCATATATGTATCAGAAACCATATTATGGAACCCTTTAATAATGGAATTTATTGAGCTAGATTAATTCAAGAAGCTAATGTAATATATTTTGTATATGGATTTTCTCATCCAAATGTGTCTCCTTATTGAGCACTTTTTATCTTTTTTAAGAAAAGGGATGAAAAAATGAGACAATGAATTGACTATAGAGAACATAATAGGATCATAAAAAATGAAAAAAACCATGTTCTAAGAATTGATGAATTTGTTAAAAATATTTATGGATCACAATGATTTTCTAAGATTGATCTTGGATCAAGGTATCATCAATTGAGGGTAAAGTAACAAGATATCCAAAAGTAATATTTTTGAATATGGTATAGGAATTATAATGTCATTGTTATGACCTATAATATGACTAATTGTCTTATAAAATTTATGTACTTAAGGATTATAATATCTAGGGACCAGCTCAAAACAAATTCTAGTAGTGTTTATTGCGGATATTCTGATATATTTCAAATGTTGTGAAATACATATGGAAAACCTATTAGTTATATTACAAACAATATGTAAAGATATAATTTTTTCTAAATTCAGTAAATATGAGTTCTAATTTCATTAAGTAGAATTTTAAGGAAAAATTGTTTCATGTAGGGGAATCTCTATAGAACTAATAAAGACTAATGCAGTATAGTAGTGGCCTCATCCAACAGCATTGAATTATAATTGTACTTTTCTTTATTTATCTAGGTACTATAGATTGGTTTTAAAAAATAATTCATGGATTTTGAATATAATAACTAAGTTAATTAAAAATGGGGTAAGGTTCATTTGGATGAAATAATGTGTATAAAGTTTTAATGAATTGAAGAAACGGTTGGTTAGAGCACCCCTAATAACATTAATCTATCTTAGAGAGTGATTTTTTATCTATGGTGATGTATATCTGAATAGGATTAGATGTTTTAATCATGGAAGATTAAGGTGATAAATTTTGATTCTCAATAGTTAAGGCCTCATGATTGGAATTATCCTACTCATGACATTGAGTTAGCCACTAATTTTTTACATTAAATGTTTAAAGGCGCATTATTTATATGAAAAAAGTGATTTATACACTGACCACTAAAGTGTAAAGTATATATTAAGAAAAGTAACATAACATGAGAAAATGGGGTTTGTTAGGATTTATAAAGGAATATTATTTTTGAATTTATTAGCTCATCATAAGATAAAATTGAGTAGAAAATGCATTGAGTAGGAAATATCCCAGTGTTGTTTCAATGATGATAATTTAATAAGATCCATTGATCAAAGACATATAATGTTGTCAATGGGAATCAAAAGGAAATCAACATCATTAATCCCATCCCAAATGATTTCCAAACCATCATTACTAGATAATATGAAGAAATCATAAAAAGATGATCCCTTAATGAAAATAAATATTGAGGCTATATAAAATGGGATGATTATTGAATTCAATATTGATCAAGAAGAATTATTGTGATTTTCTACAAGCCTATGTCTCCCATCCATTCTATAGATAAAAAAGGTGCTTATATATGAATTCCATAGCTATATATTTTCTAAATATACTAAAAGAACTAAAATGTATATGTACCTTCATGATCATTATTGGTGGGATAATACGAAAAGTGAAATTTATGATTACATTTCAATGTAAATGGTATAGAAACAAGTAAATTAAAAGAAACAACACCCCAAAGGGGTATTGAAACCACTAAAATTTACTAACATGTTATATGGGATCCTCTAAAAGGCTATAAATATATAATTATACTTGAGGAAATCCTATCATTATCAAAATTATGGGATGTTTCAGAGGAAAATATAAACATTATAAGACATGCAGAGGCCTAACATGAAATATTTTCAAGGGATTTGGGACCAAAACCTTTTACATGTTGAAATTTTCTATAACAACAGTTTCCAATTGAGTAATAATTTGTAACCTTTTTAATAACTCTATGGAAAGAGGATTAAATGTAGAACAAGTTGATATGAAGTTTGAAAGGGAAACTATTGGGAATAGAGTGACTGACTGAAAATTGGATTTTTTCTATCAAAAACTTTTGAGGAGAAAGTGAGAAACCCATAGTTCAAACACAAAAGGAAATAGAATATTTATTAATGCACAACTTAATCCTACAAGATTTTAACTCCCTAAATAATTTCCAGGATATAGTGTTTACCTGTGTATCTGGTCCATCTTTTAAAAGTTCTTCAAACATTAATTCCACAATGTCCCATGAATGGATGTAATCCACTACAATGATCTTTGTGTCATTGAACCCTATTATCATTATAAGATCTTGCTTGTCGATCCAAGAACACTGCTCTTCATTAGGTGATACCTTTAATAACCTGCTCATCATTCTGTTGGCATCTCCATCTGTCGCTTTAATTGTCAGAACAGAATCCAGCATCTCCTCTCCCAAGTCCATTAGAAATTCCAAATATTTCTCCTGTACTAGGATAGTTTATGTCTTTTGGCAGACATCCTTGGGTTCATCTCCCACTATCTTAGATTTCGACTTCTTAGTGGATCTAGTCTCCAAAGGTAGTAGAAAATATGAGTAGTCCTTACTCTCTTTGTGGAAACCCTAGCGGATCTTGCTTCTTCGTGGAGTTGGAAGTCTGTTTCCCTTTCCATCTTAATCTGAACCACCAGCTAACTATCTGGAATACTCATCACTAGACTCATTTTCATGTGACTTCTTCTCTTCCGACCTAGTTGAGAAAGTTTCTAACTCCTACACTGGATCATCATTATCCAAATATTCAAAACGGTCTACCAGTTTGATATCAACCACCTTTATTAAAGAAATTATCTAGATTGAGTCCGAATGGAACACTTCCTGGCCTTCATAAGAGATACCTTTTCCTGACCGGACTTCCTCAGTGAAAGAAACAACCATTGGATTCTGTAGGATTCCCGCATCCTCCACATAGAATTCCCCAATAGATAAATCCTTATTGCCAGTTCGGGCATCTCTCCATTGATTCAGAGAGTCCGAATGCTCTGCACTTGCAATTGAAATAGATACTCCTGTCACTCCCTCACTTGAAGCCACTACAACACCCTTAAACATCAAAGAATTTTCTGAATTCCCCACGCTCAGGTCACTCTTCAGTCTGCAAAAAATTTCTGAAATCCTTCGTTCCAGAAGCATGTGCTCAGGCTTTGAAACCCCCTAGACTACTTCCTGCAAGTCAGCTTCCTAGTTGAGAGGTCGATCAGGGGCTTCATGACCAGATGACCCACTGACCACCAAGGAATTGCTACTAACAGCGATAGTCTCACCTAGGACTAATCTTGAATTCTTAGTGCACAATCCAAATTACTTTTGTATCATATTCCCATGCATACATTCCTCCATCCGATGACCTATTTTCTGCACCAGGGACAGAATTCATACCAGGATTCAAAGACCCCAAACATCTTATGATGAAACTCTTCACCTATAGCGACCCAAAAAAAACTCTAGAGGGAGCTTAGACATATCAACTTCAACACATATTCTAGGAGAAATCGGATGGTAGTCAACCGTCATCTTACTATCCGAGCATAAATAATGGCCAATGAGGTTACCAAGATTACAGAGGATCGACAAATTTTGAAATGGTATCGGAAGTTCAGGAAGACTTTCCCAAATGACCATTGTAGGAGCGTCGCGTTTCATATGTAAGTCATATGACCATTTGAAGTGGATAAATCAAGATCCATTGCAGATTTGAGGAGTTGACGACCAAGCCCGTATCAAATATTCCACTGAGGTGAACCTAATCACGATGTGTTTGGAGTCGAGGAGCCCTAGTATCGCGTGATCTTGTAAATTCCAAGAACCAATGATGAAACGATTGAAGGAGTTGTCCGATGGCCACTTGTGTTTGAACCTTGCAGTAAGCATATGATGAAACAAGGAGGATGCATTCATGAACTCTATATTTGAGACCGACAATTGTGGGGCTCTATTGAATAGCTCCAGAACCTTTAGAATAAGATAAATCTAAGGAAATGGAGGAATGCACTCAGGAATCGAAAAGAGGGGAAAGGATGGAAGTCGACCTTCATCGTTGGGCATCAGAAGACCCTCTCTTGCCGTGGGGGGAGGGTCTGGTACATAGACCATCGAACCCTAGGCCATGGAGGTTGGGGGCCGAAAGGCGAGCCCATGCAGATCTATTGTCTTTATCATTATCTATTGGGAATATAAATTATGAAGGGTATTACAAAAACCCATATATGTGATTCTAAAATACATATAGGATTATTATATTCAATATAAAAGTTATAAAGATAACAAAAGAAGGTAATTTCAATTTCATGTTGGGGATCATGTATTTATAAGTATATCACCATAGAAAAGAGTTTTGAGATTTGAAAATAAGAGGAAACTATGTCAAAGGTACATTAATCTATTTGAGATTCATGAACATTATAAAGTAGCTTCTTATCGATTAACACTACCTCAAAATCTTTACGGATTCAATGATATCTTCCATGAGTGTCTATTAAGAATGTATATGTCTGAATGAACACTTATACAAGATATTAATGGTATGGAATTGGAAATTAACTTTTCATATGAGGATGAAATTATCCAGATTCTTGAAAAAGGGATAAAATGTTGAGGAACAAGATAAAATGTCATTTGAAAGTCATTTAGATAAATCTTTTGTTTTGAAAAATCTCCTTGGGAACCTGAAGAAGCGTTGGAAGAAAAATATTCCCACTTATTGTAATGAAATACTAAAATATCTCAGGTGAAATTACCTAAGGTGGGAGAATGTAATGTCCAGTTTTTTAATATTATTAATATAAGAACTCTTATTTTTTAATGATAATTTTATTATGATCACATAGAAAGACTATAACATTTCATAAGAACATTACACATCATGTTTTGACATAAATTGCTATAACTAGGCACAATAAAGGGATATAAACATAAAATAATAGCACATTAAATTAAATAAACTCCATATGCCTTAATTCCCTCATAATGACCACTCCATTGATAATGGATGTAAAAAAGAAATAAAAGCATTAAGAAAACAATATATGTTATAACAGGATGTGTAAGAAACCTTGCATGTGGAAAATAATGTAGTGGTTACGATGGTGTATTTGTGGGAAATATTTTCAGTTGAAATTATGAATATTTACCCATATTGATAATAGTAATTATAGAAATTAATCAATAAGATAGTTTGTCATTATTATTTTGGGTTCTAAATATGAAATAGAGGGACCATTAGTGTTACAAAGAATGAAAATAAAATATTTTTTTTCTAAAAAAATATTTTTAAATTTCATTAATATTATATTTAATGATTTTTTTATTTTTTAAATACATTTTTTTTATATAATCTAATAAATAAATTTTTAAATGATAATATAAATTAAAAAATTCCTAATTCATTTTCTATAATAGTCAGTCACATTACTATGTCATAAAAACAATTGGTTTTTAATAAACTATTGTTTTTTATTTAAAATTTAAAATCATAATATTGAAAGAAATATTTTGATATAATAAATAATTTTTAACTAAGCACATCGTAATTAGGCTAGGGTGAATTTTTTAGAATTTTCAAACAATGTGGATTTTTTGGTGAAAAGGATAAACTTACCGTTTTATAACTACTATGATTTTATGAAATAATCATAATGTGATAATGATTAAAAAAATTATGAAACATTTTAATCAATAATAATTGAATTTAATAAGTATTAATATTAATTAAAAAAATATAACATTTAATTTAATAATTTATACATTACATTTTCGAACCGATTTTTTTAGGCCAATTTTTTTTTGATTCAATAAACTAAATTGGATGGTTAGACGATTAATTTCAAATTGGTCCAGCTTTAAACATAAACTATCACTCACTTATTAGTATAATTTAAAATAATTTAGACTATTTTCACCATTAGGTGGTTGATTTATATAAAAAATTAAATAATATATTTTACCTGTTAAACCCCACCTTCACATGTATAAATAATCACCATTTTTCTCATTCCTATCCAAAAAATGGGTAGAAGTTATATCTTTATATCCATATATAAATCCATCCTATCATGTTCCAAGGACAATAAAGATTCTCTTCACACCTCTTTGAACGTTCCTATCAAGGTAAGGGTTCACTTCCTCCATTATTTAAATTCAACTTCTTCTTTTGTATAAGTATTTTTATTCTCAATATATTTTGTTGTCAAGTGTTTATAAAAACCATAATTTGGGAGAATTATGTATTTTTAATTATATTCATCAATTAACTCTCCTTAAAAAAATTCAATATCCATTTTCCATACCTATTATGCTACTGAAATCCACCCTTGATTTTCCATTGTATATTTTTAGGTCATGAATTCAAGGTTATTCATTTAGATGTATCATTTAACTATTTATTGGGGAAATAAATTCTTGAAACAAACATCATGTACTCATAGGTTATAACTGGTATGTATTTATAATTCTTGATCTATGCGCAACACATAATGTTAGACATACTAAGGGTGCACCTTGATAGCACTCCATTGAATTTGGCAAAGAAGAAATATTTACAGATGACTTTTCTTGATACCTTGACATCATGACATGGAATTTTTTTATGCTAAAAGTTTAAAATAGTTGATAATATTCTTTATGAAACAATTTGAATGATATTTGGTGATATATTAATGAATGTCTCAAGTATAGGGTATTTCGTAATTACAATGTTTTTCCTCAGGTTTTATCTTCATGTACATAAATTTTGAATTAAGTGTTTATGTACATGTTCTTATGTTTCACATAATTTTTTACCAATGATTTTTTATTAAATTTTATCCCTTACTAGGATTTATTCTCAACCCCATCATTTCATAAATGTCCCTAGTAAATAATATATCGTTAGACGATCTAGTATGGGATAGAAAATACCCCTTTTAAGATTGTTAGAATTTGTTATGTTTAATTTATGGTAACATGTATTTTATGTAATATGTACCTAGTTTCCAAGACATCAAACCCACAAATGTCCTTATGATTTATTAATGTAATATTTTTTCAATGATTTATTGTTAAAATCCTAAAATAAATTGGGGGAGTCCAAATATTGTGTTTGGGACCAGGAATGATTTGTTCTGTTGGGTGGAACTATAGTTTTGATAAAAAGACATAAGTGGTGAAGATGATAACCCATATATATTTCATTCACAATATTAAATAAGTAGTTTCTCTAGATAAAATTTGCAGTAAGTAATGCTACCACTTTATAATACAGGGCATGTAATCCCTTTAATCAAGCATTTATTGTATTAATTCTCATAGGCATGCTTATGGGACAACCCATGATACTATTATGTTATTTCCCTTTATCCATGAGCCACCCCTTTACCAAATGATTTTTAATTATCCCATGATTTCATTTGGTTGACCCATATTTCTATACACAATTTTACATAGAATAATTTTTTTCATGACAATATTAGCATACATGGAAATAATATAAGTCATACATTCATAGTATGCTCTTTCATTTAGTCATACAAGAGCGAGTTTTTAATCTTATATGTTTTTAAATTCTTGTATTTAAATTAAAAATTTACACAATTCTTCCACATTTACATAAAAACATAAAAATCAATATAGTCATATATCCAATCGAATCCAATATAAATGATACAATTAATAGAAAAAATGTAATCTTTTTAAATTTAATTTCAATTATTTTACTGAAACTTCTAAAATAGGATTAATTGATATAAAATGTTGAATTTATTGGGTTTTATTCAATAAAATTGAAATATAATTTCATAATAATATGGTATCATCAATAAAACATCCAAACAAGGTAAAAATCATTGTAAAATAATTAAAAATAACTAATTCTATGTGGCATAAAAAGTGAACACTACCAATAAATTTTATATAAAACCATTCATCATTTAAAAATCCAAAATGATATTGAAAATGATGAGTAAGAGTTATTGGAATCTAAATACATATGTGTAAAAAACATTATATAACTAAAAACATGAAAAAAAAACTAATACTACCCATGTCCACATTTTATGTTTATATACCCCATTTATCACCTTCTCTAAAGACAAACTATGTTATCAAACATTTTCCAACTCAAAGATGCACCTTTTGTTTAATTATGTCAAAATAAAATATGTCTAATGTCACATTATATGTTCTTGTAGGGTGTAAGAAAATATGACCAATATGATTCCACCACATCCACATTAGAAATCCATTTGAAAAACAGACCATAGATGTTTAGTTTCAAAGAAATATAGTAAAACTTTTATTAAAATTTTAATGAATTCAAATAAAAATAGTTTATATAGTAATCCATTATTTTTAAATCTAATATTATTTCAATATATATCATAAATGGTATTTTATCATTATGAAATCATAAAACGTGACTTTAAAATGAATGGATTTTGAATTTGAAAAAAATAAACCACTAGGATGAAACCTAATTTTAAAATAACTACAGTTCCAAACACATCAATAAATGTGTCTCCATTGTATTTTAAAAATTTATATTAACCATCCTTCTTGAAAAAAATTTGAAACTAATTTTTTGGATACTTTGGAATAATTTATTTTTCCAAAATAGTTAAATGGTTCATAAAATAAATATCAATGAAATGGAAAATTTATATAAATATATAAAAAAACAAAATAATAGGCATGTAAGAGTACTATAAAGAAATAAAATAAAATAATTATCATTTAATCAAAAATACTAATCCTATATCAGGGAATAATAGAGTACCATAATGAAAACTAATAACAATATAAAGTGTATCTTAAGAATACATCATGATAATAGATCAATCAAAATAGTATCAAATAACTGTTATATAATGAACATCATTGGATGATATACTAGGTCCTATAGAGATAATCTATGTTTTGGCTTTGGTGAACCCAACTATTGTTCTATGAAATGATCCAATGAAACTTAAACCTGAATTTCCCTCTCAAACCTTATTTGGTGGGAACCCCAATGTCTGGTCATGAAGTATAATAGGGGTTATTATCCATAGTGTAATAATAATATATTATAACAATCAATCCTCAAATTATCACTTAGCTACTGAGGGCTCCCATGAATTTTCCAATACAAAGGCAAGTTAAAAATAAAAAATATCATAATATTGATACATGAAAATACATTAAATAAACTCACATATCAACTCCAAACACCCATTTGAGAACCCCCATTTTGTTGATATCTAGAAATAAATAATTCATATCTTATCATTTAAATATCTATATAAATCACAAAAAAAGGGTAAAAGTGATGATGGGTGAAAATTATAAAATGAATGATCATTATTCCTTAAGAAATATGCCTTTGGATATTGAAAAACTCAATGAAAGCACAATATCCTTATCAATAAAACTCATAAAAAATCACTTCAATCCAAAAATACACATCATGAAATAAAAAATCTGAACATTGGTACTTTCTTATATCTAAATAAAAATATTTCATTTGTTAGTTAGTAACTTCTTTATACTTTGAAAAAATTACTATTAATATGTTATTTATTAATTATAAATAATATGAAATTCATCCTTTAAACCCAATTTGATTAATTAATGATAAAAAAATCACCCCCATTTCATCAAGGGTCTAGAATATAAACATTACATGACAAATATTTTTTACATCAAATATGGAAAATCCAATTTATGTCAAATGAGTTTTTGAGAGAAAAATATAACTCAATGTAAAACACTTATTAATAAAAAATATTGGTTTTATATTAAATAAATTATCACTTGAAATGAAGAAAAATATATGGTTCCTTATTCAGAATAAGTTTCATAGATTCACTTACAAATGATCAATTTAACTAGAGTCAAATGATGTATCTTTACCGAGAGAGATTAAGAGTAAGCCTTATAATTATGAAAACCCAAATAATAAATCATCAATTGTGGGACCATTAGGTTTCATAGACATATGATATGAATATAATGTAATAATAAGGAAGAAAAAGATGAGATGATGTGATATTTAGTGATTAATGTTGAATAATATACTACAAATGATTAATAATCACCATGGTCAATCAATAAAAATTAGATGAATATATAGGTACGATTCATGAAGTTAGGCTAGAAAAATACCGGATAAATGAGTGAATACATTTTTGTGAAAGTTAAATAGGAATTTTTGTATTTTTATAATTGTGTATGGTTTGGATGTACGATTTGGTAAACCATTATCCATGCATGACTTATCTACTAGATACCCCATCAGTATGGAACGAATCACATCCAATGTTAGAGTAATAATTCACCTTTTTTACTCATTAAATTCCATTAATATTCTAAATTCACACTAAAAACCTTAATACAAAGAAATATATTTATTAAACAAAAATATCATGGGTGTCCAAATTATCCCCACATACCACTACCTTCTCCCATAAATTTATTATTAAATCATTGATCAGTAATATGATATTACAACTTTTTAATTTTAGATCCACACTCTTATTTTATTGAGATTAATTTCCTTATTTACATAGGATTCCAACCAAGGAAATCTTCCTCCCTCACAACACTAACTTTAGATGATTGAAAACTTAAATTAGTTAGTCTACTATGGAGGTTTCAATTTTCAATAAAAAAAATCTCTAATAAATTTATAATAGACAATATGGTAATACTCTTTCAACAAAGATACATAAAACCCATAATTAATAGAAACCATTTAGTTTGGTGTTTATAGACAACAAGATTCCTATTTAGGATCTATGAAAATATTGAATATTTTATCACACATTAAAATATTATACCTTTATTTACGTAATGATTACAGGCTATTTTAATTGAAGTATTAAAAAAATAATAAAATATTCAAAAAGATGTCCAATAGTCTACCATCATCATCAATACCATACACAGAATCAATGAGGGGGGAAAAATATTTCAAAACACTAGTTTCCTTCCAGTTACAGGAGGGAAGGGATAAAATTTTTTGGTACGATTCTTATGTAATTTAATTTTCTAACAAATGCAACAATGTGAACCAAGGAATCATAATTAAATCATTAAAACTAACGAAATCACCTAAGAGAAGTGTATCCAGTGGTCTCCCTAACATTTAAAATTCCTATAATATTTTAAACTTTTGGATACTAATTTCTAAAAAAATGTTTCAAATTAATGATACAACCATTAATGATTATGAAATAGTTCACATTATACGACCTAAATCCCTAAGTGTTAAAAATTAATTTAAATATTCATGGTATATTGATACCAAAAGTTGATGTTGTATATTAGAAATTCCTCCCAAATAAAGATATTAAATGCATAGTATTCTAACAAATAGGGACACTTTTATCAAATATGGAAATGACCTTAATGAAGAAATGCAATGAATATGTCAAAATATCATCACTCATTCGTCATACTTAGTAGGTACATGATCTTTTACAATTTACGAATTCATAAATTTATAATTCAAATTAGATTAACATATTCCCTACATTATTATCCATTCTCTTCACCCTAGATAATGAGTCACCCTTCCATTCAATTCATTATATTATGAATGATATTTTTAAAGTAAATAACCATCTCCATTATTACCTTGAGAAATCTATAGATAGAATATTTGAATATATTATAATCAATGAAATCAATAAAAAGATTTATATATATCTACCATAGAGAATTTTCATGCCCAACCTTCCTATATTGATGAAATACTTGATATTTTATCTTATAAGGGATCAAATTAATATAACAAAATGGACTCTTGAGGTCATCACCACCTTTTTAACTATGTTTAAAATATTTCATATATTCACATGATAAGGCTATGTTTACTACTATATGGTGCAATGGAAACAATACCCATCACAAAAAATCCCACCATTATTACTTCTACCATCACAACCAATTTCAGGGATTCTACATAAGAGGCTAGATCAAATAGGGACACCTTATATTCGATTCTCTAATAAAGAACCCTTCCAAAAAAACATTACTTCAAAAAATCATCATAGAATAATTCTAACAAAAATTAAACAAGCTTAGAAAAATGGTGAAACTCCATCACTAATTTATCTCCCTACTAATGTCTGAAAATCTCTATCACCTTCACCACATTTATAGTTTTTATGTAATATTACTGAAAAATCACATCATTGAAACCTTATCTGGAGAGGTTCCTATATATATTTGTCATAATAAATAACTTACATAATTTTTAACTCAGACCCTCAATACTAATTATATAAAACATGATCTTCATTGTCTTAGGAATTTCAGGATAACTGAATACTCTCCCAATTAACTCGAACCACTCCTTGGAACCATGGAAAACTGGGTTCCATTGGAAAATAATTAGATTGCAATTATTGAATTCAAAAATCCATCATCTTTCATACGTTCGGTCAGAATAGACAATTCCTTCCATTACTAGGTCTTTATGAATGATCGTTTAATTTTTTTTATTTTTGTATAAATTTTTTATTGATTTAATGGGGGATTATCATGTGGTAAATTATATGCTGATACCTGTAAAATATTGACCTGGTCTACAATGGGAGGCCTGAATCATTATAAATGTCATGAGTATAAGTTTTTTATCCAACATGATGAAATCATATAAATAATAGTGATTTAAATCATAAATTTCAGATAAATAATGAAAAGATCTTATAAAGTCATTAGAGAGGAAAATAAATAAATA
This sequence comes from Viscum album, assembly GCA_963277665.1. Taxonomy (NCBI): domain Eukaryota; kingdom Viridiplantae; phylum Streptophyta; class Magnoliopsida; order Santalales; family Viscaceae; genus Viscum; species Viscum album. The sequence continues at coordinate 1,448,491,622 of OY728157.1, read as the reverse complement.
ACGACATGTTTTACATGGTGAACAGTTTTACTCCATGGTTAAGAAAATAGTTTTTCAATTGTGTATTTACTATTGGAACCCCAATTGCGACTCAGACGATTGGTCCTAATATGATTCCATGAGGGGTTAAATTCCATTACACAATTTTAATTTAAGTTAATTATACCAAAAGAAGAAATAAATCTAAAAAATTTAGAATGAAAATGAAATAATAAGGGAAACAGAAATTCACTATATGAGTGTAGATTATAACGGAACCCTACATCTCTTATAAAGTCATCAGTCCGATTCACCTCTTTCGGGATCAAATCTGGTCACTATGCACCCTAAGAATACCTCCCTATAATCCATAGGTTCCTAAATATTACAAAGTGTCTATGAATATTACAGTTTTACTATTAAATATTTGTTATAAAAAACTATAAATCATAGCAAAATCAATATAAATTTGAGATCATCAAAACATAATACCAACATAATATTAAACATCATAGCTATGTCCCAAAATAAAATACCAACAATCTATAAAAAATTGAGTAACTATACATTTCATACAAATTATTACATAATCTATTATATGTATATCGTAATCAATATGATACAAAAGCAAGGAATGGTAATATTAGTTATCCAAAAAAAATAGTCCCATGACTTGACCAAGTTAGATATATTAACTAAAACCCAACATCTTACCTCAATCGTTGATAGCATTAGGGCCCTTTCCCTCACCATGTTAGAATACATCAAGTGTCCTCAGATACGTGTGTGCTTGGTTAGGTTTCAAGTTCAACTCACTAGGACCACCAATTGTGTCCATAAAATTGTTGGTAAATATAAGTTCATTATTGATATAGAATGATAATAAAACAAATAAAATATACAAAGGAATCCATCACATTGTGCAATTCTCAAAAACTAGACCATGTGTGATCGTAGTTATTTTATCTAGTTTTGAAATGGGATGACATAACCATAAGTTTAAAACATAAATAGAATTAAAGTCATATCAAACTTATTAAAATAATTAAGGTGAATAAGCTATCATAAGAAAATAACAATAGGTGAATGATGAATCACCAATACAAACTTCAATGGTGAACATATAATCTCGTTGTGGATGTGGTATCACTAAGTCTAGGTAGATGGCATACCAATGAAACTGGTCTTCAAGTGAATGATGAACCACTAATACATCCCACCCATATGGATAATATACCATGGATATCATTATCAAGGTGGTAAATGTGAATATGTAAACATTTTTATTAATTTAATTCAAAATGTATAAGGGAAAAGATAAGGGGAAGAGGGGTGGGGGTGGAACTCATGGGGTTTTAACGTAGTGGAGTCTATGCGAATATACACGTTCTAGATTCCCATCCATTGGGGGAAGAGACCCAAGTCTTGAGAAGAATGATATTTTCACCCCATGGGTTGTCTAGGAGGCCACGAAGTCAGAAACAACATTTCCATTTCACCGTATATGAGAAATTCCAAGGTGGTTGTTCATCAGCTCCTTAGATCTCCAAAGGGTATACTAAATAGACCATAGTGCAGTCCAACGACCACAGAGGCCATTATAAATGGAAATCAAATCAATTTAAACTAGTTGAAGATGAATATTATACTGATAACATAGTAAAAGACCTGTCAGCATTGCAAGGGCCTCCACCAAAAGAGAATTATCACTACTAAAGAAAAGCACAATAGGCACGAAACACAGATCCCCTTGTATCTGAGAACACCCCTCCCCTCATTTGTCCTATGTTTCATGAGCCATCTATGATCATTTTGAGACCCTCCAAATGAGGATTACACCATACCCATCTTCCTGGACAATTTTATCAATAATTGGTAGTCGATGTTCTAGTAATAAGAGGATCGATCGAAGGTGGAGTCACACAGTTTATAGAGAGATGGGAAAAATCAATAAGGGTGATTCTGGTATTGGTCTCTTATCCCAATCCGGTACCTAAGGATCCCTAATGTCAAACCCCATTTATTTTTCTCTAGATACACCAACATCCATCTGAAAAGATCATAACATGAGAATTTCTCTCCATACAACCATTCACCACCCCCTAGAACCACCAGTTAAATAAATTGGTACTCGTGACCCCCTACAAAGACAATTCTGTGAAGCTTCCTAATTCATTCCACACCATTCATTCCGAATGACTGTCAATGAAAATATTTTTTATGTTTTCAATAGTCAGTTCCCTAAAATAATGACACTTAGTGGTGAGATAACCCCCCAACTCATTATGTTGTCAACAGTTAGAAACCCATTATTCCACACACTCCATACCATGAAATTAATCTTCAATGGTATTTCATTGGTTCGTATCATTTCACTCCATGCATCCTTATTTCATTCAATCATGTGAGTTTCATGATAGGACTTGATCTAGAAATTTCCTACATATGATCCCATGAATACACATCTATCTGGTTCCATTTTCATGACAATAGTATCAAATATGGTCCATTATTCTCTGTCTAGGATGACATGAATATAAAGATTCAGTTTTCATCAGCCTATCTAAAGGTGATTTTTGACACTTTTCATCTAGGGAACCTAAGATTTGTACCCACCCAGTATCATTTCCATAGGTTTATGTCTCCCCTACCCACAATCCATCTAGATTGTTGTTGGGTTTCCATGATATATGATTGAACCATATTCCTGGTAGTTAACATCCTTCCTCTTTGGCTCCCCATTTCATGATCATATCTCTCATGCGTGATCTTCCCCCATATTTTAATACCTTCCACCACTTTTAATGCTAGCTTGGCATGGATACCATTTATTACCCCTGCAATGCTCTTAACATTGATCCCGACCTCATCAATGGGTCTGTTCAGCCACTCCCAAAATGCCCAATGGTGTTTTAATTCCATTTTTTCATCCCATAGAAATGTAGCCATCATCTTCTATATACGCGAAATAACTCCTTTTGGTGCTGTGAGAGAGGAATGGATGTGCATTTGAATGGAAGATGGAACACTATTGACTAGTGTGATTCTTCGTTTGTACGGTAATAATTGATTGTTCCAATTAAGAATTACAATAAATATTTTTCCCACGACCTTATTGAATTCATGGATACATGGATTTTTATAAGAGACTGGTGCACCCAAGTTATCCATGGGGAAGGATACTTTTCGCATTCCCAATTTTCATTCAAGAACTACCACCCTTCTTTCTGAGCACCCATTGAATATGAAGATATTACTTTTGTCCTTGTTCACCACTTTTCTGCACCATTTACAGAATTCCTCCAGGGTTTCATTAATTCCCTTAATGTATCTATTACTACCATTCTCAAACACAACAATATCATCTACAAAAATAATGTCAGATATACTATAATATTAAAATCTAGAGAGGTAAGGGATAATGCAGCCCTCCGTAATTTTCTTTTTGATATATCTACTTAAGGAATCATGTATAATTATACATAGAGTAGGGGATATTAGATCAACTTTTATAAGTCCTTGTACAGTCTAGAAAAAACCATATTGTTTCCCCATAAAAGATGTAGAAATCTATGTATAATTGAAGCATCATAATAAAAAGCCGATCACCTAATTGGATAAACCAACCTAGACAGAACTCTAAGAATGGAATTCCATTCCAACCTATCATATTCCATGTTCATGTATAATTTAATAGCAACATTAGATCCAATGGACTTTTGGTTAATTTCCTTGATCACCTCCTAAACCAATCCAATGGCCTCCTAAATAGAGAACCATATGATGAATCCATGTTGTTATTATGAGATCTAGTTGGGAAGATAAGCATATAATCTTCTATTGAGAATACAAGCCAAACATTTAATGGGTTAATTGTACAAACATATTGGTCTATCATGATGGAGATAATACAAGGTCTTAATCTTTCCCAGTATTACCAATTAATGGCCCTAGTAACTCTTGTAAGTCTTACCTCCTTAAAGAAATCATGCACTTCATGCTCTAATTTTTATTTATCCATGTCCCAAGAGAACCTATAAAATAGATCTTGGTAATTCGTAAAGTATTGTGGAATTTTATGGAATGAGTGACCATAATCCTTCTCTAATGTCAATTTCCTAAAGAATGGATTCTAAGTTATCATTAACCATCCAAGTAACTATGTCAAGAATTGCTTCAATGATCTCTGAATTCTCCCTTGGGTAGCCACCCTATAAATTTTTGTTGGGTTCATCCAGAAGCTTCGTAATGAAATAATTGGAATTTGTTATAACCATGTATGGATCATTGTGTCGAGATCTATCTTATACAAGCATGTTTGGCCTACTACTGCAAATTTTCTATTTAATGAAATTATGAAAAAACCCGAGTTGTAGTCACCATCACAGATTCATTTGATCCTTGATTTTCCCCATGCCTACCACTCATTTAAAATTAGTACGTTTGCAAATAAATTCTTTTAGTTGGTGATCTATTCTAAGACATTATCGTCCCAATTTTTATTTCAAGAATGGATTCATGCCTCTCAATTTCTGTATTTATTGCCTCTATGTCCTGAATATGAGGAGGCCTATTTCTTACCCAGGTTTAAAGATCATCCTTAATCCATCTGATATTGTTGTGGAGCCACGTCTATGAATGTACCTACATTGGTCTATTCCATGACTCTTGAGCTATGTTGTGGAATCTCTGATCCTCCTACCATAGATGAGAAAAGAAGAATCTCTATCCATATTCCTTCATAGGTGACACTGTAAAACAATATGGTGAGTGATCTGAAGAACTTTGTGCTAGATGCAATTCCTTAATATCAGGGTATAAGGAAATGGAAGCATAGTTGGCTAATCAACTATCAAGTCTACACCATAGGGGATTGGATATGGTCACTTATCACAGGAATCCCCAGAGTCCGATCAAAATTTTCCATGCATAAGATCAGTAAGGAGTGACCCTGAAGCTTACAATGTGAGAAAAAATAGGGTGATAAAAGAAATAATAGGGAATGTGTCCAGTCTTTTAAACATGCTACTCGAAGATGAAACAACTATAGAAGGGTTAAAGAGAGGTCCATTTAAACAAAAAACTATACTTCCACTGTGGCTTCCAGATGAAGGGTTGATCATCTTCGAAAAGGAATGATCCAAGTGGTTCATCGATTCTATGTATGAATAAAATGTTCTCGAAGGGTAACTATAGCCCTCAGAGAGAAATATAATCCACTGCCCTGGTAGAGTTGTGACCAATATTGGTCTCCATAGACCATCTTAACAAACGAAACCTCCAATGCCCAAAAAATATGGAACTAAAGAACATGGCCATGGTGAAATATTCCACTAGAGCTAAGATAATGAAAGTAGATTTGTGATTCAGCACAGACACCATGGATGGAAAATCGATATTCTAGTAGTTCACATGTTCAAAATACATGGAAATTAGAGGGTTTTCAAATCTGAATCTAGCGAAAAAAGTTCATCTCAGATGATATGAAGATTCTTCAAAGGAGGAGACTGGGGAAGAAAGCATAAAGAAATTTCCATGTGAAGAGGTTACTGATTCCATTAGAACAATTGTAATAGAATATAACCAAGAATACCATGGAGGAAGTCATTAAACATATTTAAAAGAATGTATGAGTAGAAAGATCGATCCTTCAACCCATACCTTATCCGAAGTTGGGGGAAAGGGAAGAGTTTTTGAGATTTCTGCTCTCAACATCATCGGAGAAGGATGATATATGGGCGCAATGGTTCAATCATATTGAAAATGGGGTGGTGTATGGATCATGTTATTTTCCTTTGAATCAGGCATCTGTATATTCCAAGGGTTATAAACTACGAAAAACTAACATATTTTTGGGAGGTAAAAGTACAACTGATAAAAGTATCCATATGGATGTTGAACCACTGAGATAAAATTCATATGTGGATGATATCACTTCATCAAAAAAGAATTAGGGGATAAAATACGATCGATATAGGTCAATAAGTGGATGAGACACCATTGAGAAAAATCCCAATATCCGTCAATATGCCACCAATATCAAATCCTAGGTGGATGTGGTAATAATAGTACAATGAATTTACGGTGAATGATTTATCATCAACTCAACTTGGGTATAAAGGATACCACTAATTTTCCATGGGTGGAAAATTTACCTCCAAATAGTCAAAGTAGTGAATTTATTACCACATCAACAAAAAAATGATATTTTGATTTAATTTTCATTATAGGGTTGTATACTCAAATCCACTGACCTAGTCAATGTCCTATAAATAATCCATTCCACCAATATTCTATAATTATATCATACTATATGAATGGTCTAGGACAACACACAAGGATCCAAAATTTAGATCTCAAGAACAAACCATTCATTCCGAGTTCCATGTCAAGGATCCATGACACATTCCATGGGGAAAAATTTATTTAATAACATTATATTTGAAACCAATCACTCAAGATAACTCTCATGGGATTTAATCTATATTTTTCACTTAAGAAGTGGTTTATTTTTAATTTATAGTTATGTATATGTAATTTGAACAAATTTGAACTTCTTACACTTATGAGAGGCATTCCATGGTTACAAAAATCATTTGGAAATCTAGGCTCCATATCCGTTGACCTAGATGGGATATTCTCACCCAATACTATTTGTTGAATTGTACTAAAATTATAGAGATCAAGAAACTCAAAAAATCCCCAAACTCTGGAATATCTAATAATATATGATGAAACCAATAGATAAGTAAATATTAGAGGGGAAAATATTGGTATCCATAACCATAAATTTATCCTATGAAACATGAATCAAAAAACAAATCACTGACATATGAGATCCATTCTTGGGGAATTTTAGGGAACAAAGGAGAAGTATATGGGTATAGATAATGGGAGAGATAACTATGGGAACCATCATATGAGTTAATATTTAAACCATTAAATTAATTTAATTCAAACATAAAAAAAATTCCATTTGGGGTATGTTGTGGTGTGCTGAAAATGGGTACGACACAACACCCATACCATGATCACACCATGGAATGACCATTCTGGATATGAAAAAATAATTCACCCTATAGAAATAGAAAAAAATTCAACCTAACCCCCATATGTCACAACCCTTTTTTCATGGCATAACACCTTGATCTAAGGAAGAACCAAGAAAACATAAACTTTTATATTCACTAAAAACCACCCCTTTACAATGCAACACCCTCAACTTGAGTGTCACCAAACAACTATGACCTCAGCATTCTATAATGGGCTAGGAAGACAAAGAAAAACCAACTCCATTGTAACTTTATCACCTTCCACATAACCTTTATCATGGTATAACCCCCTGTATAAAAATGGGATGGGCTAGTTCTGGTATAATTTTAGTCTAAACTAAAGTAAAAATCCAATAAATAATCCCTTGTACCACCAAAAAACAATCCAATAATCAAAGAACAGGATATTATATAATGTTTTGAGAAAATAAAATTGAATTCATGACTAGATAAAATTAGGGGTGTTACAATCTCCCCATCATATAACAAATCATATCTGAGTTACAATACTAAGCTCACAAAGCCATATTGGTGAAAATATCCATTCATTGTGATCACATATCCAAACCGCACTCCCATGTATCCTCTTGGAAACCCTTTTACTATCATCATATTCATATTAGAGTAACTATTTTTCTTATTAGAGGACTTTATAAATTTTATTTATAAAAAAACTGATCATTCCTTGAAGGATGTATCAGGATCCATCTTTACCTCTTGGAAAATAATCACATGTGAAGGGTCAGAATGGTATCTATGAAGCATAGATACATTAAAGATGTTGTGCATAACACTATTTTTTTAAGGATGTAATATCTAATAATCCATGGTAAAAATTATTTTGAAAACATCAATCATTCCCACAAACCAGGGAGATGACATTCTCTAAATTCAAATTTTTCCATGTCCCAATCAAGGATATTCCCATAAGAATTCATGGTATCCCACATCAAACTCTATAGAAAAACATCACTGGTAAAATTATGATCTCTACCAACTCTGAATGATTACCCACCAATTATTAATTAAATAGGTATGCTATGACATATCCTGCATGATACTTGACTTGACTACCATTAACTACCATATCTACAACCAACAAAAAAATGATTGTACCAACCTTCCATACATGGTATTAGATTGAACAATCAAAATCAATCACTAATAACTATTTTTATATGAAAAATCCATGAAAAAATATAGATATCATATAAACAACTAAAATAAAGTATGCATGCTCATAGGATGTCCTATGACACTTAAATGGTACGCTTAGACTACCCAAAATTCTAAGGAGGGTAGGTAGTTCTCAAATTGACATGTATATCATGTCCCTCATATATAACTTCTTAGATATTTGATGGAATAGAGGTATCCTTGTTAGATATTATGTTTCAAGGGACACCATAAAGATACACTGTCTTTTTTGACACACAATCCTCATAGATTATCAATGTATTAAGTCTCCTAGATTACAAGGAAATGTGAAGCCTTTAGAAACTAATCCATAATAACCCACACTACATCACTTCCATGATATGACCCTGGAAATTTTATCAAAAATTATAATATCACATCATCAAATATAAACATAAGAATGGGTAGTTATTCAAGGAGAACAGTCGGTTTTTGTTTCTGGAATGTCATTTCATGAAAGTTCAATCATTGAAAAACAAACCTTTCACTATCCTTATTTATCTTATCAACCAATAATATATGTGGATTTCATGATAAATTATTTTAATACTTGGTTTAAAAACCCATATACAGTCATGTGAATCCTATACAAGACCCTCATGTATGATCATAGGCATTACAACGTGACCTTGCCCATAAAGTGGCCCATTAGTATCCATGGAAAAATCATATGGAAGATATCCAATATATATATTTTCCCTAAACACCAAAAAAATTGAGTTAGATAAATGAATCGAATTCCTTAACCCGATGAGTGAAGGGGTAACAATGTGAGGACATATGGGTCTCTTTACCCTATAAGTCTTGAATATCAAGGTGTGTCTCGGTGAAAAGGACCATCACCCACCACTCACAACTATTCACCCCCAACACTAATTCCTTAGTCTTCCCACTCATCACATTAGTAACAATATTCCATTTTATAGGGGTTTTTTCCATCTCAAAAAAATATTGAAAATGATTGACCCACCTCCTCTAGTAAAGGATCATGTTACTTTAAGATAGTTTATATTATTGGACCTTTTATTCAACATTAACCAAAAACCTCTTACATAGGAGAACATAATGCCCATTAATTAATGTATTCACTACCACTTCTAGATCCAAATCATGCATCAGGTAGTTTCACTTATAAAACATTAGCTACCTGGGCCCATAAGAGACTACTAATTTTTCATACATCATTACTTGCCAAACAAACTCCTAAAGAATAAAAATATAGTTTATAATCATTACATAATTGAGGAATGGTTGGGATTTTCATATATTTAAACCTCCCTTAAAGCCTTTTAATGTATGTCTTACATGACTCTGATAACACTAAATTTACCACTCACTTGGTTAGGGTTTTTATAATTTCATCTATATAAGAGAAGCTTAATAAATTTTTTTTACTAACCTTCAAAATCAATGAAATTGTTATATTTTTAAAAAAAATTATTGGGATATTATAAATATACTAAAACTTCAACATTATCAGGGACTACTAATATGTTGTCTTTACATATCATGTTTCCCCAAAAAATAAATTTTATGGATTAAAACACACATTTTGACTTATTATAATATAGATGATTCTCACTCAATGTACTCAAATCAGCATCCTCATGGCGATAATGACTCTCCTTTAGAAGTACTTGTATATTTTTTAATCCAAAAAATAACACAATATACTCTTACATGTTTTACATAATCCATAAATTAATATATGGAATAATAAAATGCCTCACCTATTATTAATGACATACCAACCTCAACTCGATCTTTGAAAACCGCGTGGATACCAACAATAGATTAAAAAAAGTATTCAATACATGATGGAGGATACTAATTCTCAATCATCACCTAGTTTATCCTTGCTTAATCCATAAAAACACAACAATATGGCAACATTCTTGGTTAATAATATATTATCACTCCAAGGGGATGTCCTCAGATGAATAAAAATATTCAACAATATAACTTTTTTTTGATCTATTAAATATCTAACCTCCATAGGATCTATCATTTAAAGGGGAATTAATATGGTATTTCCACCTGACATTAACTTTATTATCAACTCTATCTCCCTATAATGTAAAAATATTGATAAATACTTTGGAAATACATCAAAAAAGTAGTCAACAATAAGAAAAAAAGGGCACTTGGTTGGTCCCTTCATCCCATAACCAGTGTTATTATGTTTATCTAAAATCTCCTAAAAATTACCCTATTCAGTTCTGGAATATATTTCCTACTAATCTCACTCATTTTTGTAACAATAACAGTCATCCTATTGTATGTGAATGACACCTATCAGTGATAATAGTTGATGTTTTCTTGAAAATGATTCAACTAGTCTATCCATTGGAAAACATCCGTACTGTAAATCAATAACATGGACAAATTATTGAGAATACAATATCCATAGACCACTATAGAATAAAATAAATGTCTTTGAATACCCTCAAACCATACCCCTAAGGGTGCATCATTAGACATCACACTGTAAATAAAATATACTAAAATTACTATATAATTGAATAACATAGAAACTATAAATGAGTGTGGCACATCCATATCAAATATAATAGATGATAAGGTTGATTCCATAGTAATTACACCTCGAAATATAGAAGGATCCTAAATTTTCATTGAAGGAGCCTATTTAATGGAATAAATATGACATGGACCTCCAAACTAAGATATTATAGCTTATATCCCTTGAGGGAAATCACCTTGTTTGCATTGTTTACACTTTCCCTAGGTACCATGTCCTCCTCCACAACATGAGTTGATAGAGAAACCCTAACTTATTAAATATTATTGTACTCCTAACCCTATTACTAAACCAAATGTTTGGATAAATCCATACCCAATAGATGAATATGGAAGAAGTTGTATAACCTATGTTGGTACCTGATATCCATGTTGTAATGACACTGCTTCAGATAGTTTTCATAGCTTGAAAGCATATGGAATGATGGACTACACTGATAGTAGTCAACCAAGGCTCCCTCTCTTGAATGAAGTGAGTAACCATTACGTTGTCTATACGTTATATCTATATCTTTATAGGCCTCCTCATTTCTTTTCTTCATACTACTTGATGAACCACCCCAAGACATAGAAGAAAAAGAAGAATACCAAAATGGTCTACCTTCTATCTGTTTCTGCTATGTTTTAAGTGTGTGATTTATGGTGTCTACAAAGGATGAAAAGAAGTTGATATTCACATGGGATTAATAAAATGCCTCATATAATCATTAAAATTCCTAATTCTTGTAGTCTCTTCACCTAAAAGTGCTGGCAAAAAAAATGTAATGGGGGAGAAATAATCCTTAATTAGCATACTCCCCAAAATAATATATATGAACTCACTAGCCTAATAAACCGAAAGAGTATCTTGAATTAAATTATTGAAAATGATATATGGGAAATCCTTTATGTTGGCCCAATATACTGGTCATCTTGGACCAATACATCCCACCAATGATTCACTATCCCCTAATACATATAGGCAATAAGCCTCACAAAAATCTTTGATTGTGTCCTAAAATAATTGAAATTTCTATTCATATACTCAATTGAAAAATCATCAACCTAAATTCTATCCTCAATCACAAAGAGAGTTCAGTACTAAATTTAGAACTTATAAGTCTTGTCCAACATTAATTAACAAACACTAATCTCCCCATGTCATATGTTATGTGATGAGAATCCAATATTCCATAGCATTCCTTCCATAATATCATCCTATAGAAAAAGTCTTTGATGTTCTAAAATTTGTAGCACTCTATGTCAATGTCTAGATGAATGATCAATTAACAAAAATCTCATTTTAAATATCACTGATCTACCATAGAAAACATCCAAAACAAAACATAAATGAAATGGAAGAATTCAAAATCAAACCAATACATAACAAAAAATGTATTTACATGGTTTAGAATTAGTCATACCCTATGATATTAAAACTATTTCTTAATAATCGAATAATATATCATTATAAGATATTTAAAATGTATCCCCACTTACCTATAAATAGATAGATTCAACTAGTTATTCAGGTGTGATCTCTTTCTGATCATTATAGATGACCATAACCTTGATCAAGTCCACCAACTATTAGCTATAAAATACACAACCTCAATTTCTCATCCCATGTGAATATTACAAGAAACTGTTTTAACACTTATTTCTCACTCTAATGAATATTATATTGCTTTAAAAAAATATTTAGTTATTATTATGCCTTCAATAGAGTTACTATTACATATGTAAATAACTTCTTCTACATTTCCATTATCTTGAGTGATTTTCTAGTACTACTTCCACCAACTTCTAGTTATTGACATCCTGGTTCCCATTCACATGTCCTCTATACTCACCCCTTCAAGAAGATATGTTTGAATATTTCCTAAAACAAATTATCATAGGGAACCTATTCAATTATCACTTGATAATTATTTTCTTCAGTTCACAATGTCCTATAGATAACAAAGGTAATTTCAACCTTCACCTAATACTAATATTAAATGAATCGAACCTCTTTTCTTCTCAATATTCTAAGACTTACTATGGTTCATTAGTTCCCTAAACATTCCTAAACTATAAACATTGTTAGTGTATCTTCTGAATTATAACTTCAAGAAATATTTTATATATATAACACTCAATATTACATAAGATATTTTTTAAGGTTATTATTTATCTAAATGGGTTTTAGTTTTAAGTGAAACCCACAATTCTATAAAAAATGGATTGTTATTTTACTATAATGGGCCAATATTCCATTGACCTATTTTATTCAAATTCTTATAATAAATCCTTAATCCATATAATCATGTTCCCAATTTCCATTTCCACATAGTACTCTACATCCATATTAAATAGTGAAACTAATTGTTATAGTTTTGATTTACTAATTAAGATAGTTCCTCTATAGGGTAACAAAAATCATTATGTACCTCATTGTGTGTATGTATCTCTACCACAGTTTGCATCAACAAAACATTTCAAGATATCATCCATTTCAAAACATAATGATATTCAATTTTAATAATTTAGATACCAATGTATCCAATTTTCAAATTCCAAATGATCATTTTTTATATTTTCCATAAAACTGTAAATAAATCCTAGTAATTGAGCAGTGTTAATATTTTTTTTTGAGGAATGGTAAATAGAATTCTCCCAACCTCTGATGCATAAAGAACCTTTTTAAGGTAATTAATCCTATATTCCTTTTATGGTTTTTTCTCCGTGTATAGTTTTAAAAGTATGAACAAGGTGGTAGTGACTGGTTTAGATACAAATATTATAAACATGTTCTATATATTGTATATGTACTAAAACCTAGGGAATTTCAATGTTTTAAACATCTAATACCTTAATATTATCATCACTATTTTTTTATCTCCCAAAGGATCATTTATCTAAACGCTTCCAAATAATATTTTTCTTTATATCTTTAATTTTATTTTTGTTTAGACCCACCAACAACATTTCAACCATATAAAATAAATGTATGATGATGTATCTAACTTCAAACACCTTCTTTTATCATTAATGATACACATTGTATGTGATATACATTCATTTTTTCATAAAAATATTGATCTTATGATTATATTTTCTAGGCACTCACTTCAACCCGTATAAAATATTCTTAATATATCAGACCATATTGATTAAATATTATTTAAATCCTTTCATTTTATCCATGATTATTTCTTCTTCCAAATATCCAAGAATAATGTTTTTTTACTTATAGTTATTAAAGATACTGGACATCACTTATAACCATTCCAATCACAATTTAGATTGATGTTTTCTTAACAACTGGAGAATATATTTCAGTAAAACCAACTCATTATATTTGACGATAAATCATCAAATCCAACTTTTCTTTGTATAATTTCCCAAATTCCACCACTTCATTTAACCAAAATGAACCATTTTCTTCTTTAAAACAATTTTCCATCACTTCCATCATGACTAAGTCCCACTATCATGAGTCATTAATGCATGATTAATCTTGTGGGAGTTCAATATTTCCACCATTTATAAGAATAAAGTAGTGAACTTATGATATTTATATATTTATAGGTTTTATGATCCTAGTAGGCCACCTCGAATATTAAGTTTTTCCTCCTTTAAGAAATAAATCATCCAAAAATATTCTTAAATATTCAACAGTTCAGAAGATTTATTGTACATCCTACCTTGGAAACATATATTGAAATTTTCATCTAAATAGAAATTCTCTATTGAGGTAAAAAGTTATTTTGTAATCTTTAGAGCTTCCTAGTATATCCAAAATCTTCCAACATCTTCTTAGATCAACCTTGAAATCCTCCAATGATTATTTTCTCTGAGTTACATCTTCCATTATGTTTTGATATTTCCAGAGGATCCCTTCATATATGAAATCCTTTCATCTTTAAATTAAATTATAGATATCATTATCCCATACTAAAAATCTAATTAGTTTAATACAATACACTATAGACCATTTCTCTAAACATTACTTCACGATTTTCAATTTCCATATCATCAACATGGATACTCATTTCAAAACAAAATACATTGATAAGTAGTACATCGATCAATATTAAGGGATATATAACTTCAAGAAACTCATACCCAAAGGATTTGAAACGTCTATGATTCATGAGGAATAAAACATAGTTAATTTGTATCACTGAAAATTTCTTTTGAAAATTATAATACAGGTTCACATTTTGAAGTCTCTCATTTAACATCTTATTCATTCTCTTGACCACACCATTTTTCAATATTTCGGGTATAGTATTCTCCAAATTTATTCTTTTCCTCCAACAAAACCACCTAATCTCTCTATTTGAATGTTCATCACCACTATTAGACGTTATTTATTATAGATTTAAATGGTCATATCCTTACAATATCAATATGAAACTGAAGAAGTTTTTTAGAACATCATTATTATTCATGAGAAAGAACAACTGAATATTTCAAGTTGTATCATCATTGATGTTAAGAAATTAAAATTATTATTCGTGAGATAAAACTAGATTTGTCCAACATACATTCATATGACAACCTCTATCATTTGATTCTTGGGTGCTTTTCATTATGTATTGAATGATACATTCTATTGGTTCTGAATGATATAATATTAAAATGTTTAATTAAGTACATGATTTAGTTTTAATAGACCATTTATATTTGGGAATCTTATACCATTATTAGTCACATGAGAAAGAAAATCATGCCACAACTTCACCATTCTGGTTGTTTTTTCCTAGAATGTGTTTTTTATTCCAAACTTCTGATATGATATATTATTCTGTTTATAGTCATTTTCCCACCACCATGGATCTATGTGGTATCTTCCATAATCCCTTCACAAATATTTTTAAAAAATAGGCATCATATAGTTAACCTGCAAAAATCATATTTTTCATTAATACTCATATATGTTGCACCCATTTCAACACTATAAAGTATCCACTACTATTTCAGACATTCACATCACCATTTATAATAATCTCAAGAGTTTTATAATATATAAGATGAACCACAGATAATCTTACATATATATAGTTTTATATACTTCCCCAATTGGATATTAATGGAAATAAATCACCATAATCAATAATCCTTGAATCAAATGGACTTGTTGGAATTAAAAATAACATTTGTCCATAGACATAGAATATATAGATGATCATTGGTAAAAAAAATTCTAGAGTTAAAAATACATTCAATATAGTCCTTACTCAAATTCCCTTATTTCTATCATGATTTCTTGAAAGACCAAGATCCACTGGTTTTCCTTGTATATTCTTCATTTGATTAAATTTTTTACATATATTCCATTGTGAGGAGAACCCTCCTCTATCATCAATAAAAATAGTTTTGGTAGTTACATGGACCTAAGTAATTCTAATATATTCATTTATAATGATATTAGGAATTCCATAATATTCTTTTCCATAATTACATATTGAATTACTCACAATGGAAACCATCACATGCCACGATTCTTTAAGTGATAGAAGAAGAATCAATGTCGAAACCATCTCTTCGAAGTTCACACTGATCGATTACAGATGGATTTGGGTATAGTTTATGTCATTTACATGATTATACACCAACTTAAATATCACCACCATCAGGCTAAAGTGATTCTATATAAAATTTTCAATATTCATTATGGTGGGCATCACATACTTGTATGACATAATGGGTATCTGTTACACATTTTTATATCCCTATCAGCTATTGAAGGCCACAATCTAGTCCAATATCATCTAAAAACCCCACATAACTTCTGGTAAAGTCATACCCATTATTCATTATCCATTTATTTGGGTTTTACACTCTTTAATAGAAAATCCAAATCTATTTAAAATTGATAGTATTTAATTGGACTCTTCCAGATTATGAAATATGAACTATTGAGTTTTTTTATGTAAAACATACCTTGTTAAATTCCCATTCCATCTAAAATGGTTAAATTTAACTTATATAAAACAATTAATGTACCACTACCCCAATAGAAATATTATCCAAATTTTAACTCTAACACCACTTGATGTTCTAAGAACCCATGTTTTGGAACAAGCCTCCCAAAACCTAAAGATACAAAATATGCTCACAAGATCCATAATTATCGCACCTAATGTCAATTTTTGAATGAAGGAACATATGTCTACAATGTCAATGTGGATTATCTTGAATGACCTAGAAAAATTCATAGAATGAAATGAAAAAGAAATTAAAAAAAAACTCACACCAACATTGATCAATTAAAGGATTTATATCATTCAGAATTTGACCTACTCCATGGGAAAATCACTATATGTTTTATTAATTGAAAAAGAAGAAGTGAATGATTAAAATATTACCAGAAATATGACTAATTTACAAACAAGCTAATAAATAAACATGTATATTCGATAGTTTTACTTCTAAAACATAAAATATTTAATAGAAGACCCTCCTCTTGATGAAGTCCACCACATTTTCCCTACAAATAAATTGCATCATCATTCGATCCTTGTTGAAAAGTGAATGAAATTATTTTTAATATTATAAATATATATAAAAATTATTATATATCATTTGAAAAATGGGGATTTATTAATATACATTTGATTGAGTTACTCTAATGTTAGTCAATCAAATCTTCCATGCAATCAACATCCAAAGTTAGTTTTCCCCTAATACTACTTTTCGTATGTAACATAATAATCTTATTTCACTAAACTACCACCATATGGTTCTACTAACATATCTTTTGGAGTAAATATTTCTAGAGGATATATTTAAATTATCCATAAAATAGTAATCACATCAAACTCAACAACCCTATGAACTGTGATACATGAAGAATAATATCTTACAGATGGGATAAGAAGAAAAAATGCATTAGGAGGCATTAAATCCATTGGTTGTGGAACATGTTCATTCGTAGACTCCTAGAACTCAACAAGAGGTAACTATGGTTAAATTTACCTATAATTCAATGTAAATGACTATGATCAGAATTCTAACACAAATTTAGGTATCATGGATTACGGTAAGCAATAACAAGAACATTAAGATATACCATAATCAAATTCCGTAAGATACAAAGGTCTCACATATCTCAATTCGAGTCTAGTCCAATCAACCGACACATAGCTTAGAAAAATTATTATACAAGATCACATAAATATCATTTTATATCATAGTAAAGTTTGTTAATCATGGGCCGATAAAATATGTTGTCGCCAAAATGATATTTTGGAAATCACAATATAAGTTCTTATTGGTATTTATATAATTAGACCCTACATTATATCTAGAATATCAATCAGACACCAGTTCATGAATGTCAAGTGAATATTATATACCAAGAATTATTTATTAATAGACACTATCTTACCACCCTATTACAAGAGTAAAAAACTATAAACTGTAAATCGTAAATCTTTTTCTTTGAAAATGTTTAAAACATAATTTTTGAAAACTAAGAATATCATCCAACCTCTGGTAACATGGAGTTATCTTACAAACATGATAGATACTCCCATGAACAATATCTATAAAAATCATTGATAATAACATATATACCATATACCATATGCTAAAAATTAATATAAACTGAAATAAGTATATGATATAGCTTTGTAATATCCCCTTTTAAGTTCACCTCCACTGTGGTCGAATCAGATTTTTACTTAAAAAAGGCATGCAATATTATATGAAAGAGTTTTCCAACTAAAAGAAAAGTTCTATGAATATCATGGTGATATTATAACGTATATTGAATAGAAACCCATAAATCATAGTAGAAGTATTATAAATAAGTATACAGTGAAACAAAATAACTATTAAATGGTAAATATCAAAACTATGTGTTATCCAAAATTAAATAAATCAATCATTATATAAGAGAATGATTGATAATACACATCAAATATTTCAAAAATGATTTACCCAATTATTATTTAGGTACCACTTAGAGGGGGAGTGAATGAGTGGAATACTGTTTTTACAAATTAATTCTTTTTTATTCAACCTCTATGATTGAGTGAAGCCTTGATCCATCATATTTAATTCTCAGACTCACACTATATGAAACAATAATAAATAAAACCCATTTCGCAAGGATTTTATAAGGTTCATCCAAAATGAATAATCATTATGAAAACTAGTTACAATCCTGGTAATATATTCATCATTATATGTAGTTTTTTACATCCTCGTAAAGTCCCATTACCATCGACACTAAGACCCACAACATTCATACTTCATATTCTCACAAGTTATCACAAAGATCCCACCTAAAAAATAGATTCCTAATTCCCATTTTAGGATATTTATACTAAATATCATATTTTTTCCACAATCCCACTAGAAATCCTACACTTCTAAGTCCACCTAAAGTATTACCCTACTCCAGAGTTCCACTGAAGTCTTCCTATTTACATGAAGATATGATCCGTTGATAGAAAAATATATGTTGGATTCAAACTACTAATGCATTTCCATGATATGTAATGTTTCCCCACTAGAAAACAAATTCATATTTTCTTCTCATGTATACAATTTTATGAACTTCAAAAAATGAAAAATAACTGCCTCATCCCGCTCACTGTTCATTAATCCTCAAATGATCTGTTCATATCACACCGCACTGCCTACTTGGGTATATATGCCTTATAAAATTATGATCATCTTCTTTCTCAAGGAACTACTAAATATTTATACAAAATATATTACATGTATATTTATCAATAATTATACAGTAATTATGCAATGCATGTACGTCTTTAATGTTTTATTTTAAATAACAAAAATTCACTTGCTCCTCACTTTTATGCATTCATTATTTTAAGAACATGCTTAAAAACTCAAGCAAGAATATTATTTTATGAATTTATTTTCTCAAAACATTGTAGAGAAAGAGTAAATAATGTATGTGATAACCAATATTACTTCGTATAATCTCAAGCACATATACTATTCCATATAATCACATGCATATAAATTATTACATACATGTATCTTCATTCATGAAACCTTCTTCGAACTCTTTTTTTTATCCATTATTTGTTTGTGTGATAGAGTGAGTTTTTGTAAATTGTATTATGATACTTCTCAATTCTTTCTTCTATATTGACACCAAATGTGAATTCACTGGTCGAGGTTTTCATAACCAGCTTCTTCTTCATGCGATCACGAAGGATGAGGCACAACATGAATGGCTTTAATTCACTTTGTAAATACAAAACACTTAATTTTACCAATTTAATTATCATTATATCTCTCAATGTCATAGGTTTTGATCATTACATCAATTGAACACCTCTTAGTGTATTTATAAATAACAATTTAATAAATTAAATCCATCCCCTCAACCAATATGCGCACTACCTTTAGTTTATAGGCACTTCCTCAAGTGCTTATGTGACATTGAAAATTACCACAACCACATTGGGAAAAAATATGTCTTCATTATCTATATTTGAAATTTATTTAATTCATGAAAACAAATTTACATGATTCATTTCCCATGTTTCTATCATCAAGTCTATCAAATTCCACTCAAAGACTTTGGCTTGATAATCATATGTCATGGCATGAAAAACTATCAAGGCATATAGAAAACCATTTTTCAAAATAATAATACAACGTTAGACTTGATCAGACATCATAAAATGATATGATATGATGACCTCAGATCTATTCATATGTTTTTATTTAGAGGATCATAAACATGCATCAGGTGAGTCCCAAGTCAGAATTTTATTCATCTCCACCCTCAATAATAATTGAATATGTTAAATTGAGATATCGAGCTACCATGGGGTCAACACCTACAAACAAAAGACAAAAATGGTCTTCACATAGGTCACTTCCCCATACAAAGGCCCACTTTTCCACTAATTTCTCTCTCACCCAAGCTCTTTCTTTTGTGTTATGTGGCTATTAGGCTTCCAATTCTATGTACACTCCCTGTGGGTGCAATTTTACCTCCTACCACCTCCATAGCTGACTATAGTTTGATCTTTTCCCACCATGTAATGGATTCAGGGATCCTTTGCATGGATAGGTGGTTGGAATTTATTTTTTATTAAATGTCCATAAAAATTGTTAACAAAATTTTCAAATTCCGAATCAACAAAAAAGGAAAATTTGGAAACACACAACTCTTCATTATATCATCCTTAATTTATTTTGGAATTCAATTATAAATTCAAAATCTCTTCATCATAAAATAATATTCATTTATTTAATATGTTGTAAACAATTTTCACTTATCCTAGTGAAATTAGTAGATTTCATTGATATTAATAATGGTAAAAAAATAATCTCATTTATGATGAGGAAGTCTCAATAAAAATCCTTATCATCATATAATCAATCATATACTGACATCATCAACATAAAGTAAAAAATCCTTATTGAAAAAATTAAATTCAACTCAAGTGGAACATTAATACCCCCCTTTGGATTTGTTTTCAAAACTACCAATCACCATCTATGTCAATATGTCTATTTTTATTTAAGCCCCTTATTAATAATGAATTCAAATAATGTGTTGAGGAAATATAATTTTATATCAAGAATCATCATCATTATCTTCCTTTAAGATGATACCACATATTTTATTTTATGAAGATCCTTTATATATAAAAATCTACTTCTATATTGCAAAACTCAGTGTAGAAAACAATGGTCTTTAAATAAGGTGATCAATGCTTTATATAATAAAATATATTTATGATATCAATCTAAAATAACTCTCACTTCATACATTATAGCTCCAGAAATAATAAATTGATGAAAAATATTTATCAGGCACTCCTCTAAATAAATACATTGAAAATTTCATGTGAAAACATATAGAACACCCATTTAGCTCAATATCGGCTCTTTTTTATAACATTTTCAATAATGTTCAAATTATGCACTTACGAGTGATTATCATATTCAAAAGATTCATGAACATTTAATAGCTTCAAATCATCTATTCTCCCTCTCAAGGGATTCATATATATCCTTCAATTCACTACTTTTTAGTACAAAATTCTATATATATAAAAATACAGAGAGATCTATTCATTCCTTATAAATAACATTGAGGATAAGATTTTTCTCCCAGCCAATCATTTTCCTTATTAAATTTGGTTATAGACATGGAATAGTTCACCTTCTCATATATGTTCACCCTAATTCCCCTTTGGTTCATTAAGGTTTCTTGAAATGACATGTTATACTAGGATTATTAGGATTTATTCTTATACCTTGCACAACATGAGAAAAATTATCTAAAATTCAGTATTCTACTTTATTGATTAATCTACATACTAAATTCATGATTTCATGTTATGTTAAAGAAATATTTTTATTTCCTAGTTGAAATGATATTCCATGGATTTTTCTTTTATCATTTTATGTGATACAATTACTCTCTCTTAACTTATTAGTCCACACAAATTTACCAACATCATAGGTAGTATCATATTTGATTTGTAACTATTTTGGAGTATATATACCATGTGTTTCAGAACACTTTATTTCACCATCTTGAGATGAATCTGTTTTCATCTTAACAGACTTGTTGAATTCTTCCCTATTATACTTCAATTCATGTTGTATAATAAAATACATTCATTGTGTCTTAAGAGACTCTTCCTCCCTTTGAGCCAGTTTTTCTTTAATACCACACATTAATATCTCATAATCCGTAACAATTGATTGTTACTGCACATTTTCATTAACAAGAGAAATTTATCTTCTCTCAAACCCTTCTTATTTAGAAACAAATTTATTATTTCCATTGTCATTCTTCCTCTTCTATTTCATGATTTTATTTTTTTCTCTCAAGAACAGATTGCATCCCTTATTTAAGTCTATTTTCCAAATCTATTAATACTTCAACATCATCGTGACAAATTTTAGAAATCGTTCCTTTCTCAACATGAGTAAATAATTTTTTTATCTTTTGAATAGATACCATATGATTAATTATCTGGTGTATACTTTCTTATAAAAAGCCTTTGTTATTACTGGATTACTTCTTATTTTTCTAATACGCTTTTTATTTTTTAGGATTCTCATTTTCTATATAAAATTTTTATTTATAAATTTCGTTTAAAAATATATATATAAAAGTGTCCAATATCATTATTGTTGTAGAAATTTAGTGGACTCTTACCTTTTCTTTTCCATTTTATCCTTTCCATTTCTTCTTTTATAAACCCTCTTAAAATAAGCACAAAAATTTCATTGAGGTATTCATCAACATCAACATCATCATCATCAGAATCACTTGATTCCTCAACTTCCTCATATTTTAATTTTCCTTTTTCTTATAGCCTAAATGAAAATATCATATTTTATCGGATATTTGAAAGCTAGAGACTTTCTCTTTTCAGAAGACTATAGTATGTTCTGTAAGTCATTAAATGATATATCTTCCCTATCTTCCAAGTCTAAAACCTTTGGATCATAACTGTCAGGGACATTTTTCACAAGCTTCTTCACATTTTTTGATTCTTCCATAATTTCAAAAAATCTACATATGTTACTTACTATCTCATTGAAAATAACAAAATGGTCATCAAGGAATTCATTATTATCCATTTTAATATCCTCAAATATTCATATCTAGTTTTTTAAATTAGATTCCGTAACTTTGAAATTAACTTCATAAGTACTTATTATTTTATCCAGTATCTTCTTATCAGTTTGGAGATTCGTAACATTAATATATAAATTTTTTAATAAATCCATCAGGATCTCATTTTGGGCAATTATATTAACTTCAAAATATCTGTTATTATCCTGATTCATATAAAAATCCCTCGTAATTGGTGGGAAGACCACTATTGTTTCATCTCTTACTTCCATACCTCAAAATATAAGGAAATAAAGATACTTGTTCCTCCAACTATGGTAGTTATTTCAATCAAAAAGGCATTCCTTGGTTGTTCACTGAATTTATTTTATCAATTTCATAGAATTATCATGAATATTATATGGTGACCTCCCTATGATAAAAATTATTTTACCCAAGGATAGGTCATGTACCAAAGATAGGGAGGTGGTGTTAATAAGAAGTACACTATTTTTAGAAATAATCTTCCTTTAATTAAACTTCTATAACTGATTTAACTATTGATCACTCATCTTTAAATATCAGGTTTACCTTATATGAAACAATAATTACTAGAACCTAAAAAAGATTTGACAAGGTTCTATAAAAAAATAACCCCTTTCTAAAATTGTTTCTACCCACTGATTATAGATTTTTCACTATATACAAGTAGTTATATTTAAAGATATTCCAGTTCCCATCAACAATGAGTCCCATAGTGTTCCTACTATACTGTCCCACAAGAGATCATAGAGATCCAAACTACACAAGAAACTCATGAGTCCCATAAGAGGATATGTTTATTATAACTCATAGTTTTACTAGAATCCCACTAGACATCATACACATTAGTGTCCCACTAAGAACATTTTCTACTCCACTGTCCTACTAGAAAATTACTCTATTGATCGGAGTGGATACTCAAGAGGGGGTGGGGGATTGAGTTCCAATTAAAATTTCTGATTAAAAGGATTCCTAATAAAAATCCCTCATTTTAACAAATGAGTTAAACTGTAGTGAATTTATAAAGATTGTAAGTGTTTAGTTAGTTTCTCAAAGATTGATTATTTCTCAGTTAACATAATCTGAAGATTAAGTTATATTTTGATTCTAACATACTGGATAACAATAATTACAAAAACTTTCTAGTTCAACTATCAGAGTTAAATTAAAATAGATTTGAATTTCAAAGTAATTAGCAGCAGAATATTGAAAATAGATCAAACTAAAATAAGATGCACAACAGTTTTAACCAAGAGGTTTACTCTCATGCTGACAATTAGTCATCTCAAACAGTTTATATAAAACTTTTATCAACACCCTGAATCGGGGATTACAAAAGTACTCAGACTGTCCAGGTCCTCAGGCCTCTACCACAGTTCTATGTGGGAAAGCAACAACAACAACACACAGGCTGTCCAGGTCCTCTGACCTCTACCATAGTTATATGTGGGATACAAAAAGTTGTAAAGAGTTAAGTGTGAGGATTTCAGTATCCTCCAGTTTAGATTAGGAGTTAGTGTGTGTCAAAATTGAAATAATCAAACACTACTCGTAATGTAAAGAAAAATATGATCATAGCAGATAAAGAATATAGAAATGAGTTTAGAATGATCTTGTGTGATGTCAATGCAGCTCTGGACTCTATTGGATTGAAGCAGATGAAGCATGGAGTCCTAAAAAATTTGTCTTAAAACTGAGTGTCATGGTTTTGTTTCTTCACTTCCAATATAGGTGTCCATCTTGAATGCGAGAGTATTCCAAGTGGTGCTTGAACCTACTTTTTGAACCTCTGTTCTTGATGTGTATGAGTGTTCTTCAAGTTCTTTGGGTGTTCTTCCCTTCATGTACATTTGTATCTTTTCTTCCTCCTTACATATAAGTCTCTGTGTATGTCTCTGTTGTACAGTAGCTCGATATTCCTTTTATTTCACTTTTTCTCGGGCAATGGGAATGATTAACTTTTACAGGTACATGGTTCGGTTCCCTGAAAAGACAACAACCCACATTAATTAATAGTGTTCCATTTAAAGAAAAAAATATGACCGTTGGAAATTAAATTGAAATACAAAAAAATAGTTTAAGGAATGGTGTCATAGTAAGTCATGGAAACGGTTTCTCCTTCACACGGTGTCTAGATTGATCACGGTGTCTGAGTGTCACAGTGCCTCGTTGTCACTATGTCTTTCTTTAGGGTGTCTGCGTCACAGTGTCTCACTTTACTGTGTCTGCTTCACGGTGTCTCGCTTTACTATGTCTGCTTCATGATGTCTCACTTTACAGTGTCTACTTCATGGGGTCTCGATTTACTGTTTCGGCTTCACGGTGTCTCGATTTACTGTGTCTGCATCACGGTGTCTCACTTTACTGTGTCTTGTTCCATGTGTCTTGTTTTACGGTGTCTGCTTCACGGTGTCAGAAATCCATAGCCAGTGGAAGACTCATGGTGTCTTAGACTTTTCACGAAAACTATGTTCAGACTCAAATAATGATTATAATAGAAGGGATTAAACTTACACATGTATCAAAGAGGGTATTTTGCGAGTAGATCAAAGATAGTATAAAGTAGGTAAACTGAATATAGAGTAATTAAGATATTTCATGTCTCTTTTTTAAGCATGAGGGAACTTTAAACATAGATACACATGATTGGATATAGTTTATAAGAGTTAACATGATTGAATAAGATTTGTGATCATTAAAACATGATTAATACATGAGGAGTCCAACAATCTCCCACTTTTTGATGATCAAAAATCATGTAAAGTTAAAATGTATATTGGATGCAACTATAAAGATAAAATCAACTATAGAGATAAAGGGATATCATATACAAAATTCTCCCCTTTTGGGATTATAAAAAAGATGAAATAAGAGAGGTCAAAAAGTGCACATTCCATTTAGAGTAAACATGGTTCAGTAAAAAAACAAAAGAGTAATACAAAAATAATAGCATCCCTCTCAAAAAGAAGTTATCACTATTCTTCTTCACGGGCTGGCCTTCTCTTTTCCTTTAGTAGTAGTGGCCGAAGAGGAAGCCATAGGGGTAGAGGCCGAGGTAGAAGAAGGCAAAGAAGTGGTTGATAAAGAGGGAAAAGGGAGACCTTCAAAGACTGAGGGAGACAAGGTAGGCGTAGTAGAATATCTAGGAAGTTGTTGATCAAGAATCACATGCCTGATTTGACTGAGTGCTTGTCCGATAGATATGGTGGTTTAGGCTAGAGCAGAGGTGATGGTAGTAAGCCGTGGTCTGAGAGGTGCATCCGCTGGAGAAAAAATGGATATACACTGTACATGAATATAGGGAGTCAGGAGTTTGATGAAATCTGTAATAATCTATCCACCATACAACATGGATTTCAGAAAATCTTCCTTGTTCTCCATAAAATAGTCTAATAATCGAGTAAACTCTGTGAGTTTCTGGACTTGGTTCTTGAAAGCATAAGTCACAGGTGGAATCATCATATTTTCTACAAGGTACATAAAATGTTTTTTCATATCTCACATGGAGAAGATTCTATTGAAGTAGAAATCCACTTTCTTTGCAATATCTTGATGAGAATCATTAGCAAATTTAGAGTGGATTCATACTAGGTCAAGAACACTATAACTGTTTTTGACCACATCAGTTAATGAAGCCACATTGAAACCACTGAATAAATTATGAATCTCTACTTTGATTACAGTTCTGAGTAGGTCACTATCCAAGGAGGGTTTAGAGGATTGAACAAATGCTTTGATAGCTGTCTTCAGATATTTTAGTTGATTCAACACCATTTGAAGACACCATGTATACTCATTTGTGAGTTTATTCAAGTTGGCAACAAGTTCTTTCATTTCCTTCACAATTTTTTTGTTCATTTCAGTGATCTTTTCATCTAAGGATTCTAGATAAGGTTGATGCTGATACACACCAACTTGTGGGATTTGAGAATCAAGAGGTTTTACAGGAGGAAAAATAGATTCAGATCTCGAATGCAGCTCTCTCTTCAAGTCTTTAACTATACTTATTAGGGTCTTTACTTCATTACTGAGGATCTTATTTTGAACTCTCACTTCTTGAATTTCATAGAGAATCATAGGTTGTATTTTCCAGATAATCTTCTCCAATAATAGTGAGGAATCTCTCTCAGTTAAATTTGTCTCAGGAAGAGGTTGGGTATTCATGAGTTTCTTAACTCCGGATAAGAGAGTAGCACCAAATTCCTTCAGATCATCCTTACTTACAATGGATGTCTATTCAGATAAGGGTTCATGAGTTGGGACTGGTACATGTTCAAGTTCCTTATTAGGAGCAAAATTGGAGACTGATTTCAACTAAAATAGAGAGGAAATATTATGTCTAGTTGTTATAACCTGCTGATAATCATTCACATCATAGAAACTGGGAAATTTATACTGAGTGTCTATAGGACTTGACTCAGTTGGATGTGAGGCTCTAACACACTCAAGATTTGGGGTTTGCTCCCCCTCCATAGGTGCCTCCTTCTCATGACTGATAGGATTGAGATCTTGGTCTAATTCCATAGACTCAGCTCTGAGTTCCTCACTCATTTCATGTCTAGCTAGCGGAAAAGCTAGCCCCATCCGTTCTTCAGTTGAAGGTATGATTTCAGGAAAAGATTGTTCCATAGGGAGTTCCTCAAGATTAACCTCTTGTAGAATAGGTAGCTCTTCCATTATAGTGTCTTATACTGTAGGCTCTTCCATGGAATTCTTTTCATATTCTCTGGCAATTGATTCTTTTACAGCTTCGGGTTGAATTTCCAAATTGACAGCTTTATTAGGAATAAGGACTTATTCTTCAAGAACTTCATGAGGAACAGTAGTCACGTCTTCCTCAACAATAACTGCTTCACTTGGTGGCAGTTCAGCCACTTCTTTATCTTCTTTAGGATACTCAAAAATCTCATCCGGTTACAAACCAGGATCAGAAATGTCTTTTGGTCTTGAGGGATAGTCCAAAAGATTGAATTTCTATTAAACTTTATCATTGTCTTCCACACATTCCTTTTTCCAAGGATTCTAGTTTATTTTCATTCTTTTGATAGAGGCTTTTGAGAGGCAGTATTCATATTCCACAATCACTTTCTCATTAGGTCCAACCACACATTTTGCAAGAATCATGGCAGATATTAGCCGAGAGTAAAACAGAGAAGTTGACTTGGATGTTACTTTGATCATCTCACACATATGGTGTAAGATATACTTTCACAAGTTTATCTTATAACCAATTTTGATGAGGTGAATCAAAAACTCATCTTGATATTTTAAAACAGAAAAATCACCTTTTCTTGGACTGACAAAAATCTCTACAAACTTGAATAGAAGCCTTGTTTCTCCATGTAATTAACCAGAAATAGCTCTTCTCTGGGTGCCATTTATAGTTAGGGTTTTCAGAGAATCTTCTAAATCAAGGAAATCTGTCGAAGGTGGAGGTCCTCTCTTATAATCCTCACAGATTCCTTCATGAGGAATCCTAAGGAATGCAACCCATAACCTCGAAGAGAATGAGCATCTCTAGACATTAACCAGTTTCGCACAATATAACTCTCACCAGATTCAAATGAGAACTGTACGTATTGGTAGAATTGAGCCACTAACCTAGGATAGATGGGTCTATCCTCCTTCGAGAACCATTATAACCAGCCTTGTTGTTCTAAAAATTTTAACAACAAAGACTTACAATGTATAATCCCTCTGGGGAAAATCTATTTCTCAGCAACAAAAATGTGGTTTACCAGATTCATATTTAAAGGTCCTTTCGGTGTTAGCATCGATGCAATATTCTTCTTCTTCAAGTTGTTCTTCCCAGGTGTCGATGATGACGAACGTTTCATTCATGGCATTCACTGAAGCTTGGAGCAAGAGAAGGGTTGGAGGGATGAAGAAGGGCTCAAAAAGAGTAAGTACAAGAAACCCGACGTGATGATGAAAGTGATACTTACTTTGTTTTATCATTTAGGAATACCAAATGTCGCAAAAATAAAAAAACGGGAAGATAAAAAGGTGAAAAGGGTAATTACCAGGATACAGGACCTAAAAAAACATAAATAATTTTTACGGTGAGACCATGAGTGGTGATTATGGTGAGATAATAAACGAGTATCACGGTGAGTCTGTGAGTGAACTTTTTAGTGCGCATTACAGTGAGATAGTAAATGTAAGACCGTAAGTAAAATATGGTAATGGTGATACTGTAAACATAAAACTTTACAGTGAGACAGTAAACATGAGAGACAGTAACTAAGAAATCGTAATCATGAAACAGTAAACTATAACATACTAAGTTATCGAATAGTGAGACCTGAAACAGTAACTAGTAAGGTATCTATTTGAGATTTATCATGCCTAGTTCGTGTATGATGTAGTCTATTCTCTCATAATTTAATGGTTTAGTGAATATATAAGAAAGTTCATATTCAGTACCAATGAATTCTAAAGTGATATCATCTTTTTGATAATGATCTCTCAAAAAGTCATGTCTTACATCAATATGCTTTGTCTTAGAATGTGAAAAATGATTTTTTAAGTTGTTAATAGCACTTGTGTTGTCACAATTTATAGGTACATGTCTGAATTGATATCCATAATCTAGTAATCTTTGTTTCATCCACAAAATTTATGCACAACAACTGCCAGTAGCTATGTATTCAGCTTCTACAGTAGATAATGCAACATAATTTTTTTTCTTACTACACCATGATACTAGTGACTTGCCTAAAAGGATACATGTTCTAAAGATGCTTTTTCTATCTAACTTTCATCCACCAGAGTAAGCATCATAATAACTAACTAATTAAAATGATTTTCATTTAGGATAAAATAGTCCTAGATTGGGTGTATGCTTGAGGTATTTGAAAATTATCTTTATAGAATTTAATTGAGATTCCTTAGGGTTTTCTTGAAAACGAGCACACATACACACACTGAACATAATGTTAGGAAAACTAGCAGTTAAATAAAGTAAACTTCCAATCATTACTCTATAAGTGGTTTGATCAACATATTTTCCGTCTTTATCAAGATCCAACTTACAAGTAGTACTCATGGGAGTGTCACAACATTTAGTGCTATCCAATCCAAAATGTTTAAGTAGAACCTTTGTATATTTACTTTGATTTAAAATAATACCATTTTCATTTTTAAAAGCATGAAATCCAAGAAAATATTTGGGTTATCCCATTAAACTCATTTAAAATTCATTTTTCATCATTTTAGAAAAATAAACACATAAATAATTCACCGAAGATCCAAAAATAATGTCATCTACATAAATTTGAACAACTAAAACATCATTAGAAATTCATTTTATAAAAAGGGTAGCATCAGCTATTCCTTTAGTAAAACTTTTTCAAATAAGAAAAGTACTCAATATGTCATTCCAGGCTCGTGGAGCTTACTTCAAACCATATAATGATTTTTATAGTTTAAAAATGTGATTTGGATAATGGGGGTTTTTAAATCCAGGGGTTGTTCAACAAAAACATCCACAGCTATATACCCATTTAGGAATGCACTCTTAACATCGAATTGATATAGTTTAAAATTAAGATGTGCAACATAGGAAATTAGAATTCTGATGGCTTCAAGTCTGGATACTGGTTCAAAGGTCTCCATAGTGTTAATTCCTTCTTCTTTACTATACCCTAGTGCAACAATTCTTGCCTTGTTTCTAACTATGTTACACTCTTCATCAAATTTATTCCTAAAAACCCATTTAGTGCTGATGGTCAAAGTGTCCTTAGTTCGGTCTACTAATTCCCAGACTTTTTTTATTCAAATATATTTATTTTTCTTTCATATCCATCACCCAAAATTCATCATTGATAGCATCATTGAAATTTTTAGGTTCAGGCTGTGAAAGAAAAGCATGATGTCCAACCTGCTTTCTCAGAGAAGCCCTAGTTTGTGTCCCTATATCTAAATCTCCAACTAAATCATCTAAAGGATGGGTTTTAAGGGTCCTAGTTACCCTAGAAAATATAAGGCTAGAAATTTTAGGTTCCTTTACAGGTTTGGGTTCTACAGAAGCAGTTTCGGGAAAATTTACAGAACTGGTTGTCTTAACACAAAGTTCATTGTTCATGTCATTAAGGTATATAATGGACATATCTTTTTCAAGATTTTTAAGAGGGGTCTTAGGTTCATGTTGATCAATTTCATCAAATTTGATGTGTACATATTCTCCCACACATTTTATTCTCTTATTGAATACTCTATAGGATTTACTTGATATTGAGTAACCTCGGAAAATTACTTTATAACTTTTGGATGAAAATTTGTTAAAATTATATTTAGTGTTGAGAATAAAGACTTTGCAAATAAAAAATCTAAACTAATTAACCTTAGGATTACTATTATTCCATAGCTCATAAGGGGTATTTTTTATAATTGATCTAATCAAGGATCTATTTATAATGTAACAAGATGTATTAATAGCTTCAACCTAAAAGTAAACAGGTAGATCATATTCCTTGAGCATTGTCCTCGCAATCTTTTGAAGATTCCTATTTCTTCTTTCTACTACAACATTCTGTTGAGGTGTTATAGGAGCAGAGAAGTTGTGGCTATAGCCATTATGTGAGCAATATGTTTCAGACTCCTGAATTTTGCAATTCAGGACCATGATCATTTCTCAAGGACTTGATCCTATGTCCACTAAGTTTTTCTACAGATTTGAAATATTTTAAGAAATAGGAACAAGATTCACTTTTGTGATCTCGAAAGTATTCCCATGTGTATCTAGAAATGTCTTCTACAAGTAAATAGACATAGGGCTTCCCATTTAAGCTAGAAACTCTAGATGGTCCAAATAAATCTATGTGAACCAACTCGAGAGGTTGAGAAGTAGAAACTTCTTTCAGGGATTTCAAAGAAACTTTATGTTGTTTTTTTCTTTTGACAAGTATTACAAACATTATCTGCTGGGAATTCTAGTTTGGGCAGGTCTCTAACTAAACCTTTCTTAGTCAGTATCCTGAGAGAGTGCACATTGGACTGTCCTAATCTTCTATGCCACATACAAGATTCTTTATGAAAAGCATTTAAACAATTAACATTTTGTTTAGGTAAAGAATTTAAATCATCAACATAAACATTTTCATTTATTAATGTAGTAAATACAAAAAAGAATTTGAATCAAATACATTTCAAGAATCATTTTCAAATTTAACATTGAAACCATCATCACACCACTGATAAATACTAAGTAGGTTTTATTTTAATCCATCAACAAATAGTATATTAGAAATTAAAATTGAATCAGTGTTACCAATTTGGCCTAAGAAAATGATTTTTCCTTTTGAGTTATCCCCAAAGGTGACATGTCCTCCATCAACATTGATTATCCACTTAAAGAATGAGTAGTCTCCTGTCATATTCCTTAAACATCCACTTTCCAAATACAATATCTTCCAATAGGATCTTTTCAAGCATGTTTCCTAAAAAATAGATTTAGACAGAAAATAATTTTGGTACCCAGATTTTCTTGGGTCCAGAAAGGTTAGAAAGTAAAACTTTAGGCACCCATATTTTCCTAACGGGGTTCCTATAATTAACTGATTCAATTGATTTTGATAAATACACTTTCTTTAGTCAGTAAGAATTGGAATTTCTAGATGAAGCATAAGAGTTTCCAGAACGTGAACATGTAGTATACTGTCCAGATTTTGGAATGAATTTATTTTTAACAATCTGTCTCTGTCCATGTTGATATCCTAAACTAGTAGTATACATTAGTGCAACTTGTTTTCCATGAATTTGAGTTATATTATTCTTTCCTTTTATGATCTTCTCTAAGTATTTTCTATGTTTCTCATTAGACAATTTGAGTTAAGTATTCTCCCTTAACAATTGAACATTCTTTTCCTTTTCTATACTAAGATCCTATTTAACAGTACTAGTCATGGCATACTATTTATTTAATGATTTTTACTTATCTTTTAGTTCATTACAAGTATCTTCTAACATATTACAATATTCTAATAATTCAGCTTTAGACATATTATCATCATTATTTTAAGCACTTTCATTCCCAAAATAGTAATCATTTAGCATAGGGGAAACAAGTACCTCAGATGCTATAGTCATGAAACACATGTTGGCATGATTCTTTTCTTCAGAATTAGAAGATTCTGATTCACTTGAGCTGTCTTCCGAAGCACTCCATGTTGCCTTCATGGATTTCTTATATTTTTTGGCCTTATAAATATATTTCTTCTTAAACTTAAATTTTGGACAGTCAAACTTAAATTGTCCTTTCCTTTTACATTCATAACAGACGATCTCATCATTTTTATCAGCTTTCTTCCAATATCTCTTCCAATTACCTTGTTGGTCTTACATACCCTTATAATTTGATTTTCTAAAAAATATCTTCATTATCTATAATATCTTGAATCTCCTAGCTATATTATCCATCTCTTCATCACTATCTGAATCTTAACCTTCACTAGTTGAGCTTTCGACAGGTATGTGAATTTTCTCCTTGTCCTTGGTCTTTGAGGTAGTAGACTTAAATGCCCATAAATTCTTCTTAGGTTCATTATCTTCCTCTTTATTGACCTTCATCTCTTCTTCATACATCATCGATTTTACAATCAGATCCTTTACAGGTAGCTTGAAAATGTCACATGATTCTCATATAGAGACAGAGGTTCCTCTCTATCTGTCTGGTAGGAATCTCTCTATCCTCATGATTTTCTCCTTTGTTGGAACAACTTTTCCTAGTGAGCTCATTGTATTGAATATATCATTAAACCTGAGAAACGTATCAGAAATAGATTCATCAGATTTCATTTTAAAATTTTCATACTTAATAGTTTATGTATTTAGTATCATTTCCTTAACATTGGTTGTTCCCACTTGGGAAATAGACAACTTATCCAATATTTTATAAGCATTTGTACAAGAAGATATTCGATTAAATTCTTCATCTCCTAAAGAACAATACATGGCATTCATTTCTTTACAATTATTATTTTATGTAGATTTCATAGGTTCATCCCAAGTTGTTCTAACTGTTTCTGGAATCTTATACTGAGTTTTTATAGCATTCCAGATGTCAAATCCCATACATTCTAAATGAATTTTCATTTTGATTTTCCATTGGGCATAATTGACACCATTAAAGAAAGGTGGATTGTTGGTAGCTACACCTTCTAATATATTATCCATAATAACTATGTTTTAAAAAGATAAATAAAGATATAAAAATTAAAAATTAACAGAAATTTTGAGATCATTAAGATACAACTAAAATCACAGTTGAAAACTTTTCACAAACATAGTATTTTGAAAAAAAATTATGAACCTCTGATACCAAATGTTGGTCAGAGTGGAAACTCAATATGGGGGGGGGGATTGAGTTCTAATTAAAAATTTTGATTGAATGGATTCCTATTAAATTCCCCCAATTTAACAAACGAGTTAAACTGTAGTGAAATTATAATGATAGGAAGTGTTTAGTTAGTTTCTTAAAGATCGATTATTTCTTAGTTAACTAAATCTAAATATTAAGCTTGCTTTTGAAACTAATTTTCTAGATAAAAATAATTACAAACACTTGATAATTCAACTATCTGATTTACTTTAAAACATATTTGAATTTCAATGTAATTAGTAGTGGAATATTGAAAATAGTTTAAACTAAAATAAGACGCACAACAGTTTTAACCAAGAGGTTCAGCCTCAAGATGAGACTCAGTCCTCTCAAAAGATTTATATAAATCTTTTATTCACACCCTGAATCGAGGTTTACAATAGTACTTAGATTGTATAAGTCCTCAGACCTCTACCACAGTTCTACGTGGGAAAGCAACAGCAACGACACATAGGTTGTCCAGGTCATCAGACCTCTATGACAGTTCTATATGGGATACACAAAGGCCTAAAGAGTTTAGTGTGAGGATTTTAGTATCCGCCAGTTCATCTTACGAGTCAGTGTGTGTCAAAACAGAAATAAGCACACACTCCTCGTAATGTAATGAAATTTACGATCACAGGAGATCAATAATATAGAAATGAGTTTAGAATGCACTTGTGTGATGTCAATGCAGCTCTGGACTCCTTTGGATTGAAGCAGATGAATCTTGGAGTCCTTCTCAGGAAGTTTTCTAGAAAATTACGTGTGGTGGTTTTGTTTATTCACATCCAGTATGGGTTTTCATCTTGAATGTGATAGTATTCCATGTGGCACTTGAACCTCCTCTTTGAACATCTGTTCTTGATGTGTATGAGTGTTATTCGATTTCATTGTGTGTTCTTCTCTTCATGTACGTGTGTATATTTTCTTCTTCCATATGTATATGTCTCTGTGTATGTCTTTCTTTTGTAGTAGCTCGATATTCATTTTATTTCTCTATTTTTCTCCGGTAATGGTAATGATTACCTTTTACAGGTATGAGGTACAGTTCTCTGACATGACAACAACCCACATTAATTAATAGAAGATGCATTAAATGTACAAAATATGACTGTTTGAAAATAAATTGAATGACCACAAAATAGTTTAAGAAATAGTGTCATAGTAAGTCATGGAAATGGTGTCTCTTTCACACGGTATCTAGATTAATCACGGTGTCTGAATGTCACGGTGTCTCACGGCCACGGTTTCTCGTGGTCATAGCGTCTTGTTCACGGTGTCTTGATTTATGGTGTCTACTTCACGGTGTCTCTCTTTACTGTGTCTTCATCACGATGTCTCTCTTTACTGTGTCTGCTTCACTGTGTCTCGCTTTATTGTGTCTGCTTCATGGTGTCCCACTTTACTGTGTCGGCTTCACAGTGTCTCGCATTACTGTTTCCGCATCACGATGTCTCAATTTACTATGTCTGCTTCATGGTGTCTCAATTTTTTGTGTCTTGTTCATGGTGTCTTGCTCTACGTTGTCTTCTTCACTGTGTCAGAAATACATACCGAATGGTAGACTCACAATGTCTTAGAATTTTCAAGGAAACTTTTTTCAGACTTAAATAATGATGATAATATAAGGGATTAAACATAAGAATGTGTCAAAGAGGGTATTATGAGATTAGATCAAAGATAGTATAAAGTAGGTAAACTAAATATAGCTCAATTAAGATATTGCATGTCTCTTCTTAACACATGAGAGAACTTTAATCATAAATACACATGATTAGATATAGTTTATAAGAGTTAACTAGATTGAATAAGATTTGAGATCATTAAAACATGATTAATACAAGAATATTCCAACATAATCCTCACCTAAAGAAATAATCCTTTGATAGAAATATCTATATCAACTTCACATAGTATCTACACTACGTTAAGATGTAATATTCCCCCATGAAAAACAATATTACCTTTTCTTCTCATGTACACTATTTCATGAACATCGACTACTGAAAAATCCACATTATCTTTATCAATGTTCACTAATCGTTAAATATTATAAAATTATATCATCACACTAACTACATGAGCATATTATTTCAAAAATTATGTATGGATTCAGTCCTAAAAAATATAAAAAAATTCGTGAAAAATAAATTGCATGTATTTCTCTCAAACATCTAGAATATAAGATACATTACATTGACATCGTCAATTACTATGTGAAACAACACAAATGTAAACAATTATCAATTTTATGAACACTTTATTTCATGCACTTGCATACTTCCAAAAACATTCACATTATTTTATGAATTTTATTCCAATGAATTCTTGAATATAGAGTAAATACTACATGTTTGAATTAATAATAAATCACATATTCTCAATCACTTACATTACTGAACTTTTTCTATTTCATGCATCTTCATTTGTGAAACCAAAGAAAAACTATTTTTACTAAATTGATTATTAGATAACATAACGTAGTGAGGTTGTATAAACAAGCTCATGATACTCCTCACTATTTATTCATAACAAAACAATTCCCTGTGAATTTCACAATTAGGGGTCCAAGGAACTAGATTATTCTTCATGTGATCGTGAAGGCCAAGGCATAACATGAATGCATGAAATTATATTCTTAAATATAGAGTACCTTTATTACTCTGTTTCACTCTCATCCTCTATCTCAATGAATTAAATTTAGATCATATACTCCAAGTACCATGATGGGGTATTTATAAATAGAAATCTACCAACATAACTCTGCCACCTCAGCCAATATACACACTGCATCAACATTCTATGTGAATTCAGAAATTACATTCCAAACATTGGAAAAAATATATCTTCACTTCCTTATTTTGGAATTTGATTCATCTATGCCAAAAAATGTTTCATTATATATTGATCATGTTTGAATCATCAAGTTAATTAAATTCTACTTGAATTATTATGCCTCATAATTTTTCATAACAACATGAAAAACATTTGATGCATTAAAAAATCATTTGATTAAGGAACATGACGATTCTTGTTAGGATCAAACCTTGTAGAAAGTTCATATGAGACATCCCCGGATCTATTCATATATTTTTATCATAGGAATAGTAACCCATATAAGTCCCATATATGAGTTTCATTCATCTTCAAGATCATTATTATGAGATTATGTTCTACTAAGAATTAATGTGGATATTGGGGAAGAACCTAGACACAAAACACCCACATGGAATTCACATATTCAATGCCTCCCTACAAAGGCCAACATTCCCCTCCTTTCTTTCTCACCTGAGTGTTTTATTATAGATTATGAGGAAAACGAGGTTTAAATTTTGTGTGTGCTCCCTATGGGAGCTATGATACCTCCGAACACCACCATAGGTAACTAGAAGGTTATCCCACCTACTAATGTAGTGGATGTGGGGTCCCTTTGGATGTCTAGGTTGTTGGCCTTATTTTTTATTAAACTTTTATAAATAAAGTTATAAAACTATCATATTCCAAATCAAATTATAATTCCCAATCCAAAACTCCAAACACCTAATCAATATTTTCCTTCATTTATTTTATAATTCAATTATAAAATTCAATGATCATCATCCAAAAATCATCTTAACACTTTTAAAATGTTTTAATCATTGTTCACTTATCCCAGGGTAATTGGTATCTGTATTTGAAATTATGAATGATTCAAGAGTCATCACATTAATGTTGAGGATTTTTCCATTACAATACTTATTATCACTTCATAAATTATGATTTATTATCTTCTCCACATAAATTCAATCATCCTTATTAAAAAAAATTAAATTAAAATCAAAGGGAATTTAATTATACCCTTTAGATTTTTTAAATACTATTAAACACTATCTATGTAAATATATGTGTATTTCATTATCCCACTTATTAAAAATGAATACAAATATTTCATAAATGAAATATCGTATCATTAATCTTCTAATTTATACTTTAAGGACATACCTTATATTATTTTTAAATTGTGACTTTAAATAGAAAATACCATGATTATGTCGGTAAAAATAATGTATAAAATAAGAATGTATAACCAAGGTGTCCTATACTATCAATGATAAAACATATAAGTGATATAAATATCATATACCTCTCACCTTATACCTTGGATATAATTATATAATCAATTCATTAAAATATTTATCCAGAAATCATACAAAGAAATACCTTAGAAAGCCATGTGAAAAAAAATAACTCCCTATTTTTAGCTCAATTTCAACTCTCCTTTGATGATAGTTTTTTCATGAATATTTATATTATTAATTTGAGAGTAATTATCATATTCAAAACATTTGAGAATACTTAACAGCTTCAAAACATCTATGATTCTCCTCAATGGATGTGTCTATCCTAATTAATTTATGAAATGATATTATAAAAGAATATATATAAGGGAACATTTATTGGAAACTTTGTCTTGAATACATAATTTGTATTACCTTCTAATATGCAACAACCCAAAACTTCTTTTAAGCATTCACACCTATTTGTATTGTATAGTTTGATGGATTTATAGTCATTTAAATTTTTCTTTGATAATATGAAACAATAATATATTTACCAGGTATCTCCCATGGTTAATGAATGTTTTTAGACATGCGATGTTATACCAGCAAGAGTAGGCTTTATAATTGTACATTCCATGAAACTAGTAAAATTATATGAAAAGTGAAATTCCAATTTGTTGATAAACCTATCTAGAAAATTTGTGATTTTTTATTATTATAAATGAATATTTATTTTTCCAAGAGGGAAAAGTTATTCCTAGATTTTTTCTTTCATTATTTTATTTGATAAAATGCATCTATCTTGACATATTAGTCCATACAGATTCACCCGCACTATTAGTGATATCATATATGTTTTGTAACTATTTAGGATGAGATGTAACATATCTACCAAAACCCTTTTTTCCAAAAATATTTATATTAATAAACATTTATATCAACATAATTTATGATGTTTTCTCTGTTGGTCTTCAATTCTTTCTAGACTATTAGATACATTGATTTTGTTTTAGAAAACTATTCTTTATTTTGTGTTAGATTTTCTTCATGATCAATCTCTGTCTTCTTGATATCAAAAACCATCTATCTATTCATATAATTTTTAAATAAAATATCCAATTTTATTCTATCATGCTCTCATTTTTCTAAAGCAATTGTTTTACTTCTCTAGCTACCACTACTATTTTATGAGTTGAGTTTTTTCCCAAGAGAAGCTTCTAGATCTTCTTTCAGCCTCCATTCCAGATTTTTTTCTAACTTTAACATCATCATCACTACTCGAAGAAATGGAGGACTTCACAACATGATAAATTAAATTAAGTTAATCTTCTTAATGAACTAATTAATGGCGAATTTTCTTTTGTATAATTTCTCATTAAATTCCTCTTCCGTTACTAGAATACTTCTTTTTTATTATCATTTTTTTTATTTTCATGTTTTCTCATTTTCATAATTAGATTATTATTCATCAATTATATTCAGACAATTTATGAAAAAATATTCAATTATATTACAATTATAGAAATTGTGTAGATTTTTTCCCTTTTGTTTCTATTTCACTTTTTGAATCATCTTTAGATATTTGAAAAAATTGAAACTATTTATTCATTTAATATATCATCATTAGAATAAATTGAAATCTTGAATTCCTCATATATGAACTTTTATATTATTATAGTCTCAAATTATATATCATATTTTATCTTCTTCTTAATATTTAGAGCCTTTCTCGTTTCATAATAATGAGTTTTATACATAACTAATGCAATATAATGTCTTCCCTATCTTATAAGGATGAAACATTATCATCAAAACTTTTAAAGTAATCTATTATAAGATTCTTCAAAAAAAAATTATTCTTCTATCTTCTCTGAAAATAAATATATATTACATTATATATCATTGAATCTAATGAAATAGTCATTAATGATATCATAATCTACCATTTCATAAACCTCAAACATTCATCTCCATATTTCAAAAATAGACTTCTTAACATCAATATTGACATCATAAAATCTTATTAATTTTTCCAAGAAATGATTAGCTGTTTAGAGACCCATCACATTAGTGTAAACCATTTCATAAAATTCCATCAACATATAACTTTTATCGTTACCATCAACTTCCATATTACTCTTGATTGCTTGAGTCCAAGAAACATCCTTGAAAAAGAGTGGGATGTCCACTATTCTATCATCTATCAATTACAGAATACGTTATAGAAGAAATGCTAGAATCCTATACCTCCATATGTGGTAGTTCATACCTTCAAAATTAGGTATTCCTTAGCATTTCATTGAATTCCAATTCTCCATTTCTTATAAATCTCTTTAAAATTTATAGGGTACCTACCCCCTTACCAATTTTTGTTCCCAAGGATCAATGAGGTACCAATAAGAGCTGGTGTAGGAAAATATTTTTAAAAATTATTTCCATTAAATTAAACCTCTATGATTGAATAAATTCTCAATCCCTTCTCTGTAATTATTATCTTCACCCTGTGTTCAACAATAAAAAATTAACATAGAATACAATGATTTTATAATATTTTTAAAAAAGACCGACTCCTTTCTCCAGCTGTTATACCCACCGGTTATATATTATTCATTATATGTATGTGGATACCTCTTGGGAATGTATAATCCCCATGAACACTAAGTCCCACAATGTTCCCACCCTATGGTCCCACTATAGATAAAAAGATCCCACCTACATAAGAAACTCTTGGGTCCCAGAGGAGCATATCATTATTATATCTCATAGTGTCACCATCATTACATTGTCCTTAATGCACTTTATATTCCCACTAGATCCTTCTAATTATTCATAGTTCCAATGGATACTTCTTATTAACATGAATATATGATCCTTTTATATAAATATCTTTGTTGGATTAAGACTCTTTCTGAACTTCCTTAAGATGAAATATTTCTCCAGAAGCAAAACAAATACCCTTTTCTTCTCAAGTACACTATTTCACGAACATATAAAACTAATAAACATTTGCAAGATCCAATTCACTATTTACTCATATTCAAATGATCTAATATTATCCCAACACATTGAATACTCAGGAATATTTCATATAAATTTATTTCGAGAATCAGTCTCAAAACATTTCACAATATTCAGGAAAAATATGGTGCATGTATTTTTCTCAAGTATCATGCATCTATGTTACAATACCTGGACTTATTTAATGTACTATGTGCAATAACATCGATTCACTAAATTCTCACTTTTATTCGTGCATATTAGTTTAATAATAATATTTCTATGTATATATTCATGAAAGAGTAAACATATCATGTAATATATACTGATTTTTTGTAAATTATATCATGATAAACCTCGTTATTTCTTCACATAACATATCTTAATGTGAATTTCACATGAATAGGTTCATGTAAACAACTACTTCATCATGTGCTTGTGATGGCCATGACAGAACAAGATTTCATGGAATTCTCTTCATGAATATTGGGTGATTTCTTTGGATATGATTCAATCCCAATATCTATCTGAATGACTTATGTTTGGGTTACACCATTAACTGGACATATATAAGGGTATTTATAGAGAACACCATAGTGACCAAACTCCTCCACCTCAACCTATATGTGAATTTCCTTTCCTCAACACTCTATTATTCAACCACTTACATGACTTTTGAAATTATCATCATCACATTTCAAAATGAATCTGGGTTCAATGTCTCAGTTTAGAATTCATTTTATTCATTGAAACAAATATTCATGATGCAATGATCATGTTTTAATAATATAGTTAATCAAATAACAAACAAAAACATTGACTTGATAATAAGACATCTCAACCAAAATAACTCTCAAATCATTCAACAAATACTCAACCAATAGAATAATAAGAAATTCATATTTATCAAAGGATGTAAAAAATAATAGATCAGATAACCTTAGATCTATATGTATGTTTTTTATTTAGGGGACAAACAACCACATCATTTGAGTCCCACATCAAGTTGTTATTCGTCCTCCCACTCCTTAAAAAGTGATTCCATTCTACTGAGACTTAAAAAAAATTGGAGCTAGAAGCCGAACACACAACACACACTAGATTCACATATACCGCACCTCCTTGCATAGGCCCACTATACCACTCCATTATTCCTCACCTGAGATCCTTTATATGGGTTATGCAGCCTCTATGATTCAATTTTGCATGAGATATCTATGATCACTATGCTAATTCCTAGTTACACCATGGATGACTTGAGGTTGACCCTACCCACATAATCAGTGAATTTATGGTCTCGTAGGCTATCTAGGTGGTTGGAATTATTTTTTATTATACGCCATAAAAATATTTTATTACATTAAAATATCCCCAATAAATCTCAAATTCAAAATCCAAAACACCCAAATCCTCATCAAAATCTTCTTTCTTCAATTTTTGGATTTGTTGTTTCAAATTTTTATTTGTGACATTTCCATTAAATTTGTTTTAGAAATTAAAAAATCATTTTTAAATAATTAGTTTCTAACCATTCATGTCTAAAGAATTCTAATAATGTTTTTGTATAACACATATATGTTTTATAATACTTGAATTTTATTTTGAATTCATGAATATAATCCCTCTTTATTCATCAAAAATATTATAATGATCATAGATTCGATAATGAGCATATTCACCTTTATCAATTTGGTTTAAGGACTTTATATTTTATCTTTGTACTAATTTTTGTATAATTATACTTCACCTCAGAATCAATAACATCATAATCATAATCATAAAGAAAATCATAATAAAATATTGTAAGGAAATCCATCGGATTTATCTATGTTTAAATTA
The DNA here is from genome assembly GCA_963277665.1 of Viscum album. NCBI lineage: Eukaryota > Viridiplantae > Streptophyta > Magnoliopsida > Santalales > Viscaceae > Viscum > Viscum album. The sequence goes on along the minus strand of OY728157.1, from coordinate 1,448,448,032 downwards.
TGATGATATAAAACTATATACTATTTAAATGGAATACCTTTTACACTATAATCTTGTAAAAAATGATGAAGTACATTAGGTTATGATATGACCATTAAAGTGTCAGATGTCCATGTCCTTTTGAAAAACTTGTATAAAATATGAATGTTTGAGAATCAAGATGATTGATGGAAGCTTGCCTATAAATACCTAGTCATTATAAGAGTCTTAGAAGAGATAAGAAGAGACATTGAGTGATGTTTTGATCAATTTCGTTTGAAAAATATCAATGTGCAAGATTTTTTGAAGATTATAAGGGTGAACTACATGTTCTTTGTACTTTTAACTTTTTTGAGTTTGATTTTTTAATCATAATAAACTATCACATGAATACGATCGTGTTCTCATGGGGATAAAGAGATATTAAATAAAATCATCATATCAAGGGATCATATGGATTAAGAGATTGAAAAGCCAATCATCATATCAAGGGATCATGAGGATAATGAGATAGAAAAGATGATCATCACATCAAGGTATTTATATAGTAAGGGAAAGAAGGAAATTCTTGTAATTATAAAATAATGTACCTTTATCATAGGTTACTGGATACCCAAATATTTGGGATAAAATATGTGTATTCATTTTTTATTACTTTTTTAAAAATATTTTATTTCCTCTATAATTGTAATAGAAAGTGAATACTTATAGATTCGTATTTCTATTTCTATTTTATTTATCATAATAACATTGATTATGATACAATTATTTTAATCTGTATTGTTTTGTTAATATGATATTACCCTAATTATAATAATATTATATTTTTGATAGAATAATTTTTTTTATTACTCTGATATATCGTAACCATTTTAAAAACAATTTTTTTTGTATTCATGAATATGATTAAACTCTAATTACATTTCCACTACTTATTGTTTATGATTATATATTCTAGTAGAATAGAATCAATTAATCATTATGACATGTGGACTTACATATCCAAATCTACTTGATTATGATATTTTTATTTTCATACCTATGAGACATGTTTGATTACCATTTAAATACTTAAGATGTTTTTAGAATACGATTTGTTTAACCTTCTTAATCTAATTTATTTTTATACTTAAAAAGGAAATTTTTTAAACAAATAATTCACATCCATCATGAATTTAAGCATCTTTATATAAATTAGGACCAAAATTAGTATCAGAGCATGTTTCCCCTGATCAAATATTTTCTAATATTTTAATACTCTTGATTAAAATCTAGATAATTTTTTTGATACAATTCTCATGTATAAATAATTTCTACACTAATGTGTATTATGGAATGTATTTTTTGTTTTTATATTAAATATGGAATGATTACATTCCAGTAAAATAGATAAACTCAACCCAAATAGACCTTATATTTTTGATGGAGTCAATTATGATTATTGAAGAGATATAATGATGAAAATAATTATAAATACTAATTTGAACAATTTAGCCATGTTAACGAGAGATTACAAGATCTATGAAAGAGAAGTCTATACATTCAAAAATTATGATAAGTAAGAGTATCAATTAAATTACATATTTAGAAACACTTTATTATGTTATGTGACCAGAATATTTTACAATATTTTTTTTAAATGATGCTAATAAAATCAGGAAAAAGTAAAAGATTTCTCATTTTGTAACTTCAGAGGTTATTGAAACTTGATTAGAAATTCATAAAGTTGACTATCAATAATTTTAATTCCCTTTTAGTTAACCTATTCTGAAGGTACAAGAATGTTTTATAAAAATTTTCAATAATATTTCTACGAGATAAAAGGATTATAATATGAATTACTTGCTAAAAAAATAATTTATATCATTCCCAATGTGTGTGAATCAAAGACAACAATTGTTCATGGGTCATGGAAAATAATTAGTATCACTCTTATTGATTTATTTAGAACCATTTTACAATATAAGGGTATAATGAATAGAGATATAGATAAAGTAAAGAAAAATTATGGTGGAGTTTATTTTACTACAACTTTAAATCTTATAAAATCTTAGACTCCCGATAAATTTGTCAACCAGAAAGGTAAAAAAGTTCTTATTCACTCTGATTCATGTGATTCTGAACATTATGAGAATGAACTATCTAATATTTTTTGAATTATGAACAAGATAGTTGGAAAGATTTATTTTTAGTATTGTTATAATAAAAGTAACAAATAATAAATTAAAATAATGAATCTAAAGTCACTTGTTATGAGTGAACAAGAGTTGGAATGATTTGACAAGACTATCCCAAGTTGAAAAGAAAATGCTGAAAGGATAGACATTCTAATAGAAATAGAAGAAATTTTATAATTAAAAAGGGAATAATGTTCATAAATATAATGACACATAGAGTTCCAATGGAGGCAATTCATTAGAAAATTCCTCAAATAATGAAAGTTCATATCCGAGAAATATTGGTCTTCTTACTAGAATACCGATTGAAAAATAAATGTTTAATGGAAATGGTACAAACTAATGATTCTTTAACTAATATGTATTTAAATTAATAATGTCCCCATGATAATATTTCTATATCTTTTTATGGATAATCCTCATAATGAAGTCATAATAATACATTAACTTATTTTAGGAACGTTTATCACTTTGAAGAACTTTTATAAAATGAAAATTCTAGTGTTTGTAAAACATTTGATAAATATAATGAAAAAATTAAAAAATATTTTCCAAGAATAGATATTATAAAAATGAGATATCATATTTATCAAAATATCATGATAAATCCATGTTTTTAAAATATTATATTTCTAATGATTTAGAAAATGTAATTTCTAAAAAGGGGTTTTTGAAAACTAATTTTGAAAAACTCAATTCCAAAACCATTTTCTGAATAGGGTAAATTTTTGGATGAAAAACAAAAATATATAAATTATTATTTAAGAAAACATTTTTTAAACATTAATAATGGTAATGAAGGTTTTGATATTATGTATTAGAAAATCCATCCTCACAGTATTGGTTCTAGAATAAGGTATACTAATAAGAAATCAATTTTCGGTAACAATTACATTATTCTAAAAGGTTCACACTTTTGTACGAAATCCCAAAAGTGGAATTCATTGGAATAAATATTATTCATTAAATAAATTGAAATCTATATTTTTTCACAAATCCAATTTTTGAATACAAATGTGGGTTCCTAAAATTTTTCTTTCTAACTTTCTAGAAACAGGAAGGTATGGTTTCTGAATGTCTAATTTTTTTGTTTTCAAGAAAACAAATGAAGTACCAATAATAAGAATACATAATTCTTGGATAATGGTTGTTCCTATAATATGACTGTCAAAAAAATTATTTGATATGATCATAATGATGAATGGTGGGAAAGATACCGTTAGAGATAATGCATAAACAGATATTTTCAGTAAAGTTAATATTGTTCTTCTTGGAAAAGAATTAATTTAAAATAATTTTTTCTCAATGATCTTAAGAAAAACCTTATAAGAATAATCCAATTATGCAATGAAGGATACCTTGTTATTTTAGGAATGATAAATTTTTAGTACATAATTTTATGGATGAATACGTTCTTTATTCCACTAGGCATGAGAATATTTACACACTTAACATATATGATTTTTAAGGGTCAAGGATAAAATTTCCATAGTGGAATGAAAGATAAATCATTGTTTTGGAATAGAGGTTAGGAAACTATAAACATAGAACCTTATGTTTGAAGACTAAAAAAAGGCTTGTTACAGATTTACCAGATCTATGGTTTGATACATTCAAAATATGTGACCATTATCAATATGGTATGAAACATAAGTCATGTGTTAAATATAAAAATGATGTTAATAAATCAAATGATTTACAGTTAGTTCACATGGATCCTTTTATTCCTACACAAATTGAAATATTTGGTAAAAACTACTATGTATTTTTTTACCTTGTGATTAAAATATATACACATGGGTCAGTTTTCTAGAAAATAAATGTGATGTGTTTTTTTGTTATACAACTTTTATTACCAAAGTTAAAATTGGGGAACACCTTAACTTGATTAATTTTTATAGAGATCATGGTCGAAAATTTTAAATTATGATTTTGAAACTATTTATAGTAAATAAGGCATTACTGATAACATTTAACCACCTATAACTCCTCAGAAAAATGGTGTTGTTGAAAGATGAAATCAAATTATTCAGGATATAATAAGAAAAATGTAGAATGAAAACTCAATTGTAAATTTTTTTTGGGATAAAGTTGTTAGTCATACATGTAATACTATAAATCGAGTTTTGATTATTATCATGACTCGTCCCTCGGGTCTCATACCATGACTATCCCATGCTCACCTTAAATATGCTAGGGTCTTATGACTAGTGTCGAGTAGGCATATCCCAATCAAAATGGTGGAATTTTCCTAAGTACCAATACACATGCATAAAACACTAAGCCATATAATATGGAAGTTTAATACACTATGTAAACAAACACAAGGAACAAATGTAGAAAACTGAAGGTAAATGAGGCTAGAATACAAAATCAAGTGAAAATAGAAAATTAAAAAAGTAAATGTCTCCAAAAATCCTCTTTAGAAAACTATACCTGATGGGTAGGTATAGAAATAGTTTTTTTTGAAGATGGAGAAGTACATCTCATCTGTCTAGTCACTCTAAGCACCACCTGGCCCTGGTCCACCAAGGAATCCATAAAATTATCATTTTTCATCACAAGACATGAGATGTGAGAGTGAAAACCACACAGGGATGAGTAAAACAATACTCATTAGGGACCCCAAACCACAAAGGTATACCACAAAGCAATACACAAATTAGAATATCAAAGTGGTAAGAAAAGTGTATCCTCTATGAAGTTCAGTCAAGACATTCACTATAGCCAGCTCACACATGTATAAAGTAATGTATGAAAAGAAAGACTATTAATTGTAAACACTGAACACCTTGTATTGTTGAGCTACTCATCACTGATGAGTCGCATAGGCTCACATGGTCATCTGGACCATCTCATCACATAGGACTATTGGGATACCTAGACCCGCTCGTCACTGGGGCTTGTTGGGTCAGCTAGACGTGCTAGTCAGTTAGGCCTACTGGGTCACCTAGAATCAGTCTTCACTTTTTCCTTCTAGGTCACCTAGACCCACTCATCACAGCCTTCTATAGGATTCAAGCTCACAACATGCTAGATTTTAAGATAATCTGCTCCTCAAGACATCAGTCATATCTTAACTTTCACTAAAACCCAGTTAGAGTATATCAAAAGGATTGCCTCATTGTGTTGGTCCCAACACCATGAATGGCTCATCAATCAGACATGCGGTTTGGAAGATAGGATACTTTTAGTGAAAAAAGGCCTGTGGGGCCTCGACCATGTCCGGTCTGACCTAGGCAGACCCTCCAAGTCAGACCCGATCAGACCCTCCAAGTCCGACTCGACCATACATGTCTGACCTGACCCTCTAGGTCATACATGACCCACCAGGTCCAACCCAACCCACTGGGTCGGCCCGAACAGGATGGGCTTGGACCGTTCTGTCGTGCCGGGCCTACCCGCAGCGCAGGTAGGGCCCGCAGAAGCATGCCATTTTGTTCCTCTATGTATATAGCAGGTGCTGCATCTCCAAAACACCCTAAGGGTTAGCTCAGGGTCTTTCAGTATGGTTCAGCTGGAGCACGGCTCGCTGCCATGTCCGCCTAGGCTGCAGCTGGGGCGCACCAGCAGGATCATCCACGGGCCACTAGACTGAACCCGATGGTCCATTTTCTAAATAGGTAGAACCTTCTGGATCATTGGTTCTTCACCGTCACTACCATGCAATCCAAAGTGACTTTCCATCCCTCCAGGTTCATGCCACATTTGAGACCTCCCAGCATAGCCCAATGCCACCATGGGGGTCCATTAGTGAAGAACAGAAGAACGATGGGTAGGAGGGAATACCAGGAACACCCAAAAAATGATTTATGAATTTTTTCGTGTCATCCTTAGATCATTATTGTTATTATGATTAAAAAGAACATATATAAATGTTCTCATCACAATGATCCACTTCCCGTTAAATTCCCGCCAAACAGTTCCCAAAATTTCATGAATGATCGACGCCCAGATCAACTTGTTAGTGAGTTGATCCGTGCATTATGTTTAGAAGAGAAGAATGGGGAAGGTGATCACTTTGAAATAAACTCCCTCCTAGGTTTGGATTGATCCCTCACGAAGGGTGAATCATGCATTCTTCATTCATCAATCCACCGACATCTGATCTGAATCTATTCGTTGATCCGTCATTGCCTGTCGTGTGTCGCCGCTTGTTGTTTTCCATTGAATATCTTCTAAAGCTTTATAGAAAACTAGGGTATCCTCCACTAATCTAGTATCCTTGTTAATCAACGTATTAGAGGAAACACATTTCAACATTTCTGTTACGCTAAGTTTCCATGTTGTCTCGCTGTTTCATTTATGAAATTAAATTGAATTTCTTTTACGAATGAGTTGCAACATCTTTATACTATTTCATTTATGAAATGAAATATCTAGCTCAATGTTTCATTCAAGAGAAACGTTTTTGATTAAAATAAACATTTTTATGTTTATTTCATATTTCATTAGAATTCTAAAAAATTAACTTTTACCCTCGACCCACGCTGGTGGAGGTTGGACACTGCCTAAGGAAATCACACCCACACGAGATTGAATGCAATCTCATATTTTCAATTGGAGTTACCATTTTTGATTTATAGGATTTTAAAATAAAATAATCTTTATTTAATTATTTTATTTACAATCACGTCCCAAAAGCTACATTCTAAAGATGACCTACTCTAGGCAATGTTAGGCTCCGCCTAAGGAAAACACCCCATTACAAACTCAACAATGTTATAATATTTCCAATTCAAGTCAACATTCATGACATATAAGGATTTTAAAAATAAAATAATTTTATTTAGATTTGTTCCATTTTTGGGTTTTCTTACAAGAGGCTCACGCTGACTAATGTTACGTCATTCCTAGGGTAAACATGCAATCTAGAACGCAATGGTTCCCTCATATTTATGATTCGAGAACCCATTTAAGAGTTATTCTCCTTTTTTAGGAAAACCTCTCACGTGTTCTATTTAAAAACATAACATTTTTTGACAGACCTTTATGGGAACACCGGGGCTCGGAATCACACGCCGTCTCAACACTTAGTCTCAGAATTATCCCATTAATTTTATAAAATTAAAACCATGGAATCTGAGTCATTAAATTCTCCCCACATTAAGGCTTTATGTCATTTGAAGACAAAACAAGGGATTCTCAAATAGATGAGTGTGTTAGCACGAACCTAATCCTACTGGTCTCACATTCTCTCTTGAATATTCATATACTTCCACTAAACACACACTATAGGAATCAATCACCCATGAAGGGTCTTATCCTTTCAATCCTCAATCTCCAACGGAAACTGCACAAAATTCACCCTATTTTCAATGTAAATCACACCCCAGTCAATGATGTGTGATTGGTCATATAGGTATCTCCCAAACTGGTATACATGGAAGGCGTTGTGAACCCACTCTAAATAAAGAGGTAGATCCAAGAGGAACCCCACAGCTCAAATTAATTATAGTATCAAAAAAGGCTCAATGAACCTCAGAGAAGACTTGTCTCCCCAGCTAAATCATTTTTCCCACATTGAGGGGAGACCTGAAGAAACATAATGTATCCCTCCTCAAACTCAAAGGGTATTCATAGCCTATATTCATAGGATTTTGGATTGATCTGTGCAGTCTTCATGCACTCCTGGATGACTTACACATTCTATGTAGTAGGATGAACCTAATTTGGGCCCATGAGTGATGACTCTCCAGGGTCAGTCGAACAATGTGGCAACCTACTGGGTCACCCGTACAAGGCCCTAAATAGTTCCACACCTATGGTTGAGTGGTATCTATTTCTGTATGTGAACTCCACCAGAGATAGCTGATACTGCCAACTATAGCCAAAATTGAGGATGTAAGCATGTAGCATGTCCTCTAGGACCTGAATGATCCGCTCAGTCTGCCCATTTTTTTGTGGGTGGAAAGCTATGAAAAAGTGAAGCTGAGTGCCAAATGAATCGTTCAATCACTTCAACAACTGAGATGAAATGTGCACAACTCGATCCGAGACCATCATTGATGAGAATTCATTGTGGCAATCTATCTCCTTCACATAGAGGCATTAAAGGCTCTCTATAAGACCATGTTCTAGAAAATATATCAGGTGACCAACATGTTGATTTAGTAAATGATCACCCAAATGGTACTCTGTCCCCTGGACTTACATGATAGCCCATCACGAAGTCTATCAATATCATTTCTCACACCCTTATGGGAAACCTAAGGAAGAAAAGATAAACCACTTCCAATCACAGGGGTTCAACATGTGTGTTGACAAACCAAAAAACTAATTAAACAAGTGCTCAACATTTATATCAATAGTTAATCCCAACTTCAACCTATTCTATAATCCCCAGTGTCTGACTTGACAACCACATACATATCCCGATGCCTCTCATCACTTAAGCCATCCAATGCTACTATTATGCATCCTATGAAAGGAATGAAGTGATCCCCACCTTTAAAATATCTATCAGGGGTATTCCCTATAGGAAACTGAGCACATAATACTCATAGCTGGTATCATCAAGTTGTTCCTCCCGGACTCACAATAGGAGTGGAGGGGTAACAACCATTGATTGGAGGTAAGTTGCATCATCTATATCCACAAATGATAAATATAACGAGGCTAACTGCTCTATTTCCTCATTCAACAATTATAAACTGAATCTCTTACTGATAGAATCCACTACCATGTTTCCCTTACCAAGAGTGTAGACTAATTCAAAGTAATTTTCAAAGAGGAACTCCTGCCATCATCTCCCTCTCATGTTCAAATCCTTCTAAGATAAGATATACATGATACTCTTGTGGTTATAGTATATGGTGAACCACTTTCCCAAAAAGTAGTGTCGCCACATCTTTAATAAAAAGACTACTGCTGCCAAATCATAGTCATGGGTCACATAGATCTGCTCATGTTGCCTCAACTACTGAGAACCATCTCGCTTGCTTCAACTGATCGAAGAGATCATTGATCCTTGGTAGTAGATACTAATTCTCCAAGGCCACCAAATTTAGGTTCTGGAAGTCCACACATATCCTCAAGCTCCCGTATACCTTCTTTGAAAACAATACTGGGGCTGCCCATGGTGAAAATGTGGGTCTCACAAAGACTTTCATATTCAAGTCCACTAATTGTACCCTCAATTAAGGAATCTCTACAGTATCCATCTAATATTCTAGTGTAGATATTGGTGTCCTCCTTGGGTATAGGTAAATGTAGACGTATACCTCCCATTGAGGAGGTAGTCTTGGAACATCTTCTAAATATATGTCCTTTAATCTGTCCACCACTATAGGAAAATGAGGAATTGTATCATCCACTACACTGGGGGTCATGCTAGCCATTGGAAGAGTGATTGGTTTCACCATCCTATGCATGAGTCAATCCCATGCAACCTAGGATTCCTTTTTCTCTGACCAAAGAAAACCCAATTCCATCATGGCATACATAACACATCATTTTTCCAAAAATAGTCAATATGAGCATGAATTTGGGATAACCAGTCCATACCCAAACTAACATCATAAGGCCTCTATTCTACCACCAATATGTTCCAACCAACACTCTTGACTCAAGGGTCATATCACACCATCATCATAAGTGTGATTATTAATTTTTATCCCATAGGTATCTCTAAATGTAAGGGTCAAGTCAATGGTTTAAGCAGAATCTCTAGATATTGAACAAGATTTGTGACAATAAGGAATGATTAGAACCAATGTATATTAATACAACAGATAAGAGTATAAACATACCACACATTGAATCATTCCTGGAGGCCTTTGGTCATATGCCTTGAACACCTGTAGCTACCCCCTTCCAATGTCCTCTAGCTCCCTAAACCTGGTGTGGACCACATAGGGTGGTGGTTGTAACATGTAGAAATGTACACCACCTCCTACTAACCGCCAGATCCTCTACCACATCTTGCACCTTACAGATCCATCTGTTCCAATAACTGTCTCCACCACGGTGGCCCATCACCATTTCCCAGTCAGCACCCTGATAGAATGGACAATATTTAGCAAGATTCCCTTGGCCACCTCATGAAAATCATTACCTCTCTCTAAGCTGATTAGAATCACACTATGATCAATGCACAGTAGATACTCTATCCCGGGACCGCCTCTTAGAACATCTCACACATCCAAGTCTCAAAGACAAATGTTTGCTTCCTATTTCCGAAGACTATTCTCCTACTTTCCCACTGCTGACAAACAATGGTTGTATCCACTCAAACAAGGTACTTTCAACAAAAAAGGATCTTTCTATCACCCTATCATAAGTAGTAGTTCATAGAGTTATAGCGCTAGCTCGGATTTCCCTATACACACCTCGTCGGAGGTCCGAGCCCTGATGCACATGTCAAATTGTATTCATCATGTACCTTGAAAGGATGGAATGCCTTGATGAAAACTCAATGACCGAAATGTCATTCTACCGATGCTGTAGATGTTATAGGGCAGACATAGCCTTCAGATTTTATTGGAGAGAGCCTCTTATCTGAGAAAGTTTCTCAAGATATATCCCTGGAAGAGTCACCTCATTATAAGATCATGAAATCTAAACCCTATCATCGCCCTACTTAACCATGTAGAAGGCTCACTGCCATGACCTCCATTTGATCTAATGGTGTATTAACTAGATTGGAATCTCAGTCACCCCTTAAACCAGTCCTTAGCCACATGTGATTTGGGCTCACCCCACAACCAGAGGGGTATGTTTCGCTCAAAATTGTGTAGTGTGCTCAGCCCACACATCTCATCTGTGGGTATTATGAGTACTATGTACTAATCCACATGTGGTGGTATAACTGGTACTCCACTCAGTGGTGTTTTTTCTTATACGAACCCTTGTACCCATCTCTTCACCCCGTATATCATCCTCGTGATCACATGGTGGAATCCTGGATGGTTGTTTACATTGAAGCATTTTGAAAGAAAATAACATATACCATGATCAATAGATTATATGTGGCTATATGACTCAAAAATGAATTCGAAAACTCAATAAATTCATTTATGAATAATGTACCATCATTTTCCAAGCAACTAGTGTTTTACATAATGATTGAAAAGTATAATTCTGGGTCCCGGTGTGTGTATACATCGGTCACCGCACAAAAACTAGATTCCCTAGCCTCCATGAAAAACTCAAAACCCTTAAAAATATTTCCCCAAACCCAACTCATAGAGTATGTTTTCTTAAGGTATAATCGACCTCCTTTGATTCCACTTCATTATGACCTATTTCTCATATACCATTCAATGAAAACTGATGCCCGCCTCCCATAGGCCTAGGGCTAGCGATTAGCGCTGAGTAGGCATATCCTAGAAAAATGGGAGGCATTTTCTTATGTCCCTATACACAAGAACACAACTCCAAGAAATAGTAGTATGAAGGTGAATAAAATATGTAAAAAAGCACAATGTATGACATGAGGAAACTAAACATAATTAAGGCCGGAATACAAGCCCAAATGATACAAAAACTCAAAATCACAAGTTTCCAGAACTCCTCTAAAGAAAACCCTACCTAAAGGGTATGTACAAAAACAACTATCTGAAGCTGCATGTAACTACCTGATCATTTGAATAATATTTGTTTCCTGATTTTGTGTGTTATTTTTTTTATACTTAATGAAACTATATCCTTTAATTAATGAAGTAAGTATAATTAAAATGAGACCATTGGGTTTTGACTATTATATGATCATTGGTCAATATGAATGTTGGAAACTATATTCTTGACATTATGATTGTTGTTTATAAAGAAAAATGATCTTGGTTATTTAATATAGAAATAAGAGTCGATAGCCTCATCCCATAGACTCGATCTATTTTAATCCCATCAGTTGGAGCTTGAGAAGGAGGTAGCATCATTTTGATTTTCTCAGGACCCATCCCAAGCTGAACTTCAACACGTTAAACATAAAAGAAATAACTTATAGAAGAAGTTCAAGATGATAGACATCACCACATAAGAAATGTTGTCTGAGCCACCCCAATATTCTATCAGTATTTCACAGCTTACTCTTTTTTCCTATGTGGTTGTTATAAGGGGTTATGTAATGAGGCCTTAGTTACTTTTTGTAATCCCTTTTTATAAATAAAATTTTTATTTCATTATTCTTATTTTAGAAATATCTTTTCCTAATAAAGTATATGTTTAATTATGAAAATTTTTATAAATTTATTTTAAAAGAATTTTTTATTACATTTCAAAGATTTTTCATACATATATAATTATTATGGTAAAATAGACATCATTTATGAATTTTAAATTTCAAAATTAACCTTGTCTGAATTTTTGACGTTTTATAAGAAGTTTCAATTTGATGAATAGTGTTTCTTTGATTAATAGTTTTTGTTGAATAGTGTATTTTTTTATTGAATAGTAAAGAAATATTTTATTATTAATTAACTTTTTCTATGAAACAATCTTCCAAAATCTGACATACATCTTTTTAATCAGGGTGAAAAATATGGTTCAACAAGATCAAAATAATTTTTTGGTGAATTGTAAATTTACCCTTGGGAATAGTAATTCTACCCTAACGAATAATAATTTTACCCATGGAATAGTAAAATATCTTAAGGATCTATAATTATGTTTTGGTAACCTTTACTGGCAATGTGACATAATTATATCATAATATTATTAAATAAATGTTTAAGAAACTATTAGCCATGTATTAGTATTTTATTTGTTTAATTTAATTTAAAATGAAATTAATTTTTGTAAAATGGAGTTCACTTATGTATTCTACACATTGAAAAATGGTTATGGAGAATTTTGGGGATTTTTTTGAAATAGATAAGTATTATGTGAATAGTAAATAAAAAATACAATTTTGAGTTTCGTTGTGTTTAATGATATCATTAATGATGTAATAATGATGTCATAATTATGGACTAATTGTGTAAAGTAATATATGGTATGAGGTTTCCGAAGTGGCCAATACCATGGTCAAATACCATCATCGAGACCATGGTTTTTCAAATACCACTAATACGGTGTCCCTTGGAAATAATTAAAACATTTCCTCAATTTTTGTATAAATACCAACACTTTAATTTATTTTATCCATTAAAAATTCTTCCTAAAAAAATATCTTGTCATTTTACCTCCAAAGGAGTCCTCCCATAGTGCCCTCAATCCCCCCAAGGTCCCAACATTCAAGTTTTTTTGAAGTTACTTTTCAAGGTAAGGGATCATTTCACCCTCCCCTTTTAGTCAAGGACTTCTCTTATGTTATGTATCTTAAATACCATTTTCTTATGAAGGGGTATGTTCTTATATATCCTTATTTCATTCCATTTTATTTCCATAAAATTATAGACCCTATTTTCTCTCAACAATTCATTTTCTGAATTTTTAAGTGATGCCTTTAGGCTGGTGAATTTTCATAAAAGAAATCACATCTTCTCTTTTTTACAAGGTTTCTATTCATGGGTTATTTCATTATAATATACACAACATGATATCATTTAAATATTATTCTATCCTTACACTATAAGATATGTCATTTATGTATTGGAGCCCTTTGTCACCTGTCTTTTTAATGTTTTTTAAAACCATGTTGCATAGCAATTATGCTGCATAATTTTTTTCTCAAGATATCTCTATTTTTCACAAGAAATTAACTTATTTTATTTATGTGAATAACAACACATATTTTGTTTCTAGGGGTATTCACCATGACATAAAAAAGATATATTTTATTCTGTAACGGACATACGTAAAACCCTTATCCACTTTCCATGGGTTATAAATGACACAATGATCTTGTTTTTTAGCACTTTTTAAAAAATTGTGATTTTGATATGAAACCCATTTCTCTTATTCTATTTGGGTTATTTTTTAAATGCATGATTATGATATTTTTTTCTCACATTTAAATAAATACATATGAAGGGTGCGCCATGATAGCGCTCTAATGGGTTGGGTAATGAATTTAAACTCTAGAGATAACAAGTTTTACGATACATTGTAGAATAAACATTGAAATTTTTATGAAAACTTGGGAATAGACCATGGTGATATGTTTATTAATGTCTAAATTAATTGTAGTATCCCAATTTTTATGTTATGTTTCATGTTATTATTATTATTATATTCCTCTTTATCTACATGTTCTTCTTGATATCCCTCAAGTTCATATCTAAATTGTTTAACATTATTTCGTTAATGGGCCTTCTTCTCACCCTTTACTTTGATGTACATATCTAGGTTATGAGATAATGTAATTGTACTTCGGATGAACATTTCATGAATTTATTCAAGGGGATTTCAAATAATGTTTTACGTGTTCTAGTTTTATGTTCCTAATTTCCTAGACACTAGATTTTAAAGATCCTATATTTGTAAAATGTAATGAAAAGTTATTAAATAAAAAGGCGGGATGCCACAATTAGTATAAATATTTAAAATAGATATTTTTGTAAATTAAGATATGAAAACTTTTAGAATAACCCTATAGAGATTTTTAAATATACAAAAACATTCTTGTATTTTGGTGAAATATTAAGTAAGTGGTTTCTGAACAAATAATTCCCTATTGGGATATGAATAAGTGGGTGTGGATCTTGCGCAGATGTACCTAGGAGTAAAAAATCATACACAATGTTTCAGGCTTGACCTAGGGTATCCTGGTACATGTCAACGAGCCTTTTTGCACTCATATTTTGACACTCCTGTAGGATATGTTTGGTTAATCACATGATTTTTAGGTATCATCATGAAATATTTATAGAGAAATGTAATTGTTGTTAAAGAATACTATGCTTAAGAATAAATTTTTAATACATAAAAATCATTTATAGTTAAAATATTCGTAAATTAAATAGGATTATAACTAAGGTTTTATTATTTTAGAAAATGACAAAAAATTGGAGGAACCATCCTAATGGTGACTGAAATGGACCATGCACTTACGACCCTCTAATTAAAGCCGAAACAGAAACCTTCATGAGAATGATGAACCAACTAACTGATGTTATGGGAAATAAATTGAATCAAGATAAGACACTAATCTCACTACATAGAAAAAAATATTCTATTGAGTCATCTATGCATCAAATACCACTAACCTCCAGTGGATCTACTGACCCATTTATTGTTGAACAGTGGAACAACAATATCAAGAATCTCTTTTGTGTGCTCCACTATTTTGAACAAGAGAAGGTCACCATGGATATTTACTACTTAGAGGGAGAAGCTGATTAGTGGTGGGAACAATTTAAAAACACGAGACAAAGAGTGGAGGATTAAGCTATGGAGTGGAATGACTTAGGAGGGATATAAATCAATAAGTATTTCCATTGTTCTATGAGAACTAAAATGTAGATGGAGTTTCTCGAGCTGAAGAAAAAGGAGAATGAATTTTTTGGAAGCTTCCAGATAAACTTCACAAGACCTTCCCATTACACCTCAAACATTGTCATGGATCCTAATGGGAAGGTTGATAGATTCATTGGTGGACTAAGACCTCATCTACAGATGAAATTGGACAACTGAGGCAACGCTAGCTATGATGAGATCGTGAAGACTGCGATGATAGTCAAACTTGAGTATAGTGAGATAAAGTGGTCTCATAAATCCAATGAAAAGAAGAGATAGATGGAGCCCCTCATAGTGAGGACCTTCAATCAGGGAAGATGAGGCAAGAAAGTGCATCATCCCACATGTAATAAATGTGCGAAGAATCATTCGAGGGACTACCTTATTGGGAGTGGGAAGGGAAAAAATTGTGGAATAGAAGGAAATATTGCATGAAATTGTCGTAGAGAGGCGAAGACTGAAATTCTCAATAGAAACAAAAATGGGAAGATGGTGAAATCCCAACATGATGTCCAATGCTATATGTGTGGAAAACTAGAGCTCTTTTCGAATCACTGTACAAATCTGAGGGTAGTGGAGGGGAACCACCTTCAGCCTTAGAAAAGGAAAAGGGTGCAAGGACATTCATTTTATATCACGATAGCTAATGTTGAAGCTCAAAATGAAGTTGTTTCAGGTACTTTTGTTTTTATCTCAAATATAGAAATTACATTTTTTAATTCTGGTTCTATGAATTCCTTTATTTCTTCCAAGTTTACAAAGAACATAGAATCAACCCCTGAATTGCTAAAAGTAGAGTAATCTATCAATAATTATGGTGGGATTACCCATGCATAATCAGTGTTTAAAATATCTACTATTATTTTAGTGACCATAATCTTATCACAAATCTAGTTGTCATTCTCATATAGGAATTCGACATCAATCATGGGATGGAGTAGCTCTCAAGTAAAATTCTAAAATAAAATGCAGATGCAAAGAAATATCAGTAGTATTAAAGAGACAAACCAATAATTATCTTCCAAGGAGAGACATATCAACCTAATATTTTCTGAGAAACACCTCATATATCCTTTTTTTATGGAGTTAATCAGTGAATATGGAAAAGGAAATGAGAGTATGAGGATAGAAAATACCCCATCATCCAAGAATAAATTGATTTATTTCATGAAGAGTTACCCAATCATCACCCCGAAATAGAGGTAGAGTTATCCATTGAACTCATACCTGGATCTCATCTGATATCAAAGAACCTATGTAGGATGCAAAATGTAGAGCTAGATGAATTAAGGAAACAACTCCAAGATCATTTGGTGAAGGGGTTTTTCGGAACGAGTGTGTATCCTTGGGTATCACATGTTATCTTTGGGAAAAAAATGTTGGATCAATGCAGTTATGAATTGATTATAGTGAACTGGACATGATCACACTGAAGAAGAAATACCCTCTTCAAAGAATTAATGACTAATTTGACCAACTTCATGGGGCTCAATTCTTCACCAAGATTGATATTTGATCTTGTTATCGTCAATTGATTTTGAAGAAAAAAGATATTCTAAAAACATCCTTCTAATTAATATATGGGCATTAGGAGTTTGTTGTTATGCCCCTTGGACTGAGAAATGCACATACTATTTTTATGGTTTTGATGAATAGAGTCTTTAAGGGCTACCTTGATATCATTTTGGTAGTTTTTTATTGGTGATATGCTGATATATTCCAAAAGTCACAAGAATAATGAGGATCATATAGGGTTTATTTTTCAAACTCTATGGAAGGAGAGTATTTTTGGAATGTTTTGAAAATTAAAATTTTGGTTAAAAAAAGAATTTTTCTTGTGACACATTGTAATCAGTGAAGGAATTACATCTAACCCTACAAAGACAAAGGATGTAGAGTAGTGGCCTCAGCCTATAACAATAACTGCGATTCATAGTTTCCATGGATTAGGGGGATATTATATGAGGATTGTGAAAAACGTTTCATGACATTCAAATCCATTAACAAAGATTACTCTAAAAGGGGTCATGTTCATCAGGGAAGAGGAGTGTCAGGAAAGTTTCCTAGATCTCAAGAAAAGATTGGTCACCACACCCATGTTAACTCTCCCCTTAAGTGGAGAAGTATTTTATATTTTTAGTGATTCATCTCTAAAATAGAGTAGGTGTGTCCTCATGAAAAATTAAATGGTAAATTCTTATGCATCTTGATTGTTGAAGACTCAATAGAAGAACTATCCTATGCTTGATTTGGAGCTGGCTGCTCTCATTTTTTCTCTGAAGATATGGATGTACTATCTTAATGGGGAGAAATGTGATATATACACTTACCATAAAAGTTTGATGTATATTTTCACCCCAAAAGAATTGAACATGAGATAAAGGATACTGTTAAAACTTTTTAAAGACTATGTTTTCAATTCATTATCATCCCGGAAGTGAAAACAAAGTCACTGATGCATTAAGTAGGAAAGACCTAGTTGTTATTTCTGTGATGAGGATTTAAATAAATCCTCTGATCAATGACCTAGTAAATTTATAAATGGTAATTATATAGGAAGGGACATAATAAAACCTATTCTAAATGGTTTATAAATCATCATTACTATATAAGATCAAAAAAGCATAAAAAGAAGATCCTTTGATACCAAAGAAGTTTGAGGTTATGAAGGATGGGAATTTTCCTGAGTTCAATATTGATCAAGAATGTGTACTAAAATTTTATACAATAATATGTGTTCTATCTATTCTGGAAATAAATATGGTAATGATGGATGAATCTCAGAGCTCTATGTTCTCTATACATCCTAGGCCTAAAAATTGTATAGAGACCTTCGTGATCAATATTGGTTAGATAGTATGAAAAGGGAGATTGCTGACTACACATCATGGTGCCTGGTATTTCAGCAAGTGAATATAGAGCGACAATATCCTAAGGGGGTATTACAACCATTACCCATACTAGCATAGAAGTGGGAAAATATCACAATGTATTTTTTCACTTGCCTCCCAAGAACATACAAAGGAAACAATGTGATATGGGTTATTGTTGAAAATCTCACTAAGACTACCCATTTAACCTCTATTCGGGAAGATTTCTTACTTGATCAACTTTCCAAGATTTAGGTGAAGTGGTTAGGATGAATGAATTTTTACTTTCTATCATATCTGATCATGATCCAAGTTTCACATAAAATTTCCGGAGAAGACCAAAATATGTTATGGGTACCGAATTGAATTTTTGTAAGACCTATCACCACCAAAATTTATGGACAATATGAAAGAACTATTCAAACACTCGAGTACATGTTGAAAACATGATCAATGGAATTTAAAGGTGGATGGGATAAATATATCATATTAGTGAGTTATCTTACAACAACAGCTTCCACTCGAGCATTCCAATGGATCCCCATGAAGCTCTATATTGGAAGCAATGTAGAAATCTTACTTTTTGGGATGAAGTTGGTAAGAGAATTCTTCTTGGGAATGATCTTGTGCAATAGATGATAGAAAAATTCCATGCCATCCCACAACACATTAAGGCTGCTTAGTGTCAAAAAAAGAACTATGCCGACAACCATCGAAGGGACTTGGAGTTAGATGTTGGTGACAATGTCTTTCATTAAATTTCAATTTTTAATAGATTCACGAGGTTTGGGAAGAAAGGGAAACACATCCATAGGTATATTGGACCCTTTTAAATCCATGACCGCATAGGAGCAGTGACCTATCATCTTGCACTTCCTCAAAATACAACACAAGCTCATGATGTCTTCCACATATCCCTCTTGAGAAATTACATACCCGACCCTTCACCTGTACTAAATCAAGAGGTGGTTTAACTGGAACATGACCTCTCTTATGAAGAGTAGTAAGTAGAGATCTTGAATCATAGAGACAAGTTTTTACGCAACATGACTAGAATCCTTGTAATGGTATTACAGAGAAACCGAAATTATATAGAAGCCACATTGGAAAGAGATGATTCTATGATGGAAAAGTACCAACACATTTTCTATTCTGATGGTATGATATGAAATTTAATGGATGAAATTTATTAAGGGGGGAAGAATGTACTGACCTAAAAATTTGAATAATATTAGTTCACTAATTTTGTGTGTTATTTTATTTTATACTCAACAAAACTATATCTTTTAATAAATGAAGTGAGTATAATTAAAATGAGACTGTTGGGTTTTGACTGTTATATGAACGTTAGTCAAAATGACCATTGAAAACTATACTCTTAATGTTATGATTGTTGTTTATAAATACAAATGATCATGGTTTATTAATACAGATAGAAGAGTCGATGTCCTCATCCAGTAGACTCGAACCATACGAAGCCCATTTGTTGGAGCTTGGGAAGGAGGTAGCATCACTGGTCTTTGCTCTGTACCAAGACCAAGGAAACCACCTACATGTTATGCTTGAAACTAATCACTTATAGAAGAAGTTCAAGTTCATATAAATCACCACTAAAGTAATGTTGTTCAATCTGTTCCAAGATTCTAATTCTATTGCACACCTTACTCTTAGGTCCGATGCAGGTGTTATAATTGGTAATGTAATGAGGCTTTAGTTACTTTTTGTAATCCCATGGTATAAATACAATTGTTATTTAATCATGTATGTTTTTGGAATATATTTTGTTAATAAATTATATGTTAAATTAAGAAAAATTTGGATAAATTGATTATAGAATTAATAATTGTACTTTACAAATATTTTTCATATATAGAAAATTACAATGGTAAAATAAGCATCATTTTTGAATTAGAAATATCAAAATTAACCTTGGCTAAATTTTTAAAAGTTTCCTAAGAAGTTTCAATTTGATGAATAGTGTTTTTTATGAATTGTATTTCATGAATTGTGTTTTTTGATGAATAGTAAAAAATATTTTATTATTAAATTACATTTCTTATGAAATGAATTTAAAAAATTTTAGATTCATAGTTGTAATTAGGGTGAATCAATGTGGTTCAAGAAGACCAAAATAATTTTTTTGGTGAATAGAATCTTTACCATTTGGAATTTTAATGTTACCCTTATGAATGGTAATTTTACTAATAGAATAGTAACATCACCTAAGGAGGTATAAATATATTTCAATTATATTAGGTGGTAATGTGATATAATTATATCATAGTATACGTAAATAAATGTTTTAGAAATTATTAGTCAAGTATTATTATTTTATTTATTTAATTTAATTGAAAATAAAATTATTTTTTATCAAATGAAGTTCACTTTTGGATTCTACATGTTGAAAAAAATTTAGGGTAAATTTATGGGATTTTTCTGAAACAGTTGAATTCTCAATGAATAGTAAAAGAATATCGTTTTGAGTTTCGATGTGTTTAATGAAATAATTAATTATGTGATCATAATTTAATAATTCAGGTATAAATTTGTACAATATTATATGTTGTGAGGTGTCCCAAGTCTCCAATACCATGGGAAAATACCATGACCAAGCCCATGATTTTTCAAATACCACTATTGATGTGTCCCATGGAAATTAATAAAATATTCCCTCAATTTTTATGAAAATAAAAACAAATTACTTCATTAAATTCATTCAAAATTCCTCCTCAAAAAATATTTAGCCTTTTTATCTCCCGAGGAGTTCTCTCAAGGTTCCCTCAAGCCCCCAAAGGTCCCAACCTTCGTGTTTTTTGAAGATATCTTCAAGGTAAGGGAACCTTTCACTCTCCTCTTTTATCTAAGGACTTCTATTATGTTATGTCTTTTAAATTCCATTTTATTATGTTGGATTATGTTTTTATACATCTTTATTTCTTTCCATTTTATGTCCATGGGATGAGAGACTCTTTTTCCACTATAAATTCAATTTCTGAATTTTTAAGTGATGATGTTAGGCTGCCGAATTTTCGTAAAGGAAACCACATCTTCCGTTATTTTCATGTTTTTTTTCAGGTGGTATGTCTTTGAAATATTCAAAACATGTTCTTATTTCTATTTTATTCTATCCATATACTGTAAAATTATTCATTTATTGATGGGATACCATTTTCCTCTCTCATTTTAATGTTTTCTAAAACCATGTTGCAGAGACGTTTTGATGCATAATTTTCATCTCAAAATCAATCACTTTTTCTCAAGAAATTCTATTATTTTATTTATGTGAATACCCAAACATATTACACTTTTGGGGGTATTCAACAAGACATAAAAATGAAATATTTTATCCTTTAATTGACATAAAAAAAACCTTTATCCCCTTTCCATGGGTTATAAATGACATAATGATCTTGTTTTAAAAAACTTCTCAAAACGTCACGATTTTGATATGAAACCAATTTATTTTATTCTCTTTGAGTTATTTATGAAATGTATGATTATGATATATGTGGATCACATGAAAATAAAGATATATTAAGGGTGAACTCTGATATCACTCCAATGCATTGGGTAATGAATTTAATTTTTAGAGATGACAAGTTACGATACCATGGTGAATAACCTTGGTAATTTTGATGAAAACTTGGAGATGGACCTTGGTGATATTTTCTTGAATTTCTAAATTAATTTTTTAGAGACATTTTCAAGTTATGTTTCAAGTTATTATTATTATGATATTCCTCTTTATTTACATGTTCTTATTGATATCACTCAATTTCACATATAAACTATTTCACTTCCTTTATTTACTGGTCCTTCTTCAAACAGTTTCTTTTGATGTATGTATCTAGGTTATGTGATGTAGTAATATTCTTTAGGATGAACATTTCAAGAATATATGAAAGGGGATTTAAAATAATGATTTATTTTTTCATGTTTTATGTTCTTGATTTCCAATAAACTAGACTTTAAATAGCCATTGTTAGTAAAATTTAATGGAATGTTATGTAATAAAACGGTGGGATGCCATACCGTAGATGCACATCTCATCTGTTTGGTCACTCTATGAACCCCCGAGCCTCGGTCCACGAAGGACTTTTTCAAAGTGTTGATCATCTACACAAGAAACGACACATGCGGGCAAAGCCCGTGCAAGGGTGAGTAAAACAATCCTCAGTAAGGACCCTGAACCACAAAGGTATACCACAAATTAATACTCAAAGAGGCCTACCAAAGATGTACATAAAGAGTAGCCTCTAAGAAGTTATGCAAAGGGATTCATTAGAGCTGCCACACATAGGTATACATTAAATTATGAATAGAATTAATATGAGTCCTAAATACATAACACCTTGTACTTCTAAGGTACTCATCCTCGATGAGCCACTTAGGACTGTTGGGTCATCTAGACCCGCTCATCTCTTAGACCTACTGGGTCACCATGATCTTCTCATCACTTTGACATATTGGGTTACCTATACCCCCTTATCCCTTAGGCCTGCTAGGTCACTTAGAACCACTCATCACTTTGGCCTACTAGGTCACCTAGAGACACTCGTCAAATCCATCTATAGGATTCTTTCTCGCAGCGTGCGTGATTCCGGGAGAATCTACTATTTAATCCATCGGTCATATGTCAACTAAACTGAGAATCCACTTAGAGTATAACAAAAGTAAAACCTTGATGTGAGGGTCCCAATGCCACATAGAGCTCATCAATCATACATAAAGTATGAAAGATATTAGCCTGTTAGTGAAAAAGGTTGGTGGGGATCTGGGATCAGTTTGACTTGGTGGAACTGACCCAAACTACCCTGCTACGCCGGCTCGGCCTGTAGAAGCAGGCCAGTTTGTTCTACTCGGGACGTGTTGGGTGCTGCATCTCACAACCACTTCATAGTCTATGTGGACCGCAGCCCACTACTGTATTCACCAAATCCATCACCGACCGCCTATTTATGGCCTCTTCTTGTCACCTGAAACTGATTCTGTGGGCTTATTTCACCACTTGGGTGCGTTGGAAACTTCTTTCGCCACTTGGTCACACCTGTATTTTCTTCTTCGGGCCACCAAACTTTCCCCACTCGTCTGTTTTCCAAACCGTGATCACCTACAGGATCCTTGGGTTATCCCCGTCACTGTCACGTACTCCAAAAAATATTTCCAATTATTAGAGGGTATGACCACATTTGGGACCTCTAAGAAAATCCTAATGCCACCACAAGGGTCTGTCAGTGAAGAATGCGAGAATGAGAGGTGGCAGAGAATACCAGGAACACCCAATAAACGATCCAACACTCTGTACGTGTCAAAATTAGATCATTATTCTTAACAAGACTACAAAGAATGAATATTGCAGTAGTAATCACAATGATCTACTTCCTATTAAATTCCCACAATAAAATTCCCAAACTTGGAAGAATGATCAACTCGTGATTCAACTTTTTAGTGAGTTTATCCATGTTCTTCATTTAGAGGGGAAGAATGGGGAAAGGTAAACAATTAGAATAAACCCATACTTGGGTTTTGATCAATCCTTGATGAAGGGTGAATAATTTATTTGTTTTTCTTTAATCCACCGATGCCTGACCCGATTCTGTTCTTTGATACATCATAGCTCGTCGTTCTTTTCTGCTTGTTGTTTGCCAAATAATTTCCTCCAAGGATTCAGAGAAAACTCCAGGATCCTTCCCTAATCATATATCTCTATTAATAAACATAATGGAGAAAATTCCTTTCATTATTTCTATTATAATGAGTCACTAGATCGTTACACTATTTCATTTATGATATGAAACAGCTGTCTCGATGTTGTGTTGCAGCAAGACATTTTGGAATAAAATAAAATTTCTTATGTTTATTTTATTTTTCATAAAATCTCTCAAAAATTAACATTTAAACTCGACCCACAACGGTTGAGGTTAGGCCCTATGTAAGGAAAGAACACCCACACGAGCTCAACAGTATTATCATATTTCCAATATGAGTTACCATTTATGAGTTATATGAATTGAAAATAAAATAATATTTATTTAATTATTTTATTTATGATCACGTTCCAAAAACTACTTTTCACTGTTGACCTGCGCCGACCAATGGTAGGCTCCGCCTAATGGAAAAACCCCAATTAAAACTCGACGGTGGTATCAAATTTTCAATTCAAATTACCATTCATCAGTTATAAGGATTCAGAAAATAAAAACTGTTATTTAATTTTTTTATTTACAATTATTATATCTTCAGGTTTTATCACTAGAGGCACGTGCCAACTAGGGTTAAGTCATGCCTACGATAAACCCACTATCTTGAACGCAAGGGTTTCCTCATATTTCTGATTTGGGTAACCATTTAAGAGTTATTCAAATTTTTTTAGGGAAACCTATCAAGCGCGCTATTTAAAAACCTAAATTTCATTGACAGACTATTCTCGGATAACTGGGCCTCGAAATAACACACTATCTCTACGCTTGGTCTTAGAATATTACAAGATATATTCTAAAAATAAAACAAGGAATATCCGAGTCATTAAAATTATTGCCTTTGTTAATAAAACTCTATATTTTTGTGATCGGGATGGAAACCAAATGATTTTTACTTCAGTGTTTTTGGATGAAAATTATTCATATTGAATATGATATATAACTTGAAAAAATTTACCCACAAATCTGATGACAGTATGTTTTTAGTTTATTCCACTATTTATAAAGAATAATGATTTTTTGATAAAAATTATTTTATCTATTTTTAAATATTACATGTTAAATTTGATTAAACCAACCTTTTTTAAATAAACCCAACCAATATCCTCATATGTGTTTTCCAAAACAAATCCTCACATAGTGTTGAAAGATAATTATAATGAGGAAAATACTCAAGAAATTGAATCTAATATTTTTAATAAAAAATATTTTCTAACATATATTGGTTAAAACACATTACCAAACCCATGTCTATTGTTTATTAGGAATCATCCTAGTGATATTATCATTGGTAATGTTTATCAACCAGTTTGGACTAGAACTTCCTTATTGAATGAAGTAAAAAATCTTTCTTTTCATTCCCAATTTGAACCCAATAATCCTGATGAACATTTAGGTGTTGTGGATTGGATTAAGGTAATGCAATATGAGCTAAATTAATCTAAAATAAAAAACATCTAGAACTTGGTAGAAAGACTCCAAGAAAGATCAGTAATCAGAGTTAAATGGGGTTTAAGAAACAAATGTGATGAAAATGGAATTATCATTAGAAATAAATCTTGACTTGTTGAAAAAGTTTACAATCAATTAGAAGGCACAGAATATGAATAAACCTATCCACACGTAGTAAGATTAGAATACATTGGTATCCAACTAGCCATTGCATCATTAATTAATTTTAAATATGTTCAAATGGATGTGGTATGTGGTTTCCTTAAGGGAAATGTATAGGAGGAAGATTATGTAATACCCCAACCCCAGTAACCAAGAGATAGTGTACTATTATATAACATTGACATGATCCCAAATGATCGAGTACTGAAAGACTGATCAGTTTAGTATTCTTAAAGGTACTAGATACATACATAAGTTTTACATTATATTAGGAAATGAAAAAAACACTGGGTCTCCTTTAAACACACTAGTATCCATCAGCCTATCATTGTGGGTCATTCATAATATACTTCTTCTCATATTCGTAAAAATAAAACATATGGAAGGGGTGAGATCAGATGCTCAGTAAGGATAAAAATATAGCATAAATTAACATAAATAAGCATAAAAAATTAAGCTAATGTTTAAGACTAAAAAAACAGTATTTTATACATAAACCTCAGAATAATATGGAAAAGATAAATCAAATAATTCAATTTACTTATTCACATGGATATTCTACTATATGAATAATCACATGTTATATCAATATCTAATCTCCTAATGATGGAATGTATTATGTTGGACATCCAAACCACAAAGTCTAGGCCTCGTGCAAAGACAAAAAATTAAAATATTATCAATGCCATGTGAAAGACACTAGTTTTTCTCAACAGAACTACCGATGCATCAAGGTGATATAGTGGGCCACTTCTATCTCTTACTACATCCAATGCATTCTTTATATGCAAAGGGTAAAACATAGCATAAATATTCATATTAAACTAGAATATTAAATGTTAATACTTTGACCATAAAACACGAAGGATATAAAAATGGAACATCCATAATAAAAAGATCATAAAACAATAAATACGATATGGAGTATTATATAATAATAAATTCACATCAATTAAACATAAAATCCAACAATATATTTTGACATATATGAAATCAATCCAAAAACTATTTGATAGGAATATATCTTTCTACATTGAAATCATTTAAAAGTCAAATAATTATAAAAGAAAAAAATTATTTTGAAAATATTCTTATAAAATTGTAAGGGAATATTAGAAGGTGTTTTAATGGCATAAAATAACTGCACCCACCATATATGTTAAAAAACATTTTTCTTTAATTTCTTGAAATGGTTAAAAAGTACCTTGTTTGGAAAACGATGGAATGATTCCTTTCAAAACAATTTATAAAAATTCAAACAAGGGTAGAAACTAATTTAAACAATCGTATGGGAAATAGTAAAAAAAATTGAAATACATTTTCATGAAACAGAGATGTGGATCATAAAGAAGTCCTAGTAGATACTTACATATAAACAACCTCGGGTAATAAATATATTGTAAAATTAACCCTTACCCTGTACTTTTCCATAGTCAAGGGTACATTAACCTATTGTATAAGGGTTATATAATTGTGATTAAATTATACAAGAACCACATACATAAATATGATATCATATATAATCCTAAAATATATCTTTGTTAAAAATATTTTAGTAGTATCATTGTTTCGGGTGTTAACTCATTCATTTTTCATTATATGTTTTGTTACGTAAGTCATGTTTGTTATGGACATGATGTATTTAATTCATATTCAGAATGATATTATGTTTATAAAAAATAATTTTTAATCATCAAAGGAATATTATTTTATAATGGTTATGATGGAGAATTAAATTTCATCTCGTCGTGGATAAGGTAAGATGTATGTACGCAGGAGAGACACTATCACTATATTAATGGTGAAATCGTATGTAATTTGATGTTATATTATATATATAATAATTAAAATGTTATATTTGTTATTTATATTAATTATACTCATTATTATACCCATCTAATCAATGAAGTGTCGAATAAAAAACTACACCATTACGTGGAGATAGTATGTCGTACGTACACACGTATGGTGACTTTGTCCTTCATAGGATGGAAAGAAAAATGAAAACGTATGTACCATATTTATAATAAAATCATAGTATATATATGTAACTATATTTATTATTTTAGTATGGAAACCACAAATAAATTGGAAGTAGAAGATGAAAAGAACTTTGAAAGTGGGGATAAAATAATTGCCACTTCTTTGGGTGCTTCTTTTTGATTTGAACAAAATGGATACATAGGTTGGATTTATGATAAAATTTACACCACTCAGTTGAATTTAGGATAATTGGGAGGATATTTGAGCAGGTTTTTTCTGGGACAAATCACTTTGGAGGTGTGAATTTAAGAGAAGGGGAAGTAGCCTTTTATAAGTGAGGTGAGGGGCACTTTAGGAAAATCACGAAATATTAATTTATTATAAAATTGTTTTCGATTTTTAATCACTCAAAAGGAAATTATTTCAAGGATAACATGGTTATTGGTCTAAATACTCTCATCTAATTGGTTTTAGACATGTTTAGGTCACCATATTAACCTTATCTTTTAGATTTTACCCTTAGTCAAGTTGGTTATCTTTTACCATGTCTTCTTGTATTTTTATACTACATGGTTAATATAGTTTCTATAAAATGACAAGAGAACATCTAGTTGTCCATTATAGCCATATATAACATTATCTAAGTAATTTGGCAGAATATTAGATTTCAGGACAATTATATAAATTTAAAAAATATTATTTGTTTTAAAAACTCATTTTTTTCAATTTTGATACTATTTAGAATTTGGTTTTTGTGGAATTCATCAACACATGATTACATAGATAAAAATACATTGAATCAACCCTAACATGTCATATTCACCAATAATTTTTTTAGTATGGAATCAAAAGTTTTAATTTACATTTATTTTAATATTTATAATATTAATTATTTTAATCCTTCATTAATAAGGTAGTTACTACATCATCCTTGTGTCAAAAATAAATTTAATTATTTAATGACTAGAATTTTATAAATAAAATACAACGATGTTGGAATTTTTTTTATATTTATGATTAATATTTATAATAGAATTTATCTTATGTATAACCCTATATTAAAAATGTTATAGTTATTAAAATTGGAATTTAACACTTCTTTAAATAAAATATAATAAATGTCTTAATCAAATCCAAGTGGATACAAATGGATAATATTTTTTTACTAAAGTATATTTTGGTCGAAAAATATATATCTAATAGAATTAGGACATGTGTTGGAGTAATATTATATTATTATAATATTTTTTTTACCTTTAATTATCTTATTTACTTTTAACTGTGGTCAATAAAATTCAAACGTTACTATTCACTGAAAATTATTTTCATCCTATTGAACCAAATTTTACTTTATGATGACAACTGTATCTGTTGTATTTTTTAAATTCAATTCATAGAAGCATTGAAATTATGTTTTATGAAAATTTAAAAACGTGCCTAGATGGTGGATTAAAGACGTTAAAAAGTTTAATAAAATTTTATATATCTAATATTTTTATAAAATGACTCTAATGAATTTAAATGGACTAATATATGTATTTTGTGTCTTTTTTTACTTTCAAATAAATTTAAATTAAAAATAATTATTTAAATAAAAAGTCAGTTTTAAACAATAATACAGTGTTTTCACTATTCATGAGAAATTGAATATTTTTAGAAAAATAAAACAAATTCACCCTAAACTAATTTTGATATTCAGAACCAAAAAATGAAGTCCATTTTGAGAAATAAAATTTATTAAATTTCAAAAATTTGTCATCACTATTCATAACTTTTTTTATACGGCTAGTTTGCTTGGTCGTGGTGTGCTAAAACTCGAAGCTGCATACAATGCAAGCTATTGTAATATACAATGAGAAGATTACCATGGAAGCTTGGGGTGTTAATAATTGTATTGAACAAAACCATGGTTATGAATATACAAAACATCTTGAATACATTTAAAATCATACCAAAGAATTATATGGCCCTAAACAATCACCTAGATCTTGGTATGGTTGATTAAAATGATTTTTGTTAGAAAACAATTATGTCAAGGGAATCGTAGATCCAAATATTTTTATAAAAAAAGTTAATAAAAATTTAGGATTGCTCAAATATATGTTGATGACATTATATCAAGATCAACTCAATAATCATTAATAGATTACATTGAAGATCTTATAAAATATGAGTTTGATATGACTATGGTGGTTGAGTTATCATTTTCCTGGACTTTTATATTTATCCAAAACCATAAGTTACTTATTTATCTCTACATAATTATATAAAATAACTTCTTAAAAAATAATGATATGACAATACAAAAAGTATTTTTACT
Organism: Viscum album; assembly: GCA_963277665.1. Classification (NCBI taxonomy): domain Eukaryota; kingdom Viridiplantae; phylum Streptophyta; class Magnoliopsida; order Santalales; family Viscaceae; genus Viscum; species Viscum album. The sequence goes on along the minus strand of OY728157.1, from coordinate 1,448,418,052 downwards.
CCCATAGATTCCTCAAATACTCATGATCTGAATGAGGTTGAGAAACCAGTTGATCAAACAATTTTTAGAGGTATGATAGGAATCCTAATATAATTAACTGATAATCATACTAACATAATATTTTCTATATTCTTATGTGCAAGGTATCCAGAAAATCCAAAGTAATCCCATTTAAAATAAGTTAAATGATTTTTTAAATTATCTAAAGGGAACTTAGGATTTTGGGATTTTCTATCCATCAAAAAATGATTTTCAACTAGCATGTTTGTCAAATGATAATTTTAGTGGTAATATATTACATTGGAAAGTACTGCATTAACATTTTATTTCTTAGGAGATTCATTAGTTTCTTGGTCTTTTAAGAAATAACACTCGGTAGCACTTTCCACTCCTGAAATAATATATGTGGTTGTTGGATGTTGTTGTGCTTCAGTGTTGTGGAAGAACCACACACTCATAGTTTGTGGCATGAGTTTTATAAAACCACAGAAACAATGTGATAACACTAGTTCCATTTCATTAAGCGAAACCCTTCACATCACTCTCGTGAAAAAAAACATAGATATTAAGAATCAGTTTTTAAGGGAACACACAAAAAAAGATATAATTTTACAATTTATTGAAATGCAAGAAAAACATGATGATATTTTCACAAAACCATTAACATCTGATATATTTTAATACAATAAATAGAACATAAGAATAGTTAACATAAATTAATCATTCATACATACTTCTTGTTTAAACTATTTCTTTATATTATGTTACTCCTTTTCATAAATAGTGTATATAATATTTTTCAATTTCAAAACATTCAATTTTGTTCTTATTTCCAATTTTTTTCTAATTTTTTTTCACAAGATTACTAGACTCATATTTCATCATAATAGTTTTTGATAAAATATTCTTAAAAGAGTCATATGACTCAATCTATTTACCAATCTTTGGAATTCTTGTTTAAAAAAAGTCTTGGTTTTAATTTTTCCAGCAAAACATTTTAATGAAATCTATCATATTCAATAATTTCATAAACTATTGTATTTTAAAATTATATAAAAACACCATTATCATACTGATAAAAATTTCAAACTCTAAATGTTATTTCTCTTATATTTTAAATTTTTTACTATTTCATTACAATTCATTATATTTTTGGTTTTTAGATTTTTGTTTCATAATTTTTTATTAAATTTTTTAATCAAATTCATGGCCAATATGATAAAACCTTGAGATTACAAATTTTATAAAATCTTATTTAGACCAATCTCAACCATAAGATCAGAAAGACCAAATTTTAACCATTATATTGTTTATGGAATTAAAATTATTACCTCATTTTCTTATGTAGAGGAGGGACCCCACCCCACATTATAAAAATTCCCATTATTTTACCCAAAGTGAAACACCTTTCAAAAGATTCAAGTTCAGGTCTCTTAATCTGAATCCACAAGTCTGAATGTCATAATCTCATGCAACGTCTTAGGATATGTTGAATTATTAAAAATATTTTCCAAACTGGTTTGTCTTAAGAGTGAGTTTAGATGAAATATCTGTTCATGACATGTATTATTATATTTTGAAGTATATCAAACTTTTTCAAGGATGATAATATCTTTTCCCAACTAATGTTGATAAGGATTAGGATGTAGTTATTCATGAAATTGTTAAAGAGTTTTATAGATTGGACCAGTTTCTAAAAAAAATTGGATATAGAATTTATCAGTCATGATCTATTGAAAAGGTTATCATATTTATTATATAAATCTAACCGTTCTTGAAATTAATTTGGAAGAAGAAGCTCTTTTTCCTTATTGTAAACATTCTGATAGCCTTTGATCTTTTGATAATGAAAATTATAAGGATTATATTTTGATGAAAATGAAAAGTATATAAAATTTAATCATCTTACAACTAACAATAAGATTTTGGATTTATGGATGTATGGTTTCCTAATTTTGAGAAAACGGGACTGAGTTACTCTTAAAGAGACAAATATTTTTGTATTGTATTATCTTTTAAACATGAAAAACATTTATTTAATGGGATAAAACATTCTCACTATCATTAAGTTTAATAACCACTCTATAAAATATAAAATTCTTCTGTTTCTAGATGTGTTGAGTAATGTGTTACTTTAGTGCATGAATTCCATCGATGATGCATGCATGTCAAATCTAATAAAAATGAAAATCACTCTTGTATGTGATGACACACTCAAAAGTATGAAATTTTATTTTGATGAGAATTTAAATGAATTTGTTGATAAGTGAGGTTATGTATATCCCAAATCTGAATCCTCATAAAAATCAAATAAAACTATTGAAAAGAAGAAGAAAAATGTGAAGAAGAAGGATGAGAAAAATAATGAAGAGAAAGGTGACAAGGGAACTAAGGGTGAAAAAAGAAATTTTGAATCATTTGGCCCTCATAAATTTATGAAAAAAAGAAGGTATTTAATGAAGTAGTTGTAGAATGGAGATAGAATATAGCTGGAAGGAAAGAAAAAGATCCTTATTTTGGAAAAAATCTAGTTGATGTGTTTCCATTAAGACTACATGGTTTTGAATCCTAAGAGAAAGAAGAAAAGGAAAAATAAAATAATAATCTGTTATTAGAAGCACAATTATATGATAAATTGTTGAAAGGAGAAGAGGTAGCTTCAACAAACATTGACTTACATTCTACTAAACCGAAATTAAAAATTCTGATGCATGTTTGTCTTTTGATGAAATAGATGTTGTTCATCCCCATGTTCCATATGTCAAAGAAAAATAAAATTAAATAGTTGGTCATCAATTGGTATGTCTTGTATCTCAAGAAAATCAATGTATCCTATTATCACTGGTAAAAATAATTTACGAACAAATAATAAAATTCATGAGTAAGTTTGAAAAGAAATGGAGGAAGGAGCCACAGAAGCACAAGTAGAAGAAGAATCTAATAAAGGAACCATAAATTAAGAAATTGAAGAATATCAACCAAGTTTAGAAAATTAAATCAAATAAAATGAAAATTAGGGAGAAGATAAAGATGGTAAATTAGAAGAAGGCTATGATAAAGTTGAATAGGGTAAATGTGATCATGAGATTTAGGAAAATTATAAGGAATTTAAGTCTAATTTTTTTTCATTATGTACTTATGAAGATTCATTAGTGGATTTTCTTTCATTAGGAAACAAAAAAGAAAAATACAAAATTCATGAGAATCAAATTTTTCCTTCAGTTTAAGAAGCCGAATCTTCTATAAATTAGGAAATAAAAGAGAAAAATTTCAAAACCAAAGATGATAAAGACCAGTCTAATAAAAGAAATAATGATGATGATGATGTTTTAATTCAAATTTATGATAATATAAAGGATGATAACGAATAAAAACCTCAATTTTAATGAAAGATATTAAAGGAAAATGAAAAAAATGTGAAGTGGGAACCAGTTATCCCAAAATTCATTTTCTTTGAAAATAAGTCAATTCTAATTCAGTTAGGAAAAATTCTTATAAGGGAGTTGATTATATAGTTCAAGAATTGAAAATATTTGAAATAAATAATCCCTTTTTTCCAAGTAATGATTTTCTATGACAAATGATTCATGATACTCTCAATCATTGACCAGAATAGAAAAATATTCTGATAGAAAATGTGATCAGATTGGAAGCCAAGTTAAAAAATCATCATGGAAATTTTTGGGATTATATACAATATTGTAGTGAAGTCACAAAGTGGCCTTCTAATATAAATGATGATCTCAAAGTTTATGATGATAATTTCATGAATATAATGTATTTTTTGAAAGATTTTATAGATTACATTGATTGGTTATTCAAATTTATGGAGAAGAAGATGAAGTATATGAAATATATCTGATTTCAAGAAATCAATGTCCTCAATGGGATATTGAAATATATCTTCTAATATATTTCTATACTTAATTATTAAAAATATGAAATCATCATTTTAAAGAATCGGAATGAAGTTTGGGAAAAGAAACTTTGGATTCAGGAAGACTAGAACAATTATCAAGATGAAATAATTGAATGAATTTTTGAAAAAAATGAAAGATCTCAAAAATGATAAAGATTATCCTAAGAACCTTGATAAAGATGAAAGATTATTTTATTAAATCTTGTTTTATATATTTTGTAATAATAAATTTCAATGAATGAAATTTTCATCTATTCACAAATTGTTAGAATATCATTCAATTCATAATATGTTTAATGTTATTTGATTCATTTTCAATAATCAAGTACTTAATTATTTTATTTTGTATATCTATTTCCCTATCCATTTTCAGGTACAGAAATAAATTTCCCTTTTTCTATTTAAAAATTATAAAGGTGTAAATTTTATAGTAAGGGGGAGATATTTTAAGTGAGGGTGAAAATATCATTAAAGAAAAAAATATGATCCTTAGGGGGAGTTATTATCCTAAGGGGGAATTAGTCATATTTTTAATTATATTTATAAGAGTTATAAACATAGGGGGAGATAATTACTAAAGTATAATTTTTATTACGTTTTACCAAAAAAGTTAATGTGATTAAAAATTTCAAGGTTTTTTCTGATTTAAGTTAGGTGGTTTGTGCTGTCCAAAAAGGGGGAGATTGTTCAGTCAAAAGCTGATTTTTGAATTTTCCATATTTTCATTTTATAAATCACTAAGCCTTTTTTAAATACTTAGTTACTAACTATTTCATTTCCAAATCATTTTATGTATGTTTTTTAGAGAACATATATGTTTTTGGATACTTAGAATTAGTTTTTAAGTATTCATGAATATAAAACTAATTTATTCATTGAAATTTTCATAATGATCATAGATTTGATAATGATAGAATTCACCTTAGTCAAATAATATTTAAAGACTTTCTTGTTTCATCATTATTCTTAAAAAAGTATAATAATCATACCAGACATCAAAATCAATAACAACAGAATCATAATCATAAATAAAATCATAATGACATTTTATATGAAAATTTATAGGATTCATCTAATATTATATTCAAAAAATGGAAAAATATATTCAATCATAATGGAATACCTTTCTTAATATAATTGTGTAAAAAAATGTTGGACAGTCTCTTATGATATTCCCAATGAAGTTCCAGGTGTCTAAGTCCTTGTGAAAAATTCGGAGAAACTATTATCGTCAGAGGATCAAGTTGTTCAATGGAATATTTTCTATAAACATCTAGTCATTCGATGTGTTTGAAAAGAGAAAAGAAGAGACACTGAGAAAAGTTCTGATCAATTTCATTTAGAAAATCTCAATGTGTGAGTGTTCTGAAGCTTACAGGAGTGAACATTTTTTTCCTTGTACTTTTAACCTCTATGAGTTTTATTTTGTAATCAGAACGACCAATCATGTGAATACGTTTGTGGGCTCATGGGGAAAGCAAAGAAAAAAACCAATCATCATATCAAGGTCTTGAAAGGATAGCAAGATATAAATGCTTATCATTATTTCTAGGGCTCGTAGAGATAGTGAGATAGAAATTTCATTAATCATATTGAGGGAAATCTACCGTAATGTAAAGAAAAAATTCTTTTATGTATAAAACAAGGTGCATTTATATAAGGTTATTGGATACCCTACTCCTTGGGATTATAGAACTGTATTCATTTATGTTACTTATTTTATTAGAAGTCTTTAATTTCCACTGTAGTTGTAATAGAATGTGAATCCTTTTATATTCATCTCTTTATTTTTATTTTTTTTATTGTAATAACTTTGATTATGAGAATCTTTTTTTAATCAGTATTATTTTTAAAATATGACCTTACCCTAATTATGATTCTATATGATTTAAGAGATATTCATTACTTCCTTTACTACTTTGATATATCATAACCACGGTGATAATGATTCTTTTTGTATTCATGAATATAATTAAACTCTGATTACATTCCCACTACTTATTTGTTATGATTATGTCTGATAGTGAGATAGATTCAATTTATCATTATAACCATTGGAATTAAATACCAAAATAAATCTCATCATGATTTTTTTATTATCACACATAGGGCCATGTCCGATTATCATTTAAATACTTAGGATGTTTTGAAAATATGATTTTTCTAACCATGTTAAACTGTGTTTCTTTTAAGGTTAAAGATGAATGTTTTTAAACGTAAAATTATCCAACCTATTTTATTTAGTCATATTCATATACATTACGATCCCAAATATTTCAATTATAAATTAATAATATATTAATCCTAAAACAATCTTCACTTCTTTTGAATGTTGTAAAAACTATTCAATTTTCATAGTGTAATTGGAACATGTATTTGACAATAAGAACTTGTCAGCAATCATTGCATTTAGGTTGAGGATGTTTCTATAAAAATCCCAATCAGAAATTGATCACACATATACTGGTATCATCGGAACATAATTTAAATCATCCTAATTGACAACAATTGAAATTCAACTAAAAGGGCACTTCAATCTCTCCATTTGGATTTATTTTTTCAATATAATAAAACACCATCTAGGTTAACATATACGTTTTTCTTTCTCCCCCTTATTGAAAAGGAATAAAAATAACGAATATATGACATAACGCCTCATGAATCAATATTATTATACTTCAAATATTAAAGCACATATTTTCTGTGACAAATCAAAATATTGTAATATATATCTATAGAAATAAATTTAATTTTATGGATAGCCTGCATTACATGTAACACCAACATTAGATGAACCATGACATACAATTGATTGATCATTATCAAATCTGGAAGTTATCTCTTGGCTGTTGAATGGGTAGGTAAGAATAACACTAACTAAATTTTTAAAATTTAATTTCTACACCTATATAAAAGGAATTAAATGGATGTCAATTAATTTGAAATGAAAATAAAAAACCATTTTAAAATAAAAGATATTTTTTCTTTTTTAGAAACATATTTTATAAATGTAAGATGTTTTTTGATTAATAAATTCAATTAATCACCTATAATGAATTATTTTAATATATATACATATATATATATATTATTAAATAAAAGGTTTTCACATTCATTTAAAGTTTTTACTGTGAATGGGATAATAATAAATCCATTTTTATGTTTAGAAACACATTTTCTAAAATATGATTTTTGGGGAAATTTATGTATTTATATTAGAAACAATTTATTTCACTTCAAGATATTGAATATTAAAAAATAGATACCATATGTAGGATCCAGAGGAACAAATTTGGTGGATAGTTCTCTTTTAATTTTTTTTTCAATATAAATAGTAACCATGGTGGATATTTTTCAATTTGATAATGGATAAATTGGATAAATATGGTTAGAAGAATGATGTAAGGTCTCAAAATCAACCAAAAACATTCTTTTGTCCTACTTTATTGGTATATTTTTTCTAGTTCCAACCATTGTCTTAATAAATATCCACTTGGTTCTATTTATCATTTATTAAGACATTTATTCTATTTTAAGGATAAAAAAATATAAAATATCACGCTCTTGAATTTAATAACAATAATTTTTTACATAAGGATAATTAGTGATAAGTTTGGTTAAAAATGATTATTTTAAATAAAAATTAATTTATTAATCATGGTATTTTATTTCTACAATTTTTATATTAAATAATTACCTTAAATGCATAGACAACACTAATATATTATTTATTCAGTTAATAGAAAAAAAATTAATGAAAAAAAAATTAAATGTAATACAATTGAGAAAAATAATTATGATTTATGAATTTAATAGATTAATGACACATTTGATATTTTCTAATGGTTTAGATTCATATTTAATCATTCTCTCGATATCTTTAATGTCAAATTAAATTGATTATGTCAAAAATGACATTAATGGTATTTTATTAAAAATATTATTTTATTTTTATATTTAAAAATAATAAAAATATTTAAATATTAATAATATGATTTAATTTGTCTAAAATTAAATTTTTTTTCCATTTAAGATCCAATTGTTTCCTTACAAGTAAAATTATAACACTTTAACATAAAAAATTCATTACCATAGTTATGATTAAAAATGGTTAGCCAATGGGTTAAACCAATAGCTAAGGTTCAAAATGAAATAAATGAATATAAATTTATTTGGATGATGATATTTTTTACACTATTTTTATTCAAATATATGACCATTTGGAATCATTTTTATTGAGAATAACTTAGTTATATTTATACTTTTTCATATTTATAAGTGGGTCCTCTCCTTTCATTATAAAATTACACCTCTTATGTCTTTTATTTACAACACTTTGAGCAACCTAGATCGAAAAAATTATATAAAAATACCTTAAAAATACCATTATCTTTATTATAGTTGTAATGGTATTCCAAAAATACCAACCCTAGGGTTTTTATGATGGGATTTAAAGGAGTTCATTCAAGGAAGATCTAATCTCATTAACCGTTCACTAACATTATACTTATTCTTTTACCACAAAACATATATGGTATTTAACATAAAATAATAATTTTATTAACCTAAATATACTAAAATGTTATTACTATTTTGAAACCTCCATTTTTCACTCTCTTTTACATGAAATGAAAAGTGATAAAATCACTCATTCATATGTGTGGACAACCATCCCCAGAAAGCGATGTGATTCATTTTTCATTTACAATTTACAATAATGATAATAAGTATAGATTTATGAAATATATATGATATAATTATTTTTATTTATCATGTAATTATTATTTACCTTTCATTCGTTTCATATATTGAAATGCTAAAATAATGTTCATGCATACGTTCGACCTACCGTCTCGGTGAACGTTGTAATTCATTACTTTATATCTACCTGCATGGATGATTATATATATATATATATAAATATTTAATATGATGATTATATCATTATTTACATTTTTTATATGATGAAACCATGATCAATTTACAAGGATGAAAACTATTAAACCAAAACATACATGAAAAATGAAGTAATTGTCACATGGAACAATGATTTTAATAAAGAATTTTTAATAAATGGGTGATAACATGTTATAAGTAAATAATATATGATATTATATATACGTGTAAGGTTCTATAATATATGTACAATAAATATATATTATTATATAGTAATTTCAAACACGAAAGAAGGAATGTGTCCGGAGGTATGAGTTTATTTCACAATCTCATTAGCATTGAGGATAGTTTATGCTTAAGTCTATGTTGGAGAAATTATTTGATATTCTTATATTAAAAATAATATATTTTGTTCTTATTTTGTTATTTCTATAATTTTTTTTTAATTTCATATTACTCACATTATGTACCCAAGATACTAATTGTTTTAAGGAAAACTATTTTTTTCTTCATGGTTCAATGAATTTTTCGTCCATATGTACAATTTCTGTGATATTTTTAAATAATATTTTTAGTTTTATCAAAGAATTTTTAAATAAATTTTAAACATTGATGTATTTTAAAAAAAAAATTTAAAAAGGAATCTTTTTATCATTTTCTAAATACGGTACTTTTCACTTTTTACAAAAAATGTGAAAAGAATATTTGTTTTAATGTACTCTACATGAGAGAAATTTACTAATATCATGAGGACTTATTGTTTTAAATTATCCTTTAAATATTTCCATAGTTCTTTAAAAAGAATTTTTTTTATTAATACTTGGTTAATTTATAATTTTAAATAAGATATTTCAATATGTAAAGCGTATTTTCCACAAGAAATCTTCGTGAGATCTATTTAATGTATTTTCATCAATGTAAACACATTTTTATTATTATTATTATCTTATATGAGTATAATATAATGAAACCATCCATATTATTTATTTGGAACTTTTAAGTTTAGTTTCCCTTAAGAAATTATTGAAATTATGTATGTCAGTTCATCAAATATTAATAGTTAGTGATTCTTAATGATTTTTGATTAAGTTGTGTTGTTTTTTCATATGATGAATACATTGAACTTATTATGTGATTCATAGTGAATGGAATTAAACATACAATTGATTTATTTGGTAGGTCTCATGAGACTAAACATTTTGGTTATTTATCTAAGGCCTTACCCATCTACGTAGATGTCTCTGCATGCATGAGGCCTCAAAAATAAGTTTTAGTTTTCTAATATTATGGATTCTATCATTATGAAATTAATTATTGAAGTCCGTGTGATTATTTTATGAGTTATGATATCCATGGATAATATTAAATATTATGTCACTATTTATATTGAATTATGTCATCATCATTTATTTCTTCTATATTACTCATGCAAAATTTAGTCCATGTTAGAATCTGATGCATGGATACCCTTATTGGGCATCTAATATCACCCCATTCTTAAGTTTCATTCCCCTATGATGCCAAAAAGTGTAATATTATTTATATGAAAGTATATTCCTGACCGAATAATAATTATTTTAAATAAAATCAATTTTTTTATTTCACGTTCTCAAATGTATTTGAGATTCATGTATGTAAATAGTTTACTAAAATACTTCAATATATGTTCCCTTCAAATGTGATAACTTATATCTTATGCCAATGTAATAATGTGACCACCAACTCAAGTCTACAAACGATGGGTTCTTTATAGTTTGTATCAATGAAAGTATAATAGAATCCTTAGGAACAAGATTTAGGAAATTATAAAATATGGAACATAACCCTACGAATGACATTGAGGATATGTCTATGTAAGGATAACATCCAAAAGTTTAGGTAAGGTAGTGATTGTTTTTTTCCTAGAAATACCTCAAATAATTGATAATACATATGGACCTGGTTCTACCATATATTCATCTAGGGATGATAAACCAAAAAAGAGTTCTTCCAGTATATCTAAATAATCATTATTGTTCATGGTGTGTGTGACCTTACTACTTAACTATTTTGAAAATATTAGGGATAAGCTTTAGTTAATTCACATTTTCCTTAAAAAATATAAATTATTTGAAAATATTTTTATGAAATGAGAATGTTTCCAAAAAACCATGTATACGATTATGATATTTGATGTGCATAAAATTTTAATTTATCTTAAGTGTTTCACTAGTTTCAAAATTATACGTTATAATTAATAATGTTGTGATATAATCTAGTGTATTCCTTTTTTTAATATGAAAACAATAAAATGGAATGAAAACATTATTAATTCATGTAGTATATGTTAGGATTTACTTATATGGAATTATATTTACGTTGTATTTGGAGCAAGAGTTTGATATAAACAAATTATAACTATTTTGGGCATCCATATTATGTTTGACCTATAACCATTCTTTTATGGAGAATCCTACAGATCCATAATGTTGTTTAAAAATTTTAGACAGATTCATATGACAAAAACCTCCATCATTTAGTTAAAATACGGTCTATATGTAGCTGGGAAATACATAATATCCTTAGAAAATTTATTTATTTGTGAATTAATGAAAGGGAGAAGGATTTCATGGATGTTTATTTTATAATGATGGATGCGGATTATTAATGGTTTTTTGATTTAAATAACTATCGAAGAGGAGGAAATTTAGAGAATGAATTGGATGTACAGTAATGTGAATTTCATGGAAAAATAAAACCTCATAATAATGTGTAGATATAGAGAGAAAATACGTTAGTCTAAGTCAAATGGATATGTATAATGTTTCTAAGTAAGAAGATAAAATTACAAGGTTATAAATTCATGTTGAAGATTATTTAAGTAATCCAATTAGTAAGAGTGACTATTTATATGATGGGATTAATAACATACTTTATTGAGAGATGGTATTCCAATAATTCTAATAATACAAGGATATAATATATTGTTCTATAAAGATTTGGAAAAAATTCTCAAAGACTTATTTAACCGATGGAAGGTAAGAGAATAATATGATTATAGAAAAAAATTGACAAGGAGAAGAAGATAGAGTATAATTTTCCAACATGTGATTCTTATGGAAGGAAACAACTATGTATATTCTTAAAATGAAAATGAATTTTCTTTAGGTGTAGAGAAAAACACTGTCATACTCATGAATACATGGTTAAGGTAGAATCTATCAATTTATAGTGATTTAAATATAAGGCCTTTTGGACCTGTTCCCACCAATTCATAAAACATAATGGGAGAATACCACAAAATAATCAAAGGGAAGATGGCCAAGATCATGCAATTACAATATCTAAAGATAAAGTTCCAATCAACAGGGTGAAAGGTATAATTATCATCCATTCTAGGATTTTAAATGTTTATTTTTTTGTTGTTCTACCCACTCATTTATATCAATTGAATTTTCTAATAGTATTTAATCACTACCTAAATTACTAGATATTTAGTTGGGAGTGAAATATCTCAAGGGAAGTATGACCACATCTGAAGTATGCAACTCCAATATGATAGTGGTTTCGGGGAATGTTCTTTAAAAAAACTTTTTTTCCTTCTACTAGTTGAATTTAATGTAATTTTGGGTATTGATTCTCTCTCTCTATATAGACCCCATATCAATTTTTTTAGAAGGCAGGTTATATAAATTTTTTTGGAACTTATTGAGTTTCTCTGATTAAAGAAGAAACTCATTGAAAATTAAGATAAGGGATTCATTCATCGTAGTTATTTTCCATGGGGTGAACTTGTTTTTTTTTTGTGAATGAAAATGATGTTCTAGACACACTACCAAAAAGGTGCATCCCCAGAAGAGGATTCAGAGGAGGTGGACTGAACAGAGCAGAGCCAAAGGTATTTTTCAGAATGATAGGGTATTTATAAGCCATCAGGACCAGCCTGTGCTTGCATGGGAATCCTAGCCAGACGACCATGCGAAGGTGGAGAGCTACTATCATGATGTAGATGCTGGGGAGGGGAAGTTCCTTGTAGATAGTCCAGTTGAATTCCCTAATACCTTCAGGTCATATAATCTCCTAATCCTACGGGCCATGTAATCTCTGAGCCTACGGGCCTTGTAAAGGTTCCCCTCATCCCTTGAAAGAGGGGATATCAAAAATAAATAAAAATTAAGGCCTTCGGGCCATTCGGGCAGGAAGCATTTATTTTTCAATGATTTATTTTTAATATAGATATCATTAGACATGGTTCAAAAAGGACAATAAACCCATGAAAACATTCTAAACGAGGTATGATCATAAATATATTGTAATTAAATTTGGACTTACTGATGTTATTTTTTTGTTCATGAAATTGTTGTATGGAGCCTTTAAAGATCAACATGACCATTTAGTGGTATTTTTTATATATAATATTTTTATATACTCATTGATAAATGAACAAACTTATGTAAATTTGACAATTTGTGTAAATACACTAAAGAAAGAGTAGTCATATGCTAAATTTTCCAAGTGTGAAATTGGGATTCAGAAATATTCTTCCCCGGGTCATATAATATCAGGTGAGGGTATGTAAGTGGATCCTTCAAAGGTGAATGTTATTGATAAATGACATAGATTAGGCATTATAACTGAAATCCATAGTTTTCATAGGTAGTTTGGATACTTGTAATGCTTTGTGATAGATTTATCCTAACTATCTAATATAGTCACTAAGTGGAACCATAAGTGATTTATGTTCTTATTGAGATATTAATGTGAAGAAAATTTCAAAGAACAGAAGATAAGGTCGGTTAGCATGCCCATGCGTACACTATCCTTTAGTGGAGAATAGGTTTTTATCAATACTAATACATTAAATAATGGAGTTGTATGAAACCTCATGAAAAATGACATTGTGATGTCATATTCCTCTCTTTATTGAAAAATTCATGAGAAAAATTACATGAATAATGATTTAGTGTTGGTAGTAGTATTTTCTTTCATTAAATATAGAGGATTTATCTACATGGAAAATGTGTGATCTATAAAATAATCATAAATTATTTAAGTATATATTTACCCCAAATGAGTTGAATATAGACCAAATATTATGGGTGGAGTTTATCAAAGATTCTAATTGCATAATACATTATAACACTAAGAACGAAACACAGTTGGATGATTCTTTAAATCAAAAATACCACACTAGTTTTTCTATAATGAAGATCTAAAGAGATATAATATTTATGGATTTACATAGGATGTATCTTGAAATCATTAAGGAATGGGAAAGATCTTATATTTATGTAATGAATTTTCAACCATCCATCCATGTGGGGTTGAAGAAGGTGTAGAAGGATGCTGTGGAATTATAAAAGAAGCCGAGGAATGTCTTGGAGTTTAATAATGATCATGCTAGAATGATTGTGTTCAAGAAGAGAGTATGTGCCATTTTAATTCTAGATTTAATGTAGGACAAATCAGATGAATATCATAGTTCATCATTATATATTCATCAAGGAATTATGAATATGTATAGAGATCTGAATGAGTATTTCTTGTTGGATAATATGAAAATTGATATTAAGTGTCTGTATCTTGATACTTAGTATGTCAGAATGTTAAGGCTAATAGATTTATGTCTAGGGTTATGTTGAAATCATTTTATAAAGCGTAAAGGAAATGAGAAAACATAACTACATTTTTTTATTCATACTCCCCAAAACATCAAAATTGAACAATTCTCTACGGGCTGCAGTCAATGTCCTTATAGAGTCTGCATAATTCATTGATATTAGTGAATATTTTTCTCTTTATCAAATCCCCATAATTTACATTAACGAACTATTAAGGTTTCAAGGAGTAACACATTCTATTTTATCTGATCATGATTTAGGCTTTAGCTCAATGTTTTGGAAAATTCTACATCTTGATTTTGATATTGATTTGAGTTTTAACACTATTATCATCCTAAAATATAATTTTACTTGTATTAGAAAATTTAAATTATAGAAGACATTATTTGGGATTTGTATATGTATTTAAATGGAGGTTTGGACTAATAACTTTCATTACTGTAATTTTATTAAAAAATAGCTTTCACTCAAATATTTAGATGTATCCTTATGATGACCTCTATTGAAATAGGTGTATAACTCTAATATATTAGAATGAATTTAAGGAAACAAATAAATTAGGAATTCATCAATATGATGAAATTATAGAGGATTTTATAGCCATTCATCAACACATTAGGGAAATACAGGTTCAAAAAAAAGTTATGCTGAAAACATGGAAGAGTTATAGATTTTGATATAGTTTAGAATTTATATCTATGAATTTATATGCGGATGAATATAATGAGATTTATAACTAATGAAATTTATATACCTTCAAATATTTTACCCTTTGATATTACTGATTTTATTGGGGTAGTTTCATATCTCTTGGCACTTAAACCAAATCTATCATAAGATCACGATGTGTTCAATCTATCTCTCCTGAGGAAGTATATACCTAACCCTTAAAGATGAACTAAATTATGAGGTCATACCACTTTAATACAATATCATACATAATGAACAACTATTGGATATTCTGTATGGTAGAGAGTATATTCTATGAAACAAGACCACTCACCCGGTTAAATAATTGTGGCGAAACTATATAGTTGAAGAAGATACATAAGAACTTGAGGATGTGATTAAACAAATATATCCTTGTTTTTTAATATCAATGTCATAGATGTCATAGGGAGAAGTTCATATTATATGGGATAGAATGTAACTCCTTTAGAATTTATGATATATCTCTTGTAAAATAATTAATTTCTTTTATAGCTAACTTTACATGAAAAACCATGTTTAAACGAACCATGACATACTATTATAATATTATTATTTAATGTGATTGTCAGTTTTTATCCATTTGATTGGATTATATGAATAATAATAATTAAATAATGAAATATGTGAGGTTTTTACAAGTAAAAAATGAATTCATTGGTTATAAGTTATTTAGAAATGAAAATAAAAATCAAATAAATGTAAAAAGATGATTTTCTGAGAAATAATTTTTATTCAAGAAATGTGTTTTTATCTTAATAAAATTAATTTATAAATATTGGTTAAATATTTTAATGAAATTAATATATTTTATATTAAATATTTTTATACATTCAGATAATGTTTTTACTAGGCATGAGATAAGAATAAATTAAATTGTATGCCTTAGAACACATATATCCAGAACTTATTTTACATTTCATTTTATGATTTTACATTAAAATTGATTTAATCCACTTCTAGTTATCCAATCAATAAATATGGAAAAAATATTCAGAAGGGGGATTAATATTTTTAAATATTTCTCTTATTTTTTTGTAATAATGAATAACAACTATGGAAAATATTTTTCCCCTCGGTAAGGGTAGAATGGGTAAAATAAAACCATTAGATAGGGTCTCAAAATCATTATAAAGAATTAATTTAAAAAATATAATTGGTTTATTTCATCCATTTACATCCAAGTATTGTATATATTTTCACTTGGTAACAATTTTCATTAGTTATGAAGTTTATATTAATTTTTTCAAAAGATTAAATTCAGAATGTCACTTTCTTGAATTTAATATCACTAAAATATTTACATAAGTATAAAAAGGGGATAAGATAGGTTATAAATATTTATTTGAAAAATAAAATAATTTTTTTTATAATGGAAATTTATTTATTATTTTTAGTGATTAAATAATTATGTTAAACACATACACAATAGTGATATAAGATTTATTTAATTAATAGAGAAATAAAATAAATGATTTTGAAAATATTAAAATTAATAAAATTTGGGAGAATAATATTGATACATGAATTTTATAGATTAATATAACATATTAGGGATGTGTGGAAGATTTCTATTCAAATTCCACCTTTTTCTTATTTTTATAAAATTTAAATTAAATGAATAGTGTAAAAAATGACATTAATGATTTTTTATAAAAACTAATATTTTTTAAATGAATTAAAAAGTCATAAAAATATTCAAATAATAAAATTAGGATTTTAATATGTTTTAAATTGGAACCTTTTTTATATTTTTGGTTCAATTGATACCTCATATGTAAAATTATAACCCTTTAATATTAAAAATCTTCCACCAATGTTAAGAATAAAATTGGTTAACACAGGGGTTATGCTCAATGGTAAGGATTAAATTGACACAAAAAACATTAAAAATTTCATTGGATGTTAGTATTTCATCCATACCCAATTTTTATTCAAATATTTTTCAATTTAGAGGAATTCTTATTGATAATTAATTAGTTGTATATTTTTTTAATTCCATGTCGGTTATTTCTCTTCCTTATAAAAGGAAATCACCTCTCTCTTTTCCTTAAACCACTTTAAAATATCTAGTGTGAAATATTGAACCCAATTAACCCAATAATAACTTATCCTACTTGGAACATGACCTCAATATCACCTTCCCATATACCAGAGGTTCCCGACTAGCAATGAGGGTCTTTTTTGGAACTATGGGGAGACTACACCCGCATGATCAAACTATAGCATAGTGGTGTATCCATATCAATAAATAGTGGAAGAATAATAGATAACCAAAGAGTGGAATTATAATCATACATCATATAAATAACCATGTGAAACAAATCCATCAATGTCATATTCAATAATAATGATCATGGAATTCTATAAAAAAAAGAAATATATGTTATTTAGGAAGAATACAAATAGATCATCTACATCTATACTAAATGAGAGTGCCTTACCATACACGTGTCGCCACATCTTTATTATAAATCCCTCCAATGTGTTCCTCCCCACTAATTTCATCCATTCCATAACCCTTCATACCACAATTTTTCTTCCACTCGGCCCTAGGGTTTTAACCAACCTTTATTATGATACCTCAATTCATTCAATTAGACCACACCTCTAACACATTTCATTCCAGTCCATCCTATGGTTTTATCCTACCTTTCATTTTATGACATGTACTCCATGCTGGATGATCTACAATGATAAATTAAAATTCTCCTTCATTTGTGACATCCAATCACCCCTCCCCTTATTCTCTATTCATAATGACACCACTGGGAACTCACTACTTCCACCTCTCCATCTTGTAAAAATCCATAGTTTCATCACAAGTAGTATATAAATATCCCTCTTGCTTCACCTAAATCTATAATGGATCAACCATTTCCCTTGTGACACCTTCATTACATTCCTAGAAACATGTTTGATTTCTTCACTATTGATATTACTTCATCTGTTAACGCATTACACTACTGGGATCCTTTAGTTTCCCCCTTATTACCCATCCATTCCTCCACAATCACTCTCCTCTTATGTAAGCCATTTGTAGTTATTTTATCTCTAATCATCAATTTTTATTATTTATCGTGGGTTAAAAATCTTTCTTATGTCATTGTAATAATACTATTTTTTCAATTCACCAATTACAAAATCTATTTCAATTGTTCCTAGATTATTTAGTCACATATTTGTATTTTTTTGGGTCACACTTATTTTTTCCACTTCTTTAGTAAACTCCTCAGATTTTAGTCTCACTTATTTCAACATATTTTTATAAATTACACTAACACCCCCATTCTAGATTTATATCTCAATGTTGTTGTTTCATTACTTGATGCACGTTCATCCAAATTTTATTTTATTCACGATCTCAATATTTATTCTAAATTTCTTGATAATTATAATAGTGACCTCTTTCCTTACACAACTTCTTTGATTTAGGTTTCTTTTCCACCATCATCTATTTGGAGAGGAATGGTAACAAATATTAAAGGTAATTTTTTCATCTATGAAATTATTTCATTTTTATTTCTTTTTTAATAACTATATGAGGTTTGAATTGATCACTAATAACATTAAAATTTCAAACCATGCTTTTAAAAGGGATTAATACAACTTTTTTATCAGAGATCCTATGTCGAGAAAATCATTTCGTCATTCTCATCAATTTTTATAATCATGAACTATGTCATATATTATTACTTATTTACCATGATAAATTTTTCTATTATTAATCAATTAAATATTTGTCCCTTTTGTTTTTTACTCAGGCACATGAAATTAAATCCCTCAACTATATCTATTTTTTCAATGTAATTTGTTTTTTATGTCCATGGTGTTTCACACCACTCCATGGATGAATTACATAATGAAAAACCATATTGTATCATGTTGTGAATGTGTTAATAGATCTATTTTATAACGTACACCAATCCATGGGTGATTTCTTATTTATTATCCATGTTTTATATAATTAACAAGGTTATTTTCAATGTCACATGTTTCATAAGATCATCATTTTTTGTCTGAAGTAGTTTTTATAAATTTTACCTAAATATTTTATTCTAATTTTTTGTATTAATTATTTAAAGGTTCATTTTATTTATTAAAATATTAAATTTACATAGTTGAACAAGGAAATATTGTTATTGTATAAGTAAGATCAATGTTTCCTGCCTAATTTATCCTCTCTATTGTGATCCATTTACATACATAAAAAATTCTATTTTGTTTTCTTCATTTTCTATTTGGTTTTGTTTGTGATCTATTGACAATTTAGTTGTATTTTTGTGTTTTTAGTTAAATAATATTTTATTTTAATTGTTTATAGGTTGGAATAATTAATTTTATATTATAAATTAAAATGATTCTATGAATTTTTTTAGCGAACAGATTATTGTGTGAATCTGATATAAATTTCATTTTTTGTGGCGTGTTTTTTTTGATTTTATTCATTTTTTTCTCTCAAAATTTGTATATTAGATTATTTTCTGTTATCTTTATGAAATTAATTTTCTTATGTGCTATTTTCTATTATAAAAATATATTTTTATGGATAATTAATATGATAATATGCTATTTTCTAAAGTAGTTCATGATAAAATAATGGGATATTAATATTGGACTTATACGTATATTAACAGTAGTTATATCATTAATGTTTCTTTTCTTAGTGCATATGAATAATTAAAAAATAATTCGAAAATATTTTATTACCATCATTCTAGTTATATTCCTTTCAAAATTTCTAAAAATTAGAAGTTCAATCACTTTTTTCTAGTACTCACAATCCCTTAAGTTATTTAGAAGTTATATTTGAAATATTTAAACTTACATTCCATAAAAAAGAAACCATTTTAATATTATATGATTGTATTTAAGTTAAAAATTAAACTGTCATATTATTCCCTAAATTACAACCCATTAATTCAAAAATATAAAAATTTAATTTAATATTATAGGATTAATTATGAGTTTTATAGACTTTTCTTGTTGCGGGTATCACTAGGAATTGACGAATTTCAATGATTTTCAAAGGAAAATATTTTCAACATTTTCCATCCCCATCATGAGTAAAAAAATAAACTATAGATTTTTTGTATTTCAATTTTTAGTTAGTTTTAATTCATGTTTTTTATTAAATTATATTATCCATACCAAATTTCATTGTTTCTATTATTAATATTATTATTGTGTTCATTGTTTTTTTGTTTTTATCCATATCTTTAGTTTTCATAGAAGAAATCTATGGACCATCATCATCCATAAACTATTATAGACTCATCAAAACACCTCTAATATAGCATCTCATCATTATGAAACTATATCAACCATTTTTTAATTTTAAAGATGAACACAATGGTAAGAATATATGTTGTATTTATAAGTCTCTTTTTGAGATATTCAACATCATCTACTATTCCTAATAATCTATTATTGTAACATTATAAAATGAAATTAAATATACACTATTGGATATATAAATATCCAGAATTAATTTCATTGATATATGCTATATCATTATTAAAATCATTTATAAAAAAACTCCAAATGAATTAGAAGAAAAAAATGTTAATTAGTTGTATCATTTCTATTTTTGGCATTAATTAACATTCAACTATATTTCTATATTACATATTTTTTTAATAATTTCACATTAGAATATAATTACCAATATATTAATTTTAGATAATTGTTTATCAATGTATGAGTAGGCTACATTGATGTTTAATGTATAATATCAACTCAATGTCTTCTACTTTAGTAACGTTGGAGATAAAAAACACTTTAACGTGTTGTTTACTATATACACTTGAACTGATCTATTATTACATGATTCTAAGTGCTACCTTTAAATTTGATGCTTTAAATTCCATCCATCTATGACACATGTAGTTTATTCTAGTTTGACCTATTAAAAAATTGTTGGTGTTAGGGTGAATTACTATGGATCTATATAACATCATTTATTGTACTACTAGTTGTTCCTTATTAATTAGAAACAAATTATTTTATCCATTCGTTGAATTTGATTAATTTTCATTTAATTATTTAGTAATCATATTTTTTAAACACATTGACTACTTTCAGCACAAAAAAACATAACATCCTAATGAAAAGGCATTATTTTCAAATTCATTTCTTATGACTACATTTTTAAGGCTTAATTTGAAATCATATACAACATTTAATGTTTGGAGTATTTTTTTAAATAGTAAAATTAAGTTAACTATAGAATTATTAAAATATAAATATTTCTAATTCATAACATTGATTTATGTTTCAAAATTTTTAAATAGACTTACTACAAAATACCACTCATCAATAAGAAATAATTTTTTTATTAGTTGTATTATTTCCATTATTAGTATTCATTAAAATTCAACTATATTTCAAGATTATATATTTTTTAAGTATATTTAGAGTTGAATATAATTATAAATATATTATTTTTATTTATTTATTTATTGTTAAATGTTGGTGAATAATACGTAAATGTTTAATAGAAAGGTTCAATTCCGTGTCTAGTGATTTACTAATGTTAGACTATAGTAACACTTCAGAATATTGTTTATTGTATGTACTTGAGCTCATATGTTACATGATTCTGCATACACTTGAAAATATCAAATTTTACTTGATTATTAATGATTCCTCTATAGATACTACTCATATTTTCTATCTGTTGATTATTCATAATTACATTATTCATATTAATGATGAATTCATTTTTTCTGAATAATGCACCGTAGTTAGAGTATTTTTGGGGTTTTCCTAGGAAAATGATTTAATGATGGTGATACAATATGTTTTTCGGATGTTTTATTCTGTATACTAGATTCTTGTGTCAAATGGTTATGGTGCCAGAGGGAGTGCTTTCCAGGAAGAGTTCACCACCAAATAACAACTTACCCAATATTATTCCTACACAACATGAAAAATCTGGTGGGTTTGTTTTTGTTTTTCCCACAATATATAGAATTATGGATGTATAGTTCACGACATTTCTTGATTATTTGGGTGGGATGTGCAGAGAATAACAACAATTAGGAAGGCCTGCCTATGTGTTCTATAACACCAGATTCTAGGGAGGCTACCTAGAGACCATGATGTAAGATCTCAGTCCCACATTACCTTCCTATTTTACATAATATTATTTTATCTCAAGTATGCCTGTAAATTCATGTTGTTGAGTTTTTTTTCATATAATATATTTAAAAAAACTTGAGTATATTAGTCATGAACTTGTTCCATATAATATTACTTTATATAACACTTATCGTTTTTGAATGATAAATCATAAAACAATGGGGTACTTATCATAAATGATACTTTTTAAGAGGTTCTTGTTAAGTAATTTCAAATTGAGCCTTAACAATGGGTATTTATTGGGGACCAATTTGAATATATTGATTCGATTAATTTTCTTGGTTACAATATGATTTATATCTGGCTCACCATGGGATAATAATATGACTGATTTTTTATTCATTCAGGAATGAGATGTTTGAAATAGAACAAAATAAGAATGGCTGTTCATAAATATCAATAAATTATGTAGGTTGGTTCTAGGAAAATGAAAAAATATTAAATTAGTATAATTATTCTTTCAGTTTTCCAATTTTTTGTGTTCATTTGGTCATATTTGGTCAATTTTGAATCTTTATGTGCTGATTATCTACTAATCATTTTTTAATATTTTCAATTAAATTCTTAAGAAAACTTCTAAAGTTTATTATTTTAAAATTTTTTGGTAGATTTTGTTTTATAACTCTATCATGGTATTTTTTTACATGTACATTTTTTTTCTTTGAGAAATATCAGGATATGATGATCATTATTAGGTAACATGATATAAATATTTCCATTCTATGTTCTATTTTTGTGTTTGTCTAATATCTTAGTTGTATATTTTGTTTGGAATTAGATCACAATGAATAATTATTATGTGTAGAAATTGATGTAAATATTTAATTAATCAATTTTGAATTATTTATATTATTATATTAATTATTTTTGTTGAGGGAAATGATCTAATTTGTTTTATGTTTTTGTTAGTGTATTTTATTAAATTAGAAGTTTAATTTTTATATCTATGTTCAAATTTTACCAGTGTGATTAATCAATAGATAGTCATGGAGGAATTTTTAACAATTTTTAACTCAGTAAATTTGGTGATTTCTAAAATCAATGACATGAAGGGAATTTGGGAGGCAACCACCAGGGGATGAAAATGGGTGATAAATCAAAAGTAATAAATTCCCATGTTGGGATAAAGTGTCTCAATACTACATACAAGGTCAAAGGGTGGATTCACTCTATACTTTAGAAAAATACACCATCATTGAAGCGGGGAGAAATGGAATGTTTTAGAGTAGTGGATATTTATAACTTATTTGAAGCACTAAAATTGGGTTATTTTTTATTAAAAGTATCATATTTTTATTTATACATTTGAATAATTTATTCATTAATGTGATTAAAATCTTCATCATGAATTCCCAATATAAATTTTTATCCCATAATGATTTTACAAATTGTTTTCTATTATATGATTTTCAAACTATTTATCAACCTGTATTTGATTATATAGTATAAATTACTTGTGGATTAAATATGTTAACGATTAATATTGATTATTATGTTTTCATAATAGGATTAATTTATTTAAAATAATCACAAATATATAACGCCTTGTCAATTCATGGTTGAAGTACTAGTACTATATAAAAATGAACAAAATACCCAAGGCTATCTGTAGTAGAATATTGAGTATAAGAATGATCCTCTACCCCCTACACCATCCTAACATATTACTCAAACAACAATAGTAGGTCACTTTCCCTTGTCCATTCCAGAATCCATGAAGTCTTTCTAGGTACCCAGTCATAACTTGAATAGGGTTTGATAGAAACTCAGAAGGCCACCACCAATGGTGTCCTATTCCATGCATTACAAGTGTGTAAAATAATACATTTTCATGTAATAATAAGATCTATAAATTAAATTCTATAAATAAATTGCTCCCATAGGTCAAGGTTCCAATGGATTGTCAGTCCTTTGATACCTACTTTGTCCTAAGCTAGAACATCATTGAGTAGATGTTCATCAATTGTTTTATCTACAATAATTTATCACGAACTGGATCATAGCCAAGTTATCTGTCATGAATCATAACTATTTATGACATGTATAATAAGGCCATCGTAAAATTTAAGGCTCCAATTGAGACCATGGTTTTTCTTTGGTATATAAGTCACACTGTTTTATTAATTTAAAAGATAATTCAATGGAAAACTATGTCTATTATTAGATTTCCAAACATAAAAACTAGGTATCACTCCACGTATAAAACAAACCCATCACTTAAAAACATGTCCTAATAATTCCTAATAAGAACCCAAATATTTCTCTAGGAGGGGTATAAAGTTACATCCCATTGTGTCTATCATTGGTTGTCTATAAATAGATCCCTAGTTTCATTCATGGAGTATATATTAATCTTACATTGGATTATATCCATGATAGTTCATATAGAGATTCCAGGTATCACTCATTGGATATAAACTGATCTTCCCAATGAGTCTGTCCTTGGAAGTCTATATTAAGAGTCCATGTATCCCTTAAAGAGTATATAATGATATGTATTCCATGTGAGTTTTTATATTTCATTAATATGAGTAAACATGTGTTGTTCATGGTGTGTGATAATTTTATTTACAATTAATTCAATTAAAATAATCCTAATGATTCCGTTCATTGAATTATGAGTAGAATCCCACGTATCACTCTCAGATTGGTAATATGAATATTGATGTGTTATAAATATCACTATACAATTTAATTAAATATTTTATCCAATTTTACATCAAATTTATATAAATAATTAACACTCCTTCATGGGTGGATAAAATCATAGATTATATTAGAAGGACTAGCCTCCCATGAGTCTTGCTATAAATCTTAATTGGTTATTTTGGTTATTAATAACCACTCAAGCCTATCAGATAAGGGATGACGTCAAACGACATAATAACATGGTCTTCTATACCATCTTTATTTAATTCAAAACATAACTCATTCATTTCATATAAAAATCCAAATTAAAGGGGTAATGGAACACACCTTAAGAGGATGATCTAATTCATAGGACACCCATGGAGGTTGTATTCAATTAGGAACACACCCAATGGGTGGTTAAATTCAATGTATGTATCCTTCTTCATGACATAAACTACTCCAATGAATTATATAGGTCATTATAATTTTTTTAATTTAAGGACAATCCCATTTAGAAAGCATCCCTTCGAAAATACAACATTTGACATAATGGCATAATAGATAAATATGAAGACTTTAATCGAAAATCATGAGAAAAAATACCTTAGATTGGTAGTCATATATTCTTCTATTTTTTCCTCTAATTTGAGCTAGAATATATGAAATGAAATAATAATATAAATTACATAAACACAAGGCATATCAGTTCCCACCAAAATAAAATTCACTAATAAGAAGATAAAAGAAAAAAGGTCAAAGATGAATAAAGAGATTATCGATTCCCATCCAATGAGACAATAAGTGGATTTATTAGAGTCTAGATAGACAAGATACCTCAATAAATAATAAAATTTATTGAGAGAGATATAAATGAATAGAATTCTATTCATGGAAGCAGAAATGAAAAAGAGTGGAGGAATTAATAGGAATGGTGTCTAAAGATTGTCTTTTCACCCACTAGAATACTTTTAAAAGTTTGGCCACACACGTTTCCAAACATAATTCTAATTGGGAATCATACACTATCTAATGAATCCACTTTAATGGTAATCTTGCATGGTTTTAACAAAACGTTTCCTAATCATGCATGGTCACTACCTATGTTGCACTAAGTGTGTGGGCCAAATCCATGGTTTGCTAAACATTGTGTAGCCCATGAGGGTGACCTCTACAATAGGTGTGTATCGTTTCACATGACTAAGTGGCCGATATCACATGTGTTTTTAATACTATTTCCCTTATCTGTGGGCCACGTTGTTGAGCTACTCGATTACTACTAATTGGGCACCTCATATAGCTTCTCCAAAATTTAGAGCTCCCAGCTCCGAACAAGCCCAGTACCCTTTTGATCCCTTCAGTAAACTCTTAGAAATATTCATTATAATGAAAAAAATAATTAGGTTTGAGAATAAATGATTTTTTACATTATAAAAATCTATATTATTATAATATTCCCCGCTTAATTCCACTCATCCATGAGTTTCCCTTCCAAGGGTAGTAAAGTATCTTATGAGAATAATTCTGGTCACTGGGAATGTATGTTGGCCTCCATCCCCCAATTCTAACCCTATATAAGGTCATTATTACATATCTCCCATAATAATGGAACTAACCATCCTTGGATAACCTTCATTAGTTGATTAACAATGCAAATTCGTTTCTTCTCAAAGGACGCATCATCCTCGAATTCAAACACATCTAGATGAAGAACATGAGACTGATATGAATGATATCAGTGAACCTGAGATACATCGAATACACTATATATGTCCCGAAACATATGAGGTAAAAAAACCAATAGGATATCAGCCCGAATATCTTTAAAATATATAAGGGATAGATGTAACAATGAGATATATTCTTTTGAATCCAAATCCTTCTATTCCTTTCTTTAGGTAAAGCATGTATGAAAACATGATTCTACACATTAAACTCCAGTTTTCCCCAGTGATAATAGATGCATGACTTATTCATAGACTATGTTATATCAATACACTTTCTGATAAAATAAATCTTATTTTTAGGCTCCAAAAAGGGACAAGGGACCATTATATTATCATCTCCTACCTCTAACCTACACATGGTTGAAAAACCCGACCAACTATATGAGGCCTTGTATGAATCCATCTATATGGTCTCCTAGAATCTATTATTGAAATAGAACTCTATAAGAGGTAATTTTTAATCAAAATAACCTATAAAATCAAAGATGAAATATTGGACCATGTCCTCCAAAATGTATGTCATATACATGGACTGACCATTTGTCCATGAGTGATAAGCTATACTATGTATTACTTATGAACCTAGTGCCCTCTCTTACACCTTCCAAAACTGAAACATGAATCCAACATCTCTACGTGATATTATTTAACATGGAACTCCATATAGGTGTATAATATCATTAATATATATCCTCCTGAGTTCATCATCAAAAAGGGCCTATCAAATAGGTAGGAAATGGGAGAATTTTGTAAATATGTCTTTGACAACCCATACAATGTAATTTCGCTGAGGTGATCTAGGTAATCCCATCATTAGATCTATGAAGAAATCATCCCACTTACACTTAGAAATTGATAATAGATGTAAAATCCTCCCTGGGTCATTGGTGTTGTTCCTTCAACAAATGATAGGTTGAGCATTGTGTAATAAACAAAGATATCTGCCTTTTCATCGCCTACCTCAGTATTTCTAGCATAACTCATGATGCATCTTGGTATGACCAGGATGATATTACCATATAGAGGTATGATACTATCGTATAAACTCTTCCCAGACATCTGTAGGAACCCAAACACATCTATGAATTTGCAACATATCATCCTCATAAAAAAACAAACCAAGCATCATGCTACATCCTCTAATGCTCTCTTGTAGGACCAGGACATTGAAATATGATAGTTTCCCAACCATCAATCTATTTATTATTGAATAGGTCACTGATAATGAGGAAATTAATGATAGTCCATGATAGTCTTGAACCTCAATGTGTATCTCAATAAATCAGGCCATAAGCTTCCACTAGCTACTGAACTTATGAACATACTGTGTTTGAATCTTTTTTCAAAGGGAATCTTCCACTATATTTCATTTACTCGAAGTATAACCAATTTTATATTTTAAAGACTATAATTATTCAATCCACCTTTGTTTCATGAGATTTTTCTCACACTATATGAATATACACATGTGAATTATGGGGCCCCTATACAGCACAAAATTATATCTTTGTATGTAATGCTACAAACATTACCTGGAATAAACAAAAATGGATATGTCAACATCAGGAGTCAGGTATTTCCATTCTTGAGGAATCAACAGATGATACCTTTAAACCAAGAATCATTCCTCCTACATCAAAACCACTCCTATCCCAATGCTTCATGCATCAAAATAAACATCATTATGTCATTTAGGCTCAGGTAGGATAAACATTAGTGCTGAAGTCAATATACACTTCTACTCTTGAAAGGACTCCTTTCATGCTTTAGGCCACATGAACTTGACATTTTTATAAGTGAATCTTATTATTGGTATTACAGGATTTGAGATATCACATATGAATCACCACTAGTAACCAAATATCCCTAAGAAACCTCTTATAGAAAATAATTTCTTGGTATTATCCCTAGACCCAACATCTCCCGACTTCTCTAGGTCAACTAACACTCATGTATATGATATAATCTGAACTAGTAAATGAAATTAATCAATCCAACAGAATCAGTTTATATGATTATCATATAACATATTCTATCTGAATATATATAGTATTTTGTCATGATTTATAACATAATCATGTAGGGTGTGAGAATACAACATGATATCATACATGAATTCCACCAAAAACTAATCCAGGTACGGGGGAAAACCTGGTTCATTAGTTCCATAAAAATTGTTTGTAGGTTCTTCAGATAAAATGCTTTGACCAAATACTCATACAGTACATATCTATTATAAAATATTGTTGTTGGTATATCTGACGGTCTAACATTAACTTGATGATAAACCAACATAAGATCAATATTATAGGTAACCCTTTCTCCCCATACCTTGTCTAATATGTCTTCTATATGAGGAAATAGATATCAATTATTAACCATAATCAGGTTTATCTGATGATCATCCATGAAAATATTTAGGGTACTATCTCACATCTTAGAAAAAAGGACATGATGAACCCCACAAAGAATGAATGGGGTTTTTAAAACCTTTATCTTCTAAATCCAATATTTTACTCTTTATATTCAATAACTCACTATTATCCATACAATATGAGGAATGTATACCAGGGAAACTCCATGTACTAGATCGATATGAAACTCTGCCTCCCTCTGATGAGGTAGTATTAAAATGTTTTCTTGATAAATAATCCTAAAATAGTCTATCACTAGAGGGAAATCTACTTGATGTGTTCCCTGATCATCCAGATAAAAACTATCTATCTGGACTATCATCCCACCAATCCCATGATGCATTGGTCCATCTCATCTTTCCAAAACATCACATTCACCATTATGAATAAAATATATGCTCTTTGGTGATGTAAAATTCACCCATTAGAGTAATAAATCAACTTATGCATGATAGGTAACCAAAACATCGATCCTAATAATCATATCAAACCCTATAATCTCAATTAAAAAGAAATCCCATACTAAAAGACACCTTCCAATCTTGAGGGGGATCTCCTTGCACTAGTGTACACTATCTAATCTAATTCCTAAAGTAGTATTGAGTATCATCATGCCATAGGAAAAAATAACATCAAGCCCAATTCTCCCCACAATTGAAAAAAATATGATGGAATGGGAAGTGACTTTATCAAATAGTGAAGACACAAATGTAGAGGGTACTAGAATTGTACCTCCCACCTAGTAAGTTTGATACTATGATCCTATGGTATCGGCTTCACTATAAAAATTTGGCATGATCTGCTACCATAAGATAATCCCAACTACCCTGAGGAGGCCTGTTCTTCTAGTGATAAAATTCTATAGTCTGAATACCCCATCTATGAACACCACAGTATCCTGAGAGGCGAGTTTCACTCCAGTTCCCTACATGATAAGAAGCTACTAACCCCACTCCTAAATGTGGAGTCAGTAAAGATGCTCTCCAACTAGATATTGGAGGAAAAAATATATAAAAGTGTTTAAGATTTCCCATCATTCCGTAAGACAGACATTTGACTAGGTCCAATGTACACCATGGTTTTGTATTTCTTGACCTACTTTATTGATGGAACCTCACTTGGACACCTGAGTGTGTACCTTGAAAACTAATATCACAACATGTAATATCAAAAGGATTCATCCTACAATTGGTCTTTAATGTCCCACGTCTAGGTCCTAAACCTCCATGGATCACACCCCAACCTCTCTTTGGTTAGGCTCAGTGATATATGTATAGTTCACAATTCCATATATGGTAGTGTGCTGAAAAATTTTCACCAATGTTCAAATTTCATGCATAAGAACAGCCTCAAATCAATTAGATCTAGAAAACTCATCACAAATCAAAATAGGTGTGAAGCACTCGAGCTTCTAAAATAGGAAGAATAGTCCATGACTAATAAAGAACCATACTCCAAGTGCATAAAATCTACAGATCTATTGACCATCAATATCTTATTGATTGAAACAATCATAGAAGGCCATCTAAATATCCCTCTAAACCATATCTTATTGACAGTATGTCTCGGTAATAATTTCTCACCATCTCTTGGATTTATCTCAAAGCATATATGTAGTGAGGTTTACTCTAATATATAGAGTTGTCTAAAGATGCTACAAAATTAAAAACATGGCCTCTAACCATGAATCGACAGCCTCTGTACATCCATCCATTTAAAACATGGTGTAATTCTATGGTTGAAACACATGTATCAACTCTTCCATATTCATGTTAGGTCATGGGACTCCACAAATAGTCTATATAAGGCATGGGAAACACTCTTGAAACTTGGTATCAATGCCTATATGAGGTATTATTGGTGGTGCCAAATGTGTTTGTACTGAGAGCACTACTGGTTTCCCAGCTCCCACCACATTCAGAGCATGGTTGTTTGCTACTTCCTCGTGCCCAAATCAAATCTTTTGTGATGGAATGTCTCTACACATTCCCCAAACATTCCACAATACAAGATTTTATGACTTCTTAACTGAAAACTATATGAATAGTGCTGGTATAAGCCTACCTATATAAGAGAAACAGTCATATTACTATTAATAAATCCAATTTCATAGGATTAAAATATCATAATGAAACATGAGATATACTACATACCTCCCACAATTGTGTTCAGGGCATGGTCAAGTTCTCTATTTATGATAGAGGTCCCAATATATAGGGGGTCAATATCATGTTCTGGAAAAAAATCCATAAGATGAACTTAACAAACCTATATACTAGAATTATTTATATTTTATGATAATTTAAACTCAACAATTTGTAATCATACAATAGTATATATATAAATATCACGGTCCACTAAAATGGGTTTCCATTTCAAATTTATAATGGCAGGTACACTTTATAAATTACGATTGGAATTCATTTAATTGAAATCTATTATTTATCGATTCCCTCCAAGAAATGTTATTAAAATTTCATAGAAATAATAAACAAGGAACCCAAAAATCTATGGTAAATGCACATAATAATATGAACATGGAATGTAATATGCATGACATATAATTCCCCCAGTTCCTATCGTGATGAATGAAACAATATTTATTTTCCATATCATCCATTTGTAATAATAAAAAGTCTCAAGGAATAATAAACATCATGTTCATAACCTAATTGAGGTGGTAATAAATCTATAATAAGAAAAATCACATATAACATGTCTCTTCCATGTATATTTGGCTTTTCAAAGAATGTGGGTTACTGAATCCTTGGCATAAACATGTGAACAAATCCTGAAACAATATATTTAACCATTCTACCATCCCAATTAATATTGAAAGAAAAGGAAAAGAAAATAAATGCATATGATACCACTTTATGAAATCCAGGACCCATTTCACTCATTTTTAACAAAACCATGATGGTCACATGGCCCCAAGAGTGTGTCCCCGTGCAGTAGAGTTTTCTAACTAGAAGCGAGGCACATTGAATGAAATATGGAGAGATTATACCATTATGATAAAAGTGTAGAAAAATGGTGTAACCTTACCAGTCAATAGAGGAGGTATAAAAATATTCAAATGACATATTAATAATCATCAATCATATAAATAACCAAGTGAAACCTATCCATCAATGTTATATAAAAAATGAAGATCATGATATTCTCTACAAAAATTAAAACATAGTGGGATTAAAAAAACAACCATATACAAAATAATATAAAAATGAAATAAATTACCAAGGATATATATATTATATACTTAATAAAATGATGATTCATCTACCCACAATACACCATCCAAGAACAGTAATATGGCATCCATTATGGGACGCTCTCCCTTATCCCTACACGAAACCATGATGTCTATTTGGATACCGAATGTCAGTCTGGATTGGGTGTGAGATATACTCAGTAGGCCACCATCAAAAGTGTCTAATTTCATCATATTTGTGATTATATAATAATTAATATATATGTAAAAATAAAATAAGTAATGAAATACTGTAAATAAATAACATACATAGGTTTGGGTTTGCATGGAATGACTATAATCTACCACCTTCTCAACCTAATCTAGAATATCTATGAGTAATAATTCAACCATGATTATATATACAATAATGTCTGAAGACCCTAATATTAATCAAGGCATCCCCCATGAATGATAACTGACCACGATATGTATAATAAGTTCATCAAAAATAGTATTATTATGACCGAGTCCAATCTTGTTGTTTAGTATGGCAGTCACATCATGTAATTAATATACTACTTAATTCAAAGGAATCTCGAGCTTGTTGTTAACACAACTAACTTGGAATATAGCTACATGTATAGGTATAACATGAAACCATCACCTTAACTAAATATCCCAGGAATTCCTTATTGGAATCTTTGAATCTCTCAAGGTGTGATTTAAAATCATCACCCTCTGAGTCCATCTTTGGCAATACCCAATGAGATACCAAGTGTAACTTTTGGAATATATAATGATATTCCATCTAAGGATATCCTTGGTAGTCCACATATGGGGTCCAGGTATCACTCAAAGAATATATAATGATTTTACGTCTTTGTTTGTCCTTGGTAGTTTACATATGGAGTCCATGTATCACTCATGGGATATTTTATGATCCAACTGCCAAGTGAGTTTTTCTATAGAAATCATTGGATTAACCATTTGTCCCCCAAGACACATTATAATTTCATTTGAAATTAAATAAATTAAAATGATCTCAATGAGTCTGATCATCAGGTTCTAATTTGGATTCAATAGATCACTCTCAACATGGAAATATGAATGTTCATGGGAACAAAGTCTGACTATAGAGTTTATGTTCAAAATTAATTCAACTATTGATCAGGTTTAAAAACAATATTAACTCACGTAAGATGTCTCTTCAAATCATATCCTAGGATTAGAAGGTCTAGCCTCCCATGAATCCTCCCATCCATCTTAATTGGGTACATTGGTTGTTATGAACATCTTAAGACTAACCGAGAAGGGATGATAACCAAGGGTTTAGGGTTACAGTCATCCATTACCTCTTCATTTCATTAATATTATAGGTCAATTATTTTATTTAACATCCCAAAATAAGTGGTAAAAGTACACATCTTATAGTGTGTACCAAATTAATTGGCCACACATTGTGGTTTCATTCAATTTAGCAACATATGCAAGGTGTGGTTTAATTGACGATCCTTAACCTCCTCTAAGACATTAATGTTCCCTCTGAATTATATAAGACATTATAATTAATTTAATTTATGGGAAATTAAAGTTAACTACTATCACTTTAAAAATAAATCATGTGACACAATGACATAATACATAAACACCATGGGTTTAAGGGAAACTCAAAAGACCGCCAACCATACATTGGTAGTTGATTCCTCAATCATTTTTTCCTATAATCAGGTCTATAATGTAAGAAACCAATTAAAAAATAAAATTCCATGAAAAATGGTCATATTATCTTTAAAAATAATTACTTCTTCAGTAGGAAGACAAATGATGAATGGTGTAATAATAATGAAGAACTTACCGATATAAATCCAATGAGATGAACATTGGCTCGATCAATGTATGGATAGGGGAGATACCTCAATACCTAGGAGGATGAAATGGGAGAGATAAAAAATAAGGTCTTATATTGAGTGTAATGGAAAATGGAAAATATGTAGGGATTTAATAATAAAATAGGATAACTCTTCATTTCACCAACTTTTAAGGAATACATAGTTTGGCTACCTGGTTGGCAAAATTGTGTGACAACTGTGCAACATGCACTATCCAAGTCACCCATTTTCATTATTATCTAACATTTATTGGATAAAACATGATCCAAACAATAGAGTTCACTAGATATGTGGAACTAATGTTGTAGACTTTTCAAATAATTTCCAAACCATGTGTAGCCCAGGATGGTGACCTTTGTAACATGTCTGATGTTTTTTGCACTACCATGAAGCCCCTCTCACACAACTTGTCAAACTATGCCCCCTTAATTTTAGGTCACATTATGTAGATTCATGTTTACTACTAACCAAATTCCAAACATTATCATCATAAAATGTTTCCAATGTTTTGAGCTCTAGGCTCTAAACAATATCTAGATTCTTTTGAACCCTTCCTTAAACTCTTCTGGACATTAATAAAAATAAAACTATATATTAGAACTGAAACTAAAATATTCCATACCCCATATAAAATTCGGGTGGTTATATCTGTCTCAAATAAACTTATTAACCCCCCCTCCATCCCACAAACATCCTTATAAACGTTCTATAGGTTTTGGTCTTCCCAAAATTTCATCCCCATGGTCCTTAAGAGGAGAGATGATGGAGTCTAGTCAAAGAATATGTAATCACCAAAACTGATCACCTTCTATTTTTACTTCTTCTTTTACCTGGACTAAATTTGTGTAATTTTTCCTAAAATAATAACTTCATCATTAAAAATATATTTATAAATAATTACTATTATGATTCCAACTTTATATTCCCTCTTTTACATCGTATAAAAAATTATAACATCGCTCGTGCATATGTGCGGACTACCACCTCCATGAAGACACATGAATCATTTTTCATTTTAGAATTACATGGGTGAAAAAAAGATAAATTTAATAAATATATATTATATATATTATATAATAATTTTTCTATAAAGGTGAGTTATTATTTACATTTCATTCATTTGAAGCTTTGAAAAGTGTAAACATCATTCCTTCCTACGTACGATCTATCATCTCCATGAATAGTTTAATTTGTTTTTTATATCTAACTTATATAGATGATTAAAAATAGAAAAAAATTATATAGCTAATAAAATTTTATTTATATGATTATTAATATTATGGGGATGATGGATATATTATGAAAGTAAAAAGTCTAAAACTACTGAACCAATACGTATATGAAAAACGAAACAGTTATCACTTGGAAGAGGAATTTTAATAAAGAACTATTAATAAATGGGTCACAAAATGTTCTAATAAAATCCTATACGGTATGATATATATGAGTATATAAATATAATATATGCATAGTAAATATATATTTATTATATTGGGGGTTTAAACACATACATTTAATGTCAAACACGGAGTAAGAGTTTATTTCACAATCTACATATTTTTTGGGGATTGTGTATGTTTACATATACAGTAAGGAAATTATTTGATCTTCCAATATTAAACCCATTTTATTTTCTTCTCATGGAGAAAAATATATAAATTTAAATATTTCCTTTCACTTAATTCCCATTAAGTACTCAATAGACCTAAATAATTTTTTAAGAAAAATCCAATATGTTTCTGTACTCGGTATGGGATATTTTATTCCATGTCTATAATTTCTATAATTTTGTTAAATAATTTTTTAATAATATAAAATTATTTATTAATATTTTCTTACCCATATTTTTCTATTTAAATAATTATTCCAAAAGGGATATTCTTTTCAATTTTGGAACGAGGAACTTTAGACATTTTATTGAAAAAGTGAATGGAATATTTTTATTAATATAATTAGTCTAAAACAATATCCAACCATCATGAAAACTCAATGTTATAAATCTCCATTTAATTGTTTTTTATCATTTGAAAATAAAAAAACATTAAATTTTGTATTTTTTTTATTTTAAATATGTCATTTTAATGTGAAAAGTGCATTTTCTTCAATAAAATTTCCAATGATATTTTTAAATTATTTTCATCTATGTCAATATACATTACTGAATATTATAATTTTAAAAGAATATAATATAATGATATCATACACCATATTTATTGGATGGTTTATGATTATTTTTATTTGGTAAATTATTGACTTTTCTTATACTAGTTCTTCTAATATATACTGTTATGTATTTTTATGGAATGTTGATTAAGTTGTATTTTTTATTCACAAGGTGAATGAATCGGACTTATTAAGTGATGTCTGGGGCCAATAATTACATATACCATTATAAATTATCATGTCTAACTAGACAAAATAGGTTGGGTATTTTTTCTTGGGCCAACCAATTTATTTAGATGTCTTGGAATGAGGCCTCGACAATATGTTTTAGATGTCTGGAATTATGAATTCCATCATAATGAAAGTAATTATTGATTTACATGTGAATATTTGAATATATATGATATCAATTGATATGTTTTAAGATCATATGATTATTTATATGTAATTATTTGATCATTATATATTCCTGACATATTATTCTTGGCGGATTTATTCCATGTCAACATATGTTGTATGAATATCCTTACTGAGTATTTGAGATCACCAATTTCTTATGTTCCATTTCCTTAAGATACTAGGAAGTGTACTATTATTGATATTGAATTATTTTGTATAGATAAAAATGACATTCTCAATGAAAATATTTTTTTTCTATTTTATGTTTTCAAATGTATGTGGAACTCAAGTATGTATGTATTTTACCAAGCCTGCAAAATTATTTAGTCCATTTGGATGTGGCCAATTGTATCTTGTACCAATATAACAAAGTAACAACTAACTATTGGATATTAGTGATGGGGAATTTACATTTTATTTTGTTAAGAGACTTTATCTAAAAAACTATATGTCTACAAGGGGAAGACCTATTAAGAAAAATTGTAATATATAACCAATGTGATCAATGTTTTCCAAGATCAATCATATATGTGATAAAAATCTCATATAACTGTAACTTCATAACTTGGAAGTTATTACAAAAAATGTATGAAAAATATTTACCTAGAACTTATATGAAAAAATTCATTATAAACATCATGTCAAAAAACATATATCTCTCCCTTTTTATCTCAATATCTACTCTCTTTTGATAAAATTTTCTCAAGAATATTCTGATTATGAATTTGAGAGTTGTTATCATATTCACAAGATTTGTGAATATTTAACATCTTGAAATAATCTAGGAACCCATCAAGGCATGCATAATTCTCATCCAATTCCATTCAAGTTAGTATAAAATAATATATATAATGGAATAAGGAAGGACATATTTTTTCCTCATAAATAAGAGTCAGGATGGGAGATTTATCCCAAACATACCTTGTACTTATTTATTTTGATCTTATATTTTTAAGTGTTTGATTAATCATTCATATTCATAAATTTTTTTATACTTACATTCTTCCAATTAATTTTTTCTTCATATGGGATTGAAACCTCCACATTTTTATGTAAATAAAAATTATTTTCATCTAATTATATAGAGTTCTTTATGTTATATATTACTTTTTCACACTGATTTTTTTTGATTCTATAGATCATTCAAAATAGTTGAATTATTTTGATATTTAGTATGTTCATCTAAAATAGAATTTTTTATCCATAGTGGTAGAATATTTTTTTATTTCTCCATAGTCAATTCATTATCAATTCTTCTGAACTAAATATCTAACATTCCTTCATTGAATATTTATCTTTTTTGGGTGTATCACTCTGATTCATAGATATAAATGACTTCCTCAATTTTTTAATTCTGAGTTTCATTCCTGTTCAAATCACAAATAACCTCTATAGATATTTTATTAATTCACACCATAGTTATATGACATTCTAATATTTTTATACCACACACTTTTTTTTGATAATTCATACATATTTTTTATTAGCACCATTGATTTATTTTGGGTGAATTCATTATCTATTAGATAATATATTCCCATATATTCCCCATGTATCCCCATTGGTTCATTATTGTTTCCTAGAAATAAAATTCTATACCTCTAAGAGTGAGATTTATTCCCATAATTTCCACAACACAAGAAAAAACCTATAAACAATTCTATAATAATTTATTGTTAAACTATTTAAAATATTCATGATTTCATCTTATTGTAAATCAACATTTATTTTTTATTGCGGGAATGTTCTTCCTCGCATAATCTATTCATCATATGATGTGATATAACTCATCTCCCTTGAATTCTTAGTCCAAAGATATTCACCTATAATGTTAGTGATACCAAATTTGTTTTTAGAACTATTTAGGAGTACATGAACAATTTCGTCTAGAACTCATCATGTCATCAGCTTGAGATGAATCAACCTTTTCTCATCAAAAGTATTAACGTGTTATTAATAATTATTCATTACATGTTGTACTTTTAGATACATTAATAGTGTCTTAGAGAAATATTATTCATTGTGATAAAGATTATATTAAATATTACACACAATATTCTCAAGATATGAAGCCTTCAATATGTTCTTCTTATTTTCATCAAAAAATTACATTTCACTTATATCATGCTATTAATTGTTTTGTTGATAATTTTTATTTTCCTTTCTCCAGTTTCCTCTTCTATTTCTTGAGTAATATTATTTACTAAAGAGAAGATTACAACTCTTACTTTATCCTCCATTATAGATCAATTATAACTTCATCATAATAATCACTACTTAAAGAATCTAATCATTTCTCATCACAAGAAATGAAATGAATTTGACCTTATAATGAAACTCTCTATGATGAATTTTCTTGTGTAAAATTTCTCATCAAATCTTTGTTTCTGTAGCTGGAATAATATTATTTTTTATTATAACTTTTCTATTTTCAATATCACTTATTTTCATCATTAGATTCAGATTCATCTATTTTGTTTAGAAAATATGTGGAAAATTGTCTAATGCAATCAATGTTGTTGAACATGGGTGGTTTATTTACAAATACATTCCATTTTCCCTATATGGACCCCCTTTAAATAAGTGAAAAAATATCCATGAGTATTCATCAATTTCATCATCATCAAAATCAATTTATTCCTCAACTTATTTATCTTGATATTTTAATTTTCTTATAGATTCGAAGTCAATCACTTCTTTTAGTTTCATTTAAAAATCCAGATATTTTATCATTTCATAAGATATGAGTATGTTATGTAACTCATCCAATGAAATTTATTTTCTATCATCCGATTCTAAAACCATGAGATCAAATATATCAAGGAAATTTCTCATAAGATTCTCCAAAATTGGTTTAGTCTACATATTTTAAAAAAATCCATGAATATTAATTTGAATATCATTGGATTAAATTAAAGATTCATTGACTCTTTCATCACATAATATTTTAATATCCTCAAAACTTCTTCTCTATGTTGGAATCTTACCTTCATTGAATTCAATATACCCTTAATAATTTCTTCTTATAATATAAAAGATTTACTTGGACGTTTTCAGACCCATCTATTTAGTGTATAGATTTTCCAATGAATCCTTTAATATTGAAATTTGAACATTACCATCAAATTCATAATTTTTATTTTCATCCTAATTCATAGAAATGTTCTCATTAATTGGTGGAATGACCATTGTAGCCTCATCTCTCACATATTGGATAAAAGATAAAAGGATGCGGAGAATCATATATCTTCATATGTGTTAGTTCTTCAAATCTAAAATGGTTATTCCTAAACTATTCATTGAATTATGATTCTCTATTTCTCAGAGATCTCTCAGATCATTAGTGAGGACCTCTCTCTAATAAATATTATTATACAAAAGGATTATTTTGGAACCATTGGGGGTGGGGTGAGTCAATAGTGAATAGGTTTTATAAATTCCTTCCATTTAATTCAAACTCTGTGACTGATTAAAATCATGATTGCTCACATTTAATTCTTATCCTCACATTATATTAAATATTAACAAAGAGAACACAACACACAATAATTTAAAAATCATTTTAAAAAATTCCTACCCCTTTCTACAACTAATAATACCGAAAAGATATAGATTCTTCACTATATATAGGTGGTTACATCCAGGGAAAGGTCAATTCCCATCAACACTGATACCCCTAGTGATCGTAACCTAGATTACCAATATAGATCACAAATCATCAACACACCCAAGTGATGTCTAAGTCTTACTAGAAGATTTTTATACTATATCTCATAGTTTTAATAACATACCATTGACATTCATACACTTTATAGTCTCAATGATCTCCTATCCTACTTAAGAATCCCCACTAGATACATTCTCTTCACTTGAATTTATGACCCTTTGATAGATGGATATCTATCGGCATTAGAATTATTCTACAATATATTGAGATGAAATTATTCCCCACTAAAAATTTAGGTCACTGTATATTCTCAAGTAAACTATTTTATGAACCTCAGCAAGTGAAAAACAACTACCTGACCCAACTCATTGTTCACTGATCTTTAAATAATCTAAACTTAACACCGTATAATGACTACTAGGGTATATTCCTTCTAAAATTATTCCCAATTTCATTCTAAAAATATTGCACATTATTCATGTAAAAAATAATACACTTATTTTTCAAAAAAAATCATTCATATAAGATATAATTCATTTCTTTCTTCAATATATTTTGTGAAAGAACAAAAAATCACATCTTACTCACTTTTATGCATATATTATTTCACGCTCATGAATACTCCCTTAAGCATGCATATTTTTTAATATTTTTATCAAAAAATCTTGAAAAATGATTATGTATTTTTGGTGATAACCTATAAAAAATCATGTATTATTAAGAACATATGTTATTAAACCTAATCTCATGCCATTATATTATCACAATAATTTATTTTCATTCGAGAAACCCTGGAAACACTAAATTTACTGTATCCAGTATTAGTTGACATAACATATTGAGACTATATAAATTGGCTCATGAGACTCATAATTATTTTTCATAGAATAAATTCGAATATGAATAACACAAAATAGGTTTCTGGAAATAACTTCTTCTTCATGAGATCATGAATTCCAAGGCATAACATGATTTCATGGAAGTCTCTTAGAGAATTAATTGTATTTGTTATACTCTATTTTACTTTCTCTCTCTCTGTAAATTTGTATATTAATATCATACCCTCAAATGACCATGTAAAAGTGTATTTATAGAGAAAAATCAACCAAATTAAATCCACTCCCTCAACCATTATATGAACCACCATTATTCTAGGAGAACCTCCTCAACTACTTATGGGTCATTATAATTATTCCAATCATATTGTTAAAAAATGTTTCATTACTAACACTGTTTAGAATTATTTTTAGTAATTCAAACAATGTATAATGATGCATTTTTCATTTTTGAACCATAATGTTAATAATATCCCACTCAAAATCATTGACATGATTATCAGACACTACAATTGTATGAACTCCCAATTATTGAAGATAACCCTCAGTAGAAGGAAGAATATAACATTTAGCTTGATTAAATAGTAAAGAAATATTATATTGGATGGACTCAGACCCATACATATGTTATTTATTAAAAGAACAATAAACTGCATTAGTCGAGTCCCAAATCAAGTTTTCAGTCATCATAATGCTCCTTAATAATATATGTCATTCTTCTATTAATTCGATACATCACCAAGGTTAGAACCGAGACATAAGTCACACACACACATGCTACACCTGTGATTTTCCTCCTCGAACATGCATACTTTCTGACTCTACTCTTTCTCACTAGGGTTCCTTCTTATGGGATATGTGTCCACTATAATTCCAAGGTCGCGTATGCTCTGAGAGGGTATTATAATACCTTCTACCAC
Organism: Viscum album; assembly: GCA_963277665.1. Taxonomy (NCBI): domain Eukaryota; kingdom Viridiplantae; phylum Streptophyta; class Magnoliopsida; order Santalales; family Viscaceae; genus Viscum; species Viscum album. The sequence goes on along the minus strand of OY728157.1, from coordinate 1,448,375,947 downwards.
CAATTTGGATAACTATAGGTTGACCCTACCTATATATGTAGTGGATTAATGACACCTTTGTATGGATTGGAGGATGGACATATTGTTTTTTAAACTCCCATAAAAATAGTTAACAAAATTATCTTATTCCAAATCAACCTAAAATGATAAATCTAAAACATGAAACTAATTATCCATCTCTTCTTTTCTAATTTTTAGTTAAATGATAAATTTGAATGCTCCACATCCTCAAATCATGTTCACTTCTTTTAATGGTTTTAAGCAATGTATACCTATCGTAGTATAATGTGAAAATATCTTTGACATTAATAATGATTCAACAATCATCAAATTTATATTGAGTAAGTTTACAAACAATATTTATCATCAATTAATCACTCACATATTAACATCATCTTCATGTTAATTCAATCAACCTTATTAAAAAAATTAAATTAAACTCAATGGGGACTTCGATATCCCACTAAGGATTTTATTTAATTACTACCAGACACTATCTATGTTAATATGTTTGTTTTTAATTTATCCCCCTTATTGACAATGAATAACAAGATTTCATATAGGGCATCTCATCTCATTAATCATATTCTTATTCTTTTTATATAAAACCACATATTTTCTTTTTCAAACATACTTTTGTTATAAGACCCTAATTCTACATGTGTAAACCCGGTGCGGAAAACATGAGTTCATAAAAAATGTGATTAATGCTATCCAAGATCAAATGTATTTGTGACACCAATAATAGATACCTATATTTTAATTATATGGATTTAATATAAAAATATATCCGTAAAACATATTTATCTTGAACTCATTTGAACAAATACATTAGAAATTTATTATTAAAAGAATATATCTTCTCCTTTTTAGCTCAAAATAAACTCTCCAATGATAATACATTTTCAGGAATATTTAGATTTTGAATTTGAGAGTGATTACTGGATTCAAAATATATACGAATATTTATCATCTTCAAATAATCTATACCACCAATGAAGGGATATATGTAAAGACCCGTAAAATTCAAGGGAATTTTTTTTTCTTTCTTAATTTTCTTTGGAATTTTACAAGAGCGCGGTTTCTGACGGCACTTGATTCCGAGGCCCGGAGTGCCCGGAATCAATTTCCGAAGTTTGGCTCGGGTACGTTCAGTGAACGAACGAGCGGGAATTTCTAACTTTTGATCCGGTGCTCGGAATTGAAATCTGAGGGCACCGATGAACTCGCAGCGCCGATATTCGCTTAAGGAGACCTTTTCGGAAGTTGCGTTTATTTCGGGTTGAAAGTTAGTTTTTGGGTATTTAGATTAAGTTAAATAAAATTTGTGAAATACAAAATTTTATTTAAACTTGTGGGTTAACTTCTCTCAAAGGGAGTTAGGGGTGGGACCCACACCCACTTAACCTCCCTTGAGATGATTAAGTGTGGTGGGGCCCACACGAACCCTAAAACTTTTCAACTTCTCCCAAACTCCCTTAACTCCTCTCTCTCCCTCTTAAAGGCTTGTCAACTTAACATTTATTTAATTATACAACTCATGTATAATAAATAAGTGAGTTTAATTTTGGAGTTATCCTTTTTGAATTTCAAACCTTTGAAATTCTTTTGTTAACTTTGTGAATAAATTAAGCTCTTATCCTAATTTTGTTGGGTTAGAACTCTTTAGCCATCTTGTGAGGATTTGAGAGCTTTCCTTTCTTCTTCAAACTTTGATGAAGAACGCTCAAGCTCCGACGAAGAACGCCGCTCCTCTCTTCTTCGTCTTCCGTGTCAACGAAAGGGAACGCCGCTTCCTCCTCGGACTCCCTTCGTCGGCATACGAAGATTCGCCAACGACGTACCTCTTCGGACGTACCTCTTCGTCATCGGATTTGACGAACGACTACCGCGACACCCGACCTCCGCGACGTTGTCTTCCGCGGGACGTTGACAAATCTTCGAACCTATACCCAAGGTAGGGTTGTTGATTTTTTTTTTGTTTAATTATTTATTCTTGTTCGTGGTTCTAGCATGATTAACGAAAGGATATTTAAGTTGTGTTATCTTTTAACGTGAGGGGGGCCGGACCGCATGAACACGGCCGAACCCCCTCCATCGTTCTTGTTGATTTACCTTGCGGGTGGAAACAAGGTGGCGTGGTGCCGTCGCACCACGCGGATAATCGTGCGATTATATTGTGCGGCGCCGACGCGCCGCGCCGTGGAAGAATCATCAAGAACGTGACGTCGTCGCGCCGCGTCAAGGGGAATCGAAGGCGCGGTGGAGGGGCGCGGTGCCGTCGCACCGCGCCGGACGACGAGCACCGCGGCCGGTTCCGGGCCGCGGCGAGACGGGAAGACCGACGGCAGCCGGGCCGCGGCGAGACGGGAAGACCGACGGCAGCCGCGCCGCCGGCGCCGGAGAACAAGAAGGGCCGCGGCGGAGCAGCCAGGGGCGGGCGGCCGCGCCGGCCGCCGGTTTGGTTAGGAGGCGGGCCCCGCGGGTCCCACGTGAGAGAAGAAACGGCCGGCCTTAGGCCGGCCGAGATCCGAAAAAAGGGGGGGTTATACCCCCCGCGTGCGGCACATGCGCGGCACCTGGCCGCGCCGCCGCTGGCCGGGCCGCGCCGCCACCAGCCGGGTCGGGTCCAGCGGACCGGGTCGGTCCGACCCGGTTCGGTTCGGATCCGGGTCGGGTCGACCCGGTTCGGGTCAGACCAGGGGGGGTCGGGCCGGGTCGGCCCAGACCCGGACCCCCCGTTTTCGAATCGATTTCGTTCAAATGCTCATAACTTGAGCTTCGGGCCTCCGAACGACGCGCCGTCAGCGGCAACGCGATCCTTGGATCGAGACGGTCGTTTCGGTATACTATACTCAAGGTGCACCTTCCTTTTCGGGAGCCTACGTGGTTAAAACTCCGTAGTTAAGTGTGCTTGGCCTAGAGTAGTGACCAGGATGGGTGACCACCTGGGAAGTTTCCCAGGGTGGGTGTGAGACGGAAAGGCCAATAGTTAACAGACCGGGCGTCCGATTGACGCGCCGTCTGTTTCGTTGAATTCCTCTAAGTGAGTCAGATCTTTTGGCATACTCCGCCCGAGGTTTGGACGCAGGTGGAGTACGGTCGGGTTGGTTTTGCCTTAAAAACCAACCAGGCCCCGGGGACGAAAATGCCAATAACTCTCAGACCGGGCGTCCGATTGACGCGCCGTCTGTTGCGTTGAGTTCCTGTTGACGATACAGAACTTTTGGATACATCAACTCTGGACATTGTGACAGTTGATGTATCAGCCTCTCGGCTCGTGGAGCAGACCCTCCGATCGAGCTTGCTGTGTGCGGGAACCCTAGTGCTGGCTGCGACTGTTACTGTGACTATTACTGAGACTACTGCTACTGTGACTACGACGAAGACAGTACATAGATCCTGTGTGGATTCGACGATGACGACTACAGCACTCAGCGATCCTACGTGGATCAGTGCTACAGGTCCTGTGTGGGCCCGATCCTGTGTGGGTCTTTGCGCTCAGCAGTCCTGTGTGAACCAGTGCCTACAGGTCCTGTGTGGGCCCGATCCTGTGTGGGTCTTTGCGGTGCTTATCTACAGGTCCTACGTGGGCCCGATCCTGTGTGGGTCTTTTGCGGGGGTTAGTTACCTATCGATCCTTCATGGGTCCGATGACTTAGATGGATCAGAGATCATCTTTATCGTCTTTCGAAGAAGAATACATGTGTGAGCTGAATCCGGTTGATTTCCTGTGTGGATTGTGTTGTGCTATCCTATGTGGATTACGTTTTGCTTTCCTGTGTGGAATACGGGTACTTTCATGTGTGGACTGAGTTGTACTTGGGCTCGGAGGTTGGAGCGTATTTGAAATTGATGACTTAGGTATATGTATGGGTATATACCTAAGCAGTGTCGGTTGTTACTTCGTGATTGTACCTTTCTTTGTGGTTTATCCTTTGTGGATTTTGAGAGACCTTCAGGGGTCTCGGGGTCCCTACTGAGTTGCTTATACTCACCCCTGCACGGGCTTTGCCCGCACTACGTTGTGTTGGTTGCAGACGACGGACAGTGTTGATCTTAGCTGAGGCTTGCAGAGCAGGACGGTACCTGGAGGTGGACCACTGGGCGGGACGTGCTCGGAGCGGACGGCAGGACCCGTGGAGCAGTGGAGCTATCTGTACCCACCCTTCAGGTGGGATTTCCAGTGGACAGCTCGGTGTAGCGGCTTTTACCTTTCAGTTGCTGTTTTCCCTTTCGAGTTGTACTTTACTTTCAGTTTGGGTTTGTATACTGGCCCATTTACTTTTCCACACTTTCAGTTGTACTCTGCTTTTGCTTAGTGTTTACTTTCCGCTTTCTTACTCTGTGGTGTTTGTTTACTTTACAAAGGCAATGCCTTCCCTTTTTACCGGGATTTACGCCTTGGTGCTAGTCCCCAGCCCCTGGCCTATGGAAGGCGGGCTTGGGGTAGTCACGGCACGGACCCCGAGGGCGGGTCGTGACAGATTGGTATCAGAGGAGTTCGGTTCTACCGCGAACTCTGATCTTTTCTATGTGAAGCAATAATGTTTAGCGTATTGAGTGTGGTTATCAGTTCAGGGAGTCCAGTGTTGGTGCGGCGGCCGACGTATCCGTACACCAGGACCCTGACTTCTGATTTCCGACTTAATGCACGAAAACATTGATTGCGTGTGTGTTTCAAAGTTTTCTTTGTGATTACTTATATCAGCTCACCAGGTATACTGTTTGACCTTGGCGCACCTGTTTCCTATTCAGGATGGCCCCACGACGGCAGCCAGCTAGGGTTCCGAGAGTCGAGCGTGACGACAGCCCACTGAGCGACGAGGCTTCGGTGTAGGGCCCTTTGTCAGCAGTGGCACCGGCGGTAGCACTACCCGCCGAGCCCCCGATGCTTCCAGCGCCAGCCGCTGACGATGCACGTCGCCTCAGCGCACTGCATGAGTTTCAGCGCCAACGACCGCCCAGGTTTCGTGGGGAGACGGATCCCCAGGCAGCAGAGGACTGGATGGAGGCAGTGGTACGAGTGTTTAGGCTAGTGAGGACACCAGCAGACCTCATGGTGATCCTCGCTGCGAGCCTACTACACGCAGCAGCAGGACGATGGTGGAGCTTGATGCTCCAGGTGCACGATGAGGCATCTCTACTTTGGACGGACTTTGAGAGCCTTTTTCGCTCGGAGTTCTTCCCAGCCACCCTTCGTGCGGTGTGTATCCAAGAGCTTCTTCAGCTGCGGCAGGGCAGCATGACGGTCGCTCAGTACTCGGCAAGATTTATTGATCTCTCGCGCTACTCGACCGACATGGTACGGGACCCATTCTTCCGGGCCCGGACCTTCAAGCAGGGTTTGAGACACGAGATCAGGGCATCGCTGATCTCCCTCAGCATACCGACTCAGACAGGAGTACTGGAGCGGGCCCTTTTGATCGAGAGCTTCCTTGCTGAGTCTACACCAGCACCGAGACCCACCGCAGGGCGGAACGTGGCAGAGTCATTTGCAGCAGGCAGTCGACGGATGACTCAGGGGTCCAGACAGACCAGACCATCGGGAAGACGACCTCAGGGCACTGGCTCAGCAGTGCAGGGCACACAGCGTGGAGCCAGTCCTTCGAGTGGAAGACAGTGTTATGCATGCGGCAGGCAAGGCCACATGGCTCGTGACTGCCCGACCCTCCATGCAGAGGAGCAGCAGACGGTTGAGGAACTACCTAGGCAGAGGCAGAGGTTCGACCATGGCAGTCCGCAGGGAGGAGGCGGACGAGGCAGAGGAGCTAGTCGAGAAGCAGGTGGTGGACGACGCTTTGAGGCTCTACCACCACCACCACCAGGAGGTCCACCCCGACCTCAGGGGAGAGCACAACTTCAGGCAGCTGGAGCTTACGATCATGGAGCTCCGGAAGCGGGTGGACTAGTGCGGGACTAGCTCCAGGAATAGAGGTCTTTTCCCATAATGCCTCTAGCCTCGTAGTTTGTGTTGCCTTGTGTCCTTGTACTTTATGTTGAAGTAATAAAAGATACTTACCTTGGTAACTTTTGCTATCTTGTCTTTTGTTTGTTTTTACAAAGAGGTGCCAGTTAAAAAAACTGTTGACTTGACCCTCACTTGCGAGATTCGTACTGGAGGAAACCCAGTGACCACACACTGATGCCGATAGTGTGACTCAACCCTTGGAGGCGAGAGTAACGGTTGAATCTCTTGGTAGCAGCGTCGAGGCCTTACGACGTCATCCATGCCATGAATTAACTAATCATGACGGGATTGACTGTATTAGGCAAGGAACGTGGTTCATCCAGGGGATGAGACCGGATTTCACTTTTTGGAAAAGGAGAAATCTTTGAAGCTAGTTTCTTTGCAGATATCCTTCGTGGATAGAGATAGAGCAGCCTTCCTCCAGTCTCTCACAGTCACCCCTCCTCTACTACAGCAGGTCAGAGAGGCACAGCGTGAGGACGCTGACTGTGAGACACGGCGTGCACAGATATCCTTGGGACAGACACCTGATGGTTTCTCCCTTGGAGAAGAGCACGACATCCTTTTCAGAGGACGTACCATGGTACCAGTCGCTTTTCGAGAGGAAGTGCTGAGTGAGTTTCACACTTCTCCTTTGACATTACATCCTGGAGTGGCGAAGATGTACCAGGATCTCAGACGACAGCACTGGTGGCCGGGCAGGTGAAGGCAGAGCATCAGGTACCAGCGGGCTTGGTACAACCCTTGGAGGTTCCGGAGTGGAAGTGGGACGACATATCTATGGACTTCTTGACTGGACTACCATGTACTTCCAGAGGTCACGACTCCATATGGGTGATTGTTGACCGACTCACCAAGTCGGCACACTTCTTACCCATCAGAGAGCAGGGCTCAGTGGAGATCTTGGGACGTCTCTACGTTCAGGAGATTGTGCGGCTCCACGGTGTGCCATCATCTATCGTCTCCGATCGAGATGATCGCTTTACTTCCCGTCTTTGGAAGGGGTTACAGGAGGCGTTTGGGACGCAGCTACGTCTGAGCACAACCTTTCACCCTCAGACGGATGGTCAGACGGAGAGGACCATTCAGACTCTCGAGGACATGCTCCGCGAATGTGTCCTCGACTTTGGTCGTAGCTGGGAGGACCACCTACCATTGGTGGAGTTTGCGTACAACAACAGCTACCACTCCACCATCGGGATGGCACCGTACGAGGCATTGTACGACCGACCTTGTAGATCTCCTTTGTGCTGGACAGACCCTGGAGAGTCAGCACTGGTGGGACCAGAGATGGTCCAGGCCACGACAAAGAAGGTCCAGGTCATCCAGGAGCGGATGAGGACAGCTCAGAGCCGGCAGAAGTCATATGCTGACAGGAGGAGGAGGCCACTAGAGTTCGAGGATGGCGACCACGTCCTCTTGAGGGTCCCACCTCGACGTGGTATTTGGAGATTTGGCCGAGGCGGCAAGTTATCTCCACGCTTCATCGGACCCTTTCAGGTCCTCAGCAGGGTTGGCGAGGTGGCTTATCGCCTGGCTCTGCCACCTCAGTTGCACCGGGTGCACGACGTCTTCCACGTATCCCAGCTGAGGAGATACGTGCACGACCCGACACACATCTTTGACCATGAGGAGCTTGACGTTGACGATGGGGCGACTTTTACGGAAGTCCCGGTGGAGATAGAGGATCGACAGGAGCGGGTCCTGCGTGGGCGATCGATTCCTCTTGTGCGCATCAGATGGCAGCACGAGAATCTCCAGGAGAGCACATGGGAGCGGGAGGCTCAGATGCATGCTCAGTACCCTCATTTGTTTCCCTAGTTTTTGATGTATCTTTACGGGGACGTAAAGCCCTGAGGTGGGAGTAATGTAAAGACCCGTAAAATTCAGGGGAATTTTTTTCTTAATTTTCTTTGGAATTTTACAAGAGCGCGGTTTCTGACGGCACCTGATTCCGAGGCCCGGAGTGCCCGGAATCAATTTCCGAAGTTTGGATCGGGTACGTTCAATGAACGAACGAGCGGGAATTTCTAACTTTTGATCCGTTGCTCGGAATTGAAATCCGAGGGCACCGATGAACTCGCAGCGCCGATATTCACTTAAGGAGACCTTTTCGGAAGTTGCGTTTATTTCGGGTTGAAAGTTAGTTTTTGGGTTTTTAGATTAAGTTAAATAAAATTTGTGAAATACAAAATTTTATTTAAACTTGTGGGTTAACTTCTCTCAAAGGGAGTTAGGGGTGGGACCCACACCCACTTAACCTCCCTTGAGAGGATTAAGTGTGGTGGGGCCCACACGAACCCTAAAACTTTTCAACTTCTCCCAAACTCCCTTAACTCCTCTCTCTCCCTCTTAAAGGCTTGTCAACTTAACATTTATTTTATTATACAACTCATGTATAATAAATAAGTGAGTTTAATTTTGGAGTTATCCTTTTTGAATTTCAAACCTTTGAAATTCTTTTGTTAACTTTGTGAATAAATTAAGATCTTATCCTAATTTTTTTGGGTTAGAAATCTTTAGCCATCTTGTGAGGATTTGAGAGCTTTCCTTTCTTCTTCAAACTTTGACGAAGAACGCTCAAGCTCCGACGAAGAACGCCGCTCCTCTCTTCTTCGTCTTCCGTGTCAACGAAAGGGAACGCCGCTTCCTCCTCGGACTCCCTTCGTCGGCATACGAAGATTCGCCAACGACGTACCTCTTCGGACGTACCTCTTCGTCATCGGATTTGACGAACGACTACCGTGACGCCCGACCTCCGCGACGTTTTCTTCCGCGGGACGTTGACAAATCTTCGAACCTATACCCAAGGTAGGGGTTGTTGATTTTTTTGTTTAATTATTTATTCTTTTTCGTGGTTCTAGCATGATTAACGAAAGGATATTTAAGTTGTGTTATATTTTAATGTGAGGGGGGCCGGACCGCATGAACACGGCCGAACCCCCTCCATCGTTCTTGTTGATTTACCTTGCGGGTGGAAACAAGGTGGCGTGGTGCCATCACACCACGCGGATAATCGTGCGATTATATTGCGCGGCGCCGACGCGCCGCGCCGTGGAAGAATCATCAAGAACATGATGCCATCGCGCCGAGTCAAGGGGAATCGAAGGCGCGGCGGAGGGGCGCGGTGCCGTCGCACCGCGCCGGACGACGAACACCGCGGCCGGTTCCGGGCCGCGGCGAGACGGGAAGACCGACGGCAGCCAGGCCGCGGCGAGACGGGAAGACCGGCGGCAGCCGCGCCGCCGGCGCCGGATAACAAGAAGGGCCGCGGCCCTACGGCCGCGGCGGAGCAGCCAGGGGCGGCCGGCCTCGCCGGCCGCCGGAGATCGAGGAAGAGCCGCGGCCACGGCCGCGGCGGAGGAGAAGAAGGCGGCCGGCCGCGCCATCCGCCGGTTTGGTTAGGAGGCGGGACCCGCGGGTCCCGCGTGAGAGAAGAAACGGCCGGCCTTAGGCCGGCCGAGATCCGAATAAAGGGGGGGGGGGGGTTATACCCCCCGTGTGCGGCACATGCGCGGCACCTGGCCGCGCCGCCGCGCCGCCACCAGCCGGGCCGGGTCCAGCGGATCGGGTCGGTCCGACCCGGTTCGGTTCGGATCGGGGTCGGGTCGACCCGGTTCGGGTCAGACCAGGGGGGGTCGGGCCGGGTCGGCCCGGACCCCCCGTTTTCGAATCGATTTCGTTCAAATGCTCATAACTTGAGCTTCGGGCCTCCGAACGACGCGCCGTCAGCGGCAACGCGATCCTTGGATCGGGACGGTCGTTTCGGTATACTATACTCTAGGTGCACCTTCCTTTTCGGGAGCCTACGTGGTTAAAACTCCGTAGTTAAACGTGCTTGGCCTAGAGTAGTGACCAGGATGGGTGACCTCATGGGAAGTTTCCCAGGGTGGGTGTGAGACGGAAATGCCAATAGTTAACAGATCGGGCGTCCGATTGACGCGCCGTCTGTTTCGTTGAATTCCTCTAAGTGAGTCAGATCTTTTGGCATACTCCACCCGAGGTTTGGACGCAGGTGGAGTACGGTCGGGTTGGTTTTGCCTTAAAACCCAACCGGGCCCCGGGGACGAAAATGCCAATAACTCTCAGACCGGGCGTCCGATTGACGCGCCGTCTGTTGCGTTGAGTTCCTGTTGAGGATACAGAACTTTTGGATACATCAACTCTGGACTTTGTGACAGTTGATGTATCAGCCTCTCGGCTCGTGGAGCAGACCCTCCGATCGAGCTTGCTGTGTGCGGGAACCCTAGTGCTGGCTACGACTGTTACTGTGACTATTACTGAGACTACTGCTACTGTGACTGCGACGAAGACAGTACAGAGATCCTGTGTGGATTCGACGACGACGACTACAACACTCAGCGATCCTACGTGGATCAGTGCTACAGGTCATGTGTGGGCCCAATCCTGTGTGGGTCTTTGCGCTCAGCGGTCCTGTGTGAACCAGCGCCTATAGGTCCTGTGTGGGCCCGATCCTGTGTGGGTCTTTGCAGTGCTTATCTACAGGTCCTACGTGGGCCCGATCCTGTGTGGGTCTTTTGCGGGGGTTAGTTACCTATCGATCCTTCGTGGGTCCGATGACTTAGATGGATCAGAGATCATATTTATCGTCTTTCGAAGAAGAATACCTGTGTGATCTGAATCCTGTTGATTTCCTGTGTGGATTGTGTTGTGCTATCCTATGTGGATTACGTTTTGCTTTCCTGTGTGGAATACGTTTACTTTCCTGTGTGGACTGAGTTGTACTTGGGCTCGGAGGTTGGAGTGTATTTGAAATTGATGACTTAGGTATATGTATGGGCATATACCTAAGCAGTGTCGGTTGTTACTTTGTGATTGTGCCTTTCTTTGTGGTTTATCCTTTGTGGATTTTGAGAGACCTTCAGGGGTCTCGGGGTCCCTACTGAGTTGCTTATACTCACCCCTGCACGGGCTTTGCCCGCACTACGTTGTGTTGGTTGTAGACGACGGACAGTGATGATCTTAGCTGAGGCTTGCAGAGCAGGACGGTACCTAGAGGTGGACCACTGGGCGGGACGTGCTCGGAGCGGACGGTAGGACCAGTGGAGCAGTGGAGCTATCTGTACCCACCCTTCAGGTGGGATTTCCAGTGGACAGCTCGGTGTAGCGGCTTTTATCTTTCAGTTGCTGTTTTCCCTTTCGAGTTGTACTTTACTTTCAGTTTGGGTTTGTATACTGGCCCATTTACTTTTCCGCACTTTCAGTTGTACTCTGCTTTTGCTTAGTGTTTACTTTCCGCTTGCTTACTCTGTGGTGTTTGTTTACTTTACAAAGGCAATGCCTTCCCTTTTTACCGGGATTTACGCCTTGGTGCTAGTCGCCAGCCCCTGGCCTATGGAAGGCGGGCTTGGGGTAGTCACGGCACGGACCCCGAGGGCGGGTCGTGACAATATATCTATATCCATTAATTCCATATATGTTAGTACAAAAGAATATAAATAAGAAATTAAGGGGAGACATGTTTTTTCCTTTGAAATAGAAACCATGTTGAGAGTTTCCCTAAAACCATTCTTTTTTCCTTCTTCCTTTCGATATTTGATTAAGAATAGTTCACCATATAAATCAGAATCTTCACAATTTTCATACTCACATTCTTCAAATGAAATATTTATTCATGTGGCATAGACTTCTCCATAATTGTAAGGAATGAAAATTATTGACTCTAATTTCAAATAGTTATTTATGTTATATCCAACTTGTTCACACTAATTCTTTTGATTCTACATACAATTAACAGTAGATGAATTCTTATGATATTTAGAAACATATTTTGAAATATACTACTTACGGTTAGCTATAAAATATATTTTATCATTGTCAATTTGTATAGACATTTTCCATGGACCGGGACAAACTATCAGAATTTCTATATTATTTATGTTTAATATTTTTGGGTGTCTCACACTAATTCTAATCAGTGAATGACTTCCTTTATTATTCATTCTAAAATTTCTATCTTTTCAAATAATAGAGAACCTCTCAAGAAAATATAGTTTGTCATAGATAATCTATATGAAAATATAATCGAGATCTACCAAAAACTCCATTTATTTATTAATAAATGTTTTTTATTTTCACCTTTTATGGATTTATAGTCACTAAATTATTCCTTTGATAATCAATTATTATCTATTCACACTGATATGATTAGTTAATGCTTGTTTCCTTGTAATGACATGTTATATCAGGAATAGTTTTCAATATACCTATACTTTCCACAACACTTGAATAAAAATTCAAATTAAGATATTAATATTATTTGAAAACCAATACATAAAATTCAGGATATCATCTTGTTGTAAAACAAGATTTATTTTTCACAGGGGAAATGGCCTTAATAATTTTTTTTAACAATTTTATGTGATAAATATCCTCTCTATTGGCATCTTTAACAACACATATTCACTGGCACTATTAGTGATATCATATTTTTTTGAACTCTTTTGGACCCGAAGTAACCTGTCTTTAAAAACCCTTCATATCACCAGCATGAGATTACATAGATTTTATCTCAGTTGACATATTGAATTATTCTCAATTATTCTTCAATTCATGTTGGAATGTATAATACATTGATTATGTCTTAGGAAACTCTTCCTCCGTTTTAGCTAGTTTCTCTTCAAGATCACTCATCCTCTTCTCAAGATCAACATCCATAGTTCTATACATCTTATTTTCATCAAAAGATAAATATATATTTTTTCAGTACTCTTATTTCATAAATTCTATGTTCTTTACTTCATTTATCCAACATCGACTTATAATTCCTAAGTTGTGTGATTTTCCAAAAAAAACTTTACGGCTAATCATTAAGCATCCATTCCATATCTATTTTAACTTCATCATTATCATTATTACTTGATGAAACTAGAGATTTCAGAATATGAGTAAATAAATTATCTTCATCATATAAATAACTAAAACATGATGAATTATCTTACATATGATTTCTCGTAAAATTTATATTTCTATTATTGGATTACATATTTTTTATTATCCCTTTTCTATTTATGAGGTTTTCCATTTACATTAATAAATTCAAATTCATCAAATTTCATCATTTTTTTTGGAAAAGTGTCCAATTAAATTAATTTTGTGTCACCTGGGTGGATTTTTACATTTTACACTCTATTTCCCATTCTGAATACTCTATAAATAAGTGAACAATTTTCATTTTTGTATTCATTAAATTAATCATCCTCATAATTAATTTATTCCTCAACATACATATCATTTTATTCACCTTATATTATATCCTCATAGGATATCCATATTTTTTCTTCCTTTTAAAAGAAAAATCCTACCACATTTCATAATATATGATTATGTTATGTAACTCATCCCATGAAATGTATTTTTTATCATCCAAGGCTAAAACATTGCGATCAAATATGTTCAAGAACTTTCTAAAAAGAATACTCAATTTTTTTATTCCATATTCTCACCAAATACACATATATTAGTTACTATCTCATTTCACCTAATGAAATATTCATTAATTTATTGACCATATGTTATTTTAAAATCACCCAACATTATTCTCATAATTTGTATGTTAGGTTCTACCACATTAATATTCCCTTCATAACATTTTCTCATTTTATCTTAGATTTACTTGGATGTTTGGAGACCCATCACTTTATTTTATACCATTTTTGATAAAGCCATCTTTATATAATTGGATACTTTCCATAAAAGTATAAATTTCTATTTTGATATTGAGTTATATAAATACCATCATTAATAGGTGGGAATGCCAATATTGTTGCATCTCTCACCTCAAAGGCATGAGATCGAAGGAAAATAAGTATAATATTCCTGTAAACATGGTAGTTCATTCCATAATAATTAGTTATTCCAATCCTTGTAATTGAATTAGGATTCACTATTTCTATGAAATCTCTTTGATATTTATAGGGGAACTCTCTTTGATACCAATTATTTTTTCCCAATATTAGGTTTTGTACCACCTAGAGGGGGAGTGAATTGATGGTTCATATTGTTTACAAATTATTTATTTTTTATTCAGCCTCTTTGATAGAGTAATGTCATAAACCACATCATAAATTCATAGCCCCACCCTTTATGAAGCAATAATGAAGATAAAAAAACACAAAATAATATTAGTAGGTTCTTTCAAAAGACATACTCCTTGGATAAAACTTTTATACCCCAAGTTACCAATTATTATCTATATTAAGGTGGTTACATTTTGGGAAGGTATAATTTCCTTCCATAGTGAGCACCACAATTTTCCCACTCTAAAATACCATTAGAGATAAAATTTCTCATACTTACCCAAGAAACTTTTGAGTCATATAAGAGGATATGTATACCACATCTAATAGAGTTACCAACATCCCACTAACCTTAATACACTTTAGAGTCCCACAAAAGTCTTATCATTATGAAGAGTCCCAATGGATAATTTCACATTACATGAAGATATGATCCATTGAAAGAGTGATCTATGATAAATTATGACTACTTTTACAAAAAATTGAGATGTAGTATTTCTACACAAGAAAACCTTCTTATATAAAATATTTCAAGAACTCCAGTAGCTAAAAACAGTTTCTAATCCTACTCACATTTCACTGATCTTAAAATGATATGAAATTATCTCAAAACATAGACTACTCAGGAATATGACTTCTAAAATTATACCCATATTCAATCTCAAAACACTACAAAATATTGATGAATAATATATTCAATGTATTTTTCTCAAAAAAAAATTCATGTAAGATACATTGCATGAAATTATTCAATGTAATATGGGTGTCATCACAAATTCACAACATTATTAATTTTATGCATGGATTACTTCATGATAATTCATAATAACTCATGCATTCATATTATCTTATTCATGTTTTTTCTGAATATATCTTTGTGAAAGAGTAAATACTATATCAAATAACCAGTATCTGTTTGTATTATCTCATGCACACATATTGTTCCAATTTATTTCATGTATGAATATTATGGAATGCATTTATCTACATTTTTGAAACCATATATATACTATTTATACTATTTCCAGTATTATATTGTGTTACCTAGTCAGGTAGTATGAATTGGCTCATGATACTCATCACTATTTATTCACAGAACAGATCTAAATGTGAATGGAATAAGTAGAGGCTTATAGAATCAGATTCTTTTTCATGTGATTGTGAATTCCAATGAACATCACATATATATTGAATTCTATTAAAAAATATTGAGTGATTGCACTACTCCATTTCACTCTAAAGATATATCATGAAGATTTACATTCAGAGCATATCATTATATGACCACATATATGTGTATTTATAGAGAAACAAATACTGACATAACTTCACCTCCTCAACTGATATTCTCCCTACCTTCCTTCTACGGGGACCACCTAAACTTCAGACATGAATTTAAAAATTACCATCATCATAAAAAAAACAAATTTTCATTACTATCTCAATTTCGAAAAAAAATTATTCTTGTAAATAATGTTTCATGATGCATTGAGCCCGTTTATGTCATTAAGTCAATCAAATGCTTCTTGAATTCATCAAATTGATAATCAAACATCATAGTACGAAGAACCACTGATACATGTAGAATACCCTCACCTGAAGGTATAAGATGAAATTCGACTTGATCAAACTATATAGAAAGATCAAATTTTAAAACCTCATATTAATACATATTTCTTTATTGGAGGAACAATAACCCATATCAACTTAGTCCCAAATCGAGTTTTTATTAATCCTCACACATCTTAATTAGTTATTCCTTTCTGATGATATTTTTATCTGGCATCATGAATGGCACCTTGAGACACAACACACACACACTAGTCTCACATAGGTTATACCTCCTAATATAGGCCCACTTTCCCACCCCATGATTATACACCTGAGAACCTTCTTGCAGGCTATGCAACCATTGTGCTTCCAATGCAGCTTGTGCATCCTATGGGAACCATGCTGCCTCCATCCACTACAATGGCTAACTTGAGGTTGAAACTTCGCAATTAAGAAATGTATATAGGAATTATTTACCTCTATAGGTTCTTAATATTATCTTCTATTGAACACCCATAAAAAGTTTTAAACAAAAATTTTATATTCTAAATAAAATTGAAATTATGAATCTAAAACAACCAAAACCTCATCAATATATTATATATTTTATTTTGGAATTAAATGATAAATTCCATTAGTCTTTGTTTTCAAATTCTATTCCCTACTTTGAAATTTTTTAAATAATGTGAATATATCTAAATGAAATTTGAACATGGATTTAACCTTAGTAAAACATCAACAATCATCACATTTATATTGAGGAAATTTCCATAACAGTTCTCATCATCATCTCATCAACCACATATTTACTTCATCAGAATATCTAGTCAATTATCCTTATTGAAAAAATTAAATTCAACTAAAAAGTAACTTTAGTCACTGAATTTTTATTTTCTATCAATACTATCAAACAAAATCTAGGTCTATATGTTTGATTTTATTTTAATATCCTTTTGAAAATAAAAATAAATAATTCATAAAGGAAATATCATCTCACCAATGTTTTAATTTACCTTTAAGATGATACCGCCTGTTTTCTTTTTCCAATCACCATAAGCAAGTCAACTATAACTCTAAGTGGGAAAACCCAGTGTAGAAAACCATAATGTATAAACAAGGTTATCAATTATATCCATGATTTGATATATATATGTATATATATATATGATAACAATATCTGTTAACTATAACATCATACCTTGGAATTTCATAGATAATAATTTCATGAAAAATATTTATCCTACACCCATCTAAACAAAATAATCAAAAATTTCAAGTGAAAAAACTTATAAATCCCCCCTTTTAATTAAATATGAACACTTTTTTTATAAATGTTTTTAAAAAAATATGCTGATTATGAATTTTTGTGTGATTATATAATTCTTAATATTTTTGAACTTTTAAAATATTCAATTAATCTATTCTCAACCTCAAGGAATGCATCTATCTCCTTCAATTCCCTACATGTTATTATAAAATCATATTTTAAAAGGAATATGGAGGGACTTATTTATTCCTCAGAAATATGAACTCAACCATAGTGGTTCTCCTCAAAAATGCCTTATCCTTAAATTTTTTGATATTAGATATGAAATAGATCACTATTTCATGCATATTATTCATAGTGTGTATAATTACCATCCTATAATTAATATTTTTTTCATGTGGTATGGGCTTCTACCCCATTGTAAATAATGAATCATTGTTTTCTTCTAATTGGAAAGTGTTCTTAATTTCATATCCAAATTATTTATACATATTATTTGTATTCACTATATTATTAGAATTATATAAATTCTTATAATATTCATACTATACTTTTATAATAGACGTATTACCCTTAGTTGTATCGCATGTTTGGGATTTCTCCATTTTCTATCCTTCTTTAATTGATTTGGCCAAAATTTCAAATGCGTATTCATTGTATGTTTATCCTTTTTGGATGTCACACACTGATTCTTAGATGTATATGTCTTCCTATATTTTATAATCAAAGTTTCCTTCAATTATAAATTATAGGGAACCTTTCTTGGTAATATAGTAATGCATACCTCGTTTTTATGATTTGAAAAAGGATAAAAATTTGTTAAGTCATGATATTATTAATTGTTGATAATACTATCTAGAAAATCAATGATTTTATATTTTTATAAATTAAATAATTATTTTTTAGGAGAGAGAAATGTTATTATAATAATTTTACATGCATCATATGTTGTTAAAAAATACCCCACTATTGACTTCTTAATCGACATAGATTCAGCTAAATTGTTAGTGATATCATATTTTTTTAAAATACTTCAATGAAGATGTACAATTTCCATTGAAAACCATAATCCCATCCCCTTGAGATAACCCATAATTTATCTCAATAGATCTATTTATATCTTTTCTTTTATTATTTAATTCATTTTATACCATAAGAAACATTCGTTGTGTCTCTGAAAAAACATCCTATATGTGAGTCAGTTTCTCTTCAAGATGAGTAGACATGTTATTGGAATCGACACCATTTAATTTTTACTTATTTTAATCAACAAAATATATTTATCTTATATCATTCTATTAATTTTTTAGTTGATAGTTTTTTATTTCCTTTCTCTAGATTCATATTATCTTACTATAATTTATTGTTTTTCTCAACATCTGATTCCTACTATTTTTTAAGCCTCTATTCTAGATCTATTTTAACTTCCCCATCTTCATCTATAACTGAATAAACCAAGACCTTATCTATATGAGAATATAAATTATTTTAATCTTATGAATAACTAATAGATGATGAATTTACTTATATATAATTTCCCATACAATATTAATTTCTTTTACTGTAACACTTAATATTTTTATAATCTTTGAAATATTTTTGAGTTTTTGCATTTTCATCATTTGATTCTGATTCAACCATTTTCATCTTACAATTTATAGAAAATATTTTGATTCCCTTATATTTGTATCACATGTGTGTATTTTTACCTTCTTTTTTCTATTTTCCACTCATAATCCCTCTTGTAATTGATGAAATAATTTTTCTGAGTAATTCATTAAATTCCTAAAAATTAGAATAACATGATGCCTCAACTTCTTAATAATTTAATTTACCTTTTATTATAGCTTCAATGGCTATCTCATATGTTATCATCTTTTTGAAAGAAAGATACTTTCTCATTTCAAAATATATGAGTATGTTACATAACTCATCAAAAAAAATATTCCCTATCAACCATGTTAAAAAACATGGGATCAAATATTTCAATGAAATTTATGATAAGCATCACTGTAATTTGTGATAATTCCATATTCTCACCAAATACATGTATATTACATAATATCTCATTAATTATAATCAAAATTTCATCAATTCATTCATCTTAATTATATTTAATATCCTCGAAATGTATTTTAAATATTTTCATATTATCTTCCCAAAATTTAAGATTTCCATTATAACTACTTCTTAGTTTATCCAAGATATATAAAAATCACTTCAGTGTATGAAATCTATAATAAATATTTCAATATATCATTTTAAGGCTTTAAAATAACTTCTAGTTTACTATTGTCAGCTGGAGTCAAAGAAACATCCTTAGTAATATGCAGGAACCCCACTATTGTTATATGTCTCACATCTGGGATAATAGATTGAAAGAAAATAAGTATTATATACCTCTAACTATGATTTATATTTCAATTAAAATTATGTATTCCCCATTTCCACTGAATTTAGATACCCCATCTCTCATAAATCAAAAGAATATTCATAGGGGATATCCCTATTATTCTAATTGTTTTACCCAAGGATTGTTTTGGTTCCACTAGGAGGGTGTGGGGGTGAATTTGTTGCACATTATTTTTTCTATAAATTATTTAATTTCAATTTAAACATTATGAATGAGTAATGTATCAATCCTTCATATTTAATTATAATCCTCAACTAGTATGCAATAATAATAAATAGAATGGAACACCCCAAGCTTCCACGATACGTTTCTCTTTGAATAAAGCATTCGCTTGCAGTGTACGCAACTTCGAGACTCTAACACACCGCCACTAATCAAAGCAGCTGTTATGAATAGTAATACCAACTTTTTGAAATTTTATAAATTTTATCTTTCAAAATGGACTTCATATTTGGATTCAGAATATCGAAATTAGCCTAGGGTGAATTTTTGGTATTTTTCTGAAAACATTCAATTTTTGATGAATAGTCAAAAAAAACATAGATATCGTTTAAAAACGAATTTTAATTTAAATAATTATTTATATTATTTACATTTAATCAAGGTCAAAATAGATACATAATACCTATATAATTTCAACGTAATTCAATGAAGTTAGTTTAGAATAATTTTTTATATATAAAAATTTTATTGAACTTTTCACCGTCTTTTACCCACCTCTTAAGAGAATTTGGAAATTGACGTAAAACTTAATTTTACCACTTCTGTGAATGGAATTTCTAAAATCTGAGAGATATAGTTAATATCAAGGAGTAAAATGTTGTTCAATAAGATAAAAATAATTTTTGGTGAATCGTAACTTTTTTACTTTTATATACCACGGTTAAATGAAAATAGGGTAATTAAGGGTATAAATGATATTAATATTACCCTAACACATGTACTAATTCTATTGGACAAGTTTATCTCGACCAAAAACAACCTTAGGAATAAAATATTATCATTTAGGTCCACTTGAGTTAGATTAGGACACTTTTTATTATTTAATTCAAAGAAGAGTTAAAAAAGTTAAAATAAAAGTTTACTTACTAAAACATTTTTAATATAGGGTTAAACATAAGATAAATTCGATTGTAAATATTCATTAGAAATATAAAAGGATTTACTATATAATGGTATTTTATTTATTATTTTTAGATATTAAATAAGTTAATTTATTAAGGACACAATGATAATGCCGTAATTACCATATTAATTAATGATTAAGATAATTGATATTATAAATAACCAAATAAATAATATTTGAGACTTTTATGAATTAAAATAATTTTATAGGTTAATATGACATATTAATATTGGTCATATGAAATGTTTTCTATGTAATAATGCTGTTATGAATTTATCAATAACAAAATACCCAATAGTGTCAAAATTGACATAAAATACTTTTTAAAAGAAATATTATATTATTAATTGATATTATATTCCTAAAAATATAATGTTTGGAAAAAAGACTTATATCATAATAGGTTTATCGTTAATTGACCACTTGGGGGTCTATTGGATGTTTATTGTAAGATTATTAACCATATAATATAAAAATACAAAGTGACATGGTAAATGCCAAACTAATAAACTAAGAGTTAAAACTAAAATATAAGGTTAATATAATGCGCCATACCTATCTAAAATCTATTTGTTGAAAGGAAATAGACCCATACCCACCTTAGACTTTTAATAATCCACATTTTAGCCATTATAAACTGAATATTAATTTATTATAAATTAATACATTAAGTTTTTTCCTAAAGAGCCCCTCCTCCCCCTTATAAAAGGACACCACTTATAACCAATTCTTCATACCTTCAATGCCTTTTGGATCGGCCAAAATCTGCCCAAATATCCTATAAAATATCCTCCCTTAAAAATAGAAGCCTCAGTTTGATCAGAAGGCCTACTTAAAAAGACCTTTTGATCAAATTAAAAGGAAGAACCCGAAGAAGAGGTAATGATTTCACCACCCTCTTTTTAAGTTCCTTTCTCCTTAAACATTTTATTTCTTAGTTATTTATATTCTAAAATAATAAATCCAGTATCTCATATATATTGTGGTGTTATTATAAATACGTTACAACCATATTCAGTATTCTACCCATCCCTTGAATGACAAGTCACCATACGTGCGTACGTATGGCTTACCGTCTCCACGTCGTGGTGTAATTGTTATTATTTGGATGGGTATAATAGTGATGTATATTTGATGTAAATAATAAATATAACATGATAAGTATTATGTATATATAATATAACATCCAATTATAAATTATTATAATATCAAAATAATGATATTTTTGCTCATGTGTACGTACGGATTACCGTCTCCACGACGCGATGAGATTCATTTCCAAGTTCACCATTCATTGACGATTATAAAAATATATATATTACTAATAAGTATGTAATACATGACATAATAATTCTACTGGATATATATATATATATAATTATTTATGTACATATGTATATCTTATTGACTTACTTCCGTACAATACTATATGAAAACGGGAACAACGTTTATGCATACGTACGAACTATGGTCTCCATAAACGGTGTTTTCCATTTCATATATAAGTCTATTATACATATTTATATTCTAAATATATATGATATATAAATCATGTTTTATATTCTGGATGTATTTAAATCATGATCTAATTTATACAATCAAGAGTAACATGTTAAAACATGTACGATAAAGAAAGCGATTATTATTCGAAATATTAATATAAATGGAAATTATTATTAAATGGGTTGTATAAAGTCATAAATGAATAATTTATGATATAATAAATATTAATATGGTTCTGGTATAATTTCATAACATACTATAGTCTTCATAGAGGAGGTTAAATGTACCCTCAACTAAATTAAAGTGCAAGGTAAGGGGTTTTCATCTCACTCCTTATTCCCATGAGATTCATGCCATATTTCCACTATTACATTTTGTGTGGTGTATGTACTGACCATAATTTTATTCTTTGTGTAATACACTTTAATTTATGTGTATTTACATATTCATTGTATGATACCTCTTTCATGGGTTGTATGTTTCATATGTTACCAAATTGGTAAGGGTAAATATCACAATCTCTTTACTATCCGAAGTTGTTATTATGTATGTATCTACTGGGAAATATTTATTTTCCAAGTCCATGTTTTATGAAAGAGGTTTCAAAGGGATTCTTTTAAGGGACTTTTTTTTTACTAAAACATCATTACAAATGTTTGAAATATTTATTCTTCTAAATCATTCTCATTAATGTCCATGTCTTCAAGATGGGTTTTAAGGATTTATTTTTATGGACCTGAATGTTTTTAAAATGTTAATTCCTTTAAAAAAATTTAAAGTGGTATGGGAAACTATGATTAAAAAATTTCATTAAATGACTTCTTTTCTGAATTTTGCGACTTTTAAAAGTTTTCATGAAATGGGGTATTTCTCTCAAAGAGTTTTACAAATCGTTTTCATATATGTCAAAATACTTTAATGGATTTTAAACTTATTTTGAAGTTGATTTATCATGATACAAATCTTCCATATTGTGTTGAAGGTTTTGTGATATGTTTGACTATGGATGTGTTATTTTTATACCAGTCATGGTTTATAGGTAATGTTTTGACATTTCATATGTTAGTTTTAATACGAACTTTTATGTTATGTTTATACCTTTTCATATGAGGAATTCATTGGAGTTAATAAGTGACAGTTGGAGCCCATTATAGCTCCTCGATGCATCGGTAGGTCTCATGAGACAAACTTGAGTCTTGGCATGAGTCCTTGAAAAATATTTTATTTGTAGTATTGGCACGAGGCCTTGACTGTGTAGATATGATAGTATGGCATTATGCATTCCATCGTTATGATAGTAGCTATTGTTATTTCATGTGATTATCCAACTAGTAGAATATCTATGTGAGTAAGTAAATGGAATTATTTTGATTTATATTTTCCATATTATGATGACGTTTATGATGAAAAGGATTTTGTTTTAGTTTTATACATTGCCTTAAATGTTTATGCTTATTTTTGAATGTTTATGCTGTGTTGCTTACCCATACTGAGGGTTTGAGCTCACGCCTTTCTATGTCGTGTTTTCCCAGGATTCCAAGAGGTGTACTGTGATTGATATTCAGGGTTAATCCAAGGGAATAATGGCGTTAATAAAGGATTATTTATGTTGTTTTGTATGTTATAAGTATAATGTAACATTCATGTATGTAATCTATTTTCAAAGACTGCTAAACCAACCGGTCCTTTGGGACATGATTCCTTCTAATCATGCCAATGTATTAAAATAATTCACTGACTCTTGGTAATTGGGGTCAAGGCATTATAGTTGGTATCAGAGAATGTTTAGTACAAACCATGGAAGCTAGATTTAGATAAACTCTGATTAGAGCACATATCTCTAAGATAAACATTGAGGATTAGTATAGAAGAACTTCCTAGATTTTTGGTATTGTAGAAATTTTGTGAGTTTTCCACGAAAGACACCCCTGTCTGAATACGAGCAGGTAGAGGCGGCTCTGGAATAGTTGTACCAAGGGATAAAACCCGAAAACACTGCTTTGAGCTAGACTCAAACGGGAACTGGTGCACGATAATGGGCCATGATGCACTCTTGGTTACGACACTCCAGGGGGATATTCTTAGGATAATTATAATTTTCATTACAAAGCATTATGAAGGGTTTATGGCTATATACTTCCTCCAAGAAAACATTTTTACGATTATGGATTATATCCATAAACTGCTCAATTTATGTTAAGTGTTTTACAAGTATGGAATTATGTATTTTGATGCATAAACTGATCTAGTATATGCCATTGTTTAGAAATGGATCCTAGTGGTAGGAATGGAAAATGTATCAATGCACACACTCCATGTAGGGATTTCCCTCCCTCTCAAGATAATTATAGTGGAGCTGGTTATGCAACTGGTGCTGATCAACTAATCACCATACTGGGAAAACTCACTCAGGTTATGAATAATAACCTTACCCGTATGAAGCACCCTGATCTGCAACGTGGAGGATCAATGTTATATCTCTTCACGAGGAAACAACCACCAACATTAAATTGGAGTAAAAATCCCTTAGTATCTGAAAAATGGATAAATTCCTTAGAGAACAAATTATATGCCTTCAGGAGTAGTGAAAGGGAAAATGTTATCATGGTAGTTTACTGCCTCACTGGAGATGCTGACCAATGGTGGTAATTGATTAAAAACACAGAGGAAGATGATTAAGTATCAAATATGTAATGGAGGGAGTTCAAAGATCTTCTCTTAGAAAAATACTTTCCTCGGGACCATCGAGCAGATATGGAAAGGCAATTTCTGAGTCTGAGACAAAAAAGGATGAGAATGTCGCAAAGGATGAGGCTAACATTACAAGGTTAGCAAGGTATGAAAGAGAATATATATGTAACCCAAGAAGTATGATTGATCATTTATTTGATGGGTTAAAAAAATTTCTTCATTGAGCAATGATCTCACAATCCTTTTCGGCGTACGAAGACATTGTCTCATGTGCTATCAAGACAGAAAAGGAATTCTCTAAATCTTATGACAATAAAGTAAAGAAAGAGAAGAAGTGAACGATGAAGAAATTGACAGATAAAGGGAAAATCGGAAAGAAGGATTTTCAATTATGTGAAAATTGTGGGAAGAGGCACCCTGATACTTTCCTAAAAGGAATGAGAGTTTGTTACAAATGTGGAGAAAAAGGTCACCAGACTCATGATTGCAAGGGAAAGAAGGAGGCTGTCAATGTTGAATGCTACAATTGTAGGGAAATGGGGGATTATGAAAATGAATCTCCTAAGAATTAAGGAATATTACCTCAAAAAAGGACAAGGGATCAAAGCCCAGCTTATGTTGTTACTATTGTTGAAGAGGAATAATTAATGTATTTGTGTTTTTGGACTCAAGGATTATATTCTGGTAATGAGAATAACATGATATATATAAGTATTGTACTGCAGTACTTGTTTTTTTAATTAAGGTTTTAATATGACTAAGGTAATCATAATTTCATTATGTGACAATAACATAAACTTTACTCTGTTTGGATAATCTGATGTTGCGATTGATTTTGGAATTTAGATACCATTTACAGAGAGTCTGCACATAGGTAATTTGGATAAATATAATGTTTTCGAATGGTTTAAGTTGAAATTTGAATAATATTGTTCACGGTTAAAACATTTCTTATGATTATTTTTGGAATATTATGATACTATAGTTTTTAGAAAAAGGACAACCTGTAGGTCAGGCGATAACCCATCGCGTCAGACAAAGCTGCATGAATCAAACCGAAAACCATAGTGTGACAGGCCTTTATTACCTACCACTAGCCTACAGGAAGTCCCTGGTTATTAAAAAATATTATTTTTCATTATAATGGTATGTGTTAAAGATTGGAACCTTATACTATTAAGATAAATATAATATTTTTGAGTTCTATTATCTTTTGGAGTGAAAGTTTAGTTTGTGGTAGAAATTTGTTGAAGGAAGAAAACTCTACATATCAAGATGTATATATATATCTTATTCTATGATGAAATTAATTCTTTAGGGAAGGGATATTAAGAACAAAAATGTGTTATCTTAATACCTTATGTGTTGTTTAACTGATGATATTTTAAATCGTCGTAGTTTGATGGCTTTGATGGCCTCAATTCTACACTTGTTTGTGATTGATGACCTCAATAAATCCCTATAAATATTTACGTCTTTTTTCTAATTACATGTCTATAATTTCCACCAATGTTCTCCTATTCAAAACCCTAATTTGGTGGTGACATTCTCACTTCCCTTTCCCTCTTATTAAAACTAAATTTAATTAACCCTATTTCTGATATGGATTTTCCACAAAGTTATTTTCTCTTTTCAACCTTTTATTTTCAAAGAACAATTTCAAATTTCAAGGAAGCAATTATTTGAAGGAGGGTAGAAAGTAACACCCCAAGATTCCACGATACGTTTCTCTTTGAATAAAGCAATATCTTGCATTGTACGCAACTTCGAGACTCTAACACACCACAACTAATCAAAGCAGCGGTTATGAATAGTAATACCCACTTTTCGAAATTTTATAAATTTTATCTTTCTAAATGGAATTCATATTTGGATTCGGAATATCGAAATTATCCTTGGGTGAATTTTTTCTATTTTTATGAAAACTTTCAATTTTTTATGAATAGTGAAAAAACACTGAGTTATAGTTTAAAAATGATTTTTTTAAATAATTATTTATTTTATTTAAATTTAATTAAGGTCAAAATATATACATAATACCTATATAATTTCAATTTAATTCATTTAGTTTATTTTAGAATAATTTTAGATATATAAAAATTTTATTGAACGTTTCCCCATCTTTTACCCACCTCCTAGGAGAATTTGGAAATTCACGTAAAACTTAATTTTACTACTTCTGTGAGTGGAATTTAAAAAATCCGAGAGACATGGTAAATATCAAAGAGTAAAATGTGGTTTAATAAGATAAAATTAATTTTTTGTGAATTGTAACTTTTTACTTTTATTTACCACGGTTAAATGTAAATAGGGTGCTTAAGGGTAAAAATGATATTAATATTACCCTAGAACATGTACTAATTCTACTGTAATAGTGTATCTCGACCAAACACAACCTTAGGAATAAAATATTATCATTTAGGACCACTTGGATTAGATTAGGACATTTATTATTATTTAATTCAAAGAAGAGTTAAAAAAGATAAACTCAAAGTTTAATTACTAAACAATTTTTAATATAGGGATAATCATAAGATAAATTTGATTGTAAATATTTATTAGGAAGATAAGAATATTTCATACATAATGGTATTTTATTTATAATTTTTAGACCTTAAATAAGTTAATTTATTTATGGCACAATGATGATGCAGTAATTACCATATTAATGAATGATTAAGATAATTGATATTATAAATCACCAAATAAAAATAATTTTAGACTTTTTAGGAATTAAAATATTTTTATATGTTAATTTGACATATTATTATTGGTTATATGAATTTTTTTGGAAGTAATAATTCTGTTTTTAATTTATCAAAAACAAAATAACCAAAAGTGTCAAAAGTGACATAAAATAGTTTTAAAATAAAATAAAATATTATTAATTGATATTCTATTCCTAAAAATCTAAGGATCAGCCCAAGGACTTATAGAGTCATAGGTGTATCATTATGGGACCACTTTGGGGGTCTATTGGGTGTTTATAGTATGTTTATTAACCATATAACATAAAATTACAAAGTGACATGTTAAATGACAAACTAACTAACTAAGAGTTAAATCTAAAAGATAAGGTTAATATAATGACCCAAAACTATCAAAAATCTATTGGTTGAATGTATTTAGACCCATCCCCACCATAGACTCTTAATAATCCACTTTGGAGCCATTATAAATAGAATATTAATTTATTATAAATTAATACTTTAATATTTTCCTAAAAAGCACCTCCTCCCCCTTATAAAAGGACACCACTTCTAACAAATTACTCATACCTTAAAATCCTATTGGTTCGGACAAACTCTACCCAAATACCATCTCAAATATCCTCCCTTCAACCTAGAGGAATTAGTTAGATCAGGAATCCAACCTAAGGATCCCTTTTGATCAAATGAAAAGGAAGAACCCGAAGAAGAGGTATTGATTTTACCACCCTATTTCAAGTTCCTTTATTCTTCAACTTCTTCTTTCTTTGTTATTTATATTCTAAAATAATAAATCTAGTATCTCCTATATATTTTGATTTTATTATAAATATGGTACAACAATGTTTATTATTCTATCCATCCCTTGAATGACATGTCACTATAGGTGCGCACGTACGGCTTACCGTCTCCACATCGTGGTATAATTGTTAGTATTTGGATGGGTATAATGATGATGTGTTTTTGATGTGAATAATAAATCTAACATAATAAGGATTATGTATATATAATATAACATCCAATTATATATTATTATAATATCAAAAGAATTATATTTTTGCTCGTGTGTACGTATGGATTACCGTCTCCACGACACGATTAGATTCATTTCCAAGTTCACCATTCATCGACGATCATAAATATATATATATTACTAATAAGTATGTAATATATGACATAATAATTCTAATTGAGATATATATATATTTATATATATAAGTATTTACGTACATACTTATATCTTACTCTCTTACTTCCATTCAATACTATATCAAAATGAAAACAGTGTTTATGCGTACGTACGGACTACCGTCTCCATAAACGGTGTTTTCCATTTCATATATACGTCTATTATAAATATTTATATTCTAAATATATATGATATATAAATTATTTTTTATATTTTTGAAGTATTTAAATCATGATCTATGTGATACAATCAAGAGTAACAAGTTAAAACATGTACGATAAAGAAAGCAATTATTTCCCGAAATATTAATATAACATGGAAATTATTATTAAATGGGTAGTATAAAGTCATAAATCAATAATGTATGATATAATAAATATTAATATTATTCTTTTATAATTTAATAACATACTATAGTTTTCATACAATAGGTTAAACGTACCTTCGACTAAAGGAAAGTATAAGGTAATGGGTTTTCATCTCACTCCTTATTCCCGTGAGATTAATGCCATATTTACACTTTTAACTTTTGTGTGGTGTATTTACTGCCCATAATTGTATTCTTTGGGTCATAAAATTTAATTTATGTGTATTTACATATTCATTGTATGGTACCTCTTTCATGGGTTGTATGTTTCGTAAGATACCAAATTGGTAAAGGTTAATTTCACAATCTCTTTATTATCAGAGGTTGTTTTTACATAAGTATCTACTGGGACATATTTATTATCCATGTCCATGATTTATGAAAGAGTTTTCAACAGGATTATTTTCAGGGAATTTTTTTAGTAAAACATCATTTCAAATGTTTTAAATATTTATTCTTCTAATTCTTTCTCATTAATGTCCATGTCTTCAAAATGGTTTTTAAGGATTTATTTTTATGGACATGAATGTTTTTAAAATGATAATTCCTTTCAAAAGTTTCAAAGTGGTATGGGACACTATTTTTAAAAAATGCCTTTAAATGACTTATTTTCTAAATTGTGTGACTTTTAATAGTTTTCATGAAAAGGGGTATTTATCTCAAAGAGTTTTACAAATCATTTTCATCTATGTCAAAATCCTTTAATGGATTTCAAACTTGTTTTGAAGTTGATTTATCATGATACAAATCTTACATATTGTGTTGAAGGTTTAGTGATACGTTTGACTGTGGATGTGTTATTTATATACCATTCATGGTTTATGGGTAAAGTATTGACATTTTGTATGCTAGTTTTATTACGAATGTTTATCTTATGATTAGACCTTTTCATATGAGAAAATGCATTGGACTTAGTAAGTGACGGGTGGAGCCTGCTATATATTCTTGATGCATTGGTATGTCTCATGAGACAAACTAGTGTCTTGGAACAAGGCCTTGACAAAATATTATTTGTAGTATCAGCACGAGGCCTTGACTATGTGGTTAGGATTGTCAGGAATTATGCATTCCATCGTTATGAAAGTGACTATTGTTATTACATGTGATTATTCAACTAGTAGAATATCCATGTGAGTAAGTAAATGAAATTATTTTGATTTATATTTTCCATATTATGGTGAAGTTTATGATGAAAAGGCTTTTGTTTTAGTTTTATACATTTCCTTAAATGTTTATGCTTACTTGTGAAAGTTTCCACTATATTTCTTACCCTTACTGAGCATTTGAGCTCACGCCTTTCTATGTCTTATTTTCCCAGGATTCCAAGAGGTGCATTGTGATCGATATGCAGGGTTAAGCCAAGGGAATAATGGCATTCATAAAGGATTATATGTGTTGTTTTTTATGTTATAAGTGTAATGTAACATTCATGTATGTAATCTATTTTCCAAGACTGCTAAACCGACCGGTCCTTCGGGACTTGATTCCTTGTAATCATGCCAATGTATTAATATAATTCACCGAATCTGGGTAACTGGGGTAGGGGCGTTACATTGAACCTAACACACAAGGATTTTACAAGGTTCTTCTTAAAGGAATACTCATTATTTCTATCAATTATACTCCATAATTACAGATTCATCAGTCAATAGAGGTTGTTACATATAAGGAACATCCCATTTACAACCATATTGATTACCATAGGGTTTATCCTTTATAGTATCACTAGAGGTCACAATGTCCCCACATACACAAGTGACTCTTGATTCTATAGATGAATATTCGTAATTTGTTGCCTAGAGTTACCATTATAGAACTAGAATTTATGAACTTTAGAGGACCACTAAATTATTTTCATGCTCCAAATTTTTATTGGAGACTTCCACATTGGTCGATTATATGACACAATTATAGAAAGATAACTACCATCATTATAAAACATATATTCCTTGATATGTAATCTTTCTTCACAAGAAAACCGGATCAAATTATTTTTTCCTATATACTATTTCAAGAACATTGGAAACTGAAAAACGACTTATAGATCCTAATCAATGTTGACTAATCATTAAATGGTATAACAATATCTCAAATAACTAATTACTCAGATTTATTACATATGAAATTATACCTTAAATTATTCTCAAAACCCTAAAATAATCATGAAAAATCTATTTAATATATTTTCATCCAACCTCCTAGATGTAAGAACCAATGCAGGTCCTTCTTTAGTAGCTATGTGAAACAATATAAATACATTATATTATAAATTTTATGTATGTATTATTATATATATATTAATAGTTCTTCATGAATATATATTATTTTTATGCAGGGTTTTTTTAAAATCTTCTTCCTAAAAGAGTTAGTACTATTTGTGAAAAAGTACTACTTCTTGTAATATAAAGCACATATACTGTTCCAATTAATTTTATGCATGTATATTATCACATACATTTATCATCATTCACAAAACCTTGGAGAAGATCAAATTTTTTAATCTTATTTTATTTCACATAACATAGTCGATTTTTATAGATTGGATCATGATTTTCCTCTCTTTCTTCATAGAGAATATATGAATTTGAATTGAAAAATTTGTGGTTCATATAACTAACTTCTTCTTCATGTGGTCATGAAGGCCAAGGAACACCATGAATTCATGGAATTATTTTTTCGAATATAGAGTGATTAATCATCTCTGTTGTTATCTCAATATCTATCTCAAAGATTTATATTCAGATCAAAACACCATATGATTGCATCAAGGGTATTTATAGACAATACTCTACCAAGTTTACCTCACCACCTCAATCGATAAATTTACAATGTTTATTCTATGTTCACCACGTCAACTACTTATGAACCTCAAGAAATTTAATTTATGTCTTTGAAAAACTAATTTTCATATCTATCTCAATTTGGAATTTTTATTTATTCTTGAAAATAATGATTGATGGTGAATTATTAATATTTGAATAATCAATTCAATAAAATACATCAGGAATGTTTGGGATTGATAATCAGACATCATCGAAAGAACAAATCCCATTTCATGTAGAAAGCCCTTGGCTGAAGGAAGAAGACAATGTTAAGATTGATCAAATGAATTATATAGAAAAGATCAAATGGCCTCATATCTATACATATGTTTTCAAACGTAGGAATAGTATCCCACATCATTAGTTTCCTACCTCTGGTTTTCATTCATCATTGCATTATACAATAATTTATTTCATTCCAACAATGCTTAGAACTGGTAATGATTTGAACACTCAGATACATAATGAACACATGGACTTCACCCATGATATTTCTCCTTGTGCACCCACACTTTCCCACTCCATACTCTCTCACCTGAGAACCTTCTTATAGGCTATGTGGCTAGTTTTCATCCAATTCTGTGTGGGCTCCCTATGGGTTATATGCTACCTCCTGCTACCACCATATGGGACTAAGGGTTGACCCTACTAACCTATGAAATGGATTCATGGTCCCTTCAGATAAATCCCCATAAAAAGAGTTAATAAAATTATCATATTCCCAATCAATTTAAAAATACAAATCAAATATACCCATATCCTTATAAGTATCACATTTCTATTATTTTGGAATTAAATTATAAATTCCAAATAACTTCTTCTGCTTATAATCTTAAGTTATTTAAATTTTTTCAAATAGTTTACGCTTATCCAAGTCCAAATGGAACATTACATTGATATTAAGAAAAACTCAACACTCATCACACTTACATTGAGGTTTTTTCTATTACAATCCTCATTACCACATCATCACTCTTATATTGACATCATCTTCACCAATAGAAAATAATCCTTATTGACACAAAATATAATTAAACTCAAAAAGAACATTAATTAAATTAATAATAGGATCTACTATGGGTAAATAATAAACAAAAGGACCTAAAAAGGTGAAGGTTGGTCTCTATAAAACTTATCGTGGGTGCTAGGAAAACCAGATATCCCAAATCTTACCCAACAACCCAGATTAACAATCATTAATAGTAGGAACCATTCCAGTACCTGGGTCAAAAGAAAGTATACTTGGGTTCCATGGAACTCGAGAAGGTTGAAAATACAAATCATTAGTCCACCACTGACGGTGTCACTAAGAATCTATAAAATGAGGGTGAATTATGAATATATAATTATAATAATAGTAAAAATAATAATGAAATAATTGAGAAACCTATAATATGTTAGAACTCAAAAAAGCTACACCATTTGTGGACATACCTACTCTAGATAGTGTTAGAATGTGATGATACACCCATAGTCTTAACACACCCCATGGTTGTTGTAAAAGTGTGTTCCTTAGACCCAACCTGAACAAAACATTTCAATTACCATAAAAAGTATACATTTAGTTACGCATGATGTATAATTACTATAAAAACATTTATATTTCCACATCCACTATTTATATAGTAATTTACATAGATTATTTGTCCAATAAAAAGGTATTAGTAGTTCTCAGGCTATAATGTGAACCTGAAGATACTATGAAATTAATATTAAGAATATGTCTTGTGTCTAGATACATTATAATTACTTGAAAGTTTTGATGTGTTACTATCAAGTTTTGGAGGATCATAAACATTAATTCATCTTCTAGTGAATTTTTCACTTTGTGATCATGAGTTGTTGGGATCAAGAGGACTGACCTTCCAGTAAAAAAACAACATGTTTCAGATGTGATTGGTAGTTTCTATCCATGGAAACATTTAATGTACTCATAACTTAAGAATATTATCACTATTTACTATTTGAGTATATAAATTTCTGTATGATAATAATTATGATATTGATGTTATAGAAGGGTATCTTTTATTGGCATCATTATTGGTGGTATGACAATGATTGAATAATAAAGATATAATTTTCCACTTTTAAATGGAAGTGGCAACTCAGGTCTAGTTTATTTGGATGGTAGTACCATAATTAAATCCATAGCCATGGTAGAAGAATGTAGGTATGTCCAGTTAGGTCAATGGATAAAAAAGCATGACAGTATGATAACACAAATTGTCATCCTAATTTATGAGAAATCATGGGGAAAATAGATAATATTACATGGTATGTGTTCGTAGAAATATTTTTAATTTCTATATCTTTTTCATTATTTTTTTAGGGGATTTAATGGGATTCTAGAATCTGATCCTAGTTTATGAATATTGTTATATACTATCTAGATAAGGGTATAGAGGGTCACAAACAAAGAATATTAAAAATTTTGGTATATATTTTTTGAATAAGAGTTTAGGACATGGTGGGTCCACTATTAGGGTATGGTGCTGTTAAAGAATATGTGATCACCAACATTGAATACATTTATATTATTTGAGTTTAGAATAACCTGTATTAATTTTTTTTAAATTTTCACTATATATTAAGTGAATACAAAAAAATTAACTATTAAATATTATTTAATTATTAAATGTTAATTTAATATTTATTGGAATAATGATTTCTTTATTCACTCACATTTATTACATAATATATTTATTTTATTACAAGAATGTGACAAAAAAATATAAATGATGTTTATGACACAATTAGTTGGTCATAACATGTCATTTATGGAATACTTAATAGGAATTACTCATACAGGGGACAAGGAGCCTGTTATGGGGGATTAATATTCACTATATATGAAAGAGGGTCCTATTTTAAAATAACTATTCATTCAATAATTTTTAGAGATCCTCTCTCATCGCAATTGTATCATAGAGAAATAATAACATGATGCTACCCTTTGATTAATGTTCTTCTGCAAAAATCAATGGATCAGTGTAGTTGTGATCATTGAGACTTCAAATGCCTCATCAAATATAAAATATATTATAATAATATTATTTATTGATGTCCCAAAAAATTCATACAAAATGTGGATGATCTATAGGGACCATGCTTCAGTTCCTTGAAAAAATGGTCACCGGTGACGAGTAGTTGTTGAACCCATCTTCAAATCAAATGAGGTAATTTTTTTCGATTCAATTATCAGGCTTAAAATATTCACATGGGATCATAAGCTCTCATGATGGGCTCTACTTCAAGGAATAATATGTAATTATATTGATCAAAGATAATTATTTTTATATCATCAACCCATTCTCTTCCATTGCATGCCTCAGTACCTATAATTTGTATCAAAGGAACAACTAGATTTTATAATGATAGAAATATTTATTTTGATTAAAATTAACTAAAAGGATATTTTTATTGTCCCATAGCCATAGAAAATGATTCAATATGATATTAGATAGATTAAATGTTTCCATATAATGACGATAAGATGGATTAAATCCATTCTTTCCATTTTAAAATAAATAATATATATATGTGTGTGTATTTTCTTGTAGTTGAGTTTTTTTCCTTCAGATTTGAATTCCAAGAGGCTAGAATAGTGTTTTTTGTGCAGGTAATCATTCAAAAATATTGGTGAATAATTTGATGTAAATTCATAGGTTTTTGAATATCAAAAAGTGAATTGGGGCTTCAAGAGTTTCTATAATTAGATGAAAAATAATAAAAATAAAAAACTAAACTAAAAAGTGGTGGTACTCACCCCTACATTGTTCCTACGCTATCGAACACCATCCCCTATAACCCCTGACATGGTTGGATAGACTAGCCACCACATAGCTATTATATATTTTCCTCCTATGCACCATCCTAGTGGGTACACCCCTTGTATTCTATACTTTTGTGGATTACCCCTTAGACTCAGCATCCCCTAGGATATGATTCAATTCTTGTATCAACCTCCCATGAACTAGCCACAATAATCATTCCCCACACCATTTTGTCTAGCTACGTACTAAACCATCATCTCATTATCCAATTTTCCAAACCCATCACTAGATCCAACTACCATTTTTTCTTCTTATGCGCTTACCCTAAATTTATACCTTCTACTACCCGTCTATTTTCTCTATGTTGGCCTAATCGGGAACCTCCCTTTCTCCCTAAGTGTGGAAAATGAGGGATCCACCTTCATGTTAAACCATGACCATGTTAGGTTGGATCAAACTGGGGTATGTCAGGTGATGTCCTACCAAACCCTCCATGTAACATCCCATTTCCCACATTCAAGTATTATAATTATCTTTACTTATTCTCTTCCTGAATTTATTGTTTCATGGGACACTTGAGTATAGAGATCATTCATTGGGAAAATGACCTAATGTTCAAGGATTTATGTTGGTGTGAATTAGTTGAGTCCAATGGTAAATTTGTTAATATCTTTTCAAGGATTTCCATGAATTAGGGGAGCACCTGAGGTGGTTTTGATTTTATTTTAAGAATATATAGTTTTAACTGTATATAATAAATTTATACACTATGAAAATAGTACATGATGTTTAGTTGTTACTAAGATCATGTTTTGAGCAATGTAAACTGCTTGAATGGTTACATAGTGTGTAATGGTTACCCAACATGCAATGTTCGAATATCATTTTTCATGAAAATTAAACTTGTTTTTTTGGTGAAAGTCGCATTGATTATAAAACATGAAAATAGATTAATGTCTATGTAAATATCATGATTTTTGGAATTAGGGAACTGTTAAAATTAATCTTATTTCATTCTTCAACATCTCTCTACCCTCTTGACCTATATCTTTTCTCCAAATATTTTTGGGAACCTCCATTCATTCCTAATTGATTCGTTCAGTGTTGGATCATCAGGGAAGTTATGTTACATCTATCAAGGTAAGAGATAGTTTCTTCTTCTTCATTTCCCTTGATCACAGTAGCACTATTTCCTTATGATATTGGTTTTGTGGACCGATAGTGATGATTCCTTGAATTCTCTTATATATCTGTTCTGTGATATTTTTTCTGCGGGACTTTTCTTTATTGGGTTTGGTATAGTGAATGTGAGTTCTTGAGTTTTATTTTACTTCCAATTATCCTCAAACACTTTTGTTAAATTAAATCAATTAATATATATTTAGATATATTCTAGGGCCTCTAGTTTTACTAATTGTTTATTCCGTATGGAGGATTCCATTATAGTCATGCATAACTATTGTCTTCAAGAAGGTGGTTTTGTCTCTAGTTATATTGGTGACCTAAATTTCTCCATTTGTTGATAAAGTATTTTATTAAAATAAGTATCATTATATGACTAATCTGTTTCATGTGTGTGGATCTATTTTTTCCCAAAAAATATGGTCTTCCCCAGGTTTTGTTAAATGAAAAGTGTTTCTAAAAGAATTTTAAATAGTGTTCAAAACTGGTTCTCAAATAATGAAATGATGAAATGGTTTTGAAATTAGATAACATTGGAATAATTGGGTACTTAATTGGAAGGTGTAATAACAGGTCTCATCCACTATCAGGGGTTTTCTCGTGGTATTCCGTCTGCTATATAGGTGTGCTGTTTTAGAGACTTGTTAGAATTGTTGGATGGTTTAATTTATATGGATTTTATCTTCTCTCTACAATCAATTCATATCTAGAGGATTGATGTGATTTTGATTGTCTATTTTTAGGTATGATTTTTCTAGCTATCCTGACGTAGTTTGATCTTTGGCGTGTTGTTACCTATGCTTCTTGGCTAATTCAGTTTCTTTTGGTATGTACAATTTTGTTGTGATGACATGGATTTGATATGATATGTGACACATTATTTTTGTGACAAGATATATCTACCTTGATATATGTGGATATGAAATTAATTGAAATTTATTTTCCCAATTTAATTGAAAATGAGGAAAAAATGGGAAATTTAATTGTGTATTTATTATATGGATATAAAATCTACTAAACTATATATGATTCCATATTTTATAGGA
Source organism: Viscum album (assembly GCA_963277665.1). Classification (NCBI taxonomy): domain Eukaryota; kingdom Viridiplantae; phylum Streptophyta; class Magnoliopsida; order Santalales; family Viscaceae; genus Viscum; species Viscum album. The sequence continues at coordinate 1,448,338,299 of OY728157.1, read as the reverse complement.
AGTTAATCATTCTTGGATTATTTTTTAGGGAATTGATATGGAACACCCGAGTGAGACCCTATAGATCTTATTATCTTACATATGTATACCCCCTTGGTGGTGCATAAAACTGGTTAGGTATTTTGAGGTTGGGAAAGGAAAGGCTCCGCAGTGCAGTCGTGTTGTTTTATGTAAGTTGGGTTTTATGTATTTTGTTGGTGTGATGGTGTGTGTTATCCCATGCTATCCCATAGTGATACTTGGTGTAGATTTTTGGTTTTGTTGCCCTTTGTTATTGGGACTATCTCTTTGATATTTTTTCCATCTTTTTGGTTGTATCACTTATAGTGTTCTATTTTTTATGATATATATATGAAAATTTTTATTTTTTTTCTTTGTTTCCATCTATACAAGTGTATATATCTCATGTTGTGTAATTCAGGTTGGGTGAAATTACTCCATCCATTTGATGTTATTTTCTCGGGTGCTGGATGATATCCCAAAGGGATCAGGAATGCCCTTTGGAAATATGACGGCTCTAGTTGGGTTCCAGTTTGAGAGGGCATTTATATTGGTTTTGTCACATTTTGGAATCATAGGTGGTGTGTCCTCAAGAGTCCTCATCTTAGAACATATAGAAGACTCGAGATTTGATTTTTGGAACATGAGAGGTAGAATGTTGTGAGAGTCTAGCCACTGATTTCTACAATGAGAACAAGTTACCCAGGGGTTTTGGGATGCATGTATCATGTTTTGAGTTTGTGATGTCAATAATAGTTTTTAATTATTTGTTTTATAGTTTGATGTTATAATATTCTATTATATTATCATTTAATCTATTTTGGTGTGGAGCTATATGCCTCCAAGACATGTTTTGGGAGTTCCTAATGAGGGTGAAACTAATAATTCTCAAGGGAATCATCATATCAATCATAACGTTTACAATGAAATCATTATGATAGTTTATTATATCGATGACAATGTTCCACAAGATCAAAAAAAAATTTGATGTATATCCGAGATCTGTAGGGGATAGATATCGATCACACGAGTTCTTGCATGAGAATCCACCTTCCATTAAAGATATGAATAAACCTTAAGAGGTAGAGTACTAGATTGAAATGATTTATCTAATCTTCAATATATAAGATACACTTGAGAGTATCAAGGTGAAGTGTGAAATGTTCAAAATCGAGGGTCCTTGGAAATGATGTTGGGATTCCATGGTACAAGAATATAGGCACATGGGAACTGATTGGAAGTTTTTCACGACTCTATTCTTCCAGTAGTTTTTTCCATAGCCACTAATGGTGGATATGTCTCTGATGTTACTTTAATTATAGAATGGAAATAATTCGGTGTTAGCGTAAACTTATCATCTTGAATAGTTAGTTCGTTTTTCACTAAATGCTGTAAAGAATGACCAAATGAATGATTAGATGTCCCTACAGGGTTTATGGCCATATATCAGATTTCATGTATTTATAATGATAATTTAATCTTATGATGCTATAGTGGATGGGGATATGATAGAAATAATAAATATAGAAGGAAAGGTTTGATATTCTCCCCATTCTCTTTAACCTTGTACACGCTTCAATATTGTTCTAGGGGTAAAAGACTAACTAGAAGTATCATCAAAAGAGTGGTATGAATGTTTCATGGAAGCACGACTCTTTGGAACATCCAATTTGATCCAGTGGAATACCTTTGATATGATATTAGTGTATAATGTTTAGATAAAAATGGATTACATTTCTTATAACTAAAAAATTGGGTAACAATTCTTGGAATTATGTTCATCTACAAAATTTCTTTCAGGATAAGAATACACCTCGATATGGTTAGTAATAATTTGTTCCAAAGGCTGTTGTACCACAATAAGATTCTTCTAGGACTATAGGTATCTAACCACATGCCTCTTGAGTGAAGCACCTTCACAGAAAAGATGAGTTTCATGTGGAGCAATATGTAGGTCCAATAATAGTGATAGGTACCATCATTATTTCATCATCAATAGTGATTAATTTATTGGATACTATTGGTTCCCACTCATTTAAATATGGTCATATTATTAAATTCATAACTTATCAATGGAGCGTCGATCCTTTGTTACGAAGTTAGAGATACCTCTAGTGAAGAAGAAAAATAAGGGGCTTCTATGTAATTCAATTGTGTTATAAATAAAAGATTTCGAATTATTTTATTATTTTCTTATTATTGATCTAGATCTACTTGATGTCATAATTGAGATGGATTGGATTTTTGATCAATGTTTTAACATGGATCATTATCATCATCATGTCTCATTTCATACAGTATATGGGATGTCACTGGTGTTTTAGGGATATCAGGATTAGAGGTCTGGTCATGTAGGACATTCCTTCCCAGATTTCAAGTTTATTTTCTTACTATTACAATTTATCCCAATTGAGATTCTTCTATTATTGATCTTCCTATAGTTTTCAGGATTTTTCTAAATTTTTCATGGACTATTTCTCTAGGATTCTTCTAGAGAGGGATGTAGAGTTCACGATTGACCCGATTTCCTATACAAATCCCATTTTGATTACTTAATGTCTTGTGGAACTAGTAGAGTATAAGGATCCCATGATTAAGTTGGAAAACCTGATGGAAAAGGATGTTTTTTAACCTAGTGTTTTTCCTTGGGCTACCCAAAATCTATTTTCAAATAATCTCGATAGTTCACATAGATTTTTCATAAACTACCGGATGTTAAACCGGGTAAAAGTTAAGATCATGTATTCTTTTCCTCATGTGGATGGTTTGTTTGATCAGTAAAATGGGGAAAAGTGTGTTTGGAAGATTGATATGTGGTCGGATTATCATCAAATCAGAGTTTGGGAGTTAGATATACTGAAGAAGGATTTCATAAGTAGTTACAGCCATTTTTAATATCTTGTGATGTTTTTTGGTTCAACTGATGATCCTAAAATTTTTATTTCTTTTAGAAATAAAATATTCTTTCAATATCTAGAAATATTTGTGGTAGTTTTCATGGATGATATTTTGGTTTACATAATATCCGAGTGTGATAATGATAACTATTTCGGTTTGGTTATTGATATCATGATGACTCTCCAATTGAGTGAAAAGATTTTGTAACTCATTTTATTAATTCAAGAAGTGATGTTATTAGAGGATGGGATATTTGAGCATGAATTATTAGTTGATACAAAGATGGTAAAGGATGTCCTGTCATTAGAAGATCCATGATATTTCTTTGATAATCTTATCTTCCTTGTTCTTTTCTGTTGCACAAATTTACCCATGATATTAGGGTTAAGAGGTCACTTGAAGTGTAGTTTGGGTTGTCGAATCCTCAGAGACCTATGAAGTACCTATAGACGCACAATATAGAGAGATGGATTATTGTAAATGAAGTGGAAAACATGGGTTGATTTTAGATGGTTTTAAAAGAGAACTATGAGATCTTTGTGAATTAAAATTATGATAAAATGAGTTGATCCTAGGTTATTGCTTGAGGTGGATTTGATGAATTCCCTTTTTTAACGATTTTGATTTCATTAACTCAATAAGGATTCGTTCAATGAATTAAATCTAACATAATCAATTACTGGTTAAATACCATCACAAAAATTTTCTAATCACCTATATAATTTTAGGATCATTTTAATGGGAACTCCAAGGTAAAGGAATAAATTATCTCATAAAAGTGGGGCGAATAAATTCAAGAAGGAAGAGGAAAAGAAAAAATCATTAAATATAAGAAACTCAAATAAAATAAATTAATAACATTTAGAGATTGATAAATAACATCCAATCCATCCCCTTTCTATTCCCTTGGATCATCCCATAAAATTTTTATCCCTCCAATGATTACATGTTATCAATGGAAGCGGGAAGTAGACTCATGAGGGAAGAATTGAAGAAGTAAAAACAACAAAATAAAGGTCACTCCACCGTTGTGTGAAAAATATCACATGTTTTGGTCTGAATAATTTCAAAAATTGAGGAAACAGTTTCAATGTGATATGAACAATAAAAAAATAATGGATTAAGTATAAATTTTATTTTAAAAAAAGGTGATTCGAACAACGTACATGAGAAAGAAGATCATTATAAAGAAAAATCCACATAATAACATTAAAATGGAATGAAAGATCCATGATCCCAAAATACTCCACCACTAATGCCTTAAATAAAAATTTAGGAATCCGTGGGTAGATTGACCAAATTTCCAAGTTGCGTTAAGTAATTATGGTGGGCCTAGGTGGGTGGAAAATTAATGTAGTGGAGACTTTTGTACTCTTGCCCCAAAGTTTCATCCAACTTGAATCCACCAAAAAGAAGCTCTAACATTATCTTATATATTGATGAATTAGAGTGACACATAGAAGGGTAAAATTTATCCCCTGATGTCCCCTAATATCCTGTAATCATTCAGAAAAAAATAATTTGTGGTTTGAGAGATATGATTTAAATAGTGGGCTGTTTTTCTGGGCCACAGAATCGGGCCCCGAATTTCTTCTTCAACTTGGACCACCTAGAACTCAATTAAAAAGATCGAATTAGCTTGGTCCACTGTTGAATGAAATGTTACCCATGATATATGATATCTTTATATAATGTTTTAGGATCATTGGTCTTGAAACGTGTCCTCTATAGTACTTCTTTTGGGATGATCTCCAGTTAACTTCACCGTGAATGTTGTTTGTTCAAGTCCCACATTGGTGGTCTTCCAATGTGAAACATCAAGTGCTCAAAAAGAATGAATTGTTCCTTATATCATGGGATACCGGAAAGTAAAATATGAAAATAACATCAAGAAATTTTTTTATTTCATGAGCTCTCCAAGAATGTACCATGAAATAGTGCATTTTAAGAAGTAATTACAATCATAATGTGAAATAATGTTCAAAGTGTAAAATGTACTAAAATGGGTTTTCATGATTAATAAAGAACCTGAATATTATATTATAAACAATTAATATTAGCCTTTTAAGGGATAATCACACCCCCAACATGAGATTTTCATTTCCTAAGAAAAATATATCTAAAAAATTTGAAATTCAAATTCTCTTTTCCAAAAACTTTTTAATATACATTTCTTACCCAAATCCATTATAACAAGAAAATTATGGAACCCATAAAAATAATTTAAAACAGGCTAGGTATAGAGGAATATCCCAAGCCCAACCCCATTACTTTGTTCAAATTCATCACCATATTTCAACCAATTTCAGTTAAGCAGGATGATGTGTTGTGTGTCTTAATAGACATTGGGGATAATTTTCTTTCATGGGAAAAAATATGGAAGCTCTAGGAAGAATAAAATTTTATTATTAAGATGTGTATTCATTTTTTCTATTTTTGTTTTATTTTTATATATATATTCGGTTTTTTGTTTCGATTTTGTTTAGTAATTGAAATTGAACTCAATCAAGTCAACCCATGTAGCAAGACTTTTCCAGTGACTCCCAGGCTCAAAGACCTTGGTACAACAAGTGAAGCTCACATACTTGGGCATCATCACAAGTTTAATCAATCAAAAGAAAATATTAAAATTACAACAAATTAAGATAAAATTCTGATCCCTGGGCTGGAAATCTATGGAGTCAAAATCCACATGTGCCAAACGCCATACATTAGGTCAATCCATTGCTCTATGCGCAATTTTTTTTTGTTTTTTTATAAAAATAATGTTAAAATTAAAATTATCACCAAACCTATGCCATTTATTAATGGGACCCAAAAAACTCAAACTAATACCTCACAATCAAGAGGTCATGCATTATTTTTTTTATTAAATGGATGAAAATATAAATGGTTAAAATCACATAGGACAACTTCACTTTCCAAAATCAATAAAAGTGAACTTAAACGTGCATTAAAATTAGAATCAAGGAGTGAAATATTATTTGATATCCAATTTCATATTTTTAAATGTGAGTTATCATGTTCAAGGTTAATGAAATTTTTCATTCAACACATTTATTTACACACACGAAATAATTTTTTTTATTTCATCTCTCCACAAACATAGAATAACATTGTCCTTATTGCTTAAATAAAAGAGAACACTGAATGGGGTATCATAGAGGAGTTGAAAGAAGAAATTTAAAATGATAATCAGGGAATGTAGTCACCTAGTGGTTGATGTTAAAAATTTGTGCCCCAATCTCCCTTCGGTCCTGGGTTCGAGTCCCAATGGCTTAAGCGGTTGTGATGGGATTTTCTGTATGACGTACGACGTGTTCTTTTCATGTTTTTTATTTTTTTTTGTATATTTTTTTTAACCTACAAAAACATAAAAAAATAAAATAAATTGATGATACATTGTCTTCTTTTTAAATTTCTAGGTATGGTATTACTCAGGGGTCACATCATGTGTCATGGACGAATATGGAATTCCCCTTTCATACACATCTATACTCATAAAATAAGAACATGTCAACAATATAAGGTATTATCATATTCAGATTTATTAAACCTACAAACACATAAAAATAAAATAAATTTATTATACGTTGAATTATTTTAAAATTTTGGGTAAGGTACTACTCAGGGATGAAACCATGTGGCACATATGAATATGGTGCTCCCCTATCATACCCATACATACTCATAATAGAAGAATCAGTCAACAATCTATGTTAAAAATATTTATTTCTGTATTTTTATTTTATCCAACAAAAACAAAAAAATAAAATAAACAGATGATATAATGTCTTTTTTTAAATTTCACAGTAAGGTTTTACTCTAGGATCACACCACATGATATGGTAGAATATGGATCTCCCCTTTACTACAAATATATACTCATAAAAGAAGAATCATTGAACCATCTAAGGTAAAAAGATTATCAAAATGAAAAATAAATATGATTCACAATGATAAGAAACATGAAAACCCTGAGTTTCCTCCCATTCAATTCTTTTGTTTAGCATCACTAGATTGACTTAGACCCTTAATTGTTTATTTATTTTTCTCATAGAAGGATGGTTCACAAAATTATTCATTATCATCCTATTTTTGGAATTGTTCAAAAAATATTTTGACTCTATGAAAATTAATTTTAAAGGTTTGACCATTGGTGGGATCTTGAATTTCTAAAAATCCATGGGGGTACACCTTATGCACTATGTATAGACCCGAAAATTTGGAACTCAACTTTACTAGGTGTAAATGAAGTTTAGATCTATACAAAAGAATTGGTATACCCAGTACAATGTTTTTTGTTTTAGATTTAGAGATTGGTAGGCTTGTACTTTAGATTTATTGATCCATGAATTATCAGAAGCCTCCATCCTTAGTTCCTCAAGTTCATTGAGATATAATTTCATTTTTGTTTCGGAAAATTAGAGGTCACAATTCAATGTTTTTATTCCCCAAAAGGCCTTATGTTCAATCTCCACTAGCAAATGTCACACTTTACCCAAAACCTACCTATATGGGGACATTACTAAAATGTTTTTATATGTGGTTTGATATGACCAAAGAGAATCTAAGAGTTTTCTTGACCAATCATTCATATATGGATTAACAATTTTCACAATAATTTACTTGATTTCTCGATTGAAAAACTCAGCTAGACCATTGGCCTATGTGTGGTAAGCAGTGGACACTTTATGAGAAATTCCATATTTTTCCATTAGTACTGTGAATGGAAGATTGCAAAAAAGAGTTCCACAATCACTAATGATTTCCCTAGAAATTCCAAATCTAGAGAGGATTTTTTCCCTCAGAAATCTAATCAGAGTTTAATGATCATTGGATTTGGTATGAATTTCCTCAACCAATTTGGATACATAATCCACTGCTCCTAGAATGTACAAATATCTCATAGAGTTTGGGAAGGGACCTAGGAAATTGATTCCCCATTAGTCAAATATTTAAATCATTTTGATGGGATTGAGTGAAATTTGATTTTTTTATGGAAGCTACTCGTTGACACCTAGGTCAACATTGAAAAAATGTTCAGGAGTCCCTTGAGATGGTGTTCTAAAAGAGACCACTCTAAGGAACCCTAGCAGATGTTTTATTAGAGATAAGGTGACCTCCACATTCCTCACTATGATAGAATATATAGATGTACCCCTATTTATATTATGGGAGACACCTCCTAATGACTTGGTAAGGGTAGAACATATAGAGACATATTTTATAACATTATAAGGGAATTTCCTTCTATATTGAGACCCAAATAATTTTGGAATGACTTTTCAAACTTAGAAGTTGGATATTTTGGTATACCAAGTGAAGTCACTCACAAAGTATAGGTGTTCATCAGGGAAGGAATCAGACACATTATGGTAAGATAATTTTTTATTAAATTCTATCCTATAGAGATGATCAGCTAATATATTTTCAACACCCTTTTTTACCTTGATTGTGAGGTCAAATTCTTTATTAAGAAGTACCCACCTAATCATTATAGCCTTAGTTTCTTGTTTCTAGAATAGGTATTTCAGTGCGAAATGGTCAACGAACACAGTTATGGGGGATTATAAGAGGTAGGGCCTAAACATTTCTAAGGAAAACCCAACAGCAAGAATTTCCTTCTCAGTGGCGGTGTAATTGATTTCAGAATCATATAAAAATTTTCTTTCAAAATAAATTACATAAGTAGTTTTATCACATTGTTTTCCAAACACATATCCTAAAGAAATGTCATTAGAATCACACATGAGTTCGGAAGGAAGGTTCCTATTTCGGGATTTCATGATTGGAGGAGTGGTGATAGTTTATTTTCAGATTGAGAATGATCCCTCGTAGCTTTCTATCAAATAAAATGGAGAATCCATTACTAGAAGACCACAAAGGGGACTATGAATTTAACAAATGTTTGTAATGAGTCTTCTATAGAAACCAACATTTCCTATGAATGATCTCGCTTCTTTGGCAGTTTTGGGTGATGGAAGGTGATGAATGATGTCATCCTTGGGTTTATTGACTTCAATCCCCCTAACTAAGACAAGATGACCAAGGACTAGTTCCTCTTCAACAATGAAATAGAAATTTTCCCAATTTAAGACCAGATTCCCTACTTCACATCTTTACAAAAATCTCTCCACATTCCACATACATTCCTTGAATGTATCCCCAAACACAGAGAATTCATCCATGAAGACCTATAGAAAATCCCCTACCATGTCTAAGAAGATTCCCATCGTGCACTGCTGAAAGGTTCCAGGGGTATTGTAAAACCCAAAGGGAATGCTTTTGAAGACAAAGGTGTCGAATGGATAGGAAAATATAGTATTCACTTGATCATCAAGGGAGACCTCAATATGATTGTACCCCGAGTACCCATCTAAAAAATAGTAGTTGATCTTCCTATAGTCGATGAAGACTCTCCATCCACTACTAACCCTAGTTGGAAGAATCTCTCCATCCTTTTTTGGAACCACAGGGATTGGGCTAATCCACTCTCTCTCAGTAACGAGATAGATGATACAATCTGTTAACAAGTCCAAAATTTATTTTATCACTACTTCCATGAGATTAGGATTGAGTATCTATTGAGGATGACGACATGGCTTTGAATCAGATTCTGAAACAATTATATGGGTCCCGATAATTGGTCTAATCCAAGGAATATCAGATAGAGTCCATAGAATGGAATTCTTCTGTCTCCTAAGAACATCTAGAAGAATCCTCTCATGATCAATTTAATGATAAAAAGAAATAACAATATGATGCGTTCAATTTTCTCCTAGTAAATAATACTTAAGTGTAGTATGAAATTATTTCAATTCATGATCAAGATGGTTAGAAATTTCAGAAAAATATTAGGACATTGCCTCAAGATCAATTTATTTTTTTAGAGTTCTAGATTGGATTGATTCCCCATGTCTATAAGATTCAGCTACTAGATTGGTTTGATCAGTGTTAATGAAGGTAGTTTGAGTGGCCTCCATGAATGTGGATTCCTAAAATATTTCCCCAATTGTTGGTCTTATGATTTCATCATAGGGGCAATATGAAATTGATTCTAGACCAGGAGATAATCATCCTTCAAGGGAACAAAGGAAATTAATTTCATAATGACTTAAAAATTCCTCAAATATTCCTCTAGGTTCCATGTATTCATTATTAGTAATTCATATGATGTTTACTACATGAATATCCTCTCCATCCCCTATTTTTGAGAATTCATTATATATGTTCAAGTATATACTTATATTTCCAAAGGTGATGGTCATGTTCCCATTTCGGACATTGATAATAGAGCTGATTGTTGTAAGGAAGGGATGGCCAAGGATGATTGGTGTTTGTTCCTTCTTTCTAATGTTTGGATTTTTGTCAACGATAATGAAGTCATCAGGGTAGATGAAGTTTTATAATTTTGTGAGAACATCCTTTAAAATCCCACTTGTAATCTTAATTCTACGATCAACAATTTGAAGTGTGATAGATGTGGGTTGGAGATATTTTAATCCTAACTGGTATTACACAACATAGGGAATGATATTTACACTGTAACCTAGGTCACAAAAGGCTTTGAAAACTTTGTTCTCTCCTAGTTCAACATTGATGTATGGGCATCATGGGTCTTTTATCTTTGGTGGAAGGGTTCCTTGGATTGTTGTGCAAACATTTTATGCCATAAGGACTTGGTTCTTATGTAAAATTTCTTCATATGTGTGTAGAGGTCCATTAATTATATTTAATATGAAGGAATGGTTTGAATAACATCGAGTAGTGGAATGTTCAACTTGACTTGTGAGAATATTTCCCTCAAATTTTTCACTCAATTCATGCTTGGTTTTCCCCCTCATGAATTGAATAAATTGTGTAGGTTATGGGTCTATAGGTTAAAGAGTTGTTTCATTCACATTGTTATTAGTTTTTTCACATTGTTCATGTGGTTAATTTGAATTTTCATTTGAGTTTTAATTTTCAAGGGGTTTTTTAATTATTTATTAATTTTTGTCAATTTATTTCCCACTTCTTAAAACTTTCACAACCTTTAGTTGTTCATGAGTTGTTAGACCAAAACTAAACCAATAATCTTATGAAAATACTTATCCATGTTATATAGGGGTTTCTGTCCAAAATACCAACCCTAGATCAATTGAGAATAGATTTAATGAAAGTCTATCGAAGAAGAGGTAATTGTCCTTTCCAACACCTTCATATTTATTTCTTCTTCTACTTCCTCGTAATGTGTTTTTTATATAATGAATTAAAAAAATAACCAAATATATATATATATATATATTATTTTTATTATTATAAAACCATATTCCTCCTTTTACCCATCCTTTGAAAACTAAAAGCACATTTTTTGCGTATGTTTGGCTTACATTCTCTATGCAGCGGTGTAATTTTTTTCGAACAACACTTTATGTGGATAGTTATAGTGATGGTAGTAAAAGATATATATTATAACATTTAAATTATATTTATTATATAAAATTGATATATCATCCATTTTTTCTACCCATTCACCATTAAGGTAATGATATTTTTGATCGTACATGCAAACAATCTACCGTCCCATCAATGTGAGGAGACTACTTTTCTATATCAAACATACAATAATTACTATAAAAATATTTTAAATCATTAAAAATTATAATTAGAGAATTAATAAAATTCTTGATATGATGAATTTATATCACATGCTCAGGAAGCAATACTTGTGTGAGAAAATATGGATGGGAAAATGAAGAAGTTCAACATGAAATAATGAAATAATGAAATATTATTAATGTACAAGTGGTAAGATATTATATAATGATTATATTTGATACAATAGTTATTAATATTGGTCTATTATAAATGAATAATAATATTTATACCATTAAAAAACAGGTTAAAACGTGTTCATCTAATGGAAATCTCAAGGTAAAAGATTTATCGTCTTGCTTTTATTTCTAACAGAGTTGTGAAATATTAATAATTTGTTTATTTTATGTTGTGTATACACTTATATTTCTTATGTTATATCATTACCATCCTTCTATTAATTATAGTAAATGTTCATTTCAATATTTATTCTTTTAGGGGGCATATGATATAACTTTTACCAAATAGGTAAGGGTTTATTTCAAAATCTCTTCATTAGTGAGGTTTGTTTATGTATAAGTCCCTCATGGGGAATATTTCTCCTCCATGTACATATTTTCTAAAAGTGTTTTTGAAAATCCTTTTAAAATTATACAATTTTTTTTCGATTTCATTTTTATCCTTATTTGTCTTGGTACAAAATTTTTTATATGAATCATCCAATCATTTAAAAAACAAGTAAAATTTTTATTTTTACTATAAAAGTGTGAATGATTTTTTTAACTTATAAAGAATGAGTATAATTTCCCACCATAATGACACCTTAATTATTTTAATCTTCTTTTATGTGTTTACATTGTTATTTTCAATGAAATATTTTTTCTTTTGTATTCATACTATTTTTTAAAGTTAAATTCCAAGTGAAAAAGATACCGTAATAAAAATAATAATGTTATTTTTATAGTACATTTATTTTTCAATGACAAAAATCCTGTATTTAACATATTCCCGAAACGGTATATGTTTTAATGATACATTACTTTGAAACATTAACTTACTTTTGATAATTTGACATTTCATTTCTCTTAAATATCTAATTTCCTTTATCATGGATATGATTATTTATTAAAACACATGAAATTTTTACATATGGAAATTAGTTTGAAAGTTATTTGATAAACTAGGAAAATAATGTTAAATATATATATTTTACACAATATAGATTAATTTTAATAATGATTATTGTTTCATGAATTAAATAGAACATTTTTATATGTAAGGAATGCGTTGGGCTTGTGGTGCTGGGTGGCACCCAAAATTATATATCCTCTCGATGCATCGATAGGTCTCATAAGGGAAACTGGTTGACCAAATCAAACAGATTTTTACCCAAATTTGGTAAACTATCTTTTGAAAGGGATTCATAGTATATATATTTTTATGTCTAAGATCATGGAATAAAATTTTAAGCATTTCCCTCATAAATAATTTAGTTATTATTATCCATGATATTTTTGTTGTGAAATTTCTCAAGGATTAATATTTTTTACAAGTTACTGATTAAATTTAATTTGTTTCCAATTATTTACATTTCCATAATTATTATGCCTTACCTTCTCATGATATAATATTTATTTATTAAATATAACGCATTTTAAGTTATTTACATTTTTATATGCATTATACATTATTGATTGAGGATAGCATCTTCTATATGTAACCCTTAATGAGTATTTGAGATCACCATTAATTTTCTCTTATCCCAAGGATATCAAGTAGAATAATTTCAATGAGTTAAATTATTCTTAATGTTTTTCAATACTATTTTTTATATTTTATATCAAATTAAAAATTGGTATCATGTATGAATCCATTTTTCTAAAACTACTGAACTAATCAGTTCTTTAGGATTTGACTTCTTTTATTTGATCCAATGTAATAAATATGCCACCAAACATGGGATACTATAGTTTGGGTTTCTACAATGAGCACAGGTTTTATGGATAAGTTTCACTATAATACTGAAGTGAATGAGTGTTCCAAATCTAGTTGTGATGGATACTATAGTTCGATAAAATAGCGGGATACATATAATGATTTAATCAGGTAATGTCTAATAGCAATCAAAAATAAAGTTTCAATATTATTGAGTTTAATATTTAATAAAATATTATGTAATACTATAGATACATTGTGATAACTATTGGATATTGAATATTTCCCCACCAACATGAACATACAATTATAGTATAGGTGCTTGCACAATGTTGAATTATATATGAAATTTTATGTGCAAGATCCCCTAATACCTATTAAAATGCATCAAGAAGAGAGGGTGTATAGGACACTTGTAAGAGATTCATTTATGATTATTTTTGTTTTTATATCATAACTTTATTATAAATTTCGGAGATGTTGTAGAAAAAAAATCATAATATCAATGGATTAACATATTATCTCATCTCTGAGAAATAGTGATGTTAAAGTGGAAGAATATATAAATTATATGATGATTACATTGAACACCTGAAAATTGAAAGATAGGTCAGGATATTTCAATGTATCCCATTCTTATATCATTATCACCCTCATAATCCAGTTTTTTATTACTATTAAATGAAAATATTGCTAAAACTATTCATTTCATTTTTTTAATGTTTTCTATAAAGATAAAAAAATCAAATAAATATTAATCTTTAGATATTATGGTGAACAAGTTAAAAGACTAGGTGAAAAGGCAAATGAAATGTGTAATCCCAAGGTCACTATTATAAATTCATTTAATAAAAGATAAATTGCATTATATAGGGGGTGATTTTTGTTCACTTGTAATCAAATAAGACAATGGAAGATTAAATTCTATAATATAAATTGTAGAATAAAGTACTACCTTATTATTCAAGGATTTTCATCAATAAAATTTAATGTTTCTGTCATACTTCTTGGGTATTAAATTCCATATGCTGATTACATATGTGTATTTAAATAACGTAACCATGTTAGAAAAGAAATATTACAACAGGTAAGGTGAATTATATAAATAAGTGGGAAAGTGTGATTCTTAAGTTGGTGTTGATGATTACACAACTTCTAATTATCATGTTTAATGGTTCATGATGAAATTTTTGTAATTATTACCAAAATAATTATCTCACATTACCTTTGGTCTTAATGATAGATTATTATTTTTTGGAATTAATTTTATTTATGGGGTCTTATTATCAAATAATGGTTCATTAATTATTTAATCATTGAAAAGAACTGATGAATATAAATTTTAAGACCATATAATACCCATTTATACTAAAATAATTACTTATTTAGAAAAAATAAGTAGTTTTCAAGAATATACCAGTATGGTTTTTAGACTATTTGGAGTTAAATACATTAGGTATAATTAATCTATTTACTTATATAGTTTTGGATAATGAAACCTTATTAAATAATGGTAAGCAATAAAGAATTTCTAATTTGTTCAAATAGAGAGCATGAACTATTTTAATCATTAAACTATAGGTAAATTCATATAATTCAAAAGATTAATTTAATGCTTTCAATTAATTTAAATTGAATTTAAAAAATA
Organism: Viscum album; assembly: GCA_963277665.1. NCBI lineage: Eukaryota > Viridiplantae > Streptophyta > Magnoliopsida > Santalales > Viscaceae > Viscum > Viscum album. Next base: position 1,448,323,238 of record OY728157.1, on the reverse strand, counting down.
TGAATGGTTAAAAGTTTTTTGTTTTTATGGGACCATGTTCAAAATAATATCTTTACCAAGAATTCATCGATCATGAAAATTATGTGGGGAGTAATTCAAAAATAAACATTTCATTATACACGCTAAATTCGTGTTATTAATAAGGAGGATTTGTTGGATCGAATAGGTAGATGTATATTTATATTATATGGAACAATACAAGAGGGGGGGTGAGTTGTATGTTTAAAAATTTCAATTTAAACACTTAGAGATTAGTTTAAAAGATCTTAAACTAATACAATTCAAACAACCACAATTGTATTGAATATAAAGGTATGAAGAAATGTAATACTATTATAAAATTAATGTAATTGTATTCAAGATGAATACAATAATCAGAGTAATACATGTGTGAGGGATTCTACCATAAAGCGTATAGAATCTATTAGTACAAATTTTAGTAGAATAATTATAATTGAAACAATTACAATTGAAAGTGTAATGAAGAATGGAAACAATACAAATTATTTTCTAATACAAACAGCAGCGGAAATAAAAAATTATTACAATTCTTTTTAACCCAAAGAGAAGGGTTATCCTTTCACCTAGGATAAGAGGTCTGTCTTACCACCACCTTGGTATGCCCTCGATACAATGATTAGTTCGTCTGTCTGCCTATCCCCGTCAGCCCTCGATACGATGATCAGAACGTCTGTATTCCTATTCCCGACAGCCTTCGATATGATGATCGGAACGTCTGTCTGCCTATCCTCGAGAGCCCTCGATTTTGTAGGAAATCGACACCAGTGTATTTCAATTACTTGAAAGCCCTCAATACAATGATCAGACGCAAAAAGAACAAAGAATGAGAGAAGTCACAACGTATAACTCTAGAACTTGATAGAAGAAAAGTATCACAGTTGTATCATCGTCATTCTTTCTCGGCTTCAAATGTCCTCCTATTTATAGGACTTAGGTTCCAACGGTCATATTTCATCCAACGGTCATATTTATCTGAAAAACTCAGAGGGACTTGGACACCTGGCATTATAATGGTAACATTGAAACAGAAAGCATGACATAGTTTTGATTAGTTTGTAACTAACTCAACGACATCGTATTGGTTAAAACAAAAGACATATGAAGATGATAAAAAAGAGTAAGATTAAAATGAAACATGTGTTTATTGACTAAGTACCAAAACAAGCAAGTAATGAATGTATGAGTATTATAAGTATTACTAAATGTAATGTATTGATATGATACAAAGTAAGATACACAAAAGTGAGTATGATTGACAGAGTTAGTACGATACGATTGACAGAGTCAGTACGATGCAATTGACAGAGTCAGCACGAAATGATTGACAGAGTCAGAATGATACGATGGATAGAGTCAGTACGATCTGATTGACAGAGTCAGTACGATACGATTGATAGAGTCAGTATGATACGATTGACAGAGTCAATACGAAACGATTTACAGAGTCAGTATGATATGATTGACAGAGTCAGTATGATACGATTGACAGAGTCATTATGATACAAGATAAAAGACATTTGTGATTTCCAAAACATGATATAGATGTCAAACGAAATTTTTTGACTCAACAGTCTCCCCATTTTTGGAAAGCACAAAACACAATGTAAAGACAACAAGAAAAACATATCTCCCCCTGAGTTATTGGAAACTCTTCTGAATATGAATTTGAATACAACTGACTCCCCCATAGGTTTATACTTTTCTAAAGATTATATTCACTGATTTTCCTTAGTTTAGAAGTATTTGATTAAATAAATCACCCTTTTTAAAATATTCTCCCCCTTTATAAAACATTCCCCCCCTTTGTGGTTTACAAAAATAGCGGGAGAACCTTGAGTTTCCTGAAATAGTTAGAGAAAAGAATTGCCGGACAAAAGAAAGAGTAACATAAAAGTCATTAAAAAACAAAAACATGTTCCATTAGAAAAGAAAAAAAATATAACAGTCATTTTTTTCCCTTTTGTTTTCCTTCTTTATCATCTCATGAAGAACAACTTTCATCTTTTTGATTTCTTTATTGTCTTCAGAAATTGAATCACCCTGAGATCTGAGAAGCTCTTGTTGGTCGGAAAAGAGTTGATCTTGATTCTTGATGGTCTCCTCCTAGACTCTGATTACTTCTTCAAGAGTATAAATTCTGTCTTGAAAATTCGTGTTATCATTGTATAATAAAGAATTTTGTTTCTTCCAAAAAACCATTTCATCTTTGAAAGATGAAACTTTCTAGAATTCAGACTGAAAATCATTCATTCCCTCTTGCAATTATTTCACTGACGGAATATCATCTCCATGAGTTACTTGATTCAGTCTTTAAATAGTTTCTTTGTCAAGCTTGTTAAAGGCAATAGCAATATCATTTGACAACCTTCTTATATCTTCAATTGATATCTCATGGTCATTAACCGAGATTTCTGTATTATATGACCACTTGGTCATCCTATTGCAAGCCTTCTTATGAGTAGCCGAAGTTTGAGATTGAACTTTCAAATCAGCTTCAACTGAAAAAACATTATTTCTCAATTCTCTTACAGAACCAAATTTCTTTTTCTGATTGTCAGTAATAAAATAAATTTTCCCTTCCAGGCTGGGAAAGTATGGAATAGTCTTTTCAACCCTTCTTAAAACATTAACAATGTAATCACTTCTCTTGAGAGAAATTGTTTGTTCTGAATTAGTGTCTTCATCGTACGAAAGATGTTCATTTGATCGGCTTGAGTCAACAACTGGCTGTTTTCCTTTTTCTCTTTCTTTCAACCTTTTATCTTCTTTTACTTTGTCACTAAGGACAATAACTTTTTTAGTATGAGAGGATCGAGCACCTTTCATTTCATGAGGGGGTGTTTTATCCAGAGTTTCAGAAGTTTCAATAGCTGCTTGTTCGGCATGAGGAACTTATTGAATACCTTCACTCTACTTTTAAACCGATTCTTCTCTACTCTTTTTCGAAATCTGAAGGAATTTCAAAAGAAAATCTCTTTCCTCTTCTTCAACTTCTTCTATTTCTTGCAACATTTGTTTTCCTTTTTCATTCTCTGGAAGACTCTGTACAATTGGTTACTGATGTATTTCTTCTGTTAGTTGAGCACTAGCATCCTCAACCATTCTGAGAACTTTAGAGATATCATAGTCTTGAGCCTTTATTTTTCAAAACAAACTTATTTTTCATTTCATCTTGAAGGGTTTCCTCTACCCTTATTCTTTTAGAAAAAGCTTCAGCTGGGTTAAGACCGAACTTTGGATCACCTTCCTTTCTCTGTTCTCTTTCTTTTCTCCACTTGGCCACAACCTCCTTGATGTACTTTGGTTTCTTCTTTGGCTTTGAACTGGTTTGGGGATCTGACTTTTTAGGAACACCAATAGAAGGATTGTCTTTGGATGGCATATGTGTTGATTGATTCTGAGCTGATTCTACTTCTAAATCTCTTATAAAAAGTTTTGAATTTGGGTAAAAACAAACATTCAACTTCTTCAAAGTACATTTTCCAATCTAGGAGGGCTTCAAATCTATCATATTTCCTTTCAAAGGAATATTATAAAACTTCAAACTCTCGGGAATGAATTTTGTTAGAATAGCTGGATACATAATCATTTGGGACTTAATTCCTCCTAACATAACATTCTTGATAGTTTCAAGAACATATCCCATGAGATTTAATTTTCTCATATTTACAAGATAGCAAAGCATGAAAACATCAGAAACATTTAGATTTTCTCTATCTCCATTCCTTGGGATAAGAAAACCTTGCATCCAAAAAGTCACAAACCTATTGTCCGGATAAAGATGAGCTAATTTCCTCTTTTCTTCATTTATTATAAACAAAGACTTGTCATCATTCTCTTTTTTAAATGTACCATGTTCTTATGGTAGTATATAAGATGGACAAAAAGGGTCACCTTCTATCGGAACATTCAGAAAATGATCTCCTTGACTCACAGACATAGAAATATTTCTATCATACACAGCAAAGTTGATAGTCATATTTTTATCAAACGATACGGTTTTATAAAACTGTGTGACTTCATCAAAGAGAACTGGATCTTGAGATACTGGTTTTTCAACACATAGATGTTCCCAGCCTTGAAAAAAATGATTCTTCTGATTGTAGAATAATACGAATCAAAAAAGTCTAGAGAAACTAACCTTTCTATGAAAATGTATTTCTCTGTAAAAGTCTTTGAACACATTTCGGCAGGAGTATTAGCAGAGGACTTAGACATATAGGTGAATCCGCTTGAATGATCGCACGATGACATAAATCGGTGGAGCAGAGCTTCGCCTCAAAACCTGAAAAACCAATGTGGGTTTGGAGGGGGGGGGGCTATTTATAGGTGGAAAAAAGGTGACTGTTGATCTTATATGGTTGAGATTAGAATAAATAAGATCAATGGATAGGATTAAAACAAACAAGAAAATGTTTTTTTTAAAAAATGAAGAAAGTATGTACCTGCCAGAGATCGTAAGGTAATTGTTGGTTTTAGATAGTATTAATGAAAAAAAAAACACAAGAGTACGAAGAAAAAGAATAAAATCAACTATCATACTGATGAAAAAAAGTCGTTACCATTAACTGACGAGACGTTGGAAAACAATCTTTTTACCATGAACTGACAAGCCGGTGGAAAACAAAGTCGTTACCATTAAATGACGAGTCGATGGAAGAAAAACTCGTTACCATTAACTGATGAGCCGATGGAAAACAATCTTGTTTCCATGAACTGATGAGCCGATGGAAAAAAATCTTGTTAGAATTAACTGACGAGCCGATGGAAAACAAACATGTTACCATTAAATGATGAGCCGATGGAAAACAATCTTGTTACCATGAACTGACAAACCGATGGAAAACAATCTAGTTACCATGAACTGACGAGCCGATGGAAAAGAAATTCATTACCATGATTGGTCGATATGGTAAAATTGTCCATATGATAAACAGAAAAGTAAATGATACGATAAAACTATTAATACTATAAACAAAAATGTAAATGATACAATAAAACTGTCAATATGATAAATAGAAAAGTAAATGATACGATAAAACAGTCAATACGATAAACCAAAAAGTAAATGATACGATAAAATTGTCCACACGATAAAGAGAAAAGTAAAAACACATACCAAGAGAAGAAATAATTAACGATCATAAGAAAAGAAGAAACACAGTAAGAAATGCTCTCCCCCTTTCTATGAGGATTTTGTTTAATGTAAGGAGAAATATAAAAACAAGAAGTAGATATGAATAATTATTTTAATGTAATCATTCCTAGATTCTGTTTTATAAACTCAAATCTATCGGAAGGTAATGGTTTTGTGAAAATGTCATCAAGCTGTTCTTGCATTCCAATGAATTGTAAAATAATATCTCCTTTTTGTGTGTGATCCCTAAGAAAGTGATGCCTAACATCTATGTGTTTTTCATGAGAGTGATGTGTTGGGTTCTTACTACGAGCTATGACACTAGTATTATCACATAGAATTTGGGTTTTGGGAAAACTCAAACCATAGTCAGTGAGTGTGTGTTGCATCCACAACACTTGGGCATAACAACTTCCAGCTGCTACATATTCAGCTTCAGCAGTGGAAAGTGCTACCGGGTGTTGTTTCTTGTAGGACCAAGAAACCAGAGAATCTCTTACGAAATGACATGTTCCAGATGCAATTTTTCTATCCATTCTACGAACACCAAAGTAAGAATTTGAAAAACTTTTTTAAAGAAAAATTATTTCCTGAAGACTAAAAAAGTCCTAGATCCATAGTGCCTTTTAAATACCAAAAGATTCTATTTACGGCTTTTAAATGAGACTCTTTTGTATCAGATTGATATCTTTCACATAAGCATACAGAAAACATTAAGTCTGATTGACAAGCTATCAAGTATAGCAAACATCCTATCATACCTCTAATGATTGTTTGATCTACTGGTTTCCCAGTTTCCTCAAGATCAAGTGTATTTGAGGTACCAATTGGAGTGATAATACTTTTAGTTTTGTCATATCCATAATTTTTTAGTAAGTCTTTAAAATACTTATGTTGTGATATATATGTAATTCCTGGTTTTTGAGAAATTTGAAAACCTAAAAAAATGTTAACTCACCCATCATACTCATTTCAAACTCAGATTTCATAAAATTACAAAAGAATCAGTTAAAGATTTATGAGTTGATCCAAATAGGATGTCATCAACATAAATTTGAATAATTAAAACCTTTTTATTTTCCATTTTTATAAAAAGGGTTGGATATGTTGTAACTTTTGTATAATTGTTTTGTAAGAGAAATCATGTAAGTCTATCATACCATGCTCTAGGGGCTTGTTTAAGACCATATAGGGCTTTGGTAAGTTTAAAAACATGATTAGGATGTTTTGGGTCTAGAAAACTAGGAGGTTGTTCGACAAAAACTTCTTTGAACAAAACCATTAAGAAAAGAACATTTAACATCCATTTGATATAGTTTGAAGTTAAAGTATGCTGTAAAGGCTAATAGAATATGAATAGATTCAAGTCTAGCTACCAGAGCATATGTTTCTTCATAGTCTACTCCTTCTTTTTGATTATATCCCTTAGCAACAAGTCTTGCTTTATTTCATACAATGATTCCATTTTCATCGCATTTGTTTCTGAAAACCCATTTTACTCCAATTACAGTTGTTTCTTTTAGGTCTTTCAACTAAAGTCTAGACTTGATTCCTCTCTAATTAATTTAGTTCATCTTGCATTGCTTTAATCCAATATTCATCACCTAAGGCCTCACTTGGACTTTTAGGTTCAAATTTGGAATGAAAAGAAAGATGTTCTATTTCATTTCTTAAGGAATTTCTGGTCCTTACAGGTTGATTTACATCACCAATGATCTTATCAATAGGATGATTCCTAAGAAACAATAGATTTATATTTTGTAAAACCTGTTCATCAACATATGGTAGAAATTATTCTGTGGGAACTGTTTCAGAAGTATCTTCTGGAACATTTTCCTTATCAGAAGGATCTTCTAACAAAGGTTTATAATCAGTTTTTCAAAACACATCTGAGGATGTAGGTTGGGATGATTTAAAAACAAAATGATTAGATTCATAAAATTTTACCTGTACTATTTCCTCAACAGTACAAGTGTTTTTATTGAAAACTATATAATCCTTAGAAGTTGTGCAGTAACCTAGAAATATTCCTTCATCAGATTTTGGTGCGAATTTTTGTAGGTTATCTTTTGTATTCAGAATGAATACTTTGCACCCAAAAACTTTGAAGTATCAAACTTTAGGTTTTCAGCTAGTCCATAACTCATAAGGTGTTTTATTAAGAAAAGGTCTAGTTAAAACACGATTTATAGTATAACAGGCAGTACTAACAGCTTCATCCCAGAAGTTCTTAGCAATTGAGTTCTCACTGAACATGGTTCTAGTCATTTTCTGAAGAATACGATTTCTTCTTTCAACATCACCATTTTGCTGAGGAGTTCTTGGAGCTGAAAAATTGTGAGTCATACCTTTCTTACAACAAAAAATTTCAAATTCAGAATTTTGAAATTCACCACCATGATAACTATGAATAGTTATCAATGGTAGGTTTTTCTCAATTTTAACTTGGGCTCTAAAATTTTTGAAATCGGAAAAGGCCTCAGATTTATTTGTTATATTTTAGACCCATGTGAATCTAGTAAAGTCATCAAATAAAACAAATACAGAGTATCTGCCTCCAATGCTTCTAGTTTGTGAAGGACCAAAAAATCCATGTGCACTAGCTGTAATGAATTAGAAGTTGAAACTTCATTAATGGATTTAAAGTTAGTTTTCTGTTGCTTTCAAAATTAACAAGGATCAAAGACTTTTGAAGAATCATGTCTAAGATCCGGTAGTCCCTTTACAAGTCTTTTCTTTGAGAGTTTACAAAGGTTTCTTAGATTACAGTTTCCTAGTCTTCTATGCCATAGCCATGAATGGTCTTCTATTGCACTTATGCAGGGTAAATTTTGGCTTCTATGGTCTTCTAAGTTAATAGTGTTTACATTTTCATGACTATGGGTAGATAGAATGAACTCGTCCTTGGAATTGTGAACTAGACATTTATCATTTCTATAATTCACAAGGTAACCATCATTACATAATTGACTTATGCTGATGAGATTGTGCCTAAGACCTTTAACAAACAAAACATTTGATATAAGAACTTTTCCAAGAAGAACAATATTTCCTATACCAACAATATTTCCTTGAGCATTATCTCTGAAGGTAACCTTTCCTCCTTTTGTTTTGATAATGTTTTCAAAAAGATCTTTGTTTCCGGTCATGTGTCGAGAACAGCCACTATCCATGTACCAAATATTTTTGTTGGTACACTTCACATTTTCCTGAAAAAGAAACAATTAGTTTTTTGGAATCCAAACTTGTTTGGATCCAGAAGGATTAGATAAGAGAATTTTAGGAATCCAAATTTGTTTTAAAAAATGAGCTTTATGAAATCTTAAATATTGAGTTTTATTAAGAGAACACTCTCTTTTCCAGTGTCCACCACATTGACACTTAGAACAAAAAGGTGTTTTTTGTGGAACAAAATAGTTATTACTAAAAACTGGTGTGGAATACGTATAACCAAGTCCAGAATGATTCCTCAAAGGTCTAATTGAAGAATACATCTTGTCAAAGTTTTCCTTTCCATGAGTAAAGTTTGAAAAAGATTTATTTAAAGAGAAAATTTCTGACTTTAGTTTTAAAACTATGTTTTTATCTTCCAAAACTTTTGATTTTAAACTAGAGTTTGGCTCTAAAACATTTTTCGTAGAAATCACATTTTCTAGATCCTTAGAAAGTTTTTACTTATCAGATTTGACTTTCTCAAGAGTATTTAAAATACTTTCAAAATCAGAAGTTTTTTTATCAAGATCACTAGAATGATCTGATACTTCTTAAGTTAAAACTGAAATTCTAGAGTTTTCTTTTTCAAGCTTTTTCTTATGTTTAGAATTTTCATTTTCAAGTAATTTAGAAAATCTAAATACTTCTTCAAAAGAAGGTTGTGTATCATCTTCTGATGAAGAAGAATCATCATTTGAATATTCATAATATTTATTATCAAAATAATTTGTATTTAAAGAGACATTTGTAATATCTTCAGCATTATGTACCTTGTCTATAAGACAATGATCCCCAATTGGTATTCTAGATATAAGTCCAATATTTCTCTATCCCGAGGACTCATATTCTGACGAATTGTCTAAAGAATCACTAACACTTGCACTCCAAGTATCATTTTCCTTCAAGAATTTCTTTTTCTTATAATACTTTTTCTTATTTCTTTTAGAATGTTTCTCCTTTCCTTCTTTTCACTTCAGTAAAGGAAAATCAGGCCTTATATGTCCTAATTTCTTACATTCATAACAAGTTACCTCTGAACCTTTCTTATCCTTCCTGTCATTCTTTTTGAGTTTGTATTGGAATTATTTCTTTCCCACAATCTTGTTCATCCTTTGAGCAAGATTGGAAAACTCATTATCTAAAAGATCACAATCACTTGAATCAGATATAAAAACTTTCATGGCTTTGGATCTTGTTATCCATTCAGGTGTTTTAGCATTAGATGTAAAAGCTACACTACCATTTCCATTCTTCTTCTTGTTGAAATCAAAATCTCTTTTCATTCTTGTTTCTTGGTGTAAAATAGTTCTAAATAGTTCATCAAGAGTAATCTGGGAAACTTTTCTATTTTCATCAATAGCTGTCCTTTCTGACTCCCATTAATTTGGCATTATATCTATAATCTTATCTACAAGAGATTCATCATCAAGACCTTTTTCCACCATATATTTTAAACTATTGACAATTGTCATAAATCATTGTTTCACTTTACATACTGGCTCTCTATAAGGAAAAAGAAAACCATGATACTCAGCTCATAGCATTGCTCTTCTTGTTTCTAAAACCTTGGATGTTCCAAAATGTGTGACTTCCAATTTCTTCCAAATACAGTTGGCTGCTTCACATGATGATATCTGGCTGTATATATTCCTGGTCATTGAAAATTATAAAGTATTGTGTACCTTTTAATTCAGTTGATATTCTTTCCTCTCTTGATTAGTGAAAGTACTGACTTCTTTGTCATGAAATTTGTAACCTCCAGTAGCATTATAAAATTGTCTACACCAGTATTGATCACAAACGTCTTCATTCGATCTCTCCAGTACTCATAATCATTCCCATCAAAGATAGGTGGTCTAGAAGGATTTAGGTTGTCAATTGACACAATATTCGTTCCTGCCATCTAATGAAACAAAAAAATCTTTTCCACTCCACACGTAAGTGTAGTAAGTAGTTAAAAAAGAAAGTATGAAAAAAGGGTAAGTAATAAAAATTATTGGAAACCTCCTCTGATACCAATTGTTAGATTGAATATGTAGATGTATATGTATATTAGATGGAACAATACATGGGTTGGGGTGAAGTTTATGTTTAAAACATTGAATTTAAACACATAGATATTAGTTCAAAAGATCATAAACTAATACAATTCAAAAAACCTCAATTGTATTGAGTATAAAGTTATGAAGTAATATAATACTGTTAGAAAAGTAAAGTGATTGTATTCAAGATGAATACAATAATCAGAGTAATACAAGTTTGAGAGATTCTACCAAAAAACGTATAGAATCTATTAATAGAAATTGTAATAGAATAATTGTAATTGAAAAAATTACAATTGAAAGTGTAATGAAGAAAGGAAATAATACAAATTCTTTTCTAATACAAACAACAACGGGAATGAAAAAGTATTACAATTCTTTTTAACCTAAAGAGAAGGGTTATCCTTTCACCTAGGATAAGAGATATTTCTTACCACCACCTTGGTAAGCCCTCGATACGATTATCGGTTCATTTGTCTACCTATCCCAAGCATCCCTCGATACGATGATCGGAACGTCTTTCTGACTATCCCCGACAACCCTCAATTTTATAGGTAATCGGCACCTCTGTCTTTTAATTACATGAAAGACCTCGATAAGATGATCGGACACACAAAGAACAAAGAATGAGAGAAGTTATATCTTATCTCTCTAGAACTTGACAGAAGCAAAGTATCACAGTTGTAACATCGTTGTTTTTTCTCGGCTTCAAATGACCTCATATTTATAGGCCTCAGGTTCCAACGGTCACATTTCCTCCAATGGTCATATTTCTCCAAAAAACTCGGAGGGACTTGGACACCTGGAATTATAACGGTCACATTGAAAGAGAAAGCACGACATTGTTTTGATTAGTTTGTAACTAACTCAACGACATCGTATTGGTTAAAACAAAAGAAATATGAAGATGATAAACAAGAGTACAGTTAAAATAAAACATGTGTTTATTGACTAAGTACCAAAACAAGCAAGTTATGAAAGTATATGTATTATAAGTATTACTAAATGTAATGTATTGATATGATACAAAGTAAGATACACAAAAGTGAGTACGATTGATAGAGTTAGTACGATACGATTGACAGAGTCAGTACGATGCAATTGACAGAGTCAGTACGATACGATTGACAGAGTCAGTACGATACGATTGACAGAGTCAGTATAATACGATTGACAGAGTCAGTACGATACGAGTGACTGAGTCAGTACGAAACGATTGACAGAGTCAGTACGATACGATTGACAGAGTCAGTACGATAGAATTGACAGAGTCAGTACGATACGATTGACAGAGTTAGTACGGTACGATTGACAGAGTCAGTATGATACAAGATAAAAGACATTTGTGATTTCCAAAACATGATATATAAGTCAAAGGAAAACTTTTGACTCAACATGATTGATCATTAGTCTTAAATATTAACATTGATCATTAAATTATAGCATGGATTAATTCTTAAATGATAATTTTATTATACACATTAGAGTCTTCGTGTAAGTGAAAGGGGAATCAATGTTCTGATTCATATGTGTTGTAGATACACCCATAAACCATTGATGCATGATTTTCAAATAAAGGTGTTATCCCATTACCATATTACAACTATTGTGACAACTAGATATCATATGAGTTATAAAATGATATAAATCCACCATCTAAAAATAACATTTTTTTAGATGTAAATAAATTTTTATATAAATTCATAACCATTATTCAAAAAAAACACATTGTGCATCTACGTTAGTATCCTAAAGTTCATATAGGATTTTATGAAAATACCATATAAAGAAAATAATTATTGAAGTGATGGAATATATGTATTTGAAGGGGTGAACATCTATATTTAATGTAGTATGAGAAATATTGACATGGATTTTGTTAATCGAAAAAATACACATTTTTTTCTAAAGAACATGTTCCACAAGACCATGTGGAAAAGGTGTCTTCCAGAGACACATACTAGGTAGAGAGACTGAAACTGTTGAATTGGTTTTACATCACTATATCAATTGATACATTATTCATTGATAATACTTAATCATACAAGTATTCAATAAATAGAATGAAGATAAGATTTATAAGTTCAATTTAAATTCACTAATTGATTCCATTTATGGATGTAAAAGTGTTGAGGACATTGAGGGTTTGAAATCATGATACTATTGTGGTTTTCAAGAAAAACAATACAAGGGTGGTACACTAGTGGTACCAACAAGGAATTATTGGTTATAACATGTCATCATTCCCAAATCCATTAGAAATATACTCATCATAACTGCATTATATGATCATTTTATATTTCAAATTTGTTGTCAAGACCAAATTTTTTAGAAAGTGACTATATAATATTACTAGAATGGTTGGGTGTCACCAAATAATTACAAAAAGTGTTAAATTGTTCTAAAATATAGTTTTGGATTAATGTAAGAAATAGGATAACATAATATTAAAGAAGAATGAATATTTTTTCCATGAGTTTATATTCAATATTATCCAAGTAAAGTATTTTAATAACATATGGAAAATATCCAATTATCTTATAGTTAGTTATGACTAGAATGAAAGTAACCCTTATAAGATTGAATTAAAGTAGAAACCTAAGTTATAGTTAAAGATATCTATTGAGGTAGATCAACTCGTATTATTAGACCAAGTCATACAACATAAATTGAAAGGATGATGAAAAATGAATGTTAAAACTCTTCAATAGATAATTTTTACCAATGTAATATGGAATAAATCTCTAAAAGAATACACACATGATACATATGATGAGATTTATGTGGTTTGTAAAATTATATAAGCACCAATAATGGATCTATAACCTATTACATGTTATGTATATAATTTGATATTTCTAGTATATGTTTATGGTGGAATATTGTTAGAAAAATATTAGAGAAATTCATGGTATGTATACATAGATATCCAATTGTACTTGTGAGAATAGAAGAGATATATTCCCAGTAAATAGAGATGAAGGGAAACTAGTTTCAATGAGACAAAAACTATTATTACTATAGTTAAATATGAACTAATATCATATTTAGGATTAGGTAATGATCATGGGAAGCTCATTCAAGCTAGTGGAATCCATATCTACAAAGACAGAGTGTGTAGAATCTTTTGATGTTGCTGAAGAAGAATCGTATAAAAAATATAAATTTGTTCTAGTTCATGGAATTGTACCTAGTAAGCAATTTTTTATCATAATATAAATTATGATAATCTTACTACAATTATTATATAATATGTTACTTTTTTGGAAGTTGATAAATGGAATATGCCTTAGAAAATCACATCTTGATAATTATTACCCAATGAGCCAAAGTTGCAGAAAGTAGAGTAGCCACATGTTATGATGAGGACCTCTATAGTACATTAGTATTGAAAATATAGTGTTTGAGGTGCTATGGGATGAAACAACCATTTCATGAGTTTATCAAAAATCTAGTTCTTCCAACGACGATTCATAAATATAGGTAACGATGGTTGGTCACAATAGTGAGTCACAACGATGACTCCCACAAGTGAGTTATAGTGGTTACTCACATCGATCAGTCACCAACGGTACGTCACCAGATATGATTCATGATGATGACTCTTCTAATGATGGATCACACTAGTGAGTCACTGAAGGTTGGTCTCCATCGATGACTCCAATGGTGACTCATCTGACTATGGGTCGTCCAATGGTGAGTCACCTAACTGTGGATCATCCCCTGATTTCTTTTCCAATAGTGAGCACCCAATAGTGAATCATCCACTGGTAGCTCACACTGGAAACACCCGTTGGTGACTTGTGATGGTGACTCACCCAACAGTGATTCATTTCCGACTGTTTATCAAAAATCCAAATTTCTCTAGTTTTCTAGTTTGCCGAAGTTTCACCCATTAAACATTTTATATGAACTAAATTGACTATAATTACATAGTTAAGTATGTTTGTAGCTGTTTCAAGGGATATAAATCATATATTTTATTTTTATAAATATATGAAGACATCTAATTGGATAAACTGCAAGGTTTAATGTGATCCGCCGTAATGAAAATTCAATATCGTTTCAAATATCTTGAGTTTAAGATATAATATTCCAAACATGGAGAACCTCCCTTAGTCAATTACTTATCATTTATCTTGATAAAGGATGTCCCCATAACCTTTGTTCTCCTAATAGGAGTCATGCATCCAGGTTGCAAGATTTGGTTCGAGTTTTACAAAAGGTTTTTCGGCAGCATGTGTACCAAAATTTTTGTGCAACCAGGAAGTGATGATCAATTGTTCTTCCACATAGTTTTTCCTTCATCCCTATTTTTTAGGTATCATGCAAGTTTTGTGCATGAATGTTTCGTTTGTGGACATATAATTATACCAACTTAAGAATGAAAATTAAATCAATTTAAGATCAATATGTCAGGCTGAGAAAAGTGACATATTTTTCCTTATTATTTGTTGACATTTTGAATTTATGGGCTATATGCCTACTGAAAATAATTGTTGTTGGGGGTTCTTGGTTTCAAACAAATTTTTTATGAATTCATTTTTGTCTACATCTGTTTAAAAATGCATGGAATATGTTAAGAACGAGTATTCAGCTAAAAATAAATGGATGCCTATGATTTATGGTTTATGTGAAAACACCCTAAATTAAGTGGAATTGAATAAGTGATTCTATGCTCTATTTGGAAGCATGTATGGCTTAGATATGTATTGTAACATGTTTGTGGACACTACTTTGTGTTGTGGGTTGGCTCTGGTGATATGGTAAAGGGAATATGACTATGTTTTGATATGTGGTGGTAGAGGATGATTGGTTTTATGTAGTGGGTATGTGATTGTTGTAATCATACATATGCTTATACAGTGAGGAAGTGATGATTATGGTTATACTCTAGGGATGTATGAGGCTTATGGTTTGTATGTGTAGTAAGGATGCAAAAAGGGGATGTGTCTATAAACTGGCGGTGATGTGGGACTGTTGGAAATCATGTAATTGGTTGTTGTGTGGTTCTAAATTAAATGTGTTAGATATTGTACCTTGTGAATTAAATATAGTTTCGTAGAGAGTATGGAAGTTTAACTGTATACTTATTCATGGGAGGAAACTAAAAAACCATTAATTTAAAATGTAATGTGGGACGTGAACGGCTAAGGAATAAATGATACGTGACTATAATTTAAGGAATAAATATGTTGTTAATATGTTATTATTTAATATTTGTGAAATCTGTTATCTATCTAAATGTGGATTAAATTTATAATGTGATTTATTGATTGTCTTCTGTTTATATGATGTTTTGGATATGTTATGTGGTTGAGAATAAGAAATAATATTCCTTTCTAAATGAAATGGGTTTTCTAATAAATGTAACCTACATGGATCTATATGGATGATTAAGTGGGAATTATTGATAAAATTGAAACCCTGGAACGTGTATTAAATATTTAAAATGAATTTGGGTTTGTGTTTTGTTTGTGAGGTTTTTATACATTTAGAGGTAGCAGTAATGTTTACTATATATTGGGTTAGTTGTTTGTTAGAAAAACTATAGTTTGGGTTGTGTGATTGGAATTATATATAAACACTGGTATTTCCTTGTGATTTATATACATACCACCCCCATAGTTGATCGTTATGTTCCAAAAAGCCCCGTCATCACAGGGGAGGGTGTCTTTCCCAAACATTCTGGTGGGAGGATGGATGGGTGGTTACATTTTCTTTCTTGATCCCACTTTTGGGAATTGGTAGCAAATGTATCTTCGGACATGATGTGGTGTGGTTTGTGAGGCCCAAGTTTCTGCTGGAAGGTGAGGATTTCCCAAGAGTCTTCGGGATAGGATGTGATGTGTTATTATTTTACAAGTGCCTTTGGGATGATATATGGTGACATTTGGTGTCTAGGAGTCTGCAAGAAAGTTCTTATGCCGAGGAGTGTGTCAGTGGGATGTGGTAAACTTTGTTTTCCTAGGTTATGGGACTAGCTATATGGCCCAGGTTTGTGCGGGGGGGGGGGGGGGCTTGTGAAAGAGTGTGAAAGAACCATGGCATTTTCTATTAGGATATGAGCTGTAAAAGTCTAGAAAGTGGTATAGGGTTCCCAAACATTGATTTTCATACTATAGTACTTTACATGGATTCATTATTTGGGGAGTGAACCTTGGTGAGGTTATAATTTTTGTTAGTATACCTATTTAGGTTCTATTTTCTTCTATAACTTTCACACAAGTGCATTGGTATAGTCTTTATACTTGATAATGAGAGACTTTTGTTTCTCCCTACTAAGTATACTTGTATTCCCACCCTACGTACATAGAAACTATTTTTAGGTTTCCAAGATGACATTGTGCAATGTGCTAGATGTTTCTTTTTTATACTTTTGGTGCTATTGTTGTGTCCCTAACTTAGCCATTTTTTTCATTCATTTGGAGTCATTTATTTGTATCAGTTTTGATTTATACATGTATTGGAGAATGGATTGGACTCATCTTATATATGCCAGGGAGTTGATTGCAGTTGGTTCATCCTATCTCCCGATATTATTTCCCTATAAAGGGTAATTCCTCCTATATTTTGATATTCTTATTACCTTGGTTCCAGTATCCGAACCATGGAGTACTAGAGGTGGGCTTGGGGTTCATTATATCCCTTTCTTCATTAAAATCCCAGGATGTGTATACACAGGTGGAGGGCGTCATGATAGAATCATATCAGAGGCCGTTGGTTGAGAGATAGGATGGATTTTGGAGTTATGTATAGTGAGGATTGAATGGGTTGGAAGGGAAACAATGTTAGGTGATATTGGTGTGTGACATCCGCAAGGGAAGATTGGCTAGGAGACGGGATTTTAGGCCCCCCGTTATCCAATTCAAGGTGTATAAGCCTACCAACTGATCAAATGAGGCTACACTAATTGCAGTATAGAGACCATTTTAAAGGTACAAGCATCATAATGACTTGTATTCTTATTTTAATTTTTTGATTTTAGTGAAATTAAAATAAATTACAAAAATCATGATATTTTATGCATGTGAATTTGACATTTCCCATACTTTTTTGGTAATAAAATTCATTAATTTTTTGGTGAATCATTCTTATAAATAAGATTAATGAGTATTTTGATAGATAATTGGATTGAATTGTTTGTTTAAAACCTTTTATGGTTCGAATGCGTTTATTCCTCTACAATAATAGCATTATTCTTGATAAACTATATTTTTCTTCCTTTGTTAGAAATGTATAACATGCCATCTAGTTTTCCCAGTGTTTGAAATTTTCGTAGAATAATTCGTAGTGTATTATCTTTTGATGAACTATTTAAATTTTGAAAAACATTATGAATAAAGTTACATTGATGTATATTTTGCACTTCCATGAAAAAATAATTTCTTTAACTCGTTCTTAGAAATATTAAATCCCACATCTGAGTGAATATTCCATGCATTTTCTTTACATTTTTAATTTGTCAATACCATGTGTTGTTTAATTATTGTAAAATTAAACTTTAGACATTAAAATTCAGATGTCATTGAAAGTATCCATATTTGTTATTGTGTTTTTTTAATTTGGTGACCAAGATTAGAATAACATTCTCTTTATTGGACATGATTTCAGTTCTATAGTATCGATATAACTATATGTTGTAATCATATGTTAGGGTAAAAATTATTTTCATAATTGTTTCTAAATTTAGAAGATGATAGCCATGATTTTTGGTAAACTGTTGAGACTTAAAACTTTTAAAATGTTTAAAATTATTATTTTATGGCCGATAAAAAAATGCTTAATTACTAAAATAAACTTACCTCACATGTTAAATTGTGTGTAGTTTTTATGGGAAGAATGTCATAAGTTGAAACCATTTTTCAGTAAGAGGGGAAATATTTGATCATGTAGAATTATTAATATGATATGTAAGTAGAAAATTGTCATTCTTATTTCATTATAAAATAGTATTTTTTCTGAATTGCTCAATGATTTATGGAATATTTAGTCCAAGCATGATAAAGTATGGAACATTATAATACAACATGTGTACTTTTAATTTTGTCATCAAAAAGCTTGATTTACAATGACGTTCATGACAACATATTTGTTTATGTAATTTAGTAATAAAATTAAACAGAAAGATATATCATGTGTATTTTTTTCAATAACGATGGATGTTTTTTTTCATAGGTTATAAGATGAACCTATAATGAATTGTTTGATAATATTGAACATAGTATGTGATATTACATGTGTACAATTTTTTACTTGGATGCATGATAGAACTATTTAAAATGAAAGGAATAATAATTTACTAGAAGTAAGATGCGAATGTTGAGTTTTATATGTTTTTTCATTGTTAACATTACATTAATGTGTTGATATAACTCGCTGAAAATAGAGGTTGTTGAAAATCATGTTGTGTTGTGGTTGTTATAGATTATGAGAACCTTGATTTAACGTCCTGTTTAAGCTCACTATGTATTAAATGTGTAATCACGTCTATATGGATAATTAACTTATTCCCCTGGAAAATATATAATCGTGTGAAATGACCCTACCTATGTAATGAGGTGGAGTATTATAAACCAGAGGATGACTATAAAAGATGCTATGTGTGATTTTGTTCTTAAAATAATTTCCTTGTTTGACATATGGTTTAAAACCCTTTAAGTATATAAAAAGGGGAACCCTTATCCCTAACTGAGACATGTTATACCTTAACATGATTAAAACCATGAGGGCGAGTCAGTTCCACCCAAATCAGATAATATCTCGATATGGAAGAGGTAATTCCTCGATTTTTGTGATTGGGGATTTATGTGTGATGATAGTAGTGATCATTTTTCAGAGGAAATATGGAGGATGAGGTGGATAAGGAAGTTATGAGAAAATATTGGTTTATTTGTGGATGGTAATATGGTGTGGGGATGTGGTTTTGTGAAATATCTAGTGTATACTTTCCATTGATGGTAATTTTGGATAGTGGTTATGATGTGCAACGGTGGCGATGTGTGGTGGAAGAGGTGTTTGTTGTTATGGTAAGATGTGTTTTGTTTTGTTCTGTTTTCATTATGTTGAGGGAATCCCTTAGCTCTGATAAAAAGTTTTATCATTTAATAGATGCAATAAAAAACTGGTCAGTTTGGAAACCATTAAATCAATGAAGGTGGGCTTGCCTCCCGGCCTAAATCATTTCATAGAGGATGTGATTGTAATGTTCCACTACTATCTTATTTGTTGGGATTATTATGATCAATTTTATGTTGATGACATGTTTTATGACCTCCAGCATATGAAGAAAGGGAAATTATTCTCTCCATCATGATGCGTTATATTAAGACACATTTAAAATCATGCGGGCTATTCAGTGCCGCCTAAAGTGGAGAATATCATTGTCGGGTAGATGGGTTAGTTTTATTTGTATGATTGTGTCACTTATGTATATATAAATTTATGTTTTCTTATTAGTGGATTTATGTTATTTTAAACTCATTCCAGTATTGACATGAACCTATGGAAAATATAAATTTTAAATGTTGAACCCCATGTTTTTTTATGCATAAGTATGTTCCCGATAATTAATCTTTTTATGAAAAACTAGGTATTTTTTATAAACATTGATAAGAAGGTACGTTTAGAAATCATTTAATAATTGAGATTAATTCCATTTGTTATTTCATATTTTTTAAACATTGTGTTAACTTTGACTAGGTAAATAGAATGATTGAGTTTTGTTATTAGACATGGTAAATTTTGTGGGAAAATGAACCCTTCAAATTTATGTAATTGTTTTTGGGAAATATGTTTTGGAAAATTGGTTTGAATTTTTTTTTAAATGTGCTTTCAGAAATAATATTTGAAAAATTCTAGGCTATAAAAAAAGGTAGTCAAAAAAGGGTTTTGACTCAATGATGTTTTCTTAGTCAATTGAATTTAATTTAGGTTTTCATAAAAATGATTTATTAGGTAGCGTTTCGAAAATAAAATTCTTAGAGATAAAATGTTATGATACGTACATAAAAATTAATAAAATTATTACTCAAACACGGTAATTTATTCCTTCATGATTTATTAAGAATGAAATATTTTAAATTTTTTTAATTTAAATTTTTTATACGGAAAAATTCTTGTATAGATTTTAATACAAGGGTATGTTTAAGTGGATTTATTGATATAAAAAGTATTAAAATGTTTTATATAATCTAAAATAATCACATCCATTTGAAATACTGTGAAAAATTATTTGAATGTGATCCCATCATTAGTGTTACTGTGGTTTTTTAATTGTTATCCGTTGTATACTAGACTTATTATACTGATCTATGTTAAGATTTCCTTGTTTGAGAGGTATCTTCCCCAATGGCTGGTTTTAGAGTGACTGTTGTGTTCCATGTGTGGATGGATACTTGATAGGTATATCGTGGGGTGGTTGTTTGGACCCATATTTCTTTTAGGTTAGGATTTGAATTCTCGAGGATGAGAATAGTTTGAGAGGTATCTGATATAGTGGTCCATAACTTTCTAGTACATCACTTTGTGAAAATAATGTTTTTGAGGTGTTCTGGGAGTAAAAGTGACACATTTCAATAGTTTATCAAAAATGCAGTTTTTCCAAAGGTGAGTCATAATGGTAGGTGGAAACTGTAGGTTATGATAGTTATTCATGATGGTGACTCCCATCGAAAAGTCACAATAGGGACTCGCACCAGAAGGTCTCTAATGGAAAATAATGATGGTGACTCATCTAAAGCTGGCTCACACTAGTGATTCACTAAATGTATGTCACCAATGGTGAATCCTCCAATAGTGACTTGTCTAACAGTGACTCATCAAATGGTGAGTCACATAATGGTGTCTCATCCCCTAGTAGCTCATCCAACATTGAGTTGCCCAATGGTAATAAATTCACCAGTAGCTCTCACCAGTAACACCCATCAGTTACTGATGAATGTGACTCACCGGACGATGAGTCATTTCTGATAGTTTTTCAAAATTATAAATTTCACTAGTTTTCCAGTTTTCCATAGATTTTCCCCTGTGACGTCTTATTAGATGTAACTTCAGTTTAATGCCCTATTTAAGTGTGGTTTTAGCTATTTTAAGGGATATAAAACTTATATTTTATTTTTCTAAATATTTAGAGTCATTTAGTTGGTCAAATTGCGTGGTTTAATGTGACCCACCTAAATGAAAATTCAAATACATTTTAAATATCATGAGTTTGGAATATAATACTTAAAAGCTAGAGAAAATCACTTATTCCATTCCTTCTCCTTGATCTTGATATCAGATATCCCCAGAACCATTCTTCTCCCCATAGAAGCCATGTGGCCTAGTTGTAGTAGTTAGTTTGAGTTTTCCTAGAGGGTTTCTTGCTGCATGCACTGTTTTTATGCAACCAGACAGTTATAATTGCTAATTCTTCCAAGTTGGTTTTCCTTCGTCTCTCTTATTTTTGTATCATGTGGGGTGGGTGTACGATTGTCTCTTTGGTGGACACAGAATAATAACAAAATAATTATGATAATTAATCTGGTTTGAGAACAATATATCGAGCCAGGAAAAGTGATTTGTTCTTCTTAGTTATTGGTTGATATTGTAAATGTATGTGCTATATGCCTACTGAAAATTTTGGCCATTGGGGTTTCTTGGTTACACGTAGAATGTTAAAAATGAATGTTTTTCATCTTCTGCATAAACAAATTCATGGAATTTTTTAACCAATTATATTTTGATAAAAATAAATTGATTCCTAGGATTACATGGTTTCTACGATAAAAACCTATATTATGTGGAAGTGAATAAGGGATTCCTTTCTCATTTTGGAAGCATGTCTTGATCTATTAGGTGTTGTAACTTGTTTGTGGACATGGTTATGTTTGTTGTGTTGGCTCCAGTGACATGGTAATGGGAATATGACTATGTTTTGATATGTGCGGGTAATGTATGAATTGATTTATGCAGTGGGGTTATTATTGTGATAATAATACATATAGTTGTAGAATGAGGCTATGATGGGTTTGGGTATACAATGGGCCTATATGATGGTTATTATGTGGATGTGTAGTAAGGAAGAAAAAAGGGGATGTGGCTATAAATTAGTGGTGATGTGGGATTATTGAAAAGAATTTTATGGGTTATTGGGTGGTGAAAATTTTAGTGTGTTAGTTATTTTACAATGTTTATTAATTCTGTTTTCCTAGAAAGTATGGAACTAAAATAGTATACCTATTTTTTGAGGAATCTGAAAAAAAAACTATTTATTTAAAATTGAATGTGGGTTGTGAGAAACTACGGAATGAATGATAAAAGGCTATAATTTGATGAACAACTGTGTTGTTATTATGGGAATATTCTATATTTTTTAAATCTCTTAGGAAGTTAAATGTGGATTGAATGTATAATGTGTCTTATGGATTGTATTCTACTGGTATGATGTTCTGAATATGCTATGTTGCTAGTAATATGAAATAAGAGTCCTTTCATAATTAAATGGATTTTTTAATAAATGTTGAATACACGAATCTATGATCTTGATAAGGTGGGAATTATTGATAAAACAGAAACCTTGGAATGTGGATTAAAGAATGAAAATGATTTTTGGTTTGTGTTTTTTGTGTAGATTTTATAAATTTAGAGGAAAAAGTAAAGTAGATTGTATCATGGTCCATTTTTTTTGTTTGAAACCCCATAGATTGGTCTAAGTGGTTTGTATTATAAATATATATACACACACTTCTATTTCCATGTGATTTTTATATGAATCCCACCCTAGTTTAGATATATTTTCCGAACACCCCCGCCACAATGCGTGAGGGTGTGTATCCCAAACATCCCAACAGCAGGATGGTTGTCTTGTTACTTGCTCTTCCCTGATCCCTCTTCCTGGCATTGGTAGACCAAGTTTCTTTGGGTAGGATATGGTGTGGTTTGTGAGGCCTAGGTTTCAATGGGTGGTGGAACTCTCCTAGGTGTCCTCAGGATTATAGGTGATGTTTTATTCATTACCAAGTGTCTTTAGGATGATATTTTTTATGGTTTATGGCCTTGGTATCTACAGGAGAGTTTTGAGGCCAAGGTGTGTGCAGCTAGAATGTGCTCAGATCTGTTTTCCCAGGTGAGGAGACTAGACGTGAGGCTATGGTGTGTACGTGGTATGTGGTGAGCATTGTTTTCTTAGGTTTCAGGACTAACTTTAAGGCCCAGGTGTGTGTGGGTGGGTTGGGACATGGGGCTTGTGGAAGAGTTTGGAAGCACTATGACATTTTTCTTTAGGTTATGAGTATTTAACTAGTGGGATGTGATGTAGGGTACCCAATCTTTGATGTTGTTACTATATTACCTTACAAGTATGTGTTATTTTGTGAGTGAGCCTTTGTGAGGTTGGGATTTTTGTTAGTATATCTGTTTATTTGTTGTTTGGTTCGACTACATTATCACATGTGCATTACTATTCTCTTTCCACTTGTGCATGAGATACATTGGGTTTTCCCTATTGAGTATACTTGTATGCTCTCCCTAGGTATATGGAAACTATTTTCTGGTTTCTAGAAGGGCTTTGTGGACTGTGATCGATGTTTCGGGTTCGTACTTTTGGATTTTTTTCCCTTGTTGCTACCTTAGACACTATTTTGTTGGTATTTCATTTAGATACCCATTCTGATTTATACATGCATTGTTAAAGGCTCACTCACAAAATAACAGATTTTGTTTTCATATAAAGGGTATTGCCTCCCATTTTGTGAGATCCTTGTACCATATGTCCTAGTCACCAACCAAGGGCCTACTAGTGGCAGGACTTAGGGTGGGTCATTATTTCCCTTTTTTCATTACAATACTAAGAGGGGTATCATTGGTGGGAGGGGTTAATGGAACCACATAGTGGAGATGTGGAAGGACCAACGAGTCTATCCATAAATTAGTTGGATCACGATCTTATCATGTGATATCTAACAATGATTGCTAGTAATTTGGTGGTAGTACAATTATATGTATTGTGAAAATGGATTCCCCTTTCCCAAATTAAACAATACCTTTTGATTTACATAATATATATATATATATATTGAGTTACCAATTATTCATACATACCATAATACTATGGATATTTATATATTCCCTATTTACTTGTTAATCTACATAGATTATTTATCACATAAAAAGGTTGTAACAGTTCACAGTCTATAATAAAAGCCTCAATATTATATGAAATTAATCATAAAAATATTTCTTATGGTCTAGATACATCTTAATAACAGGATATAGATTATTTGTGAATGTTAAGTGATGGGGAACATAATAATGGAGACATTGTATCATAATGTAAAGAATTTGTGATATTGAGTATATGAGGTCATGCGGACTATCCCTCCAATAGGAACAATACATGCTTCATGTGTCTTTTGTAGTTCATATATGTGAACAAATGTAATGGGATTAGAATTATTATTATTTTCCTTATATTATATATTATTATATACATAATTCCAATATCAAAATTGTGTCCTTGATCTCATAGTGAGGTAACTCATGATGGGTGCATCATTGGTGGTATGACATTGATTGAATTATCAATATATACTTTGACCCGTCCAAAATAGAGTGATTCCATGAGCCTAGTTGATAAAGATGGTAGATACTTTACTAATTCCATTGATATAGTGTAAAAAAGGTATGTCTCTAGAGTTTACTCATTGAATAATAAAACAAGAATGGATGATGACTTATTGTGTGCATCATTTAATATGAGATATTGCGAGACAAGGATATTATAAAATATGACGTGTGTTAATAATGAACTTTATCATTGCTATGAATTTTACTTATATCCTTAGGGTAATTGTACGGTTTTTAGACTCCACTTTTAACACCCTAAGATATTGCAAAATATTTTATTTAAAATATGTTTAATCTTTAAGATATTTTTTGTTACATAGATCTCCAAGTTTAGCTAGAGTTACATGTAAAACTATGTATAAATGAAACGTGGCATAGTGTAAAAATATTATTATGGTAGTTATCTTCTAGCCGTTATAATTTTGTATATTAATTGTGTCAAAAAAAATTAAAAATACATTGTTTACACCTATATTTAAAATGGATTATTTTTTGTCAAATTAATTAGAAATGAAAATAAAAAATATATGAAAATAAAGGGAATATTTTTCTTAAAAACTATTTTATTTTTCATAAAAAACGTGTTTTACAATAATGAATTAAGAAAATAATTATTCTGAATTATTATAATTTAATTTCTATTTTATATTTTAAATAAAATATTTAACATTCATCTTATGTATTTTAATGACGATAAATAAGAATAAATCCAATTTCATGCCAAAAAATTGTATTTTTTCTAAAAAGTAATTTTGAAAACTTTTTTGCACTTATTATAACATTAATATTGGAAAAATTTAGAAAATTTATTTTAAAAAATAATTTTATTCTTTGAGATCATAATTTAAAAATTATCTTAGTGTTATTTTTTGTTAATTTTATGATAAAATTAATTTTTTGAAGAATACAAAAAATAAAAAATTTAAATAAAAAATTTTATTTTCATTTAAATTAATTATGAAATAAAATTATATATTTAATTTATTTTAAATTAAAATTAATTAAATTATATATATTAATCCAATTTATATCATTTAATAAATTTTCATATTGGTTTTTGATATAAAATTGTAGTGAACTTTTAATGATTTTCTCATTGAAAAACCTTCTTCTGCAATGTGTATGTGAGATTAACATTAAATTATATTTTTCCAGTTATGTGAATGGAATTTTCCCAAATATATTTTAATTAGTAATAACAATAATTTAATTTATCTAATAAATTAAAATTATTTTTCTAAAATAATGAATACTAAAAATAGTAAAAATCATTTAGCATGGTTTAGGTAAAAATTGGTTTACTAGTGGTTAATGTGAAAAGATAAGGGATAAAATGACCTAAATAGTAGTCTAAAATATATTTTAAATAAATATTTCCTCCCAATAATGAATAATTCTTCCAAATACACCATGTTGAGCCTTCTGTCCAGAGTAATACATGGGTTCACCATTTTTCTTTTCAAACAATTACACATTTTCCACTCAGAACACTTATAAGAGGCCACCCCTATCCTCTATTCTTAACAATAT
Organism: Viscum album; assembly: GCA_963277665.1. Classification (NCBI taxonomy): domain Eukaryota; kingdom Viridiplantae; phylum Streptophyta; class Magnoliopsida; order Santalales; family Viscaceae; genus Viscum; species Viscum album. The sequence goes on along the minus strand of OY728157.1, from coordinate 1,448,296,688 downwards.
AAAAACTTTTGGATTTGAAAATAAATGAAAATAATCATTCAAAAATTCTCTAATCGCATCCTATAAGACTTATTCTAGGTATAAATCTACCCTATCATATTTTTTGGTGAAAACCTAAGGATGATACCCGAAGAATAGCATACAATCTTCAATGATTGTTTTTATTTAATTTATTCCTAAAACACATTAAATTAATTTTAAACATGATGATTAAATTACTTAATTATATTAAATATAATTATATTTTTTTAAGGTAATGATTATAATAGTCCCAACATCCATCAAATGAATTACAAAATAATCATTTGTGTGCTGGGATGACTACCACCACATGAATAATTATCATTAATTTTTCAATTACCACCTCTCATGGTTGACTATTATGGTGCACATAATGAATATATATATATATATATATGATATTTAAAAAATAATAATTCCCATTTATTCATTATATGACGAAAAAACTTTTAATTTTCATTCCATAGGTGATACAATTACATTGGTCATGTGGTCGGATAACTACCACCTCGTGAAGCGACGTGATTCGTTTTCACTAACGCATTACATGGAAAATAATAAGGCTAACTTTAATGAATATGTGTGATAAAAATGGAATAATTATGATATTAGTGACATATTTATCGTTATTAAAATACAATATATCATTTTATTTCTATCCTTTTCTACCATTTAAAGATGATAACATCGTTCATGTATATGTTAACTACCGTTTTCACAGAGCAATGTAACTCTCTCTTTTCATCCCCAAACCACATGTATGAAATGTATAATTATATTTAAAGAATTAATTTATAATTTATAATAATATTATAATTATGTAATGATAATATAATACATAAATCTTTTCCATATTGATCATAAAAAATGGAAACGCTAATCATGTATTTACACTACCTACCGTCCCAAGGATCTTAACACACTTCATTTCTAAATACCAAAATTCATGATTGGTGTTAAAAGTATAAATGATGTATAGATATAATAATAATTTATATATTTATATTATTTATATTATTTAACCATTATCATTGAATTAGGAACAAAAATAAAAAAAATCAAAATATACTCGATAAACATATCAGTTATTTCCCAATACATGATTTTAACATTGAATTGTTTACATACAGGAAATAATATTTCATAAGAAAATAATATTTCTTATGATATATATAATTATTCTTATTTTAAATATTTATAATAAACTTTTATTAATTATAAATGATTTTCTAATTTGGATTAAGGATGTTGAGATTAATGGTATGAGATTTCAAGTCTCTCTTCTATTTTTGGGAGGCATAAAATAATCACCACTTATTTCTTTTGGGTGGTGTATATACTGAACCTTAAACATTTTATATCAGTAATATCCATATTTAATTTTTATTTAATGATTAATTTCATGTTATTATATATTAGGAATTACGATTAAAAATACCAGTAATGCAGTAAGTATTTTTTTTCTCAATTTTCTTTCATTGAGACATAAGTTATGTTATAAAACTATATTATTTTATGGGGTGTGTTTATAAAGCCTTTAAAATTTAATTTTATTAATTTATTTATGCTATCATTATTTTATGTTTAATTTAATTTTATTCCTTCAATGGGCTTACAATTCCATGTTACCAAATTGTTAAAGATTTTATCTTATAATCTCATCATTTATCTGGATTGTTTATGATTATGTCTCTAATGATGAAATAATAAGAACCATTTTTGAAGAAACATATTTATTTTAATATTCTATGGATATTTCATGAGATTACATTTTTCTCTTAATTTTCTTATCTTTATGTACTCAAGAGTTCGAAACAATGTTTAAAAAAATAGCTTTTATTTATGTCATCAGTTGGAAACACCTTTTCATATAAAAACATGTTTCTAAATATGTTATCAAAACATTTATTAACATTACTGAAATTATTTATTAAATAATTTTTTACCCTTGTTTTACTTCTTTCTAAAAAATAATTTACAGGAATCTTCATGACATTTTCCAAAAATGCCCATTTTGCTTTTATCAAAAATGTGAATGGAATTATTTTTTAAAATGTATGGAATGAAGAAAATTTCCTAAAATCATGATAATTACTTTATTTTATGAATACTTTATATATTTTGGTTTTTATTTTCAATCAAAATTATTTAATTTTTTTAATATTTTAAAAAATGTCTTTCAAAGAATAAATGATATTTTCCCTATGAAATGTTTTATAGGATTTTAATTCTTCCTTTATAATTTTTCAATTTTATTTTCATTGAAAACTATTTAAATGATATTTCATGATGTTTTAGTTTTAAAAATCTAATTTCTATGAAAATTTATTTTACATAGGCTATGTTTCAAATTATCATTCAAAATAACATTCCATCTAATATGATATCCATTGATGTTTCCTATGACTTACTTGGGATATGATCCAAGGATTCCATTCTTCCTATTTATTTGAATGGTTTATCTTTATTATGGAAGGATTTTTATAAAACTGTTTCATCTTCTATGGGTTATACCATGATAAATTTCTTATGGAACCCACTTCATTTAATGAGATATTCTGTGAGTAAATGATGAAATTATTATGAAACCTATTTTATTTCAATAGTTTATTATATGATTAAATGGTTATGAAATATATTTAATTTAATGGGGTATGATATGATGAGTGTTTTATGATATTTTGGAACACATATGTATGATTTTCATTATATTATGCTGGTTAGGTTATAACCGTTGATGGTGGATTTGTTATAACTAGGGATGGTGGTAACAATATAACCAAAAATGGGTGGGATTAATATCTCCCTCCAAATGAATTGGATAAAAATTTATATCTCATGAGATATAAAAGACTGGAATGGGGAGTGAACATGATTCAGTTGGGAATTTTTCTCCTATGATGGCCTTAGGAGTGAACCTTAACTTCTATGATGGTGTGGGGGGAGAACTCATTACAATATAATAGCCTTAGTCTTATGTCTTTACTACTATGGAATTGCTTTTCTATGCTCATGAATATTCCGTAATACCATGTTTTATTACAATTTAATGGTCACTTGGATCGTGTTCTTTCATTTCCGTTCAATTATTATCATATTAACTAAAAATATTTATGTCATGTATCAATATAATGATCCATGGTATGGAGGTTATGGTTTTAAAATATTGTAATCACGTTCTCATATCCTTATGTTCATTTTATGCATACATATATCCCTTGTTTGCTATTAGTATGCATCTATGGACACCCTTTATTATGTTAACATTCCCATGGTTATGAAGAAAAGTCTTATATAGGGTATTTTTAAGAAGTGTAGAAATAGGGGAGGTATTTATGAGAGATTTTAAATATCATTCATAATATTATAATATAGTGAACCTAGTCTCCAAATACACTAAACTATTTCATTCCTTAGGCATACATTTGTGTAATGTGTTGAATATTCTTCTAAAAAGATTTAATATCTATATATCAAAATCCTTTTTCACTATAGTTGGTATTCAAGGAATGGTTTTTTATACCATTGGGAACTTGAATGAGAAAAATTTTAGGAGATATCTAAGAAAATATCCAAGGATATAACTAAGGATAGTTCATAGTATAGGAAAATAACTTGGAATTTTACTAATGGATAGAGAAAGTTGTTTCTAGGATGTTACATACCACTCTGGATTCTACAAGTGGATATGGATATAGAAAAAATGTACCTTGGGGTAATAACTAGGAGTGGGTGAAATTGAGCTATACATGATCATCACTTGGTTCATGAAAAAATTCCCTACTATATGCCAGGTTTGACACTCCCAGAGGATATGATTTGAAAATTCACAAACCCTTTCAAGACATTATGAAGGATTTAAATAGAAAATGTCTTTTAATAACTGAGGATAATCATAATATATATGATATTGAATACAATTCATTAGTATATATATATATATTAAGTGATTTCTTCATAATTATTTTGTTTTCCACTATGATTAGTGTTCTCACACCATGTTTTTCTTGTTTTAGTCAATGGAGGGAACCATAAGGAACTGGGTTAACATTGAATGTGACTAAAAAATTATTAATTATCATCCAAATGGTATGATGACTTAATTGAATAATATTATGATTATTACTAGTATGTTATCACATAACATGATTAACGAAGTTCACCATAACAAACTCTTAGATTCTAAAAATAATGGAAGGATAGAGTTTGTTGGGGGTTAATGTAAGGGATACCATGGAAGAAAGTAGATTCAATTTCCTATATGTAGAGAACATGGGAGTAAGCACACAACAGAATGTCTTAGATGGATGGAAAAATGTTCTGGGTGTGGAAAATAAGGATACAAATCAAGTAACATCAAGTGAAAAAATGTGATGTTTATTTAACACAATAGATGATAATTATGGTATATTGAAGGTATCATCAATTATAAAATGTTTCAAATATCTAAATTATATGAGTTATAAAAATAGATTTACTAATGGGAAATCTTGTGAATAAAATCAGAAAAGTTGTATGAGTAACAATCATGTAGATAATGGTGTTGAGACTATGAAAAAAATATAAATGGTATAAACTATTATAATAGTAACAATTATGTCAAACATAATTAGCATGATTTTATTGAGGTTGATGAATGTTAATAAATGATTCATATTTCATATTTTATAAAATTGGTATTAATGAATACTATGATGAATCCTAGTTAATGGTTTAAGAAGGAAGTGAGATGATTTAAGTATTAACATATCAGAATTCAAGGATTATTTCTTATGATTAATGAAACAAATAAGGGAAGTTCAGTAAAAGTTTCTATTAAAGGTTATCAAAAAATAATTTGAATGATAATGACTGACTCGAAGACTGAATTAATGATATTTTGATATTTTCATTAAGGGTAAATAACTAGAAATATGTTTTATATGTTTAGATAATGATAATTGGATTGGGAGATATTATATAATAATAAGTAAATTGGATAGCACTGATTAACTTACTAGTTGGTTGAAATTTTTTTTATGCTATCATCGATGGAGTTTAAAAAATTTTCAGATTTATGGAATATAACCAATAAGGTGTGTTTTATATAAGGAATGAGGAATAATTAATTTTTTCAATAAGGTTTTTGTGTCCTTTAGGTTATTAAAAAGTTTCAATAGAATACATGATAAAGGAGTTCACATTTTTAGTATAAGAAAATTTATAAATACTTCATGTTTTTCGAGTGATTAATGATTAGTGGAATTTAGAAATTTAATGAACTTCTTTCTAAATTTTTTGATTTTAATATTTTGGAAGGGTTATAAGATTATCCATTTATAGAATGGTTTATGTTTAACTTTGGAAGAGGTTCTAGAGGTTAATGAATTATTTCATCATATAAATATTTATCCTTATTAGATAACTTATGTTTAAAATATTTTATGACAACTAGAGATATAAGGAACGAATTAATAGGCTTTTATGGTTCTTATGATCCTCTACTCTTCATGAAATAAAGAAAATTCATTTTCATTTATTGGAGTAATATATGAAGTATAATTTATCATGGAACAACCAATAGTTGAAAATTTTCCAATTAAATAAAAAGATAACAATTAAGTACATTCTTATTAGTTCTAAGAATAGATAGAAAATAAATTTTCCATTATTAAGATAATGATATTGAACTAAAATGTTGTCCAGTTATCATCATTATTGATGTTATCAATGATGGTTTTCATGCATATTTTTTTTATGGATTGTGGCCATTATCTTTCTCTTTACTATGTTCCTCAGTACTAACAATCTATATTTGTGTGTCATTTTTCACTTTTGTGTTCTTGTTTCCACCTCCGACCTATTTTATCTTATTTTTAAACCAATTAAGTGTTATTTAAAATTACTTTTTTTACATCCCTTTGACTTTTTTCAAGATGATGTTTTATTAACCCTTTTTACAATATGGGTTTCATTAAAGGAATCTTTAAATGTCAAACATTTAATGACCAAGAAAAAATTTTAGCGAGAAAATAATTTTAATGGGTTAAAATATAACACCCAATGATTTTTTGAAATAAAAAATTTTCAAATGAATATTTTTTTTGTGTTACATGCAATATCTTATTTAGCTATTATTAAAGGTAACACTAAGTTTAAATTAAATATGACATTCCATTAAAATATTATTATGATAGTTAATGACTAGCCATTACAATGGTGAGTTTGAATAGTATTAAATAAAATTTGAAAATATATTTTAAACTAATTTATATAAATTTAATTCTTTGGTGGCCAATTTATTAGAAAAGAAAATAATAACTATTTTAAAATAAAGAGTACCTTTTTATGAAAAAACTATTTTTATGCACCCAGAGGCATTTTAACTCAATACGTTTAGAAAATAAATTTATGTGAATTATTTTAATGAAATACTTATATCTTATATTCAATCAATTATTGAAAATTCATATTATGTGTTTGCAAGATAAGTGACAAGAGTAAATCAAACATTACGCTAAAAAATATATCTTTCTAAAAGAAGTTTTTATAGCCTATTCAAATCTTGTTTTAACAATAAATTTTGAAATATTTATAAATTTAACATTCAAAAAAGAGAATATAATTTTTAAAATAATCATATAAAATTTATCAGAGGTTTAAATTTTTATAATTTTCTGAAACTATTAATTTATTTTAGAATATTGAGAAATACAGAATTTTAATTAAAAACATCCATTACTTTTAAATTATTTATAAAGCCAATATATAATTACATTTTGATTTAAATTATAATTATATTATTTATGTATTTATTAATCTTCTTTATTTCATTGGAATTACTTTCATATTGTATTTTTATAAAGAAACTTTGTATACTTTTGAACATTTTATGTTTGAAAAATCCACTTTTTCATCAGGTTTGCATGAATAATTTTGAACAAAATTTTCTCTATTTTGGGAATGGAATTTGAAAAAATGTATTAAATTATTTAAATAATAATAATTTATCTTATTTAATAATTTCAACATAATTTTTGACAATAAATTATATTGAAAATAGTAAAACTTATTTACCACGGTTAAGGTAAAAATTGGCTACCGGGGTGTTAAAATAAATATATTATCTTTGAAATGATATAATAACTTGTATAAACTCTATATTATGGAAGTATTGAGACCATATAATTTCAATGTATCAAGAATAGTAAAATTTGGAACCTTTTTTTAAGAATATCTTTTAGTGAAACCTTTTCATTTCAAAAAATTATAAGTTTGTAACTCAACTCAATTATAAAAATCCACCCATCTCTTATATTCTACACACCATAAAACCATTTGGTCTCAAAATATAACTACCGAAAAGCCTTTCCAAATTCGATAATATAATTTTATAGTACATATTTTTTTAATAATAATTTCCAAGTAATGGTTTTGTTTTAAACCTAAGTAGGATACTCAAAGACAATGCAATGATTTTAAACAAGCATATTTATTTTATTTATTCATCCACATTTTCATTTTTTATTAACGCATGATGATATAATAATATCAATATCTTACAAATAGTTATATTCTATTATGTCATGTAAATTTTCTACATCTATCCTCACTTCAATAAAATTGGATATAACAACCTAGTGATAACATACAGAGAAATTACATCAATTTTTAGGTATACATAAAACATTACACAAACAGATTCCCAAGGACTATATAATTTTAGTTCTTTTGGAAACATGGTTACATAAAAACTCTTATATGAGTAAAATACATTATCTTCTATAGGGTTTTCCATGACTATCACCTATATTATACATATCATACATAAAATATATCTTCATAACCTATATAAGGAAACATACAAAGGGGTGATATCAAATGTTAAATAAGGGTAAACATGGGAGATATGTAATAACAAACATGAGTATAAGGGTATTAGATTATGATCAAAACATTATAGGATCATACTCAATATATCAAACATAATTAGCAAGAATCAAATAATACAGATTAGTAGTTCATAAAGAAAGAATCATAAGTAAATAAAGATCATAATCCATTAAATCATCATATAGTTGTAGGATGAGGAGTTGTGTCAAACATATAAATGTATAATATAATATTATATAATTCAATAGGCATTGATATAACATATAAATGCACTTCATGGGGACAACAACTATTGGGCATGACACACCACCATCCTCAGTCGCATTAATTTCTTTATAAGGGATCATGTTTCCACATCATCCCATAGTTTAATAGGTTTCCCCATCGTACCATAGTAGATTGGGTTTCCCATATTCCCACAGTGGATCGGGTTTCCTCATATTCCATAGTGGATCAAGTTTCCCCATCTTCCCATTTTGGACCAAGACTGTCGAATTGATTCCCATAATTATCTAATGAGATATAAATATTTTCCCAATGTGATTTAGAAAGATATATGTCACACCTTTCATATAATATAATCATTTATTTATGTGCCAAAAGATTATAAAACATTAATCATATCATAACCCATAAAAAATATGGGTTTCAAAAACATCATATCATAACCCATGAAATGAAATTGGTATCCTAAAAATTTCATAATATCATTACCTATAGAAAATAGGTAGGTTTCATAATCATTAAATCAAAGAATAACCTATAAAAAGAATCTTATTTCAAGAGAATATAACCAATGGAAGATAAACGAGTTTCATAAATATCATTTCATCAAAACAAAAACCATTCATGAAAGAAAAAAAATGGTAATATAGGGTTGAGAATTTGGTGTTAAAGGAGAAAGAATGGGAAAGAACATGCTTCACGCACCCCTGGATTTTCAAAATTTCCCGATCCTAGCCTCTGAGATCCCGGTTTCCGCCGTGTCGGGGTCTTCAGGACTTCGTCCTGCTGATGCATTTGCACCGCCATCATTCTGCCGTAAGGGATCGTTGGATTCCTTAACTTCACGGCCGGATCTTGGATTGCCGCTATCCTTCAATGATGTTCTATGTCGCCCCCATCCTACCTCCATGACTGGGGGATCCTCTTCTCCCACGATCGTTGAATCTTAGTCTTTCCGGGATGGTGGTTCTCTAGTTTTCTTCATCTCAGCGGTGACGTTTCTGGAAGCATTGGATTTCTTCAAAAGGATGCTGGATGCAAGATTTGGATGTTACATGCCTCTTTTGTATATGTTCAAATCCATTGTGAATTTGTGGAAGTTATCTTTTCTATCCAAGATCTCAGTCCAGAACCGGTGTAGTTACTGCGCTATTCTGGGATCTAATGATAACTTCATCAAGGCTTGGAGTTCTTTCCCCTGGGTGTTTGGGTGTTGGAATTTCCATCTGTTCCAGTAGTCAATGGCTTCTTAGTTTGGATGATATTATTCAAGGGAGGCGGTCTGGATCTTGCTACTAGGCCTACCCCTACCATTTCAGAATCCGAATCATTTGCGTGGGATCAGAGACTCGATCAGTGTCTTTCTTTGCACTGATGAGAGGACTATCCTCCCCGAGGATGCTGTGATGGCATGAATCTGAATTGACCTTGATATAGCTTCAACTATACAAGTGAGTATCTCCCTCAGAGTAGAAGGAATGGAAGTCTGGTCGCAACCTATAGATTATCATTTAATTCTGCTCTTCTACTCGAGATGTCAGCTTCAGGGGAATTTGTCTTCTGCCTGCTGTAGACAACATTCGAAGTGCACTGTTACCTATAATTCAGAGGTTCAATGCTCTATTGGGATTTTATATTTTTTTATTCCATGGTTTCTGACTAGACCATACCTATTGTGGGTGGTGTTGAGACTTTTATTGCATCTTCATTTGTTTAGGAACAGGGGGATGGTGCCAACATGATTACGGTCTCCCCTTATGTGGATGACTATCTGTGCATGGAATTGCTTCCTTCACATCAACATGATGTGGGTTTCGGCCTTCCACATCATCAAGAACTGGCTGGGACTCTCCTCCAGATGCCTTCAGGTATTAGTGCATCTTTTCTTGTTCTATGAATCTTGTCTAATTCTTTCTTCTGGTGTCTGTAAAAGGTGTTTGCGGGCTGTGATCCATTGGTTAGAAATCCAGTCTTTCTACTAGAGGTGTTTATCTCTGCATCAAATAGGAAACAGACTTCGTCTCTTCATGGCATTGGGATGCGATGCTAGGAGACGTAGGAGGCTGGTTTTCATGGACTGGGGTCACAGTCCCAAGTATGTACGAGAGAGTTCCTCAATGGTTGCGATGTGAGGAGTATAGTCTACTCAGATGGGATGATGGGGTCTCTCCTTTCAGACTCATCTACCCTCGTTAGTTCTTTGTTTCCTACTTCAAACTGTGTCAATATCCTGTTACAAGTTGTGTAGGATTTCACTCTGGGGGAGGCCAGGCCCTCTTCCACAATCAGTGGTGTTTTCACTCGGGCTCGTGGAAAGCATTATCAAACATCTCCTTCAAAAAATTCTAATGGACAAATGTCATCTAGGGCCAAGTCTAGGCTCCCTTGGAATCAATGATATCACTCATTCATTGGAAAACCTAGGGACTGGGGGCACATGCTAAATCTAATTTTCTGGTTCCTGATGTTCAACGTATAAAGGTTTCCGTAGTTTTGATTATTGAACATAAACATTACTGGTCAAAAACTTCCAACTTCACTATGAGACTAGGAATGCAGGGTTATATTCACGGTGATCTGGTTAATCAGCATATTTGGGTCCTCTAGAGAGGTAATGTTTGAGTGGAATTTCTAGAAGATTATAACCAGTATCTTTCTGTGAAAATCACTAAGGGGTAGAAAGGGTGCATATTCTCTTATGTCTATGCTAAGTGCAAGGCCATGGAGAGGAAAGTGTTGTGGCAAAGTTTGGAAAATTTTGATCAGCGGATTTCATATTGGTTTCTGGGGAGGGGGGATTTCAATGTCCTTATGGATTCGTTGGAGAAGAAAGGAGGCGGTAGGGTCCCCATTTGTGACTAGCAAGCCTTTGGGTCTTGTGCCACCTGCAATGGTTTACAATATTTGGGTTTTGTGGGAAGTAAATTTATATGGTGAAACAACCAAAGAGGGCATCTCCGCACTTGGTGTAGATTGGATTAGTGTTTTCAAATCATCAAGGAATCTCCTCTTTTACGAATGCAGGGGTGGAACATCTTGTACGAGCTTTATTGGGCCATGCTCCCCTTATCATAAAGCTAGAGTAATGTCTGGTGAACCAACATTGGTTTTTATATTCCAATAAATGGAAATCAGAGAGCATTTTCTTCTTAGCGGTGCTTTAATCATAGGCGATGCCCATGCAGGATAGGCACTGGATGGGTTTGCACAGTAAACTATGAAGGCTCATGGAAGAGTTTTAGCATTGGTTCATGAAGAGATCCAATTTTTCGGCCAATCTAGAAGAGACAAAAGATGAAATTGAGAATCTTGTTAAGAGGATGCATGATTCATGGGATGATGACAACTTTGGGACTCTTGTTGAAAAAAAACCTTCATCTTGTCCTCCTCTTGGAGAAGGAAAGAGGTGTCTGTGAGAAATCCCGAGCTACTTGGCATAAAGAGGGTGATAGGAACACAACCTTTTTTCAATCCTTCATCAAATAAAGGTGGCGTGAAACTATTCCCAATATCCGAATGGATGATGGGTCCTTTACCCATGATATTGAGGTCATGGGAGATATGGATTTGTTTTTTTTCAAAATGTTGATGGCTGATCCTAACACATCAATGCAGGAAGGTTATCCATCTGAACAAACCAACTTGTTTAGCTTCTTGTTAAGGGTGGTGTCCTGTGAGGTGAATCTGGATTTGAAAAAAAATGATAGATATTGATGAGATTTTGGAGGCAGTTAAGGCCCTTAATGATGAAAGTGCCCCCGGGGCCGTATGGCTTTCCAGGATCCTTCTATATCAGTTTTTTGGAGTTGGATAAAGGTGAGGTCATGGAGGCCATCTCGGACTTTTTCAGAGGGGGACACCAACCTCGGGTGTCTTCTACGTCGACTATTATTCTCCTTCCAAAGGCGAAAGATCCTTATTCGCACAACCAATATATACCAATTAGTTTGTGTAAATCACCGTTCATGATCTGGGAAAGCATTCTCAACAGAAGGCTGGGGGTTCATCTTCCCCAATGGGTCTCTGAAAACCAACCGGGTTTTATCGAAGGGAGATCTACTCAATTGGCCATTTCCATGGTACATGAGTTGTTGGGGGAAATCAACATCAAGTCTCCAAGATCTAATGTGGTGATTAAAGTGGACATGCAAAAAGCCTATGATAAAATTTAATGGAGATTTATCATTAATTTGTTGGGGAATATGGGCTTTTCCAGAGGGGTTGTGGACTTACTGTTTAGAAAATTTTACTCTCCCTTGTTGGCTCTTTCATTAATGGGAATGCAATGTGGGTTTTTCAAGCCCAACTCTGGTCCATGACTAGGAAAACCCCTCTCTCCTAGTCTCTCCATTTTGGTGAAGGATGTCCTTAGTAGATATATAGAGGGGAATGTTCTTTGTGGTTTCCTTCATCCTTACCGTGGTAGAGCCAATACCAATGGTTTTTCGCATATACTTTTGCTGATGAAATGTTATTTTTCTTGAATGGTAACAGGCATGCCATTAGATAATTTAACAGGGTAATGGAAAATTTCTACAAGTGGAGTGGTGAGGCCATCAATAGAGAGAAAATTACTATGTTTCTCTATAAATAGTGTTCTAAAAATTGTAGGAAAAAGAATACAGATGTGCAGGGCATGTAGAAATAGTCTTTTCACATGGAATATTTAGGAGCTCTTATTATGCCAGGAAGGGTTCGGATTCACCACTTTGATGGGATAGTTGGGAAAATTACAACCTGTATTACAATCTAGAAGAATCAATTATTTTCTTTTAGGGGGAGCATCACGTTGGTTAATTTTGTATTTTCATCGATCCCCAGAACGTGCTTTCAGTGATTAACATTCCAAAGGCGGTGCTGAACAATATTGAAAAGCTGTTGAAAGGATTTATATGGGACTCACACAATGAAGGCTGACTTCACTGGACTTTATGGGATATGATGGCTAGGGAAATTTTTGATGCTGGTATTAATATCTGAACTGTCAAAGGGTAAATGATGGGAAAGAAATATAAACATGCATGAGATTTTCTTGAAAATACATAGTTTTGGGCAGGATTTATCAGTAATAGCTATCGCAACCAAATGTACAATGGCAAAGGGACTTCATTGCGACTCTGGATCATGATTTCAAAACATTTACCAGTGCCCTGATGGAATTCCTAGTGGCTTGTGTTCTGTGGGAAAATTAATTTCTGGAAGGGGAACAAGGTTGGCTCACCACTGAGGTCCCCATGTTGTATGGTCCCGATGATCTCATTTTCTCAGGAAAGAAAATTTAGGCAATTTATTCAGTCTATCCTCACACATGACGAGTTTATGGTTTTTGACAGAATCACCTTGAATGAGGAACTATACAAACTTATCTTCATGCGGTCGACGTCGGGTACCTTCTCTGCTAAGAGGTACTGCTCAGTGTCTTCGACCCATGGTATTCCTCATTGATAGAGTGGAACAGTTTGGTTCGGTGACCTTCTACTGAAATACAACACTCTTTTTTGGCATCTTCAGAACAGTGTTATTCCTATAAATGATTATGACAGGAATAAAGGGAACTCATTGTCATCTAAATGACTTTTCTATATTATTTACAAGGAGGAATCGGTCGACCATCTTTACATTGCCCGTGACTGGGAAACTAGAGTCTAGAGATACCTGGGAAAGGCATTCGGGTGGAGAAATCAGGAATCCACACATTCCACGTTTCTTCAACTTGGGTTCTCAGGTTCTGAAAATAACACTTCAGAGAAGAAAGCGAGGGTAGTGTTGTTTTTTTCGGGCTGTTGGAGCATCTGAAATACCTGAAAACAAATCCGTCATGGGGGAACGTCCTAATCGAGTCTGGAAATGATGTTTTGAACGAGGAGCATCGGGGTAGAATTGTTTTCTCTAATCTATGATGGGCGTCTATTCTGACACTGAGAATTTTCATGGAAGGTAAGTCTAATTATCACACCTTACATGATGCTAACATGCATGGTAGATCGGTGAAGTAGAATCCTCTGAGTAGTGGGTTGAAACTCAACGAGGACCGGTTATGTGTGTCTAGTTTTATGATGGGTGGGGGTGTGGTTCATGACCCCCAAGGAGCAGTGATTTTGGACTTTAGTGATGTCTTGGGAGTGGGATATTCCCTCATGTCTAAAGCTTCTGCGATGTTGAATGGTATTGGTATTTGTCATTTGCACAACATTTAGTTAGATTCGGTTGAGACCGACTCATCTATTCTCCATGGTTTGCTGTAGGGGAAGTTCGAAATCCCATGGACCATTGTCTATGTCATTCATAAGTGAAAACATCTGTTGGACCCATAGGTGATTCTTAGTCTCACTTGGTGCGATGGTAACATGGTGGATGACTTCCTGGCTTCAGGAATTACTAATGGTGATTATAATTTTTTGTTTTCCAGGCTGGGGTCTCTTCCACAGGCATGTGGTAACTTTGTTTGGGCAGATGCATTGGGTCTCCAGTACTTTATACCTCCTTAGTTTTATTCTGTCTAGGGATTTTCCCACATTGAAATAATGATAAAAATTTAATGTTGGATGGGTGAATGAGAATCTAGGATCATATTCACAGTAAATCATAAACTATAACAAATTATGTCATCTTCTATAGAGATTAGTTTTGAAAGATCACATGAAAAATTTCATAAGGAATATATCATTTCCTTGAATATTATTTTTATAAAATCATTCAAAAATAACATTATTAAAAATAAATATTTACACTTTTTTTAAAACATTTATTAAGTAAAATATCTTGTCATATTTGAAAAATGTTTTTCAAAACATAATAAATATTGAAAATATTTTTCTTCTATAATATATTTGAACAAATATAAATAGATCTTAAAAATATTTTGAAAATTTTCATGAAAATAATTGGAAAACTTAATGATGAGGCTTGAATTAATTTAAAAACATTTTCTTTGAAATGAACATTTTTGCAACATTTAAATGGAGCTTTGAAAATCATTTAAAACAATTTTTTAAAAAAGAACCTTTTTAAAAAAAATTTTTAATTAAAAAATTTAAATTCAATAAAATTTCCATAATATTATGAAAAATTATCTTTAAAAATAACCAAGTGAACTCACAAACAAAGAATCAATGAAATTATGGTCAT
Organism: Viscum album; assembly: GCA_963277665.1. Lineage (NCBI taxonomy): Eukaryota > Viridiplantae > Streptophyta > Magnoliopsida > Santalales > Viscaceae > Viscum > Viscum album. The sequence continues at coordinate 1,448,281,442 of OY728157.1, read as the reverse complement.
GATGGTGTTTACATCCACACAGTACAAACAATTCTTTTCACCCAAGAAAATTTAAAATGTTCCTTGATTGGGAATTGAAAAGAATAATTTTTTTAAAAAATATTTTTAAGAGGTAATTAATGGGTAATAATTTACATAAAATATCATATTATTAGTTCTAAAAAATTGTATCATTATTATAAAATACTGTTGCTATGTAACAAAGATTTTTTAATGAAAGGAGAAATAATGTAATATTTTAATAAAATCATTTTCTTAATTATATTAAGTAACAAAGAGTGGGAAGATTTTACTAATACATGAATAATTAATGAATATATACAGGGGAATAAATTTCTTGAGTGAAATTCTGAAATGGATCATAATATTTCATCAATGGAAGCATAATCATAAACAATCTGGATAAATGAATATATCATTTTAATAAAACATTACCACATGGTAAAATTGAATTGAACTATACAGATTATAAAATCAAATTACATGAATATTTCAATTTCATGAAAATAAATAGGTTAATCATATAACATGATAAATTCATTTATATACATCTTATAAAATAATATAGGTTCATTACATGGAATTTGTCTCAAAGAAGGCCAATTGAGACAAAATTACTTTACCGATTTTAGAACTTTTGAAACATAAAACCCATGAAATAAAGATAACAAAATATAACTTTAGATACCAATATACTTGATTTTAATAATCATATAATTAATTCATGTTCATTAGACACAACACATATATGAAATTTGAGGTGAACATGGCTAGTGCCTCATGAAAAATAAAATTGAGACAAGAAAACCATTACTACTTGATTAAATTTAGAATCATGATACCCATGATTTAATAACAACATTTAAATCGTTGAATATTATTTAATTAAGGATAAAAATTATATAAAATTTCATAAGTAACTATATACCCCACATAAAAAACCAAATGGTAAATATGGTGTGTATCTCATGAAAATAGAAAAGTGAGATAAAATCCCCTTACCTTAAGTTTTGATATTCTTTATACACATTAACAACTCATATAAAATTAATATAAGTTTATTAAATAAATATATTAATCTACTTAATACCACATATTTTTTAATTATGACTTTATATTAACATTTTTTTAAAAATTCTATGTTAATGTTATGTTTCAAGTAATGTCTGATTTTCTTTCCTCTTACAATTTGATTTGTTATATTTTCGTTCACCATAGTTTTATCATGATATAAAAAATTTAAACCACGATATAAATATAATATATATTTATTATAAAATTATTAATTATAATATATAAATGATAAAAAGTTTAAAAAAATTACATTATTTAGGGAGACGGTAGGTCATACGTACGCATGAATGGTGTTTCTGTTTTACTGTTATAGAGAAAGAAATTAAGTAAATGAAATATAGGTATATATAAAGATGTTATAAATAAATTTTAATTATTATGTCATATATATCATAAAAGTTAAGGAAACTTACACATAATTCATTCCATTTAAAGTGTGAACAAATCACATCACTACGAGGAGACAGTAGTTCAGACATCCCAAAACTAACTTATCATATTTACAAAAAATGGAAATCCTGATGGAATTTTATATATAATAATAACAGAAGAATAATTACATAATAAATATCACATATATCATATAAAAACATAGTTTACATCATAATTCCCAATCGTGAGAGGTAGTAAGGGAATGATGAACAACATCGTTTCATGAGGTGGTAGTTCACCGTACACAAGAACGTTAAATTTGTTACAAATTAAATGGAAGTGGGAGTAAGTGTAGATAAAACCCATTGAAAAATAATCTCAGTATTTCTAGGATAAATATGCAATTATATAATCTTTCGGAAAATAATGTAGGGGGTGTATAATGAAAAAAACAAAAGGGATTGAGGAATGATGTTACCTCTTGTCTCAGAAACTCATTTTGGTTTTCACTAATGAGAATCCTCGGATGGGTTTGTTAAAGATTATAGGATACTAGGATTAATTTAGGGATGTTGGGAGATTATTTGAACCTATTTGCGGGGATTTAAAGGACATTAGAGGGTTGAATATATGGTATGGGTGATTCTATTTTTATAGTGGAGGAGGAGTGGCATTCTTATAAATTTTTGAAAATCTAATTCTAGTAACGTTTTTCCTATTCTATGTGGCTCCAATAATGGTCCAAATTAGATAAAATGTATAATGGAGTCCAAATATGGACATAAATTGTATTTTTTAAAATATTCTAGGTTATTTTTACCCTTAAGTGTAAGGATCAGTCCCTTACTAAGCTAATTTTTCTCTTAATCATTGTAATTAATTTTAATCACATACATTAATATTTTAAGTAAAAAACATAGTGAGCATTATTATAAATTGTAAATTACTTTGATCCCAAAAATGTAATAAATTTTTAAAAACCCCATACTGATAAGTGGAATAAATTGTTTTAAATGTAATCACCCGACGAGATGACATAATGGGTTTTTAAACTAAAAATTTTCAAAAGTTTTGTAATCTTTTATATCCAATTCCATAGTTTGATAGATTAAAATAACCTAAATTAAATTAATTGATATATACTTGTTCTACTTGATCTTTGAAAATAGTTAAAACATAATTTAACAATATAAATAAATTATAGTAAAAACTAGTTTTGAATTAAAATTATTATTATACATTATTCATCAAAAAACGAAACTTCACAAAAAAGTAACAAAAAGTCACCCCAAAATAATTTTTATTTTCCTATTTCAAAAATGATGTTTATTTTGTCAAATACAAATCATTAATATGTCAAAATTCCAATTTGAAATGTTTTCTCCATTAAAAGGCATTAAAATTACCTTTTTAAAAATTCATCTTTTTATTCATAAAGTAGTATTTATTTATATCTTATACCTATAAAATCAATAGGATGAGTATCAAAAAAAATATTTAATATATAATATATAAAAATATTGAAAACACTAACTAGTGGTTGTTTTTTGAATTTTTAAGAGAAACTTGTTTGTATACATAGAAAATTATTTATCATAGAAACATAATTCCTTTATTTGAAAATATTTCCTACATTCACTTATACTAATTTATAACAAAAAGATTCATTTTATATACATGTGGAAATCATTTTTTTACAATTTAGATAATATTATTCATAAAATCCATTCCAATGGTGAGGTGGTACCTGTAATAATATTTTAATAATAACATAAATAATATCTTATAGTTCAGTAAAAACTCGGCCTTGTGTGTAATGCAAGGTATCGAAGGGACTCACGATTTTGTGTAATAAAATACAAACATAGAGTTTTGTGTTTCATAAGATAATATTTGTGTTGTGTATAGTTCAGGATTATCTTGGTATTTCATATAACAAATTCCAAACATAGTTCTTTAATATATTCAAATAAACTATATATAGTGTTTCATAAAGTGATATATATCAAAAGAATTTAATTAATTTAAAAATAATAATTCACAAAATATCAGGGTGTTACATTCTACCCCCTTAAAATGAATTTTCCCTCAAAATTAATCTGGCTTATCAATTGTTTAATACATGACTATTCATTTCATAGAAACCCTCATCATAAAAATGAGAACAAAAACATCCTTTAAAAATTGAATTTTGGACCATAACAGTTACCCAACATAACTCATAACTTTTATCCCATATATAAGAACATATATGCGAAGTGAAGACATGAACATGGAAGAGAAATCTATCTATCAAATTTTAACATCCCATCATTATCCAAAAGTAGGAACCATCTATCTTTTGTTTTAATTCCTCTAAATGGCTCTAAACATGATGCCATGGAGGTTAATGGGGATTCTGAGGGAGTCCAGGGTGCGTTTGAAATCTAGAGCACCGAAAATGGGAAAAACAGGCCGGTCCACACAAATTTTCAAAAATCATTAGACTCAGGGAATACGACGATGTGCCATGTTGCCTGATTTGGATAGTGGGAAAAGACACGGTTTGCACATTGTAAGTCATATTGTGTCCTTTCCCATAATATGTGCCCAGTGAAGAAGAACATTTCACATATTTGGCACATAGTTTAGTCATACCATGCATCCAAACTATGCACAGTGGAAACAATTGGTGAAATGATAAATTTTACCATAATGAATTGTTAATATTCTCTATCCTTTTCCTCCAGCCTCGTACATGTTACTCTTCCTATAGGAATATGTGGTGGCTTACTTCTCCCTCATATGGTTTTGAGATATTTTCCTCATTTTTCCTCCAATATCTTCACCATTAAAAGAAACATAATTATCTCAGTACTCTCTATCATCCATTACTCTATATTTATAAGTTTAACAATTATCCATTGGTTTATTTTGGCATAAAAAACTTATGACATATTTTGGGGGTTTTGATAAATCTATTTATTTATTTCATTTTAGGAGAAATCAGATTTTGTTATCAGAAATGTGGAGTACTTCAACCATGAAGAAAGGTTTCAGTGTATTGTCCATGAATTTCATCACTTTCATTGTGTTGTTTCATTGTGGTGATCACCGCAGCCTTCTCGTGAATCCTTTTTATAATATATTAAATTTTCCAGAGTGATTTCCATTCCTTTGGAAATCATCACTTATATAGAAACCCATTCAGAGGGTGTTCTCTTTTATTTCATCAACCCCTATGGTTTTTCTACCTTAAATGGCCTAAATTTCCATTTTTCCATGAGTTGTGTTTCACATTGGGTTTATGTGTGGCACCATGACTTAATGGTCCAAATTGATAAATTGATTAAAGATGGTGAATAAACCATGAGTCTAATCCTCTCGGAAATTCCTATGCTTAATTATAATTGATTTTCCATATGTGATTTCATATTCCTTGACATTATTTATGATTCATTTTGAATTTGTTGCCTAATATTATTATCACATGCAAGTATTTAATTCATTGATTTATGTTATACATTATTAAATTCATTTATGATATGGCTAGTTCATTATACTCTATGCCTCATCTTGTATTTAATGCCTTATGTTTACTCATAACCATATAATTTAATGGGCCTTTCCTTGTTTCATTCTTTTTTATTAATATATATTGTTGGTTTTACATGAATATTATTCTTTGTTAAGCTTGAGAGATAAAATATTGAGATGTCATTAGTAACATATAGTTAGAGACATAGTGATGCCAATTTCTGATGGTAGTATTTCATTTTTTAGAGTTTATATCCTAAATCTATGCCACATTCTTGTATCTTACTCATATTTAATGATTATTTCCCTAATATATGAATTTTTCAATTACTATTTTTCATAAATTTCATATCTTGATGGATTGTGAGCATGTTATATTGAGATGCAACTTTTTTCCATGTGATTAATTGCATGATAAGTCCATTTAATTTTTCTTTAATCTTATTTCTTATACATGTTCCATATAACTTATGCCATTTTTATGGTATTGTGACACTGGTTAAGCATTTTGATTTTATTAATGAGATGATTAAATGATGTAATGAAATTATAATTTCTTTTGAATGATATACATATGAATTTCCATGTTTGATATGGCTCACATGAGGCTGGCATGGAGAGAACTTGGTTCCCATATTAAGGATTCAATGGATGGATATACCATGCTCGGTTGATTACAAATCAATGAGCCAGGAGCAATGATTTTTTATTCCATGTACAGGTTGGTTCGGCAGTTTACATATACTTTCAAGCGATGATGGTTCCCTAGGAGAGCAAGCTAGGATGGAACCATTTGGAAAGATGGTCATTCTAGGAATTGGGTGATACTCGACCCCCTATGTGAGATATTTTTCATTAGCTTAGAGTCACCATCCTCGAGCGATACTAGAGACGCTTTATGGTTCGTCTTGGAGGGACTTGGTGGTATTGGGTTATATTGGATCTTCTGTAGGGACCCTTGGGATTTTTAATAGATTTCCATGGATGGTCTTATAGCCCACCTAATAGATTTGATAGATTGAATTATTCATGGTTCACATGAGGTATATCCTTTATTGTTATTGTGATGAGTTTTTTTATGAACATGTGTTGCTCCACCTTATTTTTACTAGCACCCTTGGGTGATATCATATAGATTAGACCCCAATCCAGAGAACAATCTTGAGGGTATGTATTTATTGGTTAACCTTCGTTACTTTTGGATCTTGTATATATTATATTATTTTCAAAGGTACCTTGATTAGACATTCAGATTTTCCTGAAGTATGTGGTATGGGACAAGTGTACATTTGGGAACCTGGAACAAGGTTTGGATGTTTGTTTTAAATTACTCTACTTTACCTTCATATGGAAAAAATATATTTATTATAGTAAATGAAAAGTTTCCAAACACTATGGGTGCCAACCTAATGAGATTTATATCTCACACCCTTCTAGGGTTCCATTTAGTTTCAAAGTAGACTTTATAATCATAGATATGGATAACGGGAAGCGTGTTACTTCCTATGATTGATTGAATGTTGTGTGGTATGGAACTTGGTGTAAGAGGACTTTGCCTATGCTTGAGATGATATATAGCACAATTTTCCTTTTTTAGTTTTTTATCATGAAGTATATGTTCGTATCCCTATTACCCTACACACATTTTCAATTGAATCATGACATGAAATCATCATTTTTGTATCTATTATTTGTTATTTAGTTTCCAGTTGTGTACTTATATTTAATGACTTAATCATTTAATTCAACTATTATCTAGTTATCTATATCGCTTCCTATATTTAGTATTATTTTTACTACCATGTTTACACAAATATATGAGGGAAATATCTCCCCAAAGACACACCATATACCCTCACTGATATTCGTAAGCCTCCGGTGATCAAGGAGATCCACATGAGGTCATGTGGACCACCATCATGGGGAACTATTGAGTGGTACTTGGGGAAGGATAATAAAATGTGGTATTAGAGGAAATCATTTTCAATTTTTTTTACTATTTGGGTATTTGAAAGGAGACCAAGTGTAGAGACCCGAAGCCTGACATACATGGACATTACATTACATTTGCGGAACACTTAGTACATAACAAAAACACACACACAAGGATCGTAATTGTTTAGTGTCTTTGGAAACTCAGAATATAATCTTCTAATCGTGGTGAAAGATCTTCAACATCTCCCATAAAGATCTTCTTTTTTTTTCTAAACCTAAATCCTTTATTTATGGCCTAGGAAAAGAAAACATAAAAGGGTGAGCTCAAATGCTCAGTAAGGGTAAACAAAAGAAATATCAATCACGTCATATTCATAAGATTATATCTTTTGAAAATCTTAACCTGCAAAAGAGATCATAATTTCATAACATGGGATAAATCATAGTAGTGAAATGTAATACCAATAATCATAACTTAAAACATGAAACTTTTTGGCATACACACATAATCACAGATAATCATTTCTTATTAGTCAAGACTCATTTCCAAGACTATCTTAGTGGACAAAGTCCATTTCTGAACCGAGTCACCCTCGTTTCAGTCCTGTTTCACTGAACCGGTATAACCTACCGTTCCAGCCATGTCTATCTCATGAGATATAAAATCTTTACCCAATGAATTGGAGGGAGATATAGGTCCCACCCATCTCATAATGATACCATTCTTATGTGTTCCACAAAATCATAAATCATACATCATTACATAACCCATGTAATAAAAATGTGATTCTTAAACAACATGACATCATAAAACAATTAATATAAGATAAAGGAATTACTAAAAATAATTCCATCACAACATAATAAAATCAATGTAATAATAGGGATAGAAATAGAACCCTTTATTGTCTTATATGGAAAATAATTTTGATAAAACACTTGAACTCCATTCTTGAGGAAAATATCCTTTCTACTTCAAAAACACTTTTCCTTTCTTAACATGTCATACAATTCTAAACTAAAAGAAGTTGATTAAAAATAAACATGAAAACTTGTAAAGGAATATTTTTGTAAATAATGTTCTAAAAATCCATTCATTCCGTATAAGTTAAAAAACATTTTTCGTACTTTTGTCGGAAAAGTCAAAAAGTACCTCGTACGAAAAACGACAAAAGATTCTTTTGATATCCTTTACTAAAAACTCACCGAAGGGTAAAATTGGATTTAAAAAATTGTAGGTGGATGGAAATAATATTATATATTGAGGAAACATGGATTTGGATGATAAAATATACCCCAGTAAATGCCAAAGTATAAACAATCTCAGATAAAAATGAGATTGTGATATTTCCCTTACCTTATGTTTGATATGCTTTGTACGTATCCGAACCTCATGTATAATGATTTAAATAATTTCATTAACTTATTACAGAATCATTTTCATTGTTATGATATCATATATGGTTCAATTATGACTTTATATTACCCGTTCTTTTGTAAATTCCATGTTAACGAAGCGTTTTGGGTAAAATCGTTTCATTTATCGTAGGTGTTTGGACATGATGTTCTTGACATTATTATTACTTATATCGTGATTTACTTACTTCCAGAATATAAAAAATGATTTATATATCATATATATTCAGTATATATATATATAATAGATAGATAAATGAAATGAAACACACCGTTCATGGAGACGGTAGTCTGTACGTACGCATGAACGTTGTTTTCCTTTCCTTATTGTATTGAATGGAAGTAAGTAGATGACATACATATATATATATATATATATATATATACATAAATCCAGTAGATTTAACATGTCATATATTTCGTTATTATTCATTATATATACTTTATAATCATTCATGAATGTTTAATGTGGAGAATGAATCTCATCGCGTCGTGGAGACGGTAGTCCGTACGTACGCACGAGCGATGATATCGTTCTCATGATCTTGAACTTGTGTTGAAGTGTATTTATACTATTTCAGTATCAATATCACTTTATAATAATCATATATAGTTACTCATTACACAATTATACCCATCCAATTAAGGTGGTGGCGGAAAATAGATTACACCACGGCGTGGAGACGGTATTCCGTACGTACGCACGCGCGATGATTTCCTTTTTCCATAGGATGGATAGAAGGTTAATTAGAGTTGTTTCATATTTATAATAACATATCAGTATATAATAAATACTGATGTTATTACTTTATCATGAAACAACTAAAGAAGAAGAAGTTGAAGAAGAAAGAAATTGAAAAAGATCGGTAATGGATATTACCTCTTTTTGACGCGCCTTTTATTAACCTCCACATAAAAAACTAAGGATTGTCTTTGAAGAAGACCAGGACCTCTAGGATGATACTAGGGAAGTGGAGAAGAGATTTAGGCAGGGGTTGGCCGAGCTTGAATGCTCAAATTGGTGTGAGTAGGAGAGGGAGGACGTGCCCTTTTATAAGGGAGGAGAGGGGCACCATAGGAAAATATCAAAATATTATTTTATAATAAGGTCAAATTTGGTTTATAAGGGTTAAAAATGGTCTTATTTCGAAGATAAAGTGGGTATGGGTCGAAATCCTCTCATCCAATAGGATTTAGACAAGTTTTGGTTTTTATTTTAACCTTATCAATTAGATTTAACTCTAAGTTAAATAATTTAACTTTTACCGTGTCTTTTTGTTTGCTTTCACTATATGGTTAATAAACATACTATATCAATCCAAACGAACCCCAAGTTGTTTATTATTAATATATATAACCTTATCTAAGTCATTTTTCCGAACCATAGATTTTTAGGAATAAAATAACAATTAATAATATAATATTTGTTTTAAAAACTAATTTATGTCAATTTTGACACTATTTGGTATATGATTTTTATGAAATTCATAAAAGAATGATAAGTTAGAAACAAGTTACTTAAATCAACAATAACATGTCATATTAACCTATAAAATTAGTTTAAGTCATAAAAAGTTTCAAATTAAATTTATTTGGGCATTTATATCATCAATTATGTTAATATTTTCATAAAAAGGTAATTACTGCATCATCGTTGTGTCAAAAATAATTTAATTTATTAGATGTCTAAAAATTCTAAAAAAATACTATAATGTATGAAATCCTTTTATATTTCCAATGAATAATTATAGTAAAAAATATTCCTTATATAACACCATATACAAATTAATTACTAAAATATTTTTTTGTTTATGTCTATTTTGCCTTTACATTAAATTAATTAGTCTAAATCATCATTATCACTTAATGGGGTCACAAAATCGACCCAAAGATGACCATGGTCGTTAATGACTCAACCAATAATGTTTGGACATGTGTTAAGGTAATTTTGAATTATTATAATATTATTTTTCTTAACCCTTATTTACCGGACCTACCCTTAACCATGGTAAATAAAATATTTACCCCAGAAATTATTCAAAATGTCTAAAAATAAAAGTTACCTATTTACAAAATTTGAACATCCTGATTCCAAATATGGAATCCATTTTTCCAAATTCAAAACACATAAGTGGCAGAAATTAATTTAAAATTAATTCCCGTTGTTAAAACAAAAAGCATGTTTTTAAGAGATAATAACTATCAAAAGATTGGCACTTGTTTATGTTTAGTTTAATTGTGAAATTCTATCCAATAAAAAAAATTGAATTAAATGGTAAAAATATTTTCTAAATATACTTTAAAACCACTCAAATTCATAATTTATCAATATAACTTATTTTGATTAAAAAAGTTGTTTTTAATTAAAAATTAGTAATTTTCACTATTCATCAAAATATTACAGTTATCTGAAAATTACCAAAACTTCACCTTAGGCTAAATTCGATATTATGAAACCAAAAATGAAGTCTATTTTACCAAATTAATAACATATAAGTTTCATTAATTAATTTTATAATTAAATCCTGCTGTTAAAACAAATAGCGTGTTTTTAAGAAATAATATCTATCAAAAGATTGACACTCGTTTATGTCCAATATCAAAGTGATATTAATTACATTGACCACCATTGGATCAAATGGTAAAAATATATTATATTTATACTTTAAAACCATTAAATATTATAATTTAACCACAAAATATATTACGATGAATAAAGTTGTTTTTAATTAAAATATAGCGTGTTTTTACTATTAATTAAAATATGAAAGTTATCAGAAACAATATCAAAACTTTATCTATTGTAAATTTTTATATCCTGATTCAAAAGAAGAATTTTATTTTTTCAAACTGAACATATAAACATGTCAAAAACTAGATTTAAAGTGTGTGCTCCATCAAAAGATGGCAAAACTGCATTTTTTGAAAAATACTTATTTTACCCAAAAATTTTATTTTCTTCTTATTCCATGTTCTAGAAAATGTGTAAGATGAATAATAATGTTATAAAATTCAAAATTTAGTTAATACTATTCATAACGGCTAGTTCATGACAATATTATAATAATATATCGTTGTTTATTAAAACCCGGTATTGCGTACAACACACGCTATCGAGGAAGGTCGTGATTGCGTGTAATTCAAGCCAAGTCAGGGTTGCGTGATGTGAAATAATCCTTCGTTGTTTCGTATAATAGAATCCAACCATATTTCATTTATACATTGAATATATATATATATATATATTCAATGTTGCGTAGAATAACTATTATCAAAATTGTGTGTAACACGATCCAAAAATAGTGTTGCGTATGCTGCAAGCTAATAAGGTGTTGTGTATAGCGCAAGGTAATCTTGGTGTAGAATACAACACAAGACAATAATGAAATTAAAAGAATATTTTTCATAAAATTTCGGGGTGTTACATTCTACCCCCCTTAAAATGAATTTTTCCCTCGAAATTCGTCGGGGTTATAAATGGTTTACTACTCGAAAGTTTGTTTAATAGAAATCCACATCGTAAAAAGGAATACCAAAACATGGCTTTAAAAACTAAAGTATGAAATGTAACGGTTACCCAAATTAACTCATCACTGGGTTTCTACATAGGAGAACATAGGTGAAAATATGGATATGGAAGAAAAGTCTAACCATCAAGTTCTGATGGAGAGTGGTAGAGAACATGGCTATGAAAAAGCCAAAAATCGCAAAGCCATAAATTTGTGATGATCTAGGGTACCATCTGATTCATCAGATATAAGATCACTATGACAACATTTTTGGTTTTCAATATCATTTCCATAAATTTGAAAAATTTGAATTAGAAGAAATACTTACTTGATTTTGGTAAAATCTCACTGTTGTTCGTGCTTTGAACAATTTCCACTTCATCTCTTAAAAAAATGAAGTTGAATTTGTTATTCATGAAGTGTTAATAGATCATGTGATAGAATGATGGGTCATTCCATCTGTTTCAAACAAAAGTTTAGCAATAGATATCAAATATACATAAGTCCGTCTTTGGTGAGGTTAATCATATACGATTCCAAAAATGAACTTATACTTCATATATCATACCGCTTAATAAAATAAAACTAGTTTCTACTAACCAGGGACTTTCTGTAAGCTAGTGGTATGAGATAAAGGCATGTTGCACTTTATTTGTGGGTTCGATTCCCATAGCCTTGGCCGACGCGATGGGTTGTCGCACATCCTGGAGGTTGTCCTTTTTCTAAAACTACATTATTATAACATCCCATCAACAATATCAAAAAATGTTTTATCCTTAAAAAATACTAAATTATGTCCAACATAATACTTTCCAATCTTTAAGATTATCTAAAGTACTTCGGTCCAAGCTCATAGTATAGAGAAAATGATCACGTGAATGCCATCAGTTATCCCTCATATATCTTGTTCGTCACATTCTAGTCATGTGAATACCATAATCATGTAATCTCTTGAAAAATGAATACCCATTGAATCTTAGTGAAAACATTAGTGCTGTCAAAATACAACTCTTTCCACATACCAAAATATGAAAAATTCTAAATACTTAGTCCTTATATCAATCATGAGCTCATGAATACAATCAAACATCTCGTTATCTTTTTGTCCCTTCATTATGCACATATCATCTACTTTCCAAAAATATTTCAATCACTTTTTTCCCTGGTTACCAGTATCATATAATTATTTAAAACCAATACATAGATATTCCAAAATTCCACAATACCATAAATGAGATTCCATGATACTATTTTGAAATCCCATTACATAAACACTTAATCATTCCACCACATCGTTTTCATTTTCAACATCACCAATAGTGATCGCATGTGACTTCCCTTTCTCCTTTGCCTTAAGCAGTTGCTCATGAAGATCATCATTAACCCTTGGATTAGGGCATTTATTATCATAATGCCCCATTTCCTTGCACTTGATGCATTGAAGTGTTGGTGGTGCGTTCTCTGCAGTGTTTACTTTATTCAAATCAATAGAAACCCTTTTTCCATTACTTCGACACTCATCTGCTCGATGACCTTATTTTCCACACTTAAAACATTTTCTAGTCCCATTAAGACAGTCTCCACCATGCTTCTTTCCACACTTTGAGCATAAGGAAAAATTCATCTTCTTTTCACCATTATTCTGATATTTCTCCTTGAACTCCATCTTTATTTTCTTGTCAAAACTATGAGATGGATAAGTAACACCAAATTCCATTTCAACCTTGATAGCACAACGCACAATTTCTTTATAGCTACTGAAGTCTCTTATAGCTAATTCCCTGCGAAGATTTGGTTTTAAGCCACTGAAGAATCGATCAACTTTACTTTCAGTTTGGATAATAAATCCAGATGCATACCTTGCAAGCCTTGTAAAATTCGCTTCGTATATACCAACAGATTCATCATCCATCTGCTTCAGGTCAAGAAATTCCTTTTCCATCTTTGTTCGAAGAATATGAGGGATGTACTTATTAAAAAACAAGTTCTTGAACTCGTCCCATTCCATGGACTCAATTTCATCTCTTGGACTCGTATTCTTGATAAGATTCCACCATTGATCAGCTTCACCTTCCAAACGATATAATGCTAAGATGACTTTATCATGTTCAGAACATTGATGAACTGAAAATATCTTTTCAGTGGTACTGATCCATTGTTCAGCAAAAAGTGGATCGGAAGACCCACTGAAAGAAGGTGGACATTGCCTCATGAAGGACTCAATAAAATATTGTTCCCTTCTCTGCTCATTTGGAAGTCCAAAATGATTCATAGATTGTGTAAGTATAGCAATAAGATTTTGCACTCCATATCCCATAACATTTGTTTGTTCAGCGGGACAATCATTGCATTGTCCATTATAGTGATCAACACGGTTCCTTCGGGTTCCAGCCCTCGTCTAAAACCCAAAAAGAATAGTGTGAGAGGAAGAAATCATGCTAGGGAAAACAACATAATAAAGGGGGAGTACTATTAATATCTAACATCTTAGGATAAATTCTAATATCGTTACCGTAGTTCTAGGACTATATCCTATATGTATACTTATACATAGAGACATCCCTAGACATACCTTAGAAATATCTCTAGGGATCTCACTAATGTTCTCACATCCTAGTTTCCAAAGGTTGACTAAACCTCCCTCTAATACCAACTGCAGAGACCCGAAGCCTGACATACATGGACATTACATTACTTTTGCGGAATACTTAGTACATAACAAAAACACACACACAAGGACCGTAATAGTTTAGTGTCTTTGGAAACTCGGAATATAATCGTCTAATCGTGGTAAAAGATCTTCAACATCTCCCATAAAGATCTTCTTTTTTTTATAAACCTAAATCTTTCCTTATGTCCTGGGAAAAGAAAACATAAAAGGGTGAGCTCAAATTCTCAGTAAGGGTAAACAAAAGAAATATCAATCACGTCATATTCATAAGATTATATCTTTTGGAAATCTTAACCTGTAAAAGAGATCATAATTTCATAACATGGGATAAATCATAGTAGTGAAATGTAATCCCAATAATCATAACTTAAAACATGAAACTTTGTGGCATACACACACAATCATAGAGAATCATTTCTTATTATTCAAGTCTCATTGCCAAGACTATCTTAGTGGACAAACTCCATTTCTGAACCGAGTCACCCTCGTTTCAGTCCTGTTTCACTGAACCGGTATAACCTACCGTTCCAACCATGTCTATCTCATGAGATATAAAATCTTTACCCAATTCATTGGAGGGAGATATAGGTCCCACCCATCTCATAATGATACCATTCTTATGTGTGCCACAAAATCATAAATCATACATCATTACATAACCCATGTAATAAAAATGGGATTCTTAAACAACATGACATCATAAAACAATTCATATAGGATAAAGGAATTCATTAAAATAATTCCATCACAACATAATCAAATAAATGTAATAATAGGGATAGAAACAGAACCCTTTATTATCTTATATGGAAAATAATTTTGATAAAACACTTGAACTCCATTCTTGAGGAAAATATCCTTTCTACTTCAAAAACACTTTTCCTTTATTAAGATGTCATACAATTCTAAACTAAAATAAGTTGATTAAAAATAAACTTGAAAACTTGTAAAGGAATCTTTTTGGAAATAATGTTTTAAAAATCCATTCATGCCGTATAAGTTAAAAAAACATTCTTTGTACTTTTGTCGGAAAAGTCAAAAAGTACCTCGTACGAAAAACGAAAAAAGATTCCTTTCATATCCTTTACTAAAAACTCACCTAAGGGTAAAATTGGATTTAAACAATTTTAGGTGGATGGAAATAATATTACATATTGAGGAAACATGGATTTGGATGATAAAATACACCCCAGTAAATGCCAAAGTACAAACAATCTCAGATAAAAATGAGATTGTGATATTTCCCTTACCTTATGTCTGATATGCTTTGTACGTATCCGAACCTCCTATATAATGATTTAAATAATGTCATTAACTTATTAAAGAATCATATTCATTGTTATGATATCATATATGGTTCACATATGTCTTTATATTACCCATTCTTTTGTAAATTCCATGTTAAAGAAACGTTTTGGGTAAAATCGTTTCATTTATCGTAGGTGTTTGGACTTGTTGTTCTTGACATTATTATTACTTATATCATGATTTACTTACATACAGAATATAAAACATGATTTATATATCATATATATTCAGTATATATATATATATAATAGATAGATAAATGAAATGAAACACACCGTTCATGGAGACGGTTGTCCGTACGTACGCATGAACGCTGTTTTCCTTTCCTTATTTTCTTGAATGGAAGTAAGTAGATGACATACACATATATATATATAAATAAATCTAGTAGATTTAACATGTCATATATTTCATTATAATTCATTATATATACTTTATAATCATTCATTAATGTTTAATTTGGAGAATGAATCTCATCGCGTCGTGGAGACGGTAGTCCGTACGTACGCACGAGCGATGATATCATTCTCATGATCGTGAACTTGTGTTGAAGTGTATGTATACTATTTCAGTATCAATATCACTTTATAATAATCATATATAGTTACTCATTACACCATTATACCCATCCAATTAAGGTTGTGGCGGAAAATAGATTACACCACGGCGTGGAGACGGTATTCCGTACGTACACACGCGCGGTGATTTCCTTTTTCCGTAGGATGGATAGAAGGTTAATTAGAGTTGTTTAATATTTATAATAACATATCAGTATATAATAAATACTTATGTTATTACTTTATCAGGAAACAACTAAAGAAGAAGAAGTTGAAGAAGAAAGAAATTGAAAAAGATCGGTAATGGATATTACCTCTTTTTGACACGCCTTTTCTTAACCTCCAGTTAAAGAACTAAGGATGGTCTTTGAAGAAGACCAGGACCTCTAGGATGATACCTGGGAAGTGGATAAGAGATTTTGGTAGGGGTTGGGTGAGCTTGAATGCTCAAATTGGTGTGAGGAGGAGAGGGAGGAGGGACCCTTTTATAAGGGAGGAGAGGGGCACCTTAGAAAAATATCAAAATATTATTTTATATTAAGGTCAAATTCGGTTAATAATGGTTAGAAAGGGTCTTATTTCGAAGCTAAAGTGGTGATGGGTCAAAAGACTCTCATCCAATAGGATTTAGACAAGTTTTGGTTATTATTTTAACCTTATCAATTAGATTTAACTCTATGTTAAATAATTTAACTTTTACCATGTCTTTTTGTTTTCTTACACTATATGGTTAATAAACTTACTATATCGAGCCAAACGAACCCCAAGTTGTTTATTATTAATATATATAACCTTATCTATGTCATTTGGCCGAACCTTAGATTTTTATGAATAAAATAACAATTAATAATATAATATTTTTTTTAAAAACTAATATATGCCAATTTTGACACTATTTGGTACATGATTTTTATGAAATTCATAACAGAATGATAAGTTCGAACCAAGTTACTTAAATCAACAATAACATGTCATATTAACATATAAAATTAGTGTAAGTCATAAAAAGTCTCAAATTACATTTATTTGGGCATTTATTACATCAATTATGTTAATATTTTCTTAAAAAGGTAATTACTGCATCATCGTTGTGTCATAAATAATTTAATTTATTAGATGTCTAAAAATTCTTAAAAAAATACTATCATGTAGGAAATATTTTTATCTTTCCGATGAATATTTATAGTCAAAAATATTTCTTATATGACACCATATACAAATTAATTACTAAAAGAGCTGTTTGTTTATGTCTATTTTGCCTTTACATTAAATTAATTAGTCTAAATTGTCATTATCACTTAATGGGGTCCCAAAAACGACCCAAAGATGGCCATGGTCGTTAATGACTCAACCAATAATGTTTGGACAAGTTTTAAGGTAATTTTGAATTATTATAATATTATTTATTTAACCCTTATTTACCGGATTTACCCTTAACCATGGTAAGTAAAATATTTACCGCAGTAATTATTCAAAATGTATAAAAATAAAAGTTACCTATTTACAAAATTTGAACATCCTGAATCCAAATATGGAATCCATTTTTCCAAATTCAAAACACATAAGTGGCAGAAATTAATTTAAAATTAATTCCCGTTGTTAAAACAAAAAGCGTGTTTTTAAGAGATAATAACTATCAATAGATTGGCACTTGTTTATGTCTAGTTTAATTGTGAAATTACGTCCAATGAAAAACATTGAATTAAATGGTAAAAATATTTTCTAAATATACTTTAAAACCACTCAAATTCATAATTTATCAATATAAATTATTTTGATTAAAAAAGTTGTTTTTAATTAAAAATTAGTAATATTCACTATTCATCAAAATATTACAGTTATCTGAAAAGTACCAAAACTTCACCTTAGGCTAAATTTGATATTACGAAAGCAAAAATGAAGTCTATTTTACCAAATTCATAACATATAAGTTTCATTAATTAATTTTATAATTAAATCCTGCTATTAAAACAAATAGCGTGTTTTTAAGAAATAATATCTATCATAAGATTGACACTCGTTTATGTCCAATATCAAAGTGATATTAATTAAATTGACAACCATTGGATCAAATGGTAAAAATAAATTCTATTTATACTTTAAAACCATTCATTATTATAATTTAACCACAAAAGGTATTACGATGGAAAAAGTTGTTTTTAATTAAACTATAGCGTGTTTTTACTATTCATTAAAATATGAAAGTTATCGGAAACAATATCAAAACTTTATCTAATGTAAAATTTTATATCCTGATTCAAAAAAAGAATTTTATTTTGTCAAATTGAACATATAAACATGTCAAAAACTAGATTTAAAGTGTGTGCACCATCAAAAGGCGGCAAAACTGTATTTTTTTAAAAATACTTATTTTACCTGAAAAATTTATTTTGTTCTTATACCATGTTCTAGAAAATGTGTAAGATGAATAATAATGTTATAAAATTCAAAATTTAGTTAATAATATTTATAACGGCTAGTTCATGACAATATTATAATAATATATCGTTGTTTATTAAAACCCGGTATTGCGTACAACACACGCTATCGAGGAAGGTCGCGATTGCGTGTAATGCAAGCCAAGTCAGGGTTGCGTGTTGTGAAAGAATCATTCGTTGTTTCGTATAACAGAATCCAACCATATTTCACTTATACATTGAATATATTTATATATACTCAATTTTGCGTAGAATAACTATTATCAATATTGTGTGTAACACGATCCAAGAATAGTGTTGCGTATACTGCAAGCTAATACGGTGTTGCGTATAGCGCAAGGTAATCTTGGTGTAGAATACAACACAAGACATTAATGAAATTAAAAGAATATTTTTCATAAAATCTCGGGGTGTTACACCAAGGCTTTGGGATTTGGACCTGACCCTATTCTTGGATGTAGCGAACCCATGTACAGAGGAAACAAAAATTTCCTAGATTGGGAATTGCAGTTATTGGTTATTCTATTTATGGATGACATGACATCACCATTGGGTGACACACAAGATTTATGGTGTTATGGATCTTGATGCAATTGGAATGATTATTCCTATTAATTTATCCCATTGATATGTGGTCATTTAATTACATGAATCATGCAACGAACTATAAGAAATAAAATTTCTTGCATTATGCCATGCCACATATACTTTTCTACATTCAATTCCTCATTTCATGTGATGCATGATATGCACATTTGTAGCATCTTATAGTGTGGAAATTTATAAACATATAAGTTTTCCACTTAACCTTTTAGGGATTTATTATGCTTTAGTTTATGTGGATTCCACATTCATATCTTAAGGTGTTTGAGCCCTTATGGATTGGGATGGTGATCCACCTAACTCGGCCATAGAAAAAGAGGATTAATTACTTAAATTAATTATTATGAATACCACCATTAAAATTAATAGGTCCTTATACCTATAAAATGTTGACCTTACCTTAGAAATTGGATGTAGGCCATATCTCTTTTAATTCTTATGAGTAATTTCCTTCTATCTAGACCTACCTCTAAGAGTAGCTGTTGGTTGTGCTATTATTAGAGGTAGACCACCCACCCGTCCTCTTTATCACTTTTTGTATATGTTATTCCATATTTTAGGTAGGCCTTATACCCAAAATTTATATCTAATTTCCTTATCTATTATAATTTGTAGATGAGGTGTGCGGATTTTTTAATTTTTGTGCATGTCACCATGATATCCTCATGTTGTATACCAAGAGACTTTTGATGAGCACACATTGGATGTTGAGGCCCCAGAACCACCCATTATACCATCTGTAGTGCCACCCGAGGCACCTAATACTGATTATTCAGTGGGAACTTATTTTTATATCAAGGATATTTTTCTCAGGTTCATGCATTTTGTTTGGGTTTATCTTACGACATCTTCTACTATGGAATAGATTACACTGGAATTTTAGCGATACTATCCGCCATCCTTTTCAAGGGATGAAGGTCTTCATTCTATAGAGTCATCAGTTGAAGCTATTATATCCAACACAAACCATCTGAAGATGTCTCCAGAGAAGAGTGTAAAGATCGCTACATATATGCTACGTGACTCTATAACTCATTGGTGGGATGTCATTTATTAGTAAGATCATTTCCGAGATATTGTGTAGGATGATATGTAGATAGATTTTTATGATCACTTCTTCATGTAGGCATTGAGAGTGGATTGAGCCAGTGAGTTCTTTAATCTTATGTAGGGATTTATGACAATGATTTAGTATTCTTCTTATTTCACTAAGATACATCATTTTTTGACATCTCTGACTGGTGAAGAATTCAAGAATATGAAGTGTTTTTGTGTATGGTATTGGGAATGCTATCAAATCACCAGTGAACATCTTTCAGTTAATGATAGATACATAGATAGTAAACTAGGAGCTGATTATGAAGAAAAATCTCAAAGATGTTGGCCATGTGGGCCATGGAAGTTCAGTTTCGTGATAGGGTGATTTTTCTTAAGGTGGTAGGAAGCACCTATTTGAGGGTTCATGTGAGGGTGCTTCCTATCAATTGATGCATAGTGACAGTTCCATTATATGTCACCAATGTTGTAGTCTAGGTTATAAGAAACCTCAGTTCATGAGAATCCCAATCAAATGCCGAGATTGTGTAAGTATGGGAAACCATTAGAGTTTATTACGTTCATTTCATCTAGAATCCAATGGTTTGGGACCCATTCCAACACCTCTATTAGGTATGCGATCTGTAATCCCACATCAATCTGGGAGTGGGTCTTCTACAAGCCAATCAAACTGAGGCCATAGTGGTCATGGTTGGGGCAGTTAGGGGGTAGATCTTTATCATCAAAGGAATGTATCTACATAGGCTAGTCAGACAACATCTCAAGGTTCTATATCTGGTCATATGTATGATTTAAAACCAACTCTTAATGAGAAGAGTCTTGGGCCATCTACTATAAGAGGTATTGTTCTGGTGACCTCTACATTTGTTTATTCACTTTTCAATATAGGTGTGACACACTATTTAATAACTTCTATGTATATTGAAATAACTACTCTTCCAATCAAGTACCACTCTAGCAATTTGATTATCAACACTCTACTCGGGGATAGAACCAAGAGAATAATTCAGTGTCTGGATTTACCCCTTGAGAAAGGTGGGCATTGTTTCTTTTGGAATTTCTTCATCCTCGAGATGACCAGGTTCAACATCATGCTTTGTATGGGATGACTTGTGATTTATCATGAACATATATATTTTTATCACTGACAAGTGTCTTTACATCATTTTATTGATATGATTATGTACACAAGGGAGAATGGTATATCAAGGAAGATCGATCTGGACCCTAGATAACAAGATATAGAAGAGTGATAGCTCAGTTATAAAGTCTATTTATGTTCTATCTAGTAATGCAGTTAGTAGGGTTCCTTCAAATTGTGGATCATTTTAGTAAAATCTTCCCTAATTATATCTATGGATCACCTTCAGCGAGAGGGGTTTATTTCACTATTGATCTTGTGCCAAGTGCAGCACCAATGTTCATTTCTCTATATAGGATGACACCTATAGAGCTCAATGAACCAAAAAATAATCTTATATATCTGGAGGATAATGTATTTATATGACCCAAAATATTTCAATCGGGATCACATATCCTCTTATCCAAGAAAGAGTATGGTACCTGGTGATTGTGCGTAGATTATAGATAGTTGAATCAAATTCTAGAAAAGAAACATTATTCTTTTCCTTTTATAGATCACATTTTTGATCAGATCTAAAGAGAAACTATTTTATCTAAGATCAATTTTAGGCCATTATATTATCATGTTTATGTGACACCATCAAATATACCACATATGACATTATAGATAATGTATGGATTGTATGAGCATTTGGTGTTGTTGTTCGGTCTGACGAAGGCACCGACAATCTTTATAGATTTGATGAATAAGTTTATCCACACATATCAAGATTCCTTTTTAGTGGTATTTTTATATAGAATCTTGGTGTAGTCGTGCACTTGAAACAACCATGAAACCCATTCTGAGGTCATGTTGAGTATATTGAAAGAGCATTATCTATATGATAAGCTTAGTGAGTGGAACTTCTAGACTAGTAAGGTTCACTTCTATGGTTATATTATGTCAAAATTAGTCATATTATATGACTATAGAAGGTGAGAATCATGGTTACCTAGGAGTATCCCAAGATTGGGTTTGTTATATGCAGCTTCCTATGGCTTCCTGGGTATTATAGGCAGTTTATCCTGGAGTTCTCCCACATAGAAACACCACTTATGGCCCTGACTAAGAAGGTGTTCAGTTACTATTTTCTAAATCTTGTGATAAATATTTTTAATAGATAATTTTAAGACTCATTTCAGATCTAGTTTTGATTCATAATGATCCAGAATAAAGTTATATAGTCTATTGTGATGCTTTAAGGATCATGATGGGTTAAGTAATCATGCATGGTAAGCAATTTGTAGCATATAGATCTTTCCAGATGAGCCCTCATGAGAGAAATATCATATACATGACCTCAAAAAATCATATTTGGGTATATTTTATTCACTATAGGAGGAAATATATATTGGATGATTTATTCTATATTTACACAGATCATAAATGTTTAAGGTACATCTCCACATAGAGGGAATTGAACTTGAAGTAGTGTAGGTGGGTAGAATACCTACAGTATTTCAACACTAATATTTATTATACCCCTAGTAAGGGTAAGTATGTGGGTGATGATTTGAGATATAAAGCTCATACACAATCAATCTAGGTAGACATTAGTGTGTGGAAGATGATGGAAATTTGTTTTTTTTAACCAGAGGTTTAGGAATAGCATGAGAAAAAAAATTCAGCAGCTTCGGCTATGACGATGTCTCTTTCTGAATGGGTTTCGATGTGGCAGTTATCATATTCTTGGGGACTTTTTATAAGGGAGATCATCAAAGGATAGTACCTACCTCTTAATTGGGTTGTTTTTATTGGTGATACCTTTCTCTACCATGGTCGTGTATAGGTGCCTTCAGATATGTAGGAACAACTTATCTTTAATTTCATGCCTTTATTTGGTTAGTTAATCCTAGCCATACTAAGATGTACCAAGAAATGTGTTGTCAGTATTTATGGCTAGGTATACAGAGGAAGATAACAAGATATTTCACTAGGTGCTCCACCTATCTGCTTGTAAAGGTAGATAAAAAACAATGTATAAGACTTCTATAGCCTCTATCCATTCCAATGTGCAAATGATATGATGTAAAATTTTATTTTTTGACAATCTTTCCAAGATATTGTCAAAGTAGTGATGTGGTATGAAAAATCATCGATATGTTGACCAATATTGCTCAACTCCTACCAATCTAGGAGACCTACTCTATTAATGAGTCATATAGACTATACATCTAGTAGATAGTGAGATTTCATAGTATTCCCCATTTTATCATTTTAGACAAAGTTTCATAGTTGACATCTTGGTTCTGGGAAGGGTTGTATAAGGCACTAGGTTCACAAGTGCTCTTGAGTATTACAATCACCCTCAGACCAATGGGCAGTCCAAGAAGATGATTCAGGTGTTAGAGGATATTCTATTGGAATATATCCTTGATTATTTGGGTTATAGGGTGGAGAATATTCCCCTTGTTGAGTTTTCCAATAATAATAGATTTAATTAAATAATTTTTGTGGATCTATATGAAGCTGTCTATGGTAGATCATGTAATTCCACATTGCACTTATTATAGGTAAGGGAGGAAACTGTATGGATTTCTCATATTGATGTAGAGACTTCAGGGCAAGTCTAGTTGATTCATAATCACAATGATACAGCTCAGTTGAGGCAGAAATATTATAAAGTTCATCACCACATACCTCTAATGTTTATGGTGGTATATCTATTTTTTCTAAAAATATCACCTTAGTTTGAATATAAATGAATCATGAGATAGGGTAAGTAAACACCATGAAGTAATGGACCATTAGAGATAGTGAATTTAGTTGGGAAAGTATCCTATCAGTTTCCTTTACCTTAGAGATTCCATTCTATGGATGTCATCTTCCTCGTATCTCAACATCCACAATATCATGCAGACCCCTCATATTTTTTTATCCATAAGATATCAAGATAGATGTTTATGAATCCTTTGAGGATAATCCAATTTTTATCATTGATAAGAGCATGAAGGTTATATAAGGAAGGTCATTTCCTTTAGTCCTGGTGCTATCGCAATATGAAGGTGTACAGGTTGAGACATGGGAATCAGAAGCTTATGTGCATGTGCAGTGGCCGGAACACTTTTTAGATGACTTCATACCACCCTCCTATGGGAATATTGGGGAAGATTTGTTTTATAAATGGGAGATTGTAACGTTCTGGCATTAATGAATAATATTGACCATTTATTTTTTTATGCTTAATTCAATTAAATGCCCCTAAATATGATGCCTAGGAGTTTAATGGGGGATTTGAGGGTTTTTGGGGCTCATTTGAAGCCCGGATCCCCAAAAATTGGGATAATAGGTTGGGACCCATGGTTTATCTAAAACTGTCCGACCCAAGGGCATGACCATGTACCTTGTTTCAGGTTTTGGATAATGTGAAAATGATTGGTTTGCATAATGTTAGTCAAACTGTGTGTTGTGCTTAGTGATGCAGAACCTTGCCCATGGTCGGGGCACAGTTTAGCCAAACCATACAACCAAACCATGCATAGAGGAATAAAATTGGAAAAATCAAAATATTTACCTTAATGAATGTTTATTATTATCCATGCTTTTCTTCAACCATCCAGTGGGTTCCTCTTCCTCCAGTCATGCATGGGGGATTCTTTCTACCTCATAGGGTTTTGAGATATCTAAATTATTTACCCTATGATCTCTTCATCATCGAATTTTGTGGAATCTTCTCAGTATAATCTATCAAGAAAACCCCTCAATTTCTATGTTTCTCAATTATCTATTGCATAATTGTGGTGCAAAAAATATTGAACAATTTTGGTGGTTTTGGTAAATCTACTTGTTCCATCCACTTTAGGTTAAATAAAATCATTTTATTTGTTTTGTGGAGTACTAAAACCATAGGGTGGGATATCTACATATTTTCTTGTATTTTTTTCCACTTTTAAACTGTTTTTCTATTGTCCCTCTAACCAGGTCCTTCTACCGAAGCTTCATTTTTTTCATATTTAATTAATCGTAGTGATTTTCCATTTTCATAGTGTCAATCGCTTACGAAGAAACCCATTTATAGGGTGTTATAATTGGTTTTTCTCACCATTTTGGTTGATCCATCTTTAATGGGTCAAATTTTCTTTTTTACATGATTTTGTTGTCACCTTCGGTGTGTGTGTGTCCCCTTAGATTAATGTTTTAAACTGATAAATTGATTATCGATAAGGAATAAACCATGAGTATAACCCTATCAGTAATGACTATGATTAATTAAAATTTATTGGCCAAATTTTTTGTCATACACCTTTGACTTCCTTGATGATTCATTTTTAATCCCATGCCTTATGTTTTCTTCGAAGGTGAGAATCAATTTCCTTGATTTATGATATATTTCATTCATTTCATTTATGATATGCCAGGTTCCTTATTCAAAATGTCTCCTCTTGTGCTTAATGCCTTCCGTTTAATCATAACTATGTGATGACATGGTCCTTTCCCTATTTGGTTCTTATTTATTAAACTAAATGCTTGTTTGAGGGGAATTATATGTTTAGTCAAGAATGAGAGCATGAGATATTAGGATTTCATTAATGACATATGGTTAGAGATATTTGGAATGGGCTCAGATTCACTATCCCTGAGTGATACAAGGTACACCGCATGGGTCACCATACATAGGCTAGGTGGTATTTGGTTATATTGGATGATCCATAGTGACCCTTAGGATTCTTTATAAATCTCCTTGGATGGGCCTAGACTCCACCTAATGGATTTTACAGATTGAATGATTGTTGGTCCATATCAGGTTCATCCTTTATTGTTATTGTTATGAGTTTTCTTATGCACATTTATTGCTTCTCATTATTTTTACTAGAACACATGTTTGAGGACATAAGGATTAGAACCCAAGAAGAATAACAATATTAGGGGAACTTATTTATTCATTATACTTGGTTACTTTTGGATATTGTTTACACTATATGATATAAATAAGAACCATTCTCAGAATTCAGACATAGGCTGAAGCCGGTGGCTTGGGATGGTTGTCCATTTGGGAACCCAGACAAAGGTTTTCATGTTTCTCATAAATTTCATTATTTTATCTTCATATGGAACACTTTATGTTTTTTTCATAAAATGGAATGGTTCTATAAACCATGGGTGCCAAAAAAATTGATATTTATATCTCACACCCATATTAGGTGCCATTTTGTAACCAAGTAGACTTTATGACCAAAGGTATGTATAAAAAGAAGTGTAATACTTTTGATTCATGATTTTATGCGGTGTAGGATGTACCTTGGGGGTAGAGGACCGGTCAAATGGTCAACATGTTGTGTACATATTTTTTACTTTTCGTAGTGTTTTATCATGTACTATATTATTGTATCCATGTTCCCTTGCACTCTAATAATATATAGTCTCTTGAAATGATATCATCATTTTATATTCTATTATTGGTTATTCAGTTTCCAACTTTTTGCTTACATCACATGAATTGTCCATTTACTTCCATTGTTAGCTGCCTACATTCATCACGTGACTTGTTCATTTACTTATATTGTTAGTTGTTTGTCTATACTTTTTAACTATTTAGTATTATGGTTACCTCTATGCATACTCCGATCTATGAGGGAATAATATCCCCACAGACACACCCTTGGCCATCATTTCTTGTCAGAAGCTGCTGACATTTGGGGAGATGCACTAGATTTCATATGTCCCACTGTCTTCGGAAGATATTGAGTTTAACTCTAGTTAGGAAGCTACAATTTTTAATATAGAGAGTGATATAGAATAGGGTTTGGAGAAATCTAACAATCATAAATTAATAAATATTCAATGATCTAAGGGGTTAATTGATTCATCAGAAATGAAGGTACTAGGACACCCTTTTTGGTTTAAAGATAATATCCCAATATTAGAAGAATTTTCCTGAGAAGATAAACTTACTTGATTCTGTGCAATTTCACCCTTTTTTGTGACTTGATCAATTTACACCTCACAACTTTCTCAAAAAAAAGAAGGTGAATTTTTCATTTTCGACGCACTTCCAAATCATGAGATCCATGATAATAGATCCCATATATAATTAGTTACCATCTGCACAATTTTTTTAGAAAAGGTTATCCATTATGCCTAAATCCTCATGTTTCGAGATAATACATTATTTCTAAAAACCTCATCTAATGTTTAACATAATATTTCCATAAATGTTTTACCTTATAATCCATACTGAATATGAAAATACCAAACTTTAGAAATAAGATCAAGAAATCCGCTTAACATTGATCCTCGATATATCACAAAGTAGCTCTTGGATTTCACATTCTAAACATGTGAATAACTTCATTATATATTCTCTTGGAACATTCTAATTACCTAAATTACCAAAATTCCTTTTCGAAAACATACATGACTCTTAATTATGAATATTTCCAAATATATTATGTAAATAATATAGGGTTTAAAATTTATAAATGTTGATAGATACTTCTTTGTAAACAGATCAATAATTAGTTCCTAGGTAATAAGTACTATCCAACTAACATTATCCATAACAAGTATCACATTATCAAAGTTAAAAACAATTATCATTTTAAGAGACACATTAAGGGTTAGCACCCCCTAATTAAAAATATCACCAGTACATTAAATAAAATTTCTATTTCTTCATCTCCATTAAATATATCATTTTAAATTCTTAATGAAAAACTTATACTGAAAATACTTATATGTTTTCTAATTCAGAATATTTAAATTCCAAAACCTAAATATTTCATTCACCATACATCATTCTAAAATAATTAACTATGATTTATCATCTTATTCCATAATACACCATTACAAATATATGAAATAATAATCATGTATCAACATTTATCAAACTCAATTCAATCATGCTAATCATAATACTATTATAATGTCATATGCCATTCATATGTTGTTCATGATCTCTTCATAATCCACAAAAAAACCATTACTTATACCACCTTGTTGATTCTCTTCATAAGACTTCCAAATATGACACAAAACTGCATAATTATCATTCATCCCGCATTTAAAGAAATTATCCTTTGATTAATTCTTAGGGAGGCCAACAATACCATCCATTTAGTTAATATAACTATTCAAATTTTCTTTGCAGCCACTTGATTTGTGTCCTTATTTTCTACAGTCAAAACAACTTCTTGTTTATCTACGAAATTAAATTGGGATTACATTCCCACATTATTGAAATATATGAAACATAAACATCTCTCCTTAATGTTCTCTATTACCCAAACTCTCATTGAACTCCTTTATTATCTTCTTTGGTGATCTTGAGAGTTGGTTAAGGTACAAATTGGTAATTTTATTCTGTGAAAACTTATTAAGAATTATTAAAACTCCCAAAACACTAGTGATAATCCCATTTAACATATCATGATCATTTTTTCCATCACATTAATCATTAACCTAGTTTTTTCTAGTTCCCACCAATGACATAAACCCCAAATGCATAGAGTAGGAAAAAAATCTCATAGTGAGGAACCATATAATCATGAAAAACTACATATAAGACATCTAATCTATAAAAACTTCTTTAATATATGAAACCTTAAGATAATCCTATAATATTTATAGAAAACTTATTTTTAAATCCATCTTGATGGTTCATAATGTTTTTGGGAATTCCCAAAACATATGCCCTAGGCGTGTAAAACATGGTGCACAGTAAGACCCATTGTCATGTACTAGGCCAATCTCGAGTCAGGCCTGATGCACCTTTTAAGTGTTCTTATACCTAGGAAAACATGTACTAGAACCATGTCCTCTTGTTGTATCTAGACAAGGTATTATTAAATGGAAACCACTATCTCTATCATTTAACATAATTGCTGGATATTTTCCGGTATTTTTCTTTATCCTTAGACATATCTATATACATGTCCATAGTGTTCAAAATAATTTTTTTCTCATCATAGTCTCCAAAGGTTGAATAAATTTTTTTATGATACTAAATAAAACAACATAGTATTAACATACATACACATTATGTTATTTTAGAGTACTTCATAAACCATTACACAAACAGACACCCGAAGACTGTATTAGTTTAGTCGCTTTTGAAACATGGAAACCTAAAAACTAGCACATGAGTCATCTACATTATCTCCCACTAGGTCCTCCATAACTATGTCCCATATTATAAATATCATACATAAAATATAACTTCATAACCTAGGAAAGGAAACATAAAAATGGGTGAGCTCAGATACTTAGTATGTTCCAATAAGGGAGATATAAAAGCATTAAAATTAGTATAAGGGTATTATAATGTGATTATAACATTATAAAATCACACCATGCATATCAAAGATCATAAACAAGAATCCTATCATAAAGGTTAGAACTTAATGAGGAATGAATAGTACTGAAATCAAGAACAAAATCCATGAATGCCTAACATATGTGTAAGAGATGGAATTGTGGAATACACATAAATTTATAATATCATTCCCTATAATTCAAGAGATATATCTATAAAATATTGGGGAACTTCAAGGGGACTACAACCTAAATGTTTGGGAACACCATCATCCAAAGTAGCTGTCCTTTACTAATAAGGGATTGAGATTCCCTATATTCTCATAGTGGATTGGGTTTCCCTATATTCCCATTGGGGATAGCGTTTCGCCATATTCCCATAGCAGATCAAGTTTCACCATCTTGAATAGTGGATTGGGTATCCCCATCTTCCCATAGTAGATCATGTATGTCAACTTGATTCCCATCATTATCTCATGAAATATTAATACTTACCCAAAGCATTGGAGGGATATATAGGCGCCACCCAGAAAATTATAAAACAATGCATACATTTTCCACAACGTAATAAAAAATGAATCATATCATGACCCAAAAAAACTAGGTTTCATAACTGTCATATAATAACACATGAAATGAAATGGGTATCATAACAATTTCATCATATCATCACCTATGGAAAATATATAGCCCTCATAATCATTTCACCAATGCATAACCCATGAAATAAAGCAATATTCAAGATCAAATAACTTATGGATGGGAAAAGTGTGCCATAAACTTCATCCTATGAAAACATAAACTATTTAAGAAAGAATACAAATGGTAATATTGTATCATAACCCTAGTAAATCACAAAATATGAAAAATTATTTTGTCTTATATAGCGAGGGATTATGAAATATCACATGGAAAATTTCTTAAAGAAGATATCCTTTCTCTGTATTACATTTTATGAAACCATTTAACACTCCTCTTCTTATAAAAAAAGAGTTAAAATTTTATTGAAAATTTTCTTTTAGGATAATAACTTTTCCTCTATGAAAAATTCTATTTAAAGCATAACGCATTTCAAAAAAAAATCTTTAAAATACCATTATGAACATAAAAAGGAATATTAAAAAAAGTTTGAAAACCATTTTCATTGAAAATAAGTTGAAAACCTAAAATATTACTTGAAATTATTTGAAATCCCTTTTCAGGGAAAATAACCTTTAGAAAACATATTATGGGATATTTGAAAAATAATTTAATTAAAATTATACATAAAACATGTTTGAAAATATTTTTCTTTGAAAAACACATTAAATTAAATAATTTTCAAGAATATTAGGAAAAAGGTTTCTTAAAAAAACAACATTGTATACATATAATGAAATATTCAAGGATACAAGAGTAATTTTTCCAGGTAAGTCTGTACATGACGAACATTCCTTTTACACCATAAAATTATAGAACTGTGCCTTTATCTAAAAATAACATGAATATTATATTTACGACCATTTTTTAAAAGGTAAAAAATAATAATTTAAAAAAAATTGGATAATATTTAAACATTTTTGAAATAATTTTTTGAAAACATAGTTCTAAAATCACAAAAAATTCTGATCATGAGGATTTTTGAATTTGAATTTTCATAAAAACATTTTGTTTTATTAATTTTAAGTACTGAAGAGTGGGAAAATGGTACTAATACATGAATACATCAGGAATATAATTAGGTGAATAAAATTCATGTGATCTATTAAGATATGGATCGTAATATATCATCAATGATGCATACTAAAAAATAATCATAATAAATAACGATATTGTTTCAATAAACTCTTAAAACTTGGTAACTTTGAATTATATTCCCCATGTAAAAAAACTATATTACATGCAGTTTAAAATATAATGAAAGGAATCCAGTTCAAGATATAATATGTAAAATTTTAGTATACACACAGTTTAAATGAATATATATGCATAACATGGTATGTGTCTCAAAGAAAGAAAATTGAGGCAAAATTACATTAGAGATTTGGTAGATTTTGAAACATAAACCACATGAAATAAATATCATAAAAAGATATGTAAATAAATATAAATTTAATTATAATAATTATGGAATAAATCCATAGGATGTAAACACACCACATATAAGAAATATGTGGTTAGCATGGCATGTGGCTCATGAAAAATAAAAGTGAGATGAGAAAACCCTTACTACTTGAGTAACTCTTGAATAATGACTCCCATGAGGGAATAACATCATTTAAAGATCTTAATGTAATTTAATAATGGAAACTAATGATATAAAATTTCGTAGGTCAGTATATAAACCACACAAATTAAGATATTAGTGAATATGACACATCCTCCAATGGCCCTAAGGCCTTTATTTTTTATTGATTTTTGATAATCCACCTTCTAAGGGGTGAGGTGGAACCCTTACAAGGCCCATAGTCATAAGTATTACATGGCCCGTGGGCCTTAGAGGAATTCATTACCCGTAGGCATAATTATTTATATTAATCGATAAAGTATAAAAATATTAAATGAAATACACCATTCATGGAGAAGGTAGGTCGTATGTATGCATGAACAATGTTTCTGTTTTACATTCATGTGGATAGAAAGAAATTAAAACTAAATATACATATATATATATATATATATATGTGAATTATCATTCTAGTAGAATTATTTTTTCAAATATAAAATATAATTTTACATATTCCATCTTTAATACATTCTGTATAAAATGTGATGAAATTAAATCTCTTTGAGGAGGCGTTAGTCTACACTTCCAAAAATGAAGTTATCATATTTACAAAAAATAGAATTAATGAATGTATATTGTATATAACAATTAAATAACCATAAAAAATAAAAAATATAATATATATCATATAAAAATATTGTGTCTATCGTAATTCATAACCATGAGATGTGTTATATGAAAAACGAACACCATCGTTTCCTTAGGTGGTAGTTTTTCGTACAGAAGAACAGTAAGTTCATTACACATTAGATGAAAGTTTGTGTATGTGTAGGTAGAAACATTAGAATAATAACATATTAGTGTGTTACGTAAATTGAGTTTATCTTAAAATCATGTAATTAATATTTTTATGGGGTGGATAGTGAAAATAAAACAAAAGTGCACGAGGAAAAATGTTACCTCTTCTTGGGGTATCTCTTTTTGGTATGAAGTGAAGTCCTTCATTGGATGGATTTATGACCAAGAGGATGATTATATCACTATTGTATAGATTTTGGGAGATTAATTTATTATAATTTTGTAGATCCAAAGAGCTTGAGAGTAGTGAATAGGCGGGTGGGGTGAGTGCCTTTTTATAGTGGAAGAGGAGTGGAATTCTTGTTAATTTTTTAAAAGGGAATTAAACTAATGGGATTCTGATGAAATAATAATCCAATAATAATAAAAATAATAGAAAATGGGGGAAATATTTGAAATATGGAAAGAATTTATTTTGTACAAATTTATAGGTTATTGATTCCCTTATTTGTAAAGTTTATTCCCTTGATAAGCTAATTTGTTTTCTTAATCGTTGTAATTAAAATTAATGACATTCACACATATTTTTTTATAAAAAAATAATTTTAACATATTAGAAATTATAAATTATTCTAATCCATGATATATAATTCATTAATAAAAATTTAGATCAATGAATTTTCAGAAATTAATTTACATTTAATCCCAGCGATTGGATGACAGACTAGGTTTTTAAAGTAAAAATGTTCAAATGTTGGGTATATTTATATATCCTATTTCAAATTGAAATTTATTTAAATGAACTAAATCAGATTTATTTTGGTATTATGTATCTCTGTGAAATTGAAAAACCATACAACCAATATTTAAGACTATAAATAAATTAATCAAAAAAGGAGTTTTGAATTCAAATTTTATATTAATCAGTATTTATAAAAAATTAAACATCATAGAAAAATAAAACAAATCCCCATAATCTTATTTTATATGTTACGATTTGAAAAATTTAATTTATATGGACAAATAAAAATTATAAAAATTTCACAAATCAATTTTTAAATGGGGTTTCCATTAAAAGGTTGTTATATTTCCATTAGAAAAATATATCTTCTTTATTTATGAAATTTTTTATTATTATCTAATACCTATAAAATATATTGGTCGAGTATAAAGAATATTGATTTAATATATCATATAATTTTTTTATTAAAATCATTATTCAAATGTTGTTTTAGAAATTATTTAGAAAAAATTGATTTTTTTTGCGTAGAAAATAGATTTTATTTGAAAGTAATTTCTTTATTTGCAAATAGTTATTACTTTTAATTATAATAACTTGTATCCAAATGATTAATTTTTTATACATGTTTAAATCATGTTTTCACAATTTTGTTAATATTTTTTTGTAACTTCCCTTCCAATGACTTGGTGGTACCTATAATAATCTTGTAATAATAATATTAATATTATCATGAACTTCTATAAAAAATTATCCTTTCTTGTTGCATAATCTATCAAAGGCACTCCGTATTGTTTGTAATACACGATAAACATAGTGTTGTGTGTTCTGTAAGATAGTCTATGTGTTGCATGTAGTTAACTATTAACATGATGTTCCTTATAAGACATGCCAAACATAGTGCTTTAATATATAAATAAATTATATTTAGTGAAGTATGAAATGATTAATATTAAAAATAACTAATTAATTACAAAAAAATCAAAATATATTGGGGTATTACATGGGATATGAAATCATCATTTGTGTGTATGGTGGACTATAACCTCAGAGACAGCTGTGATTCATTTTTTTTATTACCACCTATCTTGTTTCGGTATGATAATTGATCTAAAAGATAAATGTTATATTTATAAATTAATTACCCCTCTAGGTTCATTATATCACATATACCATTTTTTACTTAACATTATATAGTAGATATGATAACATCACTCAGCAGTACGATTGACCACCGCCTCACGAAGAGATGTGATTCGTTTTCACTAACACATTAAATGTAAAATAATACGGATAATGTTATTGAATATATGTGATATACATGAAATAATTATGATATTTGTGACCTATTTATAATTCTGAAAAAATAATATATTATTTTATTTCTTACCTTTTCACTCATTATTATATAATAATGTCGTTCATGTACGTGTGGACTACCGCCTTCATGAAGTGATGTCACTCTCTCTTTTCATCACGATACCAAATGAATGTTATTTATAATTATATTTTAAATAAAAGATATGATATTTAACACATTAATATCATTATTTAAGGATTATATATTACTTACACCCTTTATATAATGATTATTTGAAATGTAAATGTTACTCACACATATATATATGACCTACAGTCTCTATTATCGTAACATACGTAATTTCTCAAAACCATATTTCAGGATTATCATTAAAAGTATAGTTGATTTATGAAAATAATACTAATTTTATTATTATTATTATATAGATTATATAATGGTGAAAATTTTAATAGGATCAAAAATAAAAAATCAAAACATACATAAGAAACAAATCATTTATTTCCCAAAATGTTACTCTAAAATAGAATTGTTAATAAAGAGGTAATAAATGCTCATAAGAAAATAATATATGGTAATATTTTTATAATTTTATTTATTTGAAATATTTAATATAAAATTATATTTAATATATATGAGGTTATAATGTGTATCACGGGATTCTGGAATGATGGTAATGGATTTTTCATCTCTCTTTTATTTCTTGGCGACGAATAAAAATTCATAACTCATTTCTTTTTAGTGGTGTATATAATTCCCCTTTTTAATTTTATATAATTGATATAATTATTTTCATGATATTTAATTTTTTATTTTATTTTATTAATTATCAGGACTTATGATTCAAAATATTACTAATGTGGTAACAGTTATTTTCCAAATTTTCCTTCCTTGAGGCATTTGTTATGTTGCGAACCTATATTATTTTAGGAGGTGTATATATAGATCCATTTACTTGTAATATCATGAAATTATTTTTTCTGAAAATATTTTATGTTTCATTTAATGGAATTCCTTAATGGGTGTTACAATACAATGTTAAAATTGTGGTAAAGATTTTTAGTTAGAATTTCCTCATTTATCAGTATTTTTTATGATTATGTTTTTGAATAATAAATATTATGATAAATTTGTGAAGAAGTTTTTTACTTTTATTCTCCTACTTTTATGTAATGATAATACTATTTTACATATATTTTATATTTTTATGTACTCAATAGTTTAAAATAGATTTTTATGAAAAAACATCTTTCATTATCTCTTCGGTTGAAAACTATTTTCCTAGTATAACATTGATTTATAAAATTGTTTTCAAAAATGTTTATAACATTATTAAAATTATTTATTGAAGAAACTTTTGAAAATGTTTTAATTATTAAAATATATATTTATAGGAATACTCATGTGATATTCAAAAAAATAGCCATTTGTTGTATACAAAAAATGTGAAATGAGTCCTTTTTAATGTGTACGACATGAATGAAATTTACGACCATCATGAACATTATTTTCATTGAAAATTAAATTATACATTTAAAAGAATATTTTCAAAGAAATTTATTTTCAAAATTATTTATTTTTTAAATAGTGTTTTCAGACTAAAAAGGATATATTCCTCATGAAATGTTTTAAATGATTTTTAAGCATCTTTGATAGGGTTCTAAAGTGATTCTCAAGGAAATCGATTTCAAAATTATTTCCTGAGTAGTTTGATTTAAAAAAATTTATGAAATAAAAAGTTAGTTTTCTAAATATTTTTTTTAAAATGATAATTAAAAATCATTTTCCATCTAGGATGACATTCATTTATTTGACATATACCCTACTGGGTATAATGACTATATAATTTTACACATATCATTACATGAGTTTAAGCATAATTAAACATAAAATTAAAATTGAAGGATCATAAATCTAATGTCATTGAAGAATAAGTATATAAAAATGAAAATAATTGAAATAAAAAAATAATTCATTTATCTTCCATTATGAGCTCCATAATATCATTGATCCCATACATCTATATAGTATAACCTGGGAATAACATAAATAAAGGGAGTAGAAAAAAATCCCAATATGGTTATAAACATTAAAATAAAGCATAGAGAATGGGATAGAAGGCATACCATAATTATATAAAAAGTACTGTAACATGATTAAACATAAATAATAATAACTTTGGTTCACAAAATTCTGAATTTATAACTATGTGGGAGCAACATAAAACGTGAATTTATCACAATTCGATGCTCGTTGCACATAGATGAGCACGAGTCAAAGCTCATTGCACATAGCGGAGCATGAGTCGAGGCTACCACCAAGACCATTACACATAACCTCCCCTGAGACTAAACATTACCAAATTAATTGGATATATATCTTGGCACACCCAACATAACATGTTCATGAATTTTCATAACACATAAAGAATCATGCATAAATAGTCAAACAAAAACACAGGGGTTACTCATGGAATGAATTGGATAACATAATTTGGTCAAAAGAGATATCAGAATGGAATATCATAGTTGGTTCTATAAAATAATTGATTTAAATATAAAATGAGAATCAATATTGTAATATAGGTCTATATCATGATAAGCTATGTAAAACTAATGTTAAAATAATGTTTAATAATCTTTAGATATAAAATATTTTAGTATGGTTTATTTAAAATATTAAAGTGTATTTTAAGAAGAAAAGTGTATAATGTTTTATATAAATTTTGAAGTGGTACAATAATGTATGTATTATAAAAAAGGGATTTTATAAAAAATGGTGTCTTAAAACTGAATATAGACTGCACTAGATTTTGGGTAATAATTTTGGAAGTTCCCTTAAATCGACATTGCTTATCGGGAAGAATTAAGTAGGAAAACATTTTAAAACATGCATATCTATAAAAATATAGATTAATGGATACTGATACATGTGTTTGGAACATATAAATGACATTTATAAGATGTAAAAAAATTAAAATATAATTTCATTTGGGTAAAATGTGAGAAAGAGTAACCCAATGAAATAATGGAGGTTCGAGTAGAATCCCCTACATTATGTTTGAAACGATTATACACTTGGTATTAATTTCAATTATAATAAAATTAGATACATTATTTATTAAGTACATAACCATTTATACCAATATTTTATTTTTTATAAATTTTTTAAGTTTAATTATGGAATTTTTGATGGGTTGAGTGATTCAATTTCAGTGTTTGGGAGTGTTGATTTCCTTGGGTTTCACTATCGCAATACCTATATATGTGTAAAACAAATCATGTAAAATGAGGATAGATTTATATAACACAAATGATATGTTATTAATGAACTAAAAGAATATTAAAATACCATTATTCCATATGTAAGGATGATTCATTAGATAAATCATTATTTATAACAGTTTAGATTAATTTAGATTTTTTTATCACAAAAAACTCATATTGTTTTATAAATTTAAATCATGTGTACATAATGATTCAAAAACATTAAATAAGATATAATTAATATATTATAATATTTTTAAAACATAAAAATGGATTCAATACCATCATTGAAGTCATAATCGAATGATGAAAGCTATTCAACCCCAAATGTGGTAAATTAGAACCCCATAGAAGATGTTTTCATTCCACTTGCACAGGAGTATATATATAATAATGGAGTCTTCATTACACTTGCACCAGAGTATGTGAGGAGAAGAGAAGAAAATAAAGGAACACAAAAAAGAAATTGAAAGAAAACGGAAGAGGGTTTTACCTCTTGATTCATTCTTCTTGAGAACCTCTATAGGGTATTAGTTTTGGTCGTTTGATACGAAAAAAGCTCCTATACATTTGGGGGATGTTTGGAAAGATTATTTGGAAGAATTTAGAAAAGTCTCAATTATTTATATGTGTGAGAAGAGGATTCAGTGAGGGGTGGTATTTATAGTGAAGGAGAGTGATGTTTTCCCATTATTTAATTCATTAGATTATTAATTTTCTAAAGAAAATCAATAGTGTTTATTATTTTGAATAAATAAAGTGATTATATCATGTTAGTTTGAAATAATTTTTCTTAAATCATCCATGACCCAATTAATAGTGTGTATAAATTATAATGTATATGTACAGTATGTTAATATATTTTAATATTGAACAAAAATTCAAGTATTTCCTAAAAACTCAAA
The DNA here is from genome assembly GCA_963277665.1 of Viscum album. NCBI lineage: Eukaryota > Viridiplantae > Streptophyta > Magnoliopsida > Santalales > Viscaceae > Viscum > Viscum album. The sequence goes on along the minus strand of OY728157.1, from coordinate 1,448,242,382 downwards.
AATTCTCCATAACAATTTATCAACATGTATAGTTCAATAAATAGACTATATTTTATAAAAATAATTTTCAAAAAATGAGAAATTTAATATACAATTAAAATCATAAATTACTCAAAAAATAGATTTTTTAAAACCTTAATTTATTTTATATCACATTGAAAATTTAACTATGGTCTCACAAAGTTATATTACAATAATAAGTCATAAAAATATTAATTTTTTAATACATTTTATTAAAATTATTTTTATTTTAAATTTTATAATCAGTCATAAAATTGTTATCAAATATTTATGACTTACAAAAATACCAACACATAATTTCTATTTACTTAAATTATGATATAATTATATCATATTTCCACTTATAAGATGGATAAATTTTATTGATAATTTCATTAGTGAGATAACTATTCTATTGTAAGGCTTACTATTCATAAGGGTCACATTACCTTTCCAAATGTTATGTTACAATTTCATCGGTATTGGTTTCATAACATCTAGAAACACTTCTTATTTCATTAATTCATCATTTTTAAAGATTTTATTGTGTTCTATATGTGTTTTTACCATGTGAAATAATTATAAGATGGAAATTTATATCGATCATCATCATCATCATTCATATTTTTATTAAAAATAGGAAGGAATCAAACAAAAGTAAAATCAGAACCACGTGAGCATAGGGGGTTCTAATGTAATGAAGGCCAAGGGAATCCCCGCTATGATGTTTACCCCTATTGGACTCAAGAAATTCAAGTAATAAAAGAATTAGAAACTGTATCCTAGCATCAATAAGGATGCTAGATGATAGGAAACCATATTACCTTCTCACAACTTCTGCCTCAAGTAGACATTGTTGATGTGTAGACCTCGACACTTATTGATGGTTTTGGTGATCGAACATGGTGTAGAACCTATGTTATGAATCTAGTTGAGAATGATAATATAATCTGTTTTAGCTTCCACCATAATAATTCCCCCTGTTGGTAATGTTAGTGGTCAGTGAAAAATTAAAGTGCCTTCTTTTGAAGGGAAGAACCGCCACCAATTTTAGTAGTGAATTCCAAGATGACTGAACCCTTAGAATTCCAGACCCCCTCCCCTATCATGTTTCCTATGATATTGGATTCATATGTATTAAGTTTCAATCCCATAGGTAGCAGTATCCAGTGAACCAATTGCCCTCTCTAGGTGATCCTAGAGAGAGAAATATTAGAGTGTGGATGCAAGATATGATTCAAATGGGATTCTCGCCAAGTATCAATAAACCTGGCAAGGTCAAGAAGGTGGCTCTACATTTTATCAGTGATGGAACTCCCAAAAGAGATGATCTCCACATGCCTTGATTCTTATCTGGACTGTCAAAGACACTAATAGTAAGAATTCATAATTATATACCTTTCCTATCTCTCCCCACCCTTATCACAGGAGTCGATGAACCAATGGTCCTGGAATGAAATGTCAGGGTTAGACTAGGTGGAAAAAGAATTAAATGCACCGAAGAATGTCCAGAACTCCTGTTCCTATTCAACATTGAAGAAATGATGTTCATACCTCTCTTCCATATGATTATTCATATAGGAATTGTGTGAAACTTTAGTGATAAAATATTTTTATAACATTTTCATCATTCAGGGTGACATTATGTTGGAGCCTCCATGTGAATAAATTTAACTTATATGGGATTCTCCTGACCCATAAAACAATATTCTAGAAGTCCCCTAGGACATGGTGACTAATGTCTGATGAAAATCATTCATAGAGAATGTCCCTGAGTTGGCTGGGGTGAACATGATCCTCTCGGGGTCTGTATTAGTTTTAATGAGGAGGAAGGGTCCATATTGTTTGTTGTCTAAAACAACCGTGTTGAATGTCGGGTATCTTATTGGCTCCTTGAATGTGATGGTATTGGCTAGGAAACTATAGAAACCATGAACTAATACCAACTAGTATTGATTCTAGAAATACAGAGTTCCCTTCTCAAAAATCCAAAGAGTATGAGGTTTCTAAGAAGATAAAAGGAGGGAAATCATAAAAAGGAACAGAGAAAATATTCCTAACTCCATCATTGAGTTTCCCTCAAAAGAGTTGCACATTGACATTCCCCATAATATATGAAAATAATGAATATCCTAAGAATGTTTTGCATGCAAGAAGGGAAGGATGACTGCCATACTACTTGATTTGATCTTACATTCCCTGATGTTCTTTTCCATCTTCTCCCACGAAACCCAATGAGGTTTACCTTTCGCCAGAGCATCCCAAACTACACGGGGTAAAACCTTATCAACGTTAATGATGAATTTTTTTGGGACTTTAATCACAAAATTGAGTGTAAACTGGAGTGAAAAGAAGCACACTATTAACCAGAGGAATAAAACCCCCAAAGTAAAGGTATCTGTTCTTCTAGGTGCAGGTACATCTATTTCATCGCTTATGCTGATTCCCATGTCACCTCAATGTAGTTATATTTTTGCCAATGTACTTTTACCAGGAGAATGGTTTTATTATGAAGAACATTATCTCTATGATAAATTATCATCACTAGATGATCCACAAAAGAACGATCATTCTCCAACTATAACACCTCTTATGTTTGAACATTTGAAGGGTCCAGTATGTATATACTCAAGAGGGATATGGGAATACATTGTGTACTTGATACATGGTTGGTGGAAGTTTTACTTGTCAGGCCAAAATATTGACACAATCGAGGATATCAAAGGGGCTGATGTACATGGGACATAGCTTCCATTTCATTCTGATTCAGAAGATCATATTTCATAGAAAAATGTAGAGGAATAAAATGTATCTAACCTTTAACTACAACCCCCATTGATGATTGTGTGCATATCTATTTTGTCATATTTGGGATGCATTGATTTGTAAATGAATGGTTTTCACATTATCCACCATTTTCATCGACCATTTCAGGTCCTAGAAGATTACATTCACTGACTTCATCCCAACATGCAAGTATTCTACAACTTTTCCCATAAAGGGATTCATATGGTGCTATTTGGATACATGGGTAGAATCTATTGTTTTACAAGCAATCAACCAGAGGAAAATTTTGTTACCATCCTCTTTTTATGCCCATAGAACATGCTATCAACATGTATTCTAGTGTATTAACAGTTCACTTAGATTGACCCCCAGTTTGAGGATGATAGGTCATAATGAAGTTCAGCTCAGTGCTTAAAGCATGTTGGAGGCTTTTCAAAAACATCAAGGTGAATCTCAGATATTGAATGGATAATATTGACAATTGCTCAACATGCATACATAAAACCAATTTGATGTATATCCGTGAAATTGTTTCTACTGACGATTCCTCTCAAATTATGATAAATTGAGCTGTCTTTGTAAGATGATCCACAATAACCCATATAACATTGTTTTATGTTGATGTATTTAGAAATCCAGTGACAATGTCCATGGTGATGTATTCCCATTTGAATGTTGGTATGGGTACTTTTTTCATCATCCCTTTATACTTGTTTCCTTTTATCCTTCACTTACTGACATACTAGGAACTTTGATGTATATTCACGGATCACCTTTTCATATTGTCTCCCCAAAAGATCTCTAGGAGATCTCGATACATCTTAATACTCCTAGGGTGGGAGAGAGGGTTGACCTATGTGCATAATTCAGAAAATCATTCATTATATATCAATTGGATGGTTCACTTAGTCTTTACCCAAATCATATGACTTCATCCTCACTGATATTGAACTTGGAGATTTTCCCATTTCGAATATCTTCCATCCTTTTATGAATTTAAACAACATTTCTTTGAGCATATTTTATTTTCTCAACAAGGCATGGTTAGGAGATTATTTTGTAATAGAATGATGATGTTCCTACCTTAATCATTCCCATGTCCATCTTTTTTATGGCCATGAATACTGGATCCTTCTAAATTCTCGTCATTGATAATGAAAGAAGATTGTTTCTACATAGAGGATCTGCCACCTTATTTGCCTTACTATGATTGTAGTGGATTGAGAATTTTTAATATTTTTTGAGATCTATCCATCTTCATTGGCACATATTAATCCCCTTATAGATTATTATATATTTTAGACTCCTGTGATCAGTATATATCTCACACTTCTCCACATAGAGATAAGGCCTCTATATTTTCAATGTAAAGATCATAGCTACCAACCCTAGAAAATGTGTAGGATAGTTTTTCTCATACATTTTAAATTACATTGAGGAATATACAATCAATTTATCATTTTTAATCTTTACACAAATTTTTCATTTATTTTAATCATCATTGTATTCAACAAAGAGTTCTCCACTAGTCGGGAGTGTGAGTACTGGTGCAATGATAAGACACTTTTTGAGTTCTTTAATGATTTACTCAAATTCATGACTCCAGAAAAACTTCACTCCCATATATTTAAACTTGGTTATTGGGTTTTAAAATTGTGAGATGTTCATAAAAATCATCATTAAAACCTATCTAGATGAATAATGTTGTGTATCTCCATTACAGATATTTTTCTGGGCCACTCTTCGATTCAATTTGTATTGGAAGGGTCGATAGATATTCTTTGGCTGGTGATATCATTCCTGAAGAATGATACTTCCTCCATATAGAACTCACATTATTGTACTTTTTCATAAATTTTCTCTCATTTAATAGTATTTGACACAATAATCATATGCCCATCGTGTTCCTCCTTTCTCTTGGATTATATCAAAATATCATTAATAACGACTACCACAAATTTTTTTGAGTTAATATCTTAAGACTCTATTCATTAAATCCATAAGAATTATTGGACCATTATTGAGTCCAAATGGGAACCAAAATGAACTAATAGTGTCAACACCTCTCTTTAAAGTCAGTCTTGGGAATATCATCTTTATCTACATTTAATTTTTAATATATTGACCGAAGTTCCACTTTAGGTGATTGAACAATTCATCAATCTGTGCCAGGGGATAATTTTTATTTATAGTTATTTTATTGAGCTCATGATAATCGATGAAGAGTCACATTGATCCATCATTCTTCTTGATAAAGAGGGTTGTAGTGTCCCATTGTGATGGACTCAGGCATATAAAACTCGGGTCGAGATTCTCCCATAATTGCTTCTTTAGTTCCTCCAACTAAATGGTTTCCATTTCATATGGGTTAATTGATATATGAAGTGATCTAGGAATAGGTTCAATTCATAATGCAACCTATCGATCAATTGGAAGACAAGAAAATTGTTTTGGTAATACATCAGGTTAATCACTCATGATAAGCATATCTTTAATCATGGTCATCTCCTTTTTATCAGTAATTTGACCAATATATTCTTCTTCATATGGTAGTTATATCCACACATGAGATGATGAATCCAATAAAGATTCATATTTATCTTTACCCTTGTAATGAATTTTAGGATTATTTGGGATGTGTAGACTGATCTTCCTTTCTTGACAATTGATGTTGGATTTGTTTAAAGATATCCAACCCATGTCCAAAATAGAATCAACCTCCACCAAATGAAGTAAGAATTGATTTACTAGGAGGTTATGTCCAGAAACATTAACTGGGGAGGAGTTATGTTATATGGATGCAATAATTTATCTATTAGCTATTCTCAAAGATAAATCAATCCCCAAATTCTATGGTGGTGTTTCTATAATTCTACTAAACCTGAAAGGTATTATAGAATTCATTGAATCAGAACCAAATAGTACTTCTCTATTCTTGAATGAATTACAACAAAACCTATCAATATATAATTTTTAGAATGCACATCAACAATACTTATAGCATAATCCATTCATTTTTATTTAGATGGTTTTGTTGATTTTATCCACAGATAGTGGTCATATGGTATTGGTATTCAAAATTCTTATGTTCCATACAGTTGAAACATTATACTATTAGATGATCGTTGATCTGGACCATCCTCTATTGTACCACATTTGAATGAATTCATGGTTCCCTTTAGATAGTTAACGATATTCATCTTCCAAAAATTTGGACACATTGGATATTCATTCTTCTTTGTATCATAATAGTTATTTATATATCCTCCCATATTACACTCAACATTCCAATTTTTTTCACTCGTCCCATGATACCATTGAGGGTCTTTGATATCTATTTCAACCTTGAGGGTACAACAAACAATATCCTAATAAATTTTGAAGTCTATAATCAATAAAACATTTCATAGACTCAAATTTCGTTTTCTAAAGAAGTGATCCACCATTCGTTCAGTGATTAAGAAAAAAACCAGAGGCGTTTCTAACAATCACGGTAAAGTTTACTTCATACAACCTGTTAGAATAATCTTTCTTCAACTTAAGTTTAAGGAGATATCTATCCATCTTGGGAAGGAGGGTTTCAGGAAAATATTTATTGATTATTTTTCTTGAATTCCTCCCAGTCCATGGAATCGAATTCCTCATAGGATATAATATGTAAGTTCAGTTTTCACCCATGATCAGCTTCATGACCAATACAATAGACTGCCAACACAAATTTCTCTTCTTTTGAGCATTTTATGAAAATTAATATCTTTTCAATGGAGTGAATCCATGTTATTTGGGGTGGGGATAAGTAGATCCACTAAACATGGTTGGACATTACTTCATAAAATATTCAATAGAAAAATTATCTTTCCTTTTATGAGGGTATTCCACGCAATTCATGTTATTATTTATAACATGATCTAGTTGAGCAAGTACTATCATGATGTTATGAGAACCCATTTCCATAAAATTTGGAATATATTAGAGAAATCATCATATTTCCAATCACATTTATTGTTAGCATGTGTTCTTATATTTCCACACATTAACTAGGAAAAATAAAGTGAAATTAGGGGGATTGAATACTTATCTATCAATAATAAAGTAGAAATTTTAAACATATAAGAATAAACTCTTAATGGAAATGTATACCCCAACTTGTGATTCCCAATGTTTCAATCTAGGTTATTTATGATTTGCTTCCAAAATATCATTCTTAAGGGTATTTTCTTTATTCCCATAATAATGGTTTTTAATTATATTATTAATTTGCAAAAACATATCCCACTAGATTATCAAACCAAGTGTACAGTATAGCCCATTGTCAAATACCATGTTACCCTGAGATAGGCTTAGAACACATTGTCTGAGTTTTCACCCCTAGGAACATATGTTCTAGAAACACTTCCACTTATAATATCCAAACATGGTTTTATTTTCTTGACAAACAACTTACTATATACTTACCAAAATTTAAGGATGTTTTCCTAGGATTAGTCTTATCCCTAAGGTTCTAATAAAGTTATCTATTCATAATCTCCAAAGATAACAATACCTTTCCTTTGATACCAACTATTGATACCCAAACCTTTTACACATATCATTAGATGATTTTAATCAAAATTAAATATCAAACTATCGTCCAAGGATCGTAAAATGTAGTGTCTTAGAAGACTAGGTAAATAAAACAGAAAACCATGGAACTAAATAAAAAATTTATTTATTTATCATCCATTATGAGCTCATAGATTCCATTAAGCCATTAAATATTCTTATGATAACCTAGGGATAAAATTAGGAAACAGAAGATTTAAAATCCCAAAAGGGAATAATCCTTAATATAAAGCATAACACATGGGTTAGAAGTAATTATATAATTATATGAAAACATGTGGAAGAAGATTAAACATAATAAATAATAAGATGGGATTATAAATTCATTAATTCATAATAATGTGGAAGCAACATAAATCATTACCTCAGCATGAGCTTAGGTCTGTTGCACATATAAGAGCATGAGTCAAATATTGTTGCACATAGAGGATAACAAGTCAAGGATACTACCAAAACCTTTTCACATAATGTGTCAAGAGAATAATCAATACCAAATACATTGGAGCAGTGTCTAGGTGCATCCATAATAAAATTTTCATGAATATTCTTTCCACCAAAATAATCATACATAAGTATTCATACATGAACATATGTGTTACCCCAGGATAAAATCAAGTATCATAATTATGTAAAAAGGCATATTGGAATGGGATATCCTAGTTATTTCCATGAAAGGATGGATTTAAACCATTAATTGAAATTAATAAGGAAATATAAGAATATATCATGATAAGTATTTCCAATCTAAAATGAAAAAAGTGTTTAATAAACTTTATAAGAAAAAACATTTTAAGACTATTTTAAGAAAATATTATAGAGAATTTTATGAAAAAAAGGTAATAATATTTTATATAAAACCATAAGTTCAATAGGAATGTTTTTATAATAAAATGAGTGATTTTATAAAAACAAAGGTATCATAAAAAATATTATAGTTTTCATTTGAATTTGGGTAATAATTTAGGATGTTTCCTTAAATCAGGCTAGCTTATTAAGAAGAATTGAGTATGGAAATTTTTTAAAAACATTTACATCCCTAAAATAATGGATGAATGGATATTTATACATGAGTTTGAATCATATAAAAACTATTTAGAGGATTTTATTAAAAATAAAATAGAATTTCATTTGGGTAAAGTTAGTGAAAGATTAACCAAAATGAATAATGGAGTTTCAGGTAAAATCCATTATCTTATTTATGAAATTTTTTTGACATGGTCTTAATGTCTTGAATAATAAAATTAGAATCCCTTACCTTATGTCGGGTCAATTATCCTTCTCAGGTTTTTCATTTTAAACCTAAGGGGGTGAACTTGATTCAGGGCGATGCTCTAGGCCTTCATTATTTCCGACCCCCCATGCTACTGGTTTCTCCTTCTTTGTATCTGTTTTTAAATAAAAATATTAACATTGATTATGTGTATTGAAAATATTTTATATTGAGTATAGTTTTCCAAAACTGAACATATATGTTATTAATAAACTTATACCATATTAAAATACAAATTTTCAATAATTTAAGATGATTAATTAGATAAATCATTAGTGATAATTGTTTTGATTAATTTAACATTTTTTATCATACTGAACTCATTTTTTTATAAATTATTATCATGTGTACATAATGATATGAAAAAGTACATCAGATATAATACATATATTATAATCTGGTTCAATAATAAAAAAAATTCATGACTGGACTTTAGGTTATAATTGAATGATAAAAGCACATTAGCCATGGAGGTGGTAAATCAGCATCACACACACACACACTATGATTTCATTCATAACGAAAAAGACAGAGAATAATAGATACGATGGAAAAATATTCCAATAAAAAGATTATATTTTTGTATATATGGGATACTATAGTTTTCGCACCATGTTTTCAAGGGTAAGTGATGATAAGAGGAGAAAAGAAATAGAACTTGAAAATTAAATTAAAATAAAATAAAAGAGGGTTTTACCTCTAGATTCTTTCTTCTTGAGAACCAACTTAGTGGATTGGTTTGGGTATTTTGTTAAGAAAAACTAATCCTAGACATATGGGAGAGTTTTTTGAATAGTATTAAGTATAATTTAGATAAGGCTCAATGATTGAGAGGTGTTAGGAGAATAGGTCGTGAGGTTTGGTACTTATAGTTGAAGAGAGTGGTGCTTTCTCATTATTTAATTCAATAGTTTATTGTTTTTCTCAATACAAGAAAAAGTGTTTATTCATGAGACTAAATAAAATAATTATAACATTTTAGTTCAAACCAATTTTTCTTACATCATTCCTCACATAATGAATTGATTAATTTACTTATAATGTTTTTATACCGTAAATTACCATATTTTACAATTTATAGAAAATTCACGCATTTCATTAAAACCCAAAAAATTCAAGATAAATATTTTTCAACTTGTAGAATTATAAAATTAACTCCATTTTATGAAAATAAATTTCAAAATATTAGAAATTTAATTTCTATGTAAAATATTAATTTACTTGAGAAATACATATTTTAATAATTTTACTAATTTTATATCACATTGAAAAATTAACTAAGGTATCAAAAAATTATATTATAATAATTCAAAATCAATAATATTAAATTATGAATACATTTTTTGACAATAAATTTTATTTTAAATTATTAAATTATTCATATAATTGTAATTAAATATTTATGACTTCTAAAATACCAATATATTATTTTTATTTTTGTATACTATGATATTATTATATAAAATTTACACTTATAATATGGATAATTTTATTTATACTTTCATTGGAAAGGTTACTATTTAATTGGCTGATTTACTGTTCATAAGGGTCATATTACTATTCTAATGGTCAAGTTACTATTTCATCAGTATCAGTTTCTTAACTTCTAGAAAACTTCTTATTTCATTCATTGATCATTTGTAAATAAGTTATTGTTTTATATGTGTGTTTATACCATATGATCTACTTATAAGATGTAAATTTCAATAGATAAAACATTAGGTTGTTACATTGGGGATATGATCCATAGATTCCATTATTATTATCTCTTTTAAATTTTTTATATTTATCATTGCATGGTGTTTACAATTTTTTTTCACTTCAATAGGTTATAAAATGATAAAATTCTTATGAAAAATGATTCATTTCTCAGGTTATTATATGATGAAATGATAAAATGAATACAAAACCTATATCTTTTCCGCTGGTTATGATATCATGAAATTTTTACCAATTCCATTTAACATCATGGTTTATGATATCATTAATGTTTTATGATCATGGGAAATATATATATATGTTATTCATTATGTGAATGTGGTTATGTTATATCCAATGTCGGTTGTTACGTTATAACCAAGAATCGTGGTTATGTTATAGAGAAAGATAGGTGGGACCTATATTTCCCTTTAATTCAATGGTATGGATTTATATCTCTTGAGACAAACAAGAATAGAAGGGGGAGTGAATTTGGTTCTGTAAGGTATTTTTTCTACTATGAAGGTCATGGGAATAAACCTTTACTACTAATATGGTTGAGGGTGTGAACCTATTCCACTACAACAGCCTTCCCATTGATCCTTTTCTACTATGAAAATTATTTTCTATGATTATTTGTATGACACAATTCAGTGAATTATTCCAATGTCATGCTCTCATGGACCATGTTGTTTTATTATATTATTATTCATGCCTTATTATGTACCAATTTTTATGCCGTGACTCAAGATTGTGATATTTTATAAGCAGGGTATTGTATTCAAATCTTATGCTCATGTTCTCAAACCCTTATGTTTATGTTATACTTATGTATCTCCCTTTTTTACCCTTATTAAGCATCTGATATCACATTTTCTTATGTTCCTTTTCCTGAAGTTATGATGAATGTTTTTATGTAGGGTATGTTTGTGAAGAGTAGTAAGGGGGATGATTCTCATGGGGGAAGTTAACGATGTTTCACCAAATTATAAGATCAAGTACCTGGTATCCAAAGACACTAAACTATTATGTTTCTTAGGAATGCGTTTTTGTAATGTATGGAATATTCATTTAAGGTGATGTAATCTCTATTTATGGAATTCTTTGGTCACTATACCACTCATACTATGTGAATAGAATTCACTGATATCGAGATAAGGTCTGTGAAAGTCACACACATAACATATTCAAATTTAAGTATATTTCATATAAATAGAAGTTTAGGAAATTATAGGGAACACCATTAGGGTCTGGTGGTGTCTAATAATATAATATCATCAAAAATAATTATGTTCATATTAATTGTGTATAGAATAATTGGTATTGAATTGATTTATAAAATTTAATCACATGATATTAATTGAATATAAGAGAAATTATTTAATGAATGAATAGTCTTTAAATATTCAAGGTTCATGTAATATTTGTTGGAATAAGGGGTCATGTAAATGAAACCCCTTTATCACACAATATATTTATTCTACTACAAGAAAGTGATAAAAATACAAAAATTGTTGATGATAATGTTTGTTAGTCATAACCAGTCTTTTATAACATATTATTTTGGAATTACTTATACGGGGGTCGAGGATTAATTTATGGGTGTTTAATACCAACTGTATAAGAAAGACGGTTCTTCTTTATGGGGGAATATTCATTCAATCTATTTTGAGAGCTCATATATCATCCCTCATGCATCATAGAGAGGGAAGCACCAGATCTTAGCATTTTAATTATTTTATTCTTCATGGATTGAAGGATTAGTGTAGTGGTGGTCATCAAGAGATTAAAGGATTAACTAGATTTTTTTAGCACCCATATATAAACAATAGATATTACAATATATATTAAATGGGCATCTGGAAGATCTAGAGGAATAAAAAATTGGTTCCTTCAACAAAAAGTAGTTGAGGAAAATTTGTTATCAAACACATCTTCAAATCAAATGAGGTTTTTTTGAAGTTAACTGTACTTCAAAAAAACATTACTTGAGATCCTGAGATTTTTTACTGGCATACTCTTCATTAAAGACAGCATAGTTACATTAATTGGTGAGGAAAATATTTAAATCCCTAATATATTTACCTCTACTATGCATGTTGATACATACACGTGCATCTCATAATCCTGATGAATGATCTAAAAATATACAGTACCAACTATTGAATGATTGATCACAAATCTAAACTAAAATGGAAAATTATGCTTCACATTGGGGATGAGTTATTAACTAATCTATGCAAAGGATATACCACTACCAATTGTCTCTAGAAGGATGATTTACTACCATGGCATCCCACCATGGTTGAAGATATACTACCGATACCACTCTCTAAGAGGGTGATACACAACTCATATAAGTCTTCATTTGGATGAAACACCAACATGATAACTCCCAATAGTGGATGATATACCACCATCATCAACTATTATGTTGTTGATGTACCCCCAATACAAGTCTCTAAGAGGATAATGGGCCAGCAAGACAACTCCCATTGGTTGATGATATTTTACATTCATCGACAACTAGGTGGAAGTTTTTCCACAAGAACGTTGATGTTATAGTGAATGATAGATCAATGGAACAATTCAAGGCGATGAAATTCTTCCAAATGATATGGTAGGATTATGTACCACTAAATAAATATTATAGAGAATAATTGTTCACTATAATTAATACATATAATTTAGAATTGATTAATATGTTTATGCTTATGATATCAAAGATGCTAAATTTCTCTAATACCCATACAAACGTAATCCCATGACTATCTTATCACATTCTCATACTATTCCTCCCAAAGGAATAGTATATAATACCCCAAAATTCTACCAAATGTAATTATCAAACATAAATAACCAATTTTGTGGCCCAATTCAAGAAATAATAACAAATTTCATATAAAGAATGTCAACATTATCACTAAAAAAACAAAAGTCACTCAAGAGACCACTCACAAGTTATCAACATCAATTTGTAAATTAATTAATGAAATATATGAATGTAAATTAATTTCCTTCTCATGAAAACAATGAAAAATCATAAATATCATACAATGAAATAGACACTTATAAAAACTAGTGAGAAATATAGGTAATATCTACTTAGAACTTGTAGGGTCTTTCATTTTAGATACCGTTGGCCGATTCATCCTTAAATGGTAGAAATCATGAAATTTAAAAAAATCTGAAAATTAGGCTATAGAAATTTATATAAAAGAAATAGAAAGTAAAAAATAATATTATAGGTTAATGGATTTATATATATACCTGCAACATCACCGTGGGATTAGGGGATCAATAAACAAGTCACTAATAGAGGAGATTCCATCTTTCGGAAGTAAGGGGAACAAAGTTGAAGCCGAAAAATGTGGAATCTAGGATAAATGAATGGGGGTAAGCTCATAAATGATAACATTTAAAAAATAAAATTAATTTAATTAAAATTTTAAAACCTATATCGGCGGGGGAATTATGGCTTGACCAAAATGGCCACGACGCATCACCTCCGCTAAGATCTTTTTGTGGTCTGCCCTTCCTAGTCCTAAATTAATTCACTTCTCTAAGACAGAACCAAAATTATGACCTTACCTATTTGTTGAATGAATATTATTTCCATGGTGTATCACTTTTTTCTAGGATATAACTACGAAACTCGAACCCCAGGACTTCGTAGTGAAACAAATCCCTACATGTTGTAATGCCCTCAACTAAAGATATATCCATAAATCATGACCACTTCATTTTAGATTTATCCAAGACTTAATATAGAATCTTCATCCATTTTAGTGTGATTTACTTCTACACTACCCTTGATATGGTTAAACATTATGTGTTGTAGCATGAAGAGAAAATTTTTGAAGAATTGCATCATAAATTGGGGCCCATATCCCCAAGATTTACCCAAACTCCCACTATAAAATCCCACATTAATGAACCATCAAATTATCTGTTGTTTGGATAAATTAAATTAAATTCATACCTTAAGAATATGTGGGGTGTTACATCTCCTCTCCCAATAGAATGGAGGGTTTTAAATTACTCTGATGACAATAATATTAGTGAAGATAAATATCCATAATATTTAGTAACATATCAAAAATCAAATTACAAGAGAAATAAATTTTATTTTGTATGTCTAAGAAATAAACCAACTCTTTGAGATTACTGGAAGTAATGACCCATTAAAAAAAGAATAAATTAGGTTTATAATGTTATAATAAATTCCATTTGCTACACACTCTCGGATATCTATCAAGGATATTGAATTTAATAAGAGATATTGAAATAAAATAGTAGATTATAGAGCATATGATAAATGATGAAAAAATATATTACAAAATGATAAAAAAACACATTAAAGGATATTTAAAAAAAATCAAGGATTGTAATAGCTTCATGAATATTTAATTCTAGTATCTCATTATTTATTTGATGTTTTGAAGATGTTGGAGGTCAATTCTAGCCACATGGAATAAAATATATCCATTAGAGACATAATAAATCACTAGATTGGCTTTTATGGAAATAAAATTTAGTGACTTAAAGGGAAACTATCAAGTATATATTATGAATATGAGTTCTATTAGGTTTCTAGTGTGAAGATACCAAGTAGCTATAGTGAAAAATACAAGAAAAAATTCTTGTATTCTACTAACATGTTCATGTTTTTATATGAAAATGTATTCTATTTTTTATTCCACTAAAAGTCTTATGAAATTTAATAAAAACCAAACCTTGCCCATCTAATTTATTGGTGGATTATTCTATAAATATCCAATACTTAATCCTGAAATAATCTAAATTGATTATTTTAGAACAATATAGGGAATATAAGAAGATAATTATATGATCGTAAAAGTGTAGTAAATTCATTCCAACAACTGGGTGAAAAAAATGATAGAAGCAACCATTCTACCAATTATTATAGTCTTATATTATTTTAATATAATTAAAAATCAACATATATCCCCAAAATATGACATTATAGATCATTTTATCACCATAACAAAGAAGGTAACACAATATAAAATATATAGATCTATAATAATAATGTTTTAGTGGAATTGTGGTGGGTTTTGACCATAGAAAATATTAATTAAAACATTATAACAGTTAAATATTTTGGACATAATTTCATTATATTTCCTAAATAATATATTACATATCCAATATTTATATATGAATATATGAAAATAACATTAGTAATTTAAATCCAGAATATACACCTTCTAGTATCAGAACTAAAAAAAATGAGGAAAACATTTAAATTCCCAAAAATATCAATTCATTTTTTCTTCATAGTTAAAAAATGTGTAGATAATATTTTTATATATCGATCAATATGAGAAAATAAAATTTATTTAATTCACTTTAACTCAATAAATTGTATAATAAATAAGATTAAGTAAAAACTAAATCTATACATTTCAACTGTGATTTTTTTATACTTATCTACCATAATAAAAAATTTAGAATCGATTTCAAAAAATATATATTATAGCATTAAATAAAGATAAAAATATATTATTATGATAAATTTGGAAAATAAACATATGATATAATTAGAATGAATCATTTTTTAGATAATATATAACGTTAACATGAAATAATTTATAATAAATAAATTAAAAGTAAAGAAAAAATATTTTTAATTATTAAAACTAAACAACCAAAGTATAAAGAGACAAAAATATCACAATTTTTGATAATTTCAAGAAACAAAAACACTTATCCCCATTTTGGATCCATCAAGTAATGCATAGTTCTTATAATTTAATTTTTCATTGAATGTATTTTCTTATCTCATTATACTATAATTTTAGACTTCTTCTCATTACCATCGAAGCCTTAAATGTTTTCCCATGAAAAATTAATAAAAAAATAATTTACATCAAAAAGTTCAAAAAAATAAAGATATAAATATCATAAAAACTATATAATGTATAAGTACAGTAGATGAAATAATTATTCAATCCCCTAAATTATATAATAGTTATACATGAATCTAAATTGATCAAACTAGTTTAATGGACCCACATGTAGAATAATTAATAATAAAATACATTTCGCACTCTATATTAAATAGTTAAAAATAAATCATCACATGTTATAAAAGTATTCTTGATCATGGAGTAATATGATTGAGCACTCAAAAACTAATATATAATGAGAGTTGTTATCGATCAAAAGTGATATCCCTCTTAAAAAATGATATGTGATAGTGAGTAATATATATCATCAAATGATATTAAATTAATTCATAATAGATTTAAAATGAATTAAAATAAAATAATAATGGAATATAAGAGCATTCCAACATGCTGTACAACAAAAAAAAATAATATCATTTAAACGGGATAAAATAAAGATTCATCTTAAGAACACAATTTATGAGCATTTTATGCCCAATAGACATAGAAAAAATTAATATATGGGAATACGTTTAAATAAAAAAAGAAGTGTGACAAAATAATATATAAATTTATTTTACCCCTTCCTACCATATCATACTACACTAGAAGTCTAGACAGTAAGATATTATCCAACGAAACATATACAATAACCCCTTCTTCATAATATAATAATTTTGGTGGTTTATTTCATTTATAAGGAAAAATCATAAAAAAATGCAATGAATAAGAGTTAATCCTTATTTTGTAAAGCTCAAAAACAATTTATATAATGTTTAAATAAAAATACTTTTTTCCCGAGAAGAAGATCTATTCAATCATCTTATCATTGATTTGTGAATTAAATTATCATTAATTATGATTAAAAAAACTAAAAGAGTTAAGATATCAACATTGAGAAGAACACATAAAGAGTTGAAATAAATTAGATAATATAAGAATTCATAAATCATTAATAAAACAAGTATAAAATAAAATTAAATATGAAAAAACATTGTTTTATTGAAGGAAAAATTTATAATATGATTATTAAAATTTTATCCATTATTAGATCAAATTCTATAAAAACAACGATTCATTTGATTAATAGAAGCTAAATAGGTAATAAATCATAAATTTAAGAATGTTCCTCACATTCTCTGCCATTATGTTAATAAAGAAGCACTTAAACATTGGGGGATTAGTGTAACAATGGATTTAAAAAATTTTACCATGATAGATGGAATCAAGATAAAAAAAAGAAAAATAACATGGAAATATATATTTTAAATCATAACTCTACCGTAATAAAATAGATATATGGTACCTCAAGGGAGGTCTTAAATGTAAATTATGACCTATTGGAATCCAAATAAACCTAGCTCTACTAATAGTAGAAAAAATAGTATTGGGAACCCATATAATCCTTGTTTGAGTAGATTTACTAGAAATTTAAGTGGATTTATCCATTTTTGGTCCACCACATTGATGATTTTTTGAGTTACACTAATATATTAGAATAACAATTTTATGAAAATAATTTCTATTATTATATTGAGATATAACATTCATAAATTTTTCATTTTAGAAATTAGTATGTCTAGATTATAAAATCATAATAATTTACATCAATTACTTTATAATCCTAAAATTTTATCTAATTATTCTTCACTTAGTGTGAATTTTTAGAGAGACAATTTATGTTCATTTTTAGTGGAATTCAATTGATCCACATTTGGATAGATATTTATTTTTAAGAATATTGTTCATTTTCTTTATATAGTTTTTGATTTTGATGAAAAGCGTGAATATATTTCATTTTATGGTCTTAGAATTTATTTAAAATACAAAACATTATCACTAAAGTTGATCTCTATAAAGTTCAAGACCTTTGAAAGAAATAGAATTTTCAAAACAAGAGGAGGAAGAAGATAAATTTGAATAAGGTACATCCTTACTTACCTTTTTGAGTTCCATTATAGATTATTAATTTTTTTTGAGGAGATTGAATTAAATGAGGGTAGTTAGTCCTAATATTCACTCAAAATATACACTTTATGTGACTTTTACCCTTATTTTCACCATTTTCATTTCTCTAGATGATAGGGAAATCTACTATGACATTTCCCTTATTTTTCCTCCCAACCATGCCAACTATGGATCTTTATCTTAATCATTTTTCTTGGAGTTCTAGAATGTTTTATTTTTCTTTTAAATGAAATATATTATTTTTCATAAATTATGAAATATATTTTCATCGGTTTTAAAATTTTATGAAGTGATTTTTTGGGTTGTCATATTTGTAGGTAATTTATTTCTTATGTAATTAGTATTTGTCCTCTATCAATGAATTTTGATATTTTCATCTCATAATTATCAAGATAATCGAGATGAATTTGAAGATATCAGTATGAAGTATATTATATATATCCGATACTTCTTGGATCAATATGTCCATTATGATTCATGGGCTAGGTAAGGTGCTAAGATCATCAACAGGATAAATTCATCCAATTACATTTTCTAAACCAATTATGAATGTATACAATACGATTTTTGTAATGCAAAATAAATATTCAAAATTATTCATATATATACCAACATTATTTTATTTTTCATTATTCATTCCTATATATATGAAGTCATGTAATAACAATATTTCATTTGTATATTTTATTATGTAATTTATATGAAATGTATTATGATATTTGGGTAAATGTGAAAATTTCATTTCCTTTCCAGTTAGATTAAAGTTGCATATTTATGTAGTGATCCAATTTTTCAGTAGCTCTTGGGAAGGAAAAAAACCTATATGTAAATCTGATAAATATGGAATCAAGTAATTATAATAAAAGTATAAATTATTTTTTATAATAATATTTATTGATACCATCAATAAAACGACCAGAAACCATAGAATAACACTTTATAGAAACTTGGGAATAAGGTGTTGTAGAAATAAAATTATAAAAAGTTTATTTTAGTGAAATAAATTTTGATTTTGAAAATTTAAAATAAGTATTACTATGATACTAATTGTTTATCCAATTATAATGGAATAATTTTGGGATTGAATTTCTATATAAACATTTAATCTTATAAACATAAACTAAAAATAGAAATTAAATATAAAAACACTGAATGTAGAATAACTAAAAAGGAAAAAAATCAGATAAAGGATTCTATATTATAAACAAACCCTCCATGTCCTCTCCTAATAAGATTGAGGTTTATAGATTACTCCACCATGTTAAAGGTGACAAAGAAACATATGCCTATATTTTAGTGGATTAACTAGCAACTAGTTATAATAGAATTATCAATCCTTTTATTCGTGTAATAAAGAATCCCACACTATCACTTTAACGGTAGTGAGCACTAATGACTGAAAATTGTTTTTTATTATTATGAAAACACTTTTAAAGAAAAAGTGAGAAACCATACATGACCTCACCACATCACAAATTCACCAATTCACAACTAAAAATCATCCAAGCACAACAGATGAAATCCATTCAAGCCTTCAAACTGACAAACCATAACAGTTGAAGCTGAAAACACCAAGAAATGGCCGAGGTACCACGAACTAGGGGAAAAAATATTAGGAGAGCTGGGAAATCCTCAGATCCGGTCTACTCAAACGCCCACTGATGCGACCGTCGATACCAACCCAAATCCAAAAACCCACGGAGAACTCTAGTCGGATTCCACCCAATCATCCAGCGAAGTGAGATGGGCCCTCAAAAGAGCACATCCACAAAGGGAGATGAATATTCCAAAGCGAGGAAGACCAAGCCATCCGGATGCTACACCCTACTTTGCAGGAAACCGCATCGCTACCTCGGACCAATAAAACATTCAAACTCCTCTCCAAATCCAAATTCACAACACCTATAGAAGACCAACCATGCCCAATTTCCATCCAAAATCGGAAACACCACCAAAAATGTCAAAAAACAACATCAAACATTACTGAAATCTCAGTTGCAGCAATCCATCATTGTCATTTGGTGAAACTAGATCACACCAGTAACATGCAAAAACCAGTTGCAGGACCCCGTCCTCGCATAACCGATCATCATGAACCACCATTGTCAAAGTCACCACTAAAAACCTCAAAACCATCGTGGATACCACATCGCAGCAGCACCACCAAAGAAGACCAACCACAAAACGGATCCAGATCCAACCTCGAACCAACATCACAACAAAAACGCACATCCAAGAACGAAAAATGTAAACGAGGGAAAGAAGCAAACCCGCACCAAAGTAGGACCGTAAACCCTCCGCCGTCGTCAATCCCACACATGGTGAACAGATCCACCCAATGCATCCAGACGACATAGAAACGTGATGGAAACCACAACGCGGCAGCAGGAAACTCAAACAACAGACTCATAGTGCTGCCAGAAAGGCCATGTCCAAAACAAAAGGAAGAAAACGATGAGATCCTACGAGATGTTAGAGCCCATGGAAGCCGCCACCGGAGACGCGGAAGCCACGATCCCATTTGACCGATGCACTGGAGGGAAGCCTGTCCGCCTTGGGGGAGGAGTAAGATGATGGTGGGGTATGAAAACACTAGTGTGGAGCCCTTTATGGGCGCATCTCATCTCTGAGCACTAATGAAATGATTGATTAATGATTTTTTGGAATATTTCATTAAAATACATTCATATAACACTCACTAGTACCTTATATGGATATGTATTTCAAAATGATTAGAAGGGAGATAATTTTAGAAATATGGGAGTATAATAAATTATGTACAAAAATAATAATAAGAGATAGGTAAACACATTAAATTATGTTTAGTGGGATTAAACTCGTATTAGATAACCATATATATTTATGTTTAGCTTCTCATGCTTTCACAGATGATTTGTAGCCAGTAAAGGTAGATTTACCCAGGGGGGGGGGGGTAAATGGATCTATTAGATATATAAAAAACTAGTTTTATGTTTATATAAACAATATTGGGTAGTTGGTAGAAATCCTCCATGTATCTAGTATTCACATGTGTTATATCATTTATCCGAGCGAAGTTATTAGGTTGTTAATGTAATGAAAATAACCACATATTTCATGAAATATGATAATGGGTACCCAATATAATATTAATGGGTATTTACTGATTTATTCCAAAAAAATATTTCATAAATTCCATAAAAACATCTCTTTAGAGCTCTAATTTATTGATAAATTATTTAATCAATATCAAAAATATAAATCCACAAATGAACTTGATTGAAATTTTTATAAAAATAACTGAAATAATTGAATATAATTTTGTTATAGCAAATGTGAATTCTATTCAGGAAAACATTTGGGTAAAAAAATGACCAAACCATCCTTTTCACTAGTTATTATGGTTTCAAATAATTCTAATATCATTTCATATAATCATATTCTACATAAATATTAAATTTTTATCTCAAGGTATCACAAAAAATATTAGGTAAGACACATCAAAATTTATATAAGTTTATTAAAGATGTTATAGTGAATTATAAAATGGTTTTTGGACATATAAAATGTTAATTAATATTTTTTATTATTAGAATGTATTTATATATTATCATTACATTTATAATAATAATATATATCCTAAATAAAAAATATATATTTTTGGACATGATAGAATGAATAATAAACTTGAATCCAAATGACATACCTAGAGGAATAAATAATACATTTTAGGAAAAACATTGAATACCTAGTTTGATGATTGAGATTTTTTCATAGTTGAGAATTTATTAGATTGTATTGTTGAATTTCTAAAACCATAATAAAAAATAAATTATATAAACTATAAAATAGTATATGACATAATAAAATAGAGTATGTAAATATAAAATTTATTTATTTCATTAGTTCAAAAATTATAATACTAAACAAAATTATTACATAATATAACAAAAATTATAAAACAAAAATATATTTAAAAATTAAAGAAAAATTAACTCAAATTATAATGATAAATGATTTTATGAAACTTATGATATAATGAACATGAATCATTCCTCAAAAAAATACATAATCTAAACATGAAATCATAAATAATATAAAAATACTCGATAAATAAAATTGAACAACCAAAGGCCAAGATGCTAATAAAAATTATTTATATGAGTGGTATATAACTAATGCATACAACCCCTACAACATAATAATATACCTCAAAACTAAATTTTCATGATAAAACTCATCATGATTAAATATAAATCAAACTAAAAATCAAAATACATATTTTTTTGACATCCTCATGATATTTTAATGTTCTTAATGAATGTTGATTCAAAAAACACTAATTGAAAAAACATCTTTGAGTTATAGAGGTAATATATCCAATTTACCTCATTTCTAAAATTATATAAAAAACATTGATTGAATATAAATTTTTAAGGAACATTCATTTAATATCATATTCTGGTACCTTATTATTCTTCTTTTAAGGAAAAATCACATTTCTGATCACCATGGGATTACAACATGTCCTATGAAAACCAACTATACCATATTATGAATAATTTCTCTGCAATAAAATATAAAACCAGAAAACTGGTTCTAATAGAAATACCAAAACGAAAAATATATATATAATATGAATCATCAAGTTGAAATAAATGGATTTAGAAAAAAACATACCAAACAATGAATAGAAACATAGTGAAACTCTCAATAATCCATAAAGAAGAATGGTTTAAAAATGAACATAACCGAAAACATTTATATACTTTCATATATGATATTGATATCCAAAATTGGCTAAAAAATGTTAAATAAGGGGGATGCATATCCGATGAGGCTTAATATATATGGGTACAAAAATAATATAATAAAAAACATGGCCAAAATAAACTAGTGATACCCATCTCTTGGTAAAAATCATGAATCTACAATTTATCACTTCTCCAACCCCCAATAATGCTAAAAAATTTCCACTAACTCAATGAAGTGCCTTTACATTACTTGTATCATAAGATATCATATAAATATACTCATGATATTTTATTATAGGGTGTGAGAAAATATTCCCAAAAAGATCCCATCACACTATTTATACATATCCATTTAGAGAAAAACCATGCAATTGTAGTTTGAAATACATATAAAAATTTTAATTTACAATATTAGGTAATCAAAGAATAATGTTTACTATTGTTATCCATTATTTATAAATCCATGAACATTTAAATATGTCTTATAAAATATTTTTTGTTATTATGGGAATCAAAAAATATACTTTTACCATGGATGGATTTTTGGATCAAATAAAATATATTTTATTGGTGAAACCACGTTTAAAAACAATAATACATTTATTCTCAATAATAAAATCGTCTCATTATTAATTTGATAGTAAAAATTGTAAACTTATTTTCACACCATTAAAACAAAATAAAATTTAATAAATTTAGAATAATTTCTGTTACTATGAGATTAGAAAGTACCCTAGGAAGAATATTAAAGATGTTGAAAATTTCAACAAGTATATGAATCATCTATATAATAATGACAATAGAATAATATGAGATTATAGAAGAAATTAATCATCAAGAAATTTTCAAAAAATAATCTTACAACATAGAAAAATATATCTCCCAAAAAAATTATAACCTTGTAAAATGTAATTAAATAATAAACCACGATTAAAGATCAAAAATAATATAATAAAATAACGAGCACAAATTTTTTTTATGTGATGGTACAAAAAATCTTGGAGTTTGATTCGGTGGAACTAACTTCTGGCCTATACTAAAATCCTACAAAACAGATACCTGAGTTACTCTATGTAATGTTATCAGGTGATAACCCATTATTCAATAATTAAATAGAGTATAAGATACTAAACTGAGGATAATACTTATATACTAACTAACATATCCCTAAAATTCATAACTACAATCACAGGGATCCCATATAGTTATCTAAATATGAAGTTAATAAACATTTCAAATATCAAAATATAAATACTAAATAATATATAAAATAAATTCATACATACTCAATGAACACCCTTCAATGAAAAACCAATTTTTACATAAATATATAATAATAAAAAATTCAAATTGGGTCATTTGTTGTTCTATCTAAATCAAAACACAATAGGTTAAACTTATCAAGGGTAAAAATTTAAAAAAAAACTCCGAATTTCATTATAAATAGTCCATTAGTTATTCATAACCTCAATGAAATTACAATATCTGTATATTTACAAATGATTAGTAATTATGTAAAATAAATCATAAAATTTATAAAATAAAATGATGAACATTTTTTATTTCTATTATAAGAAAATAATAACATTCGAATAAAAAATTGTTATCAAAATAATTCTTTATCATTTTGAAACATGACTACAAATATGTAATTTTTTATTTTTATAACATTGAAAATACGTCATTAAAAACTGATTTAATTAATTCACAATAAAAAAACATAGAAATTTTATTGATCATAAAGAGTGAAAAAAATTACATGAAAAAATTATATATATAAATTATAGAAAATGACCAATATATAAAATTATATTTTATTCGATAATAAGAATAAATTTAGAACACTTTTATGAATTTAATAATGTTTTTATATCAATGAAATCATTACATGAGTTTTTTATACACACTTTCTTTCATTATTAAAATAAGTTGTCTACAACCCTAAATGAATGATGAACACAACCTATGTAAAAATTTGTTTATGCCTTGAAATAGATGAAGAGGTTTCCATATAATCTTATTAGAAGACCTAAAATTAGAAAAAATGAAATAAAAATTCATTTAGGGGAAAATTTTATTCTATAATATCCGTGAGAGAGAAATAATATTGAAGAAAAAGGATAATGAAAAAAATTGGAAGTGATTTTGAGTATCTAAGTTGGGGGAATCAACACCTAAAGACCTGGAATCACCATGGTGAACATAGAAGAAAAATGAGAATAAAATTAATTGATTCCTTGATTGGTATTAAATATTTATGGAGAAAAGGATGTGAACTTATTTAGAAATAAATTTCGGGGAAGAAAATATTATCATTTTTATATCTGTGAATAGTTTAGATGCATCGACAGGTAAACCACGCTCAGGACCTACATTATCTAATATATACACCTATTCTAATTTTATGGTTCACTTTCATGCTTAGCATAACCATAAACCCCAATAATTTATTTTTAAGATTCCATCAAAGATAGAAATATATACTCCAAAACTCAAGATAAATGATAAAAAATAGAATTTAAATTATTTAAAAAATTGTTACATCATGGGTGTAACAACCCATATATGGTATAATATTTTGGTGAAAATTTTCTGTGAAACCACAATAGTTAGGTTACTGGATGAATGTAGAGATTAAAATCTATCTAATGGATTTTTTAAAAAAATTCAACTCAAAAGTCTGAGATTCATATTAGATATGATTGAAAAAATATCCAACCAAAATAGATATCTGGTGAGAGAAAATATAAGGTTAATGAAAGACTAGATAATATAGATATTTGAAAAAAAAAATTGAATATGATTTACTATAATAGTTCATAATTTTAATGGGATAAAGTATATAATAAATGATTATAAAACATTATACTCATTTGAAAAAACAATTATTATAGATAAAATTAAAACATAAATATAAACACTAATATGAGATAAATTTTTAAATATGAATGGTTAGCTAGAAAAAGTTTTCTAGATTGATATAAACACATTGTAGTTAATATTAAGAAATAAAAAATATCATTGTTATATCTCCCCCTTCTTGAGTAGCTGACAAGTAATGTTGAAAAAAAAATCTTGATTCTTATGATAATCATAAGAGAGACTCATTAGATGAATCCACACTTATTAATGTTTCCATGGAGTATAAGATTCAAAATAAGAAAGTTAACATTTAAATGTTCAAGATGATAGATAACCCAAAATGTATCTATCATGAGAAATATTAGTACGAGAGGTATATTTCTTCAATGGAACTATTTCGATACAACACAATTAAGGGAACATACTTCTTTCATCACATAGTAAATAATATTATTTATGTTAATTATTTTGTGATATTGGGGTTTACTTAAGACTTATTCTCCTTATATAATTAAATTTACAATAATTACTAAATAGTCATTGGAATTAAACAATTGAATACAATAAAAACATGTATATTAAAAATTCACCTCATCTCATTAATATTTAAATGATAAATGAGAAAGATAAGGTAGGACATAGATATAGAGTTTTTTTCATAGTAAAAAATTTACATCCCTAACTAAACTACCGGGACCCAGATGGAATGGAACATGACCTCATGTGTGCCTCCTCATACCTAAGAGGTTGCTGACTAGCAGTGAGGGTCTCAAGTGGAACCATGTAGAGAATATACCCTTCATCAAAGTCCACTGGAGAAATAAATATCCAAAATAAAAAAAATAATCATTATCAAATTACATGTATAATTTGAACTGAATATGAAATACAAATAAAAGGATACAAAAGTGGAAATCATTTCCAATATAAAATGTAGAAGATAAAATAATTGAATAAATAGTGGTTTCTATAATGTTCATTCTGATATTCAACTAACTTCATGATCCTCTACTGAACCATCCACCATGATTCCCATTCCCTTCTTCGGATACCTCATTAAATATACATGTGCATCAAAATGTCTGAGGATGGTGTGATTACAAGATTCAATTGTACACCACCAATGCATCTGTAACCAAGTATACTCAAGTATACAAGTTCATTTCATAATAATAAAAAAAGGTACTTATGGAAACAAAAAAATTAAGACATTATCACTATCAATAATGGTACAAAAAATTCTAATATTGGCATCACATCATAGATTGGGTGTGAAAATAAAAAGTGAAATACAAACTTTCAAAGTTACAGTAGCTATACCTATGATCAAAAGAAATCTTGGTCTGTCATTATATCTAATCATACTCTTGGAATAAATAAACACACATAGTTTTTTGGATTTATTACTCCATTAGAAAAACAATACACCTCAAGGTTAATATATATTCTAACACACTCAAATGGGATCAATCTAGTACAATCGACAACCAGACAATAAGAATCACAAAATTTGTAATGTGGCCCTTGCATGTTGGCTTGTTGTATTACCATTGATGGTTGAGGCTTGAGCACATATGAGTGGGTTAGACTATATGAACACCTTGAGGTGTGTTTTTATGATAATTGATACATATATCTAGAAAAACATGTGTGTTGATTTATTCCATCTTTATTATTATATTGCCTCATATAATGTGTTAGACTTTAATTATCTGTGTTGCTATTATAACTCAAGATGTTTGTCATTATCTATTTATATGTTCACTCTTTTCTTTACATGATACATGTGTTAGAATAAATTTCTGAACCTTATTTATAGTGATCAAATGTTGGTCGGTCTGTTACTTGAAGTCTCTTTTAAATTATAATATAATTCAACAAAAAATATGAGCACACTAGGTTAAGGATGCATTGGAGGTGTCCTACAGAGTCTTTTTCTCACTCCCTACATAGGAATTTCGAAGAACCATTTGATTTCATTGGAGATCCAGTGAAGGGAATGGACCTCATGGTGTACAATTGGGTAGAGGAGCATAGAATAAGCATAAAAATAGGGAATAATTTAGGGAGCCTATGTTTATTATTTATATGATGCATTGTACACTGAAAACTATTTACACTTTGGGAGAAATTTATTTTTATTTCTTGTTTAGTTATGTTTATAATTATTTATTATTGTCATGTATTTTATATTTCATATTTTTATACATTGGATAATTATTTCTCTTATTCACTCTGATGGAGGGTGCAACCTCTTAATGGTTTTTCTTGAGACCGTTATTGGTAGTCCACAACCTCTTGCATACATGGAGTCACAAATGAGTTCATGTGTCGTTCTATCTTTGGCTCGGTGGTTCAGTTTAGGATGTTACAAAATGATATTATAGTATCATGATTTACTGGCTTGTTATTTTATTCTCTTAGGATGGGATTGTATTGAGAAGATATAGGATAGTTGGGACTTGTCTAGAGGAACTATGACAATCCCTCTACAACATTGTATTATAGACCTTCGAGTTACCATAAAATGGGGGGAAATTTAGTTTTTATATTCCTAATGATTAAATTAACTTTGGATAATGCACATGACATTAATATGTGATTTATGAGATTTTGTGTGTGTTCCTATGTCATGAAAAGATACATTGGATCATATGACATATATATACCTATTGTTCTGTTGTATAGTGGTTTATTAGTTAAATACGTTGATTAGTGATTCTTGTTCAATATAGTTTACCTTTTTTTGATATATATGTGTTTCATGCTATTTTGATATATATTTATTATCATTAATTAGTTAAACTAAACATACCATTGTATTAGTATATATATGATCATTGTGAATAATGTGAAGGGATAGAGACAAGGTTTAGTGGTTGGGGTTATACCTTGGTCTGAGGGTTGAATCCTAGGGAGGCATTTTTGTTATTTGGTAAACTAGAATTGACTTATTATTTTTCTAATGTGCATATTTTTATAGATATGTGAGGGTGAGAGTCTGATGTTAAAATTAATTATTCTAAGTGGTTTTAGAATTATCTTTTATGAAAATTCATGGGTATAAAATGTTGATAAAGGGAGATAATTGAAACACACAAAAAGTTTCAATAATAATAAAACCATCGTTGATTAAAAATTATAAATCTTCTGGTGGATATTTATATTTTCAGTAAAAACACCCTATGTTATTGATGAAATATTTTTTTATATTATATTGAATATTTTAAGAGTTAGGTATTTGAGTTGGTGTGTGGTTTGGAAACCCATAGACCCTCATCAATTAATGAATAAAAATATTACAAATATTATATAACACACATGATATTTTACCCAAATATTTAAATATATACAAAATGTGGTTTCATATGGTAAATATGATATCACAGTTAGGTCTGGGGGTGAGTTTTACCTTACGAAGGACATAACATTTGTGCGCTTAAGG
Organism: Viscum album; assembly: GCA_963277665.1. NCBI lineage: Eukaryota > Viridiplantae > Streptophyta > Magnoliopsida > Santalales > Viscaceae > Viscum > Viscum album. The sequence goes on along the minus strand of OY728157.1, from coordinate 1,448,213,105 downwards.
CATTTGGAAAATCACACGTGTCTGTGATTTATTTATTATTTTTATTATATATTTTATAAATATATTATAATATCTCCCATATTTTGTATTTTTTTGTGAAATATAAGACTACTATTTGGTTTGGAATAGAGGTTTTAACATAGGAATGATATAACCTTTATTCGCATCAGGTGTTTGGATAAATCCCACGTAATGGTAACAATGACTAGATTATTATTTTTTTATTTTAAAAATCAAAATATCACGTGTAACTTATTTCAATTAAATGATGAGTGATGTTTCTCCATGATTGAATATTAATTCGGAGGTTAGGTAATAACGGTGATATTATTACCTCGTTATAAATTAATGAACATGTGTGTATAATATAAATTTATTCACTATTATGATCATTTAATAGATGTTTTTTAAAATATAAACAGAGAAAATGATGTGTTATATTTAATAATAATAATTATTCTTTTCTTTATTATTATTATTATTATTAATTTTTAAAAATAATATTTCTGTGATGAAAATAAAATATTATATACATATGGGATAAAAAACTAAGAAAATATATATATATATGTTTGGGTGTATATATATATAAATGTTGATATATATATATATGATATTTATATATATATATGATGATTTTTTAAATATATATAATTTATAAATTAAATATATTATGGGATAAATGATGCATATATGAAGGAAATACATGTAATAAATAAAATGAATAGTATTGAGGGGGGATTGAGGTTATACATGTCGAAATTAAAGGGGAAATTATGGTGGTGAAAGTTTAATTCTTTATTAGGGGGAAGAATGTATTTATTTATGTTTAAAATTACTCTTTAAAAGGGGGAAATAATGGAAAAAGGAAGACATATAGGAGGAACCACCCTCATGCCTCTCTCTTCCTCACAAACCAATTTCTTCTCCCCCTTTCTCTATTATTTTTATTTAAATTTATTTTATTATATTTCTAAAATTCTCTCTTTAATACCTTAATTGAACATTATGGGGTTGATGCACTATCATTTCTGTTGTGGTTTTCTTGAGGAGAAAATTTTAAATCTTAAAATTTTCAAGGTGAGTGAGGTAATTTGTCGAAATTAAAATCAATCCCTACTTTTACATGATTTAAAATATCCAATATGATGATTATTATAAATTTTTATTAATCTGGAATACTACTATGAATTTGGGGCTCAATTAAACTAAAAAATCGACCCATATCATCAAAACATCATTGTACCTATGTTAAGAAGTCCCTTGCCTCTTATGATCTTCTTTACACATGTTTCCATGATTTACACTACATATTGTCAAAATTTATATTCGGTCTTGATCATGATTGTAACACCCGAGACTTTTATGGTATATAAATCATCAAAGGAATCTCTTTCTACACACAACACTTTCTTGGCATGCTTTACACGAAATTGCGACCTTCCTCGATTGCTTGCGTCGTACGCAATACCGAGTTTCACTAAACAACAATATACTATTAAAATATTATTAAAACTAGCCGTTATGAATAGTAATTACCACTTTATGAAATTTTATAAATTTTATTTTTCAAAATGGACTTCATTTTTGGATTCGGAATATCGAAATTAGCCTAGGGTGAAATTTTGGTATTTTTCTGAAAACTTTCAATTAATGATAAATAGTGAAACCACTATGTGGTAGTTAAAAAACTGAATTTTTCATAAAACATAATTTTACCGCTTTTGTGAGTGGAATTTAAAAAATCCTAGAGACATGGTTGATGTCAGTAAGTAAAATTTTGTTCAATGAGATGAAAATAATTTTTTGGTGAATAGTAACTTTTTACTTTTATTTACCACGGTTAAAAGTAAATAGGGTAATTAAGGGTAAACATGATATTATTATTACCATAACACATGTCCTAATTCTATTGGATAAGTGTAATTATACCAAAAACAACCTTAGGAATAAAATATGACCATTTAGGCCCGCTTGGATTAGATTAGAATATTTATTATTAATTTATTTAAAGATGGGTTAAAATAGTTAAAATCAATGTTTAATAAGAAAATCATTTTTAATATAAGGTTATACATAAGATAAATTAGACTATAAATATTCATTATAAATATAAAAAGATTTCCTACATAATTATATTTTATTTTTAATTTTTAGACTTTAAATACGTTAATTTATTTATGACACAAAGATGATGCAGTAATTATCTTATTAATGAAATATTGACATAATTGATGTTATAAATACCCAAATAAATTTAATTTGAGACTTTTTATGAATTCCACAAATCTTCTAGGTTAATATGACATGTTATTATTGATTTAATTAACGTTTTTCGAACTAATCATTCTGTTATGATTTTCACAAAAAATCAATTACTAAATAGTGTCAAAATTGACATAAAATAGTTTTTTAAAAAATATTATATTTTTAATTGTTATTTTATTCTTAAAAATCTATGGTTCGGCCAAATGACCTAGATAAGGTTATTTATATTAATAATAAACAACTTGGGGTTCGTTTGTCTTGTTATAGTGAGTTTGTTAACCTTATAGTATAAGAACACAAGAAGACATGGTAAAAGTAAAATTATTTAACTTAATGATAAATCTAAATGATAAGGTTAAAATAGGAACCTAAACTTGTATAAATTATATTGGATGAAAGGTTTTTGACCCATCCCCACCTTATCTTTGAAATAATTCAATTTGGAGCTATTTAAGACCGAACTTGACTTTATAATAAAATAATATTTTTAGTTTTTCCAAAGGAGCCCCTCTCGTCCCTTATAAAAGGGAACCTCCTCCCCCTCTTCCTCACACCACTTTGAGCCTTCAAGATCGTCCAACCCCTTCCAATTTCTCCTCTACATTTCCCTAGAGACGTCCTAGAGGTCCTGGTCTTCTTCAAAGACCAATTTTAGTGCCCTAAAAGGAGGTGTCAAAGAGGCGTTTCAAAGAAGAGGTAATGTCCGTTACCAATTCTTTCAACTTTATTTTTTTATTCCACTTCTTCTTCTTTAGTTGTTTCATTATGAAGTAATAACATCAGTATCACTAATATACTGATATGTTATTATAAGTATGAAACAACCCTATTTCATCATCTATCCATCCTACAGAAAACGAAATCACCGTGCGTGCGTACGTACGGAATACCGTCTCCACGCTGTGGTGTAATCTATTTTCCACCACCACCTTAATTGGAAGTGTATAATGGTGTAAATAATGACTATATATGACTATTGTAAAGTGTTATTGATTCTGATATAGTATAAATACACTCCAATACAATTACACGATCATGGGAACGATATCATCGCTCGTGCGTACGTACGGAATACCGTCTCCACGATGTGATGCGACTCGTTCTACATGATCTTCATTGCATAATGATTATATAAATGAATTGAATGAATAAATATGATATATAGTACACTAATACCATTCTGGAAATGAGGTATCTATAACCTAAAAATAAGGATAAGAATTTATTCGACGAAACACGCATAAGAACAAAAAGTAATAAACACCTGAATAAACAAGTAGTAATGAAATATTACTAATAAGAAGCTAAGAATATGACCATATATGATATCATAAAAATAATTATAATTCTGGAATAAGTCAATAACATTATTTAAATCATTATACATGAGGTTCGGACACGTACAAAGCATATCGGACCTAAGGTAAGGGAAATATCACAATCTCATTTTTATCCGAGATTGTTTATACTTTGGTATTTACTGGGGTGTATTTTATCATCCACATCCATGTTTCCTCAATATGTAATATTATTTAAATCCACCTAAAATTGTTTAAATCCATTTTTACCCTTCTATGAGTTTTTAGTAAAAGATATGAAAGGAATCTTTTGTCGTTTTTCGTATTAGGTACTTTTTGACTTTTTTGACAAAAGTATGAGAAGAATGTTTTTTTAACATATATGGCATGAATGGATTTTATGAAAATTATTTCCAAGAATCTTCCTTTACAATTTTTCATGTTTATTTTTAATCAACTTCTTTTAGTTAAAATTGTATGACATGGTAAGAAAGGAAAAATGTTTTTTGAAGTAGAAAGGATATTTTCCTCAAGAATGGAGTTCAGGAGTTTTATCAAAATTATATTCCATCTAGGATAATATAGGTTTCTGTTTCTATCCCTATTATTACTTGTATTTGATTATTTTGTGATGGAAATATTTTTATGAATTCCTTTATCTTATATGAATTGTTTTATGATGTCACGATATTTAAGATTCCCATTTTTATTACATGGGTTATGCTATGATGTATGATTTATGATTTTGTGGCACACATAATAATGGTATCATTATGAGATGGGTGGGACCTATATCTCCCTCCAATGCATTGGTTAAAGATTTTATATCTCATGAGATAGACATGGCTGGAACAGCAGGTTAAACCGGTTCAGTGAAACAGGACTGAAACGAAGAGTGAACTCGGTTCAGAAATGGACTTTGTCCACTAAGATAGTCTTGGAAATGAGTCTTTACTAATATGAAATGATTCTATATGATTATGTGTGTATTCCATAAAGTTCCATGTTTTATGTTATGATTATTGGGATTACATTTCACTTCTATGATTTATCCCATGGTATGAAATTATGATTTATTTTGCAGGTTAAGATTTCCAAAATGTTATGTTCGTGATGTGATTGATTTTCTTTTGATTACCCTTACTGAGCATTTATGCTCACCATTTTGTATGTTTTATTTCCCTAGGTCAGGAATAAGGTTATTAAGTAGGATATTCCAAAAAGGGACTCTTGATATGATGAAATAAGTGGGAGGCAAAGTAGATGCTTTATGAACCAGTTGTTTATGTTTCCCAGTTTCTAAAGACTCTATACCTGTACGGTCCTTTCTTAGTTTTGTTATATGTTCTAATAAGTGTGCTTCAATTCTGAAGTAATAACAATGTATATAAATTATGGGTCATTATAGTTGGTATTAGAGGAAAGGTATAGTCAACCTTTGGAAACTAGGATGTGAAAGCCTTAGTAAGAACCCTAAGGATAAGTCTAATCATAGAACACAATCTTAGTGTTTTAGAAATGGACATGAATAACCTAGGATTAGACCATAAGTGTGAAATTTTATTCTTGATTATGTGGTTTTCCTATTATAATTAGTGTTTCTCACACTATTTTTCTTGGTTTTAGTCAATCACTGGAACCCGAAGGAACCGTGTTAATGCAGAATGCGACGGGCAATGCAATGATTGTCCCCCTGAGCAACCAAACGTTATGGGAGCAGGAATGCAAAATCTTGTAGCCATGCTGACACAACTATTTCAAGATATGAATCATGCAGGACTCCCAAACGAGCAAAGGAAGGAGCAACATTCTTTTGAATCCTTCATGAGGTAGCGTCCACCTTCATTCAGCAGGTCTACTGATCCATTAGTTGCTGAACAATGAATTAGTACTACTGAAATGATATTTTCAGTTCATCAATGTTCTGAACATGATAAAGTAATCTTAGCAGTGTATCGTTTGGAATGTTATGCTGATCAATTGTGTAATCTTATCAAGAATATGAGGAAAAGAGATGAAATTGAGTCCATGGAATGGGACGAGTTCAAGAACATATTTTTCAATAAGTACTTCCCTCGTATTCTCCAAACAAAGATGGAGAAGGAGTTTCTTGAACTAAAGTAAAAGGATGATGAATATGTTGGTACCTATGAAGCAAATTTTACAAGACTTGCAAGGTACGCTTCTGGTATTATTATCCAACCTGAGAGTAAGATCGATCGATTCTTTAGTGGCTTAAAACCAAGTCTTCGAAGGGAGTTATCCATAAGGGACTTCAATAGCTACGAGGAAATCGTTCGATGTGCTCTCAAATTCGAGATGGAGATTGGAGTAACCCATCAGTCATATGGGTTTGATAAGAAGAGGAAAATGGAATTCAAAGGAAAATCTAAAGAACACACTGAAAAGAAGATGAGTTTTCCCTTATTCTCAAAGTGTGGAAAGAAACATGGAGGGAGTTGTCTTAAAGGGACAAGTAAATGATTCAAATGTAGAAAGGAAGGTTATCGGGCATTCGAATGCCGCAATGATGGGAAGAAGATGTCTAATGATGCAAACAAAGGAAGGGATACACAGAATAAACCTATTACACTTCAATGTTTCAAGTGCAAGGAGATGGGGCATTATGCCAATCAATGACCAAATCCAAGGGTTGATGATGATGGTCGACGTCAACAAACTCTTAAGGCTAAAGACAAAGGAAAGTCACATGCAATTTCTATCAGCGATGTGGAGTACGATAACGATGTGATGAAAGGTACACTTACCATCCACTCTATATTAGCAAATGTTTTATTTGATTCTGGATCCACCAAATCATTTATTTCTAAATAATTTTCTAAGGATATCACCGTATTACCTCAACAATTAGACGTTGAGTTAGCTGTGACAACCCCTAATGGCACAACAGTCGCATCAAAAGTTTATAATTCTTCTCTGATTGAAGTTTGTGGGAAAGTGCTTCCTGCAAATCTTGTGATCCTTCCTATAGTGGAATTTTATGTGATTCTTGGCATGGATTGGATTTCTCTACATGGAGATCATATCAATTTCCAAAGAAGGGAAGTCACATTTCATATTCCAGATCAATCTATGATCGTCTATCGATGCAAGGATGAATATAACCTTCTAGTGGAAATTTCTTCCATTTTATGTGTATTGATTCCACTAAATGAAGGTTATTTATCTCAAATGGTTGGGGAGAAACTCACGATTAAGAATATTCCCATTGTACGGGAGTTTGATGATGTCTTTCTGGAGGAATTACTGGGTCTTCCACCAAATCTTGAAGTTGAGTTTTCAATAGAACTCGTACCCGGTGCTTTGCCTATTTCAAAGACACCTTATAGAATGGCCCCAATTGAGTTGCAGGAATTGAAGAAGCAACTCCAGGAGAATCTTGATAAGGGGTTTATACGTCCTAGTACGTCACCTTGGGGAGCACCTGTTCTGTTTGTTAAGAAGAAATATGGATCAATGAGACTCTGCATTAATTATCGAGAACTTAACAAGATCACTGTCAAGAACAAATATCCTATCCCACGCATTGATGACATATTTGACCAACTACACGGAGATGAATACTTTTCCAAGATTGATATTCGTTTAGGGTATCATCAATTAAGGGTCAAAAGGGAGGATATACCAAAGACGGCTTTCCGTACAAGGTATTGACACTATGAATTTATAGTGATGCCATTTGGTCTTACTAATTCCCCTGCTATCTTCATGGATCTGATGAATAGAGTCTTTAGAGACTATCTTGATCAGTTTTTGGTAGTCTTTATAGACGATATTCTTGTTTTTTCAAAGAGAAAGGAAGAACATGAAGATCACTTGAGAATTATATTGAAGACCCTGAGAAAAGAGAAGCTTTATTCCAAATTTACCAAGTGTGAATTTTGGCTTCAAAAAGTTTCATTTTTGGGTCACATAATCTCAAAAGAGGGGATATCTATGGATCCAACAAAAACAGAGTTTACCAAAAGATGGTCGAGACCAACAACAGTGACTGAGATCTGAAGTCTTCTTGGTTAGGCTGGATATTATTGACGTTTTGTGAAATATTTTTCACGATTATCTAATCCACTCACCAAGTTGACTCGGAAAGGAGTTATGTTTGTTTGGATGGAGGAATGTGAAGGGAATTTTAAGTAGTTGAAAAGAAGGTTATCCAGTGCACCTGTGCTCACACTCCCTTGTAGTGGAGAAAGTTTTGTGATCTACAGTGATGCATCCAAGAATGGTTTGGGGTGTGTTCTTATGCAAAATGATATGGTGATAGCTTATGCCTCACGACAGTTGAAAATACATGAGAAAAATTACCCAACTCATGATTTAGAGTTAGCTTCAGTAATGTTTGCATTAATGATTTGGAGGCATTATCTTTATGGAGAAAGGTGTGACATTTATACTGATCATAAAAGTTTAAAGTATATTTTCACACAAAAGGAGATGAATATGCACCATAGAAGATGGTTGGAGCTGATTAAGGATTACGAATGCTCAATCCATTACCACCCTGGGAAATAAAACAAGGTGGCAGATGCATTAAGTTGACAAGACCATGCCAGTTTATCCATGATGAGGATCACAAAAGATCCAATATTTATGGATTTACAAAGGATGGATCTTGGAATTATAATGAATGGGGAAAAATCGTATCTTTCTCAAATGAATGTTCAACCATCTATACATGTGAAGATTAAAGATGCACAAAAAGAATATGTAGAGTTACAAAAGAAGGTGAGAAATGTTCCTGAATTCAACCTTGATTGTGATGGGATAATAAAGTTCAAGAATCGAGTTTGTGTTCCTACCATCTCTGAATTAAAGAAGGATCTGCTGGATGAGGCTCATAGTTCTTTATTCTCTATTCATCCTGGAAGCATGAAGATGTTTAGGGACCTGAAAGAGTACTTCTGGTGGGATGGCATGAAAAGATATGTTGCTGAATATGTCTCTCAATGCTTGGTTTGTCAGTAAGTTAAAGCTGAGAGACAGAAGTCTAAGGGGATGTTACAACCATTACCCATACCCGAATGGAAATGGGAAAACATCACTATGGACTTTGTCACCGGACTTCCTAAAACATCCAAAGGCAATAATGCTATTTGGGTCATAGTTGATCGTCTTACAAATTCTGCACACTTCATCGATATTAGAAATGATTTCTCTCTAGATCAGCTTTCAATGATATATGTAAAGGAAGTGGTAAGATTGCATGGAGTACCACTTTCTATTATATCTGATCGGGGTCCGAGGTTTACCTCAAAGTTCTGGCAAAGTCTTCAGCATACTTTGGATAAATAGTTAAGTTTCATCACTGCTTATCATCCTCAGACAGACGGTCAGTCTGAGAGAACAATTCAAACTCTAGAAGATATGTTGAGAGCTTTCTCTATGGATTTCAAAGGTGGTTGGGATCAACACCTACCTTTGGTGGAATTTTCTTATAATAATAGCTTTCACTCCAGTATTCAGATGGCTCCTTATGAAGCTCTCTATGGAAAGAAATGCAGGACTCCAACTTGCTGGGATGAAGTTGGGGAAAGAAATATTTTAGGACCTGATCTCGTTGATGAAATGGAAGAAAATGTTAGATCTATTCAACAACACATAATAGTAGCTCAGAATCGACAGAAAAGTTATGTCGACAACTGAAGAAAAGACCTAGTGTTTGAAGTGGGTGATAAAGTGTTCTTAAGAATATCTCCCTGGAAAAGGGTCATGAGATTTGGAAAGAAGGGGAAGTTGAGCCCTAGATATATCAGTCCTTTCGAAATACTGGATCGTGTTGGTAAGGTAGCTTACCGATTGGCACTTCCACCGAATCTCTCTCAAGTTCACGATGTGTTCCATGTACCTCTCCTGAGAAAGTACATACCTGATCCTTCACATGTACTCAGCTCAGAAGTTGTACCGCTGGAGAAAAATCATTCTTATGAAGAACAGCCGATAGAGATTCTGGATTATAGCGAAAAATTCCTACGAAACAAGACCACTCGATTGGTGAAAGTTTTATGGAGGAACCACCAATTAGAAGAAGCTACATGGGAGTGTGAGGATATGATGAGGGAGAGGTATCCTCATCTGTTTTTTACAAAGTGAGGAATTTCGAGGGTGAAATTCATTTTAAGGGGGGTAGAATGTAACACCCGAGACTTTTATGTTTTATAAATCATCAAAGGAATCTTTTTCTACACACAACACTTTCTTGGATTGCTTTACACGAAATCGCGACCTTCCTCGATAGCTTGCGTCGTACGCAATACCGAGTTTCACTAAACAACGATATACTATTAAAATATTATTAAAACTATCCGTTAAGAATAGTAATAACCACTTTTTGAAATTTTATAAATTTTATTTTTCAAAATGAACTTCATTTTTGGATTCAGAATATCTAAATTATCCTAGGGTGAAATTTTGGTATTTTTCTGAAAACATTCAATTTTTGATGAATAGTGAAACCACTAAGTGGTAGTTAAAAAACTGAATTTTTCATAAAACATAATTTTACCGCTTCTGTGAGTGGAATTTCAAAAATCCAAGAGACACGGCTGATGTCAGTATGTAAAATGTGGTTCAATGAGATGAAAATAATTTTTGGTGAATAGTAACTTTTTACTTTTATTTACCACGATTAAAAGTAAATAGAGTAATTAAGGGTAAAAATGATATTATTATTACCCTAACACATGTACTAATTCTATTGGATAAGTGTAATTTGACCAAAAACAACCTTAGGAATAAAATATGACCATTTAAACCCACTTGGATTAGATTAGGACATTTATTATTAATTTATTTAATGAAGGGTTAAAATATTAAAAATCAATGTTTAATAAGAAAATCATTTTTAATATAGGGTTATACATAGGATAAATTCGACTATAAATATTAATTATAAATCTAAAAATATTTCCTACATAATGATATTTTATTTCTAATTTTTAGACTTTAAATAAGTTAATTTATTTATGACACAAAGATGATGCAATAATTATCTTATTAATGAAATATTGACATAATTGATGTTATAAATACCCAAATAAATGTAATTTGAGACTTTTTATAAATTACAATAATTTTCTAGGTTAATATGACATGTTATTATTGATTTAGTTAACTTTTTTAGAAATAATCATTCAGTTATGATTTTCACAAAAATCAATTACTAAATAGTGTCAAAATTGTCATAAAATAGTTTTTAAAAAAAATATTATTTTATTAATTGTTATTTTATTCATAAAAATATAAGGTCCGGAAAAATGACTTAGATAAGGTTATTTATATTAATAATAAACAACTTGGGGTTCGTTGGTCTTGTTATAGTGAGTTTATTAACCTTATAGTATAAGAACACAAGAAGACACGGTAAAAGTAAAATTATTTAACTTAATGATAAATCTAAATGATAAGGTTAAAATAGGAACTTAAACTTGTATAAATTCTATTAGATTAGAGGATTTCGACCCATCCCCACCTTAGATTCGAAATAAATCAATTTGGAGCTATTTAAAACCGAACTTGACTGTATAATAAAATAATATTTTTAGTTTTTCCAAAGGAGCCCCACTCCTCCCTTATAAAAGGGCACCTCCTCCCCCTCTTCCTCACACCACTTTGAGCCTTCAAGCTCGGCCAACCCCTACCAATTTATCCTCTAAACTTCCCTAGAGACAACCTAGAGGTCCTGGTCTTCTTCAAAGACCAATTTTAGTGCCCTAAAAGGAGGTCTCAAAGAGGCGTTTCAAAGAAGAGGTAATGTCTGTTACCAATTCATTCAACTTTATTTCTTCTTCCACTTCTTCTTCTTTAGATGCTTCATTATGAAGTAATAACATCAGTATCACTGATATATTTATATTTTATTATATGTATGAAACAACCCTATTTCACCATCTATCCATCCTATGGAAAACGAAATCACCGTGCGTGCGTATGTACGGAATACCATATCCACGCCGTGGTGTAATCTATTTTCCACCACCACCTTAATTGGATGGGTATAATGGTGTAAATAATGACTATATATGACTATTGTATAGTGATATTGATTCTGAAATATTATAAATAAACTCCAATACAATTTCACGATCATGGGAATGATATCATCACTCGTGCATACGTACGGAATACCGTCTCCACGATGTGATGCGACTCATTCTACCTGATCTTCATTGCATAATAATTATATAAATGAATTTAATGAATAAATATTATATATAGTACACTAATACCATTCTTGAAATGAGGTATCTATAACCTAAAAAGAAGGATAAGGATTTATTCGACAAAACACGCATAAGAACAAAAAGTAATAAACACCCGAATAAACAAGTAGTAATGAAATATTACTAATAAGAAGCTAAGAATATGACCATATATGATGTCATAAAAATAAGTATGATTCTGGAATAAGTCAATAACATTATTTAAATCATTATACAGGAGGTTCGGACACGTAAAAAGCATATCGGACCTAACGTAAGGGAAATATCAAAATCTCATTTTTATCCGAGATTGTTTATACTTTGGTATTTACTGGGGTGTATTTTATCGTCCACATCCATGTTTCCTCAATATGTAATATTATTTCCATCCACATAAAATTTTTTAAATCCAATTTAACCCTACGGTGAGTTTTTTGTAAAAGATATGAAAGGAATCTTTTGTCGTTTTTCGTACGAGGTACTTTTTGACTTTTTCGGCAAAAGTACGAGAAGAATGATTTTTTTAACTTATACGGCATGAATGGATTTTAAAAAAATTATTTCCAAGAAGCTTAATTTACAAGTTTTCAAGTTTATTTTTAATCAACTTCTTTTAGTTTAAAATTGTATGACATGGTAAGAAAGGAAAAATGTTTTTGAAGTATAAAGGATATTTTCCTCAAGAATGGAGTTCAAGAGTTTTATCGAAATTATATTCCATCTAAGATAATATAGGTTTCTATTTCTATCCCTATTATTACATGTATTTGATTATTTTGTGATGGAAATATTTATATGAATTCCTTTATCTTATATGAATTGTTTTATGATGTCACGATGTTTAAGATTCCCATTTTTATTACATGGGTTATACTATGATGTATGGTTTCTGATTTTGTGGCACACATAAGAATGGTATCATTATGAGATGGGTGGGACCTATATCTCCCTTCAATGCATTTGGTAATGATTTTATATCTCATGAGATAGACATGGCTGGAACGGCAGGTTAAACCGGTTCAGTGAAACAGGACTGAAACGAGGAGTGAACTCGGTTTAGAAATGGACTTTGTCCACTAAGATAGTCTTGGAAATGAGTCTTGACTAATAGAAAATTATTATCTATGATTATGTGTGTATGCCACAAAGTTCCATGTTTTATTTTATGATTATTGGGATTACATTTCACTTCTATGATTTATCCCATGGTATGAAATTATGATTTCTTTTGCAGGTTAAGATTTCCAAAATGTTATGTTCATGATCTGATTGATTTTTCTTTTGTTTACCCTTACTGAGCATTTGAGCTAACCCTTTTGTATGTTTTATTTCCCCAGGTCAGGAAGAAGGTTATTAGGTAGGATATGCCAAAATTGGACTCTAGATATGATGCAATAAGTGGGAGGAAAAGTAGTTGCTTTATGAACCAGTTTTTTATGTTTCCCAGTTTCTAAAGAATCTATACCTATACGGTCCATTCCTGGTTTTGTTATATGTTGTAATAAGTGTGCTTCAATTCTTAAGTAATAACAATGTATGTAAATTATGTGTCATTATAATGATCACATGTGGGTTTATTTATATTTTATTGTGTTCTCTTTCCATTGGTTTTATGAACGTTTATTGGCATGAGATATGGGGATTTCCACTTTGGTATAATGACCATTATTTCATGTTGTGTTATGAAAAATAATAATGATTAATTAATTAATGATGCATGATTCTTAATTAATAAAATAAACTGTGCATAATAAATTGGCAAGGTGCCAAAGACCATGTTGTACATTGTGTGCTCACTTGTTGTCTAGTAACTGATGGATGTGACTTGATTACATATGATATAGTTTGACTACAATGAATCCTTTAAGTGTGTTTTTTATACTTGCTACCTATAACCAAGAAATCATGAGTGTTGACTTATTCCATGAGTATTCTTAGATATCTTGATAGACTGTGTTTTGTTTTGATCTCATGTATAGTTGTTGTAACTCATTATGTTTTTCATGATCTGTTTATATGTTCACTCTTTCCTTTATGTGATACTTGTATTTTCATAACCTAATTACCATTCTTGATAGTTATCACATGTTGGGGCATGTGTTCTGGTGAGTATCTTTATTTTTTTATTTCCATGTCTATACTTTTGTTGCTTATTTTTTCATGTTTGATGATGGGAACTTGTAATTTTATGTTTTTATTAATACTCATGATGACATTTAATACTATAATTTCAGAGTATGTTATACATATTTGTGTGTTAACCTACCTTTGGGGGTATTATAAATGGAGATTACAATTGGCTGAACTTTTAGATAGGATTATCAGTTAGAGGGTATTTTAACAATATGTTATATTATAAAATGTGTTAATGAATTAGTTCTTTCATTAGTTAATGGAATATTTCACCATTTATTTCGATGAAATATTTGTTTATAAGGAGAAAGGTGAAGATCTTGGGGGTATTCTAGAGTTCATTATAATAACTATAAAATAATATAATATCTTTGGAATAATATATAAATTTCAATTTTGGATTCAATAAGTGAGGTTTTCTGGCCAGATCATATCTAAAAAAGGTATCTCAGTGAATCTTTAAATGATTTAAGTAGTGATGTCTTGATAGTAACCTATGAATGTGTTTGAGATTTATATGTTCTTGTGTTTTAAAATATGTTACATAAATTTTGTTTTTTATTTCTCAAAGATTACATATCTTATATAAAAGTTGACTTACAAGGGAGTTCTGTTCGAACATAATGTTGATCCTGAAAGATCATTTGGGTAACTAAGGGATAGTATGACTAAGGTTCTAAATATGATTACTCCAAAATCAATTTTTTTGGTTATGGTTTTTTTTATTCAACAACCCATTTTTCATATTATTATGTTTTTAAGGAAGGGAGAGCAGAGGGTGGCATGTGGTACTTGAAAACTACACCCTCAAGAGATGAATTATCCTACAAATGATATTGAATTGGTTGAGGTGATTCATTCCCTTAAAACATGGCACCCCTATCTCTTTGAAGATAATTTTACATTTAATTTAGATTATATGATTATAATATATATCTTAACCAAGAGAGATATGATCCCATGATATAGACAATGATTTTATTATCTTTGATGTTTTTATTTTTATATATCATTCACACTTGGAAAAGGAAATCTTTCTACTGATTCATTACGTAGGAAGTTACCAACTCAAGCCATTTAGGAATTAGTGGAAGCGTGGTCTTTGTTGTGGTTTTTCATTGATATATAATTGGATGTGGAAGATGTTGATATATATGTGTTAATATCTTGGGTGAAATTTGATTCACCATTAAATTATAGGATTAATCATGGAGAAGAAAGAGACACCAACTCTTAGTGTTTTACTTTAAACCAGTATGGTGGGGAGACCTTGGCTGACTGGCATCTATCTCTTGGTCGTGTCTTGCATTTCTATGGTAGTTCAAACATTTTGAGAATGTTGTTGTATAGTTTTTCATGTAATTTAAATCAATCTAGTTTGTCTATGAAGCTAGTTAATACTAATATATATCATTATTTGAGAAATTTGTATTGGTGTATGAGGATTTGGTGATCAATTCCATAATTTATTTCATAATGTGTTACCTGCAACCAGAGAGATATAGTTTTTATCCATACTTTACCCATTTTGGTATGTAAGTGTAATGCGATATCAATGGAAATAATTTTTTGGTTTATGATATAATATAATATATAGTTCTACTATTTTTGTGATCATTTTTGAACTAATGAAAACATCTCATTTACATTCAATTATAGATATAGTGAAGGTGGAACAGCTTAGATAGTTGTATGTTTGAGAGATTATAAAGATCTCTGGAGTGAATTATTCCATTTTTTATTATTGAGTTCCATTTATCACATCCAAATTTTATATAGGTTTACAATATGAAATCTTTACACAATTTATGTTAAGTAATATATATCACCCTCATAAGAATGAACAGACGAAGAGAGCCATTCAAAATCTTGTGGATATGCTTCAGGCGTGCATTATTGATTTTTTCCCTAGAGAAACCATGTAGATATCATATGTATTAGGATCATTTTTTAGAGTGTCCATTGGTATGTAAATTTCATCTTTAAGAGATGATAGAGAATTTATTATTGATTCAAAAGAGTTTAAAATCACTCTAGATTTTCAAAAAATCTTATTCATACCAAATTCATCACCCATTGTATTTTGTGGTAGGAGAGTCTATTTTTATCATATTTTTACATCATTGGGGATGTTAACATTTTTGGGAACATGGTATGTTGGAATTAAGTTTTACTATACTCTTCAATATCATCAATAAAATTTTAATATAGGAATATTGGTTGGGATTTAAATAACTTTTGATGATGATTCATGATGCATTTTTTGTTTCACAACCATGGAGGTACCATCTACGACCATATAATTGATAGAATGTGATGAAAATGATGTTGATATCAAGGCATCTTTGGATTATTTTAATGACTATATTATGGATCATTAGGATGATGTTTTGAAAGATAAAATTATTCACTTGGCCCATTTACTATGGTATTATAGATGAGATAACCATATGATGTGGGAACATAAAGAACTGATGGTGTAGTAGTGAACTTACTATTTGAGATTCCATATTCCTAAATTCTTTTTTTGGACATATTGTATCATGGAGAGGGTAATTTTGATAATATACAAGTAAAATGTATGTTTTATTTTGAGTCATGTGATGGTTACATTATTTATAAGGAAGTGTTGGAGGATCGCGGTGGATTAAAAAAGAGGTTTTATAACATATCTATTTTAAAATGCTAAACCATGCCATGGATAAAGCCTTGTTCATCTAGTTTTGATCCTCTATAAAATTGGGAGGTGCACCGTGGTCGATCTGGATCATGTTCTCATTTAGTGTACGTAGAGGGCCTTCTAGTAGACCATGACCCAAATATCCATCCCCACTCCATATTGGGTACAAAATAACCATTGACTTTTCAGCATGCTTTAGTGGGTCACTATGTTGGGTTTTCTACACTGAGAATGGATGATGCAACCACAACCATGATGGGAATCATGATTCTACAATGGTGATCATTTTTAAAATTTGAAATAGTTTATTTGGATGATGATATTTAGAGATAAGTTACATCTCTTAATTAAGGAATATTTGATCATTAAAAGGGGGTTTTAATAGGTATGATTCTCATTTTATACTTTATCCAGATGATTCATCCACCCCCTCCTTCTAGGGTTTCCGATACTATTCATTTATTGAAGTGTTTTGTAAATTTTGTTTTGTCTTTTTGTGTTTCTCCTTTGATTTTGGTTGTTCTATTTTTTGTATGATCCAAAATTCCCATTGATTCCCCTTCTATTAATATATTTACCTTTTAGATATCTTAAAATTTATTTTTTGAAACTATTAAATTCTCTGGTGGCCAATATAAATGATTTGAGGGATAATTGATGTTTTATATTTTATATATCAGGTTGAGGGGACTCAATCTATTCATTTCCAATCAGAGTTTTTGAAGGTGACGTGGTATCTTCTATTGGAGAAGTTGGTGTCTCCATACAACATTTCTTTTTTATGGGAAGCCTTATTTTTCTTTGGATTTCCAATATTTAGGATTATGAATGTGATTAATATTATATGAATGTGGATTAATTTGGGTATTCTCTTATTTTTTGTCTTGGTAAATTATTTTAATATGGATTTTCATTAAAAATTGTTTTATGATCTTCATGTATTCGATGAAATTATTTAAAGATGGTTTTGAATCTAATATGGGTTTTCATGTATTGTAGTGGTAATTATTTGATTGTGTTACTATTTTACTAAATTTTGAGTATGGTTTACTATAATAATTTTGGAAAATACATCCATGGTTACCTTGGGTGCTTGGGGTTATGGAAATTTTAAAATACTTTACGATTACAGAACCACTGGGATTTATGGTTATGATATCGATTAGATTTTTTGAGATTCAATATCATTATAATTTATATATATTCATATCTCATGTTACTTTCATTTCAAAGTTGCATATTCTCATATAATAGATCCCATTTTTTCTATGTTTTAAACATGATGGGAATTTTTCATGTTATTATAATCATACGTATATCTTGTGACTGGTTTGATTATTTCTCTATATTCGACTATCATGACATTTTCTCATATTTTTGTTTTATATAAATATGAAATATTTTGAAGGAAACTAAAATATATTTTTTGAAAAAATAATTCAACTGAAATTTCATTATGAATTTTTTTATTGTAAATATAGAGATAATAATTTCATCATGACACACATTTTATATATTCGTAATGGTATCCTACTAGGTATTTTCATAACACCATTAATATGAATGTGGGTGTATAAAGACTTGTTTTGGAAGGATATAGTTAATGGGAATGGTGTCATGTAGAAGGAAACATTCTATTGGTTGGTCTCACTTCATGGTGGTTTGGGATGGTGGTAATAGTCTCTCACATGGAGACCTGGTTTTTTGGATAATGAGATTATTCATTTATATTTTTTTATTTTGTGTCTCGTGGATATGTAAATTTTATTCCATGATGAACTCTATTTTTTTATCATATTTTATTATATATGAGACATGTTGGGTGGTGATTTACGGATAAATAATTCACATGGTTTTGTGGGACGATAAATAGGTGCTTCTCAATAGACTGTGGTGATTCGGAATGTGCATTTTGGCTTGTGGTGATCCATATTGTGTGATGTGTGTCACTAAATGAAGATTATACATTACATTTTTCAATTTATGAACACCATTAAGAAAATAATTTTAATATTTATATTAAATTTAAACCAAAAAATTGAAATAAATTGTACAAAAGATTAAGTCTAATCTAAGATTTCAAAAGAAATTTATAAAAAACCAAAACCTTATATTATAACTCATTAACCAGAATAAAAATATCAAAATCAATA
The DNA here is from genome assembly GCA_963277665.1 of Viscum album. Lineage (NCBI taxonomy): Eukaryota > Viridiplantae > Streptophyta > Magnoliopsida > Santalales > Viscaceae > Viscum > Viscum album. The sequence continues at coordinate 1,448,194,354 of OY728157.1, read as the reverse complement.
TATAATATAATTAAAGAAAATCACTTGTTATGGTTCAACTATAACATAATGTAATACTCTAAATGACAAATTATTGTAGGACTCATAGTGTTTTCTATAAATCACAAATTGAAAACCACATATATTTTTTATTAGTTATGATAGGAAGTTTGATAAGTATAAAATCATTTATGTTTCAAAAAAAATAAATAAAATGCACTCCAAAATAAAATATCTTTTATAAGTCGATGAATTGATGTTTTTAATACGTAATCTATAATCAGTTATATCAAGACACTAATCATACGTGATAAAAATTATAAATAATTTTAAATAAATAATTTTAAATTTACCTAAAAGGCCCTTTGGACATATCATACATTAATTACATGACATTTCCAAAAATATATTAACATGGTAGTTTTTTTTAAAATAACACATTCATTACAACACAATGTGTCATTTAGGTCTCAATAATACCAATTGCCTTTATCTTTGTGTAATAATAAAATATATAATACATACAATATGATTCAATTATCAATTAATATTTATTCTTAATTCAATATTTTCATAGTAATTAAATCCTATAAAACCATTATGAACCTTCTATTATTTTAAAAGGATTTAACATAATCTTTAGTAATCTAAACCAAAATCATATCATATGACAATGATTTACTCATATAGAAAAATAAGGTTTATATTTCTAAGTCACAACCATTAGTTTCTAATTACTATTTAATTTATATGATACGAAATCTATATTAATTTATCCATTATATTAATAAAATTAGGGAAATTAATTAAATAAATAGAAATTTTAGGATAAAAATTTTATTTGTGAGATTGATTCATTTCATATGAGTATTTTATACTTAAACCATGGAGAAACATGATTTTAAATTTGTTAATTCATAATAAATATATATATAATATCATTAATAAATGGAAACATTATACACACAATGACTACAATATGTTAACATTCTCCCAACCCACACACCTTCTTAAAAGATGATTCCAAGATTAGTATCCCATATAGATTATAGGTGTATTTGACATAATAGTGTGTTGTGGATGAATATTATAGTTTTATGTCCCCATATATACATTTTTTATTAGTAATATTACATCCATATCCTCAAATACAAACATTTTCACAAAATAAATCATTTTGTGTAAAAATAATTAAAAATAATTAAATTATATTCTTAAATTTTTGAATAAAATATAAAATAAAATAAAATGTTTGAAATAATAATAGATGAAAATATGTAATTAAAATTATGTAACATGATAATAAGATAACAATTTTTAAATGGTTTAAACACTGAATTATTGTTTTATATATAGTGTGAGAAATAATGGAATAAAAATAAAAATATCATACCATCAACACAAACGGTTTTCTCATTTTACTAGTATTAACCATATCCATCAATGTATATTTTTTAAGTCAATTTCTAATATATAGAAATAAATTTCATAAAAATATGAAAAAAGGGAAGGGGAAAAGAATAATATAATATTTTTTAATGAAAATACTTAATGTAAAAATAAAAATGAAATAAAATATAAATCAAGGATTATTTTGTGTTCTATAATCACCAGAAAATTTACCTTATCATCCATTTATGTAAATTAAATTTATCCAAATCCTTTATTGATACCTACAAAAAAACAAAATTTTTTTTTTACCTACTTGGTGTATTTTTTGGAAACCACTGCACCCCCTATATAAAGTGTCACCTCACGTATGAAAATTCTATATAAGAAATTTGATTCTTAACCTTACCTTCAAACATATTATAACCATCATTAAAAGACTCCATAATATTTATATAATTTCCAACTCTAACAATATAGTTACTCCCAAAATAATTAGAGTAATATAAACTAAGTAATAAAAAATATAATAATTAGATTATTGAAAAGAAAATATACTCATTTACAAGGAAATTACTAAAAAATAACTGAGTCCATGAAATTTTTTATTTGTGAATATAGTTACATTTCCATAAAAGTTTTATGGAAAGTAGAACATTAAAATTTTAAAATAACATTAATTATAGAAATAAGAAATTATGAATGTCTGTATCTTTTAGGGGTGGGTAGAGATTGGTTTGGTTTTGAATGAAAATTAAAAAACCAAAAAATAAACATCAATTTCTATACATCAAATAAAAACATGTAATAAATATTTGGTTTGGATTAGAAAATATCAAAATCATTATTTTTTTTGGTTTGGTTTGGTTTAGATTACATAATAAACTATATTTTATTTTAACAAGCAAGATATGGATTTAAGATATTTTATAAAGGGTTTTTGAGAATTTTTATGGATTTTATACAAAACCATAAACAATTTTACATGATTTCATATTCAAATTTCGTTAAATATAAACTTTTCTCCATAATAAAATTTATTCAGCAATTGTGAACGACCCAACTTAAAGGGTTTTGAGCAGCAACATCCCAAGCCCGCCTCCAATATGCCAGAGGATGGAGACTAGAATACAAAAGGCATATCACTAACATGGGATGCATTTTATATTGACCTGTATGCATGAAAACATCTCTAATATATCAAAATGAAGAATGGTAATAACTAAAGTCATCCAATTTATTCTTACTTCTATATCCCACAACCTGAGCACAATAGAAGTACTGAAAGAGAAAGAAGATAAAAAACCCTTCCAAAAAAGTAAAATCATTCAATACACTAAGAAGAATGAGATCACCATTAACCACAAATACAAGAATGCTCCTCGACTGAGCACTGGTAAACAGATTGGTCTATCAAGCTCACTAATCTCCACCTGCCTTATAAAGAACTGGATTTTTCATTTAAATTTTTTAATTATATAGAAATATTACATGTCTGCCAAAACTGACGATGCATGATTCTGAGGCCCGGTGTGCCTAGAATAAATTTCTAAACATTAGTTAAGGTATATTCAGAAAACATGCAAGTGGTGTTTTCAAACATTTGATCTGGTACTCGGATTAAAAATCCAAGTGCACTATTGAATCCGTGGTGCAGAGATTCTATTAAAGGGGACTTCACATCAACCGTAGTAGGTCAGGAGAAGAAGATATATTTTGGTACTTTTATAAGAATAATAAAATAATATAGTTAATTTATTTTCTCTCATATCGTTTCCTCCAATGGAAAAGCGGCAGTGGTGGGACCAGCGATGTGTCAATCCATTAAATGTCTTGAACCATCAAATCCTTTGTAACAACTTTATTGGAAAATATGAAGATTCTATTAAATGAACCCCTATAAATTCCACAAGTGTTACTCGCCCACCCCTCTCATATTTATATGGATCTTGGGAAGGGTTATTGGCACAGCTTCATCAAGCGATGATGTTCTGATAATGTTTTGTGGTGCCAACCACATAGAGGATGGGACCGGTTCTGGTGTACGGTGATGAGTGACACCGAACCCCGAACTGAAGAATGATGATTGAGAGGCATAACTTTAGGCTCATTTTTGGGGTGAAGAATACCGACTCTTCATCAATCATGGGTATTCTACAACAATATCGGGGTAGGTTTTTAATCTCGTTTTGTTTCCATGATTTGACTAAGCTTTCTTGCAACCCTCTTGCAATCAAGATAACACGGGGGGGAATGAACATGGACCAGACCCTCCTCCCTTGTTGTAATTTCAAGGCATTTTTCACAAGAATTATGTTCAGGTTGGACGACACCCGAGATGATAGATGTTGGCAGTGGACGGCAACGACCGTCCAATATGGAGGCGGCCGGCACAGGCCAACCGATGTGGTGTTGCGGTGCACCGCCTAAACCGAAGGGTCGCTACTCCTCAGCCGTGGCAGGGTTGAACAGGGTGGCTGGCATCGACCGGCCACAAGAGGAAGCATTGGTGCGCAACGGTGCGCAGTTGGAGGAGCTGATTCGGCGGGACCCGCATCGGGTCGTGCTGGTGACACAACTGGGCCAAAGGACACTGATGCTCCAACTTCTGGATGGGGAATCTCCCCTGTGAGAGCTCGGGCGGGTTGCGCATGCCCAGTGGGCCGTGCTCCACCGCGAGTTGGGCTGTGTGAGCCCAACGGGCCATGCCCCAACTGGTCGGGCCATGCCTTCGTGGGTCGGGTTGTGTGAGCCCTACAAGCCATGGGTTGAGCCCCGCGATCTGAGCGGGCCGCGCCTCCACGGGTCGAGTCGTGCGGCCCAGTGGTCCATGCCCTTGTTGGCTAGGCCGGAACATGGTCCAGATGACCGAGCCCGCTGCTGTCCCACAAAGCCTGGTCGGACCTAGACTAGGTCAGGTCGGCCCAGAACGGGTCCGACCAGACCCAGACCCGACAAGGCCTAGATTCACATAAAGGGCCATAACTTCATGAACCAGGCGTCTGTTAGATGAACCATTTATAGAACTGATACCCATAGAGCAAGTCGGTGTTTTCTTACACTACATTTGAGTTTTGGATACAGTTAGAGTACAAACAAGTTGGATCGAACCTGAACCAAATTGGGCCCTTGGAACTAAAACGCTTATAACTCCCAGACTGGGCATTCGATTAACGCACCGTCTATCGCATTTAAACCCTTATGACATAGTATTACTTTGGGTTAATCCTTTTTGGAGATTAGTGGAGGTAAAGTTCTGACAGATATCTCAAGGGGCAGATTCTATAGAGCTCGAGTGTAGCAGGTATGAGGAATCCTGTGGCTAAATGTAACATGATGAAATAACATCGATCCTAAGTGGGTCAGCATCTATCAGATCTTGTGTGGGTCCGTGCTCTGAGATTCTATGTGGGTCATTGCATACCGATCCTATTTGGGTGAGATCCTATGTGGGTCAGTGGGGGATATTATCTATCAGTCCGGTGTGGGACAGTAGCAGCACCTCTTAACAAAATAAGGTGATCTACCTTTTGACTAATCTATTGTACTTTTGTACTTAAGTTATGCTGTTTTGAGTTGAGTCTTTTACCTTTGTAGTCTTATCTTCGTGGTGTTATCTTTTTAGTGTTACATGTGTGATATTTCTACTTTCGTGGTGTTTTCTTTGTGGTGTTACCTTCGTGGTGTTACCTTTGTTGTGTTATCTTCGTGGTGTTACCTGTGAGGTACTTCTAGCTTCGTGGTGTTACATGTGTGGTACTTCTACCTTTTTGGTGTATCCTTTGTGGTGTTATCATCATGGTGTTACCTGTGTGGTAATTTTACCTTCATGGTGTTACATTTGTGGTATTCTTCCCTCTTGTATGAGATGAGTATATATTGATAACATTCGTATATGTATGATCATATAACTATGTAGAGTTGATGTTTATCACTTCTTCCTTTAAGGTTGAGGTATTTCATTGTGTTATATATTTTTAGGAACTCTGGGAGACCTATGGGGGTCTCGGGGTACCTAAGGAGTTTTGTTATACTCACCCCTGCATGGGATACGCCCTCACCATGTTGGGTTTTTTGCAGGAAACATAAAATGTTGATCAAGGAAGAGGGAGCTAGGATTGGATGGTACCTGACGGTAGACCATTTGTCATGACGTGACGTGGGGACTACTGATCATGAGCTAAACATACCCTTCAGGTATGATCCTTGGTGGATGATCTGGGGGCTATTTTTAACTTTTTCAGTTGTATTATTACTTATCAGTTGTACATGAATATTCCAGTTGGGATTTTATGCCGACCCCTTTTCTTTTAGAACTCCTTTTACTACAGAAATTTACATCATGGTTGCTTCTTGTTGTGTTCTTGGACTGTGGGTTTGTACATGTTAAAAATAAAACTCGTTCCCATTTTAGGGATAAGTCTTTTTGCTGATAGTCGCCACCCACTAGCCTCTGGAAAAATGGCTTTGGGTAGTCATGACCCGAGCCCCGAGGGATGGGTCATTAGAAAGTTGTGTCAGAGGAGTCGGTTCTACCGAAGAACTAGGACTCTAATATTTTCAATATGGAAATGGTGTTAAGTGTTAGGAGTGTGGTTTTCATTTTGGGGAATCCAGTGTTTCTACGGCAGCCGACGTATCCATAAACCAGGACCTTGAATTCTGATTTCCAACTCAGTACATGAAATAACTGATTGCATGTGTTTTTGAAATGTTTTTTCTTGTGATCTCTTTGAGTCTACTCACCAGGTATACCATATTGTCCATGGAACACCTGTTTTCTTTTAGGATGCCACTATATAGACAGCCATCCAAGATTTCTGAGAATGTATGTGATGATGGCCCACCAAGCGATGAGGGCTTGGTGTAGGTCTATCCTATAGGGTTAACATCTTCAGGTGGTGTACGAGCAGCACCACTACCCGTTGGGAAACTGTTACCACCATCCCCACCGGTAGAGGGTGCCCGCCGATTGAGTGCATTTCATGAGTTTTAGCGCAAAGGTCTCCGAGGTTATGAGGCAAGACAGATCCAAAGGTGGCTGAAGACTGGATGGAGGTTGTGACCATAGTTTTTCACTTAGATGGAACTCTAGCTGATCTGATAGTGATCCTAGCTGCCTGTCTCTTCCATGGAGCAGCAGAGAGATGGTTAAGTCTGGCAATGCAGATACATGAAGATGTGACCCTCACCTGGGCGGACATCGAGGACCGTTTTAGGGCAGAGTTCATCCCAGGGACTCTATGCTCAGTGCATATATAGGAGGTGATACACTTATATTAGGGAAACATTATCGTGGACTAATACTCAGCGAGGTTCACTGATCTATCCTGCTACTTCTCCAACATGGTACGAGATCCTTTATTCCAGGCCTAGACCATTGAGCAGGGTCTCCGATGGGAGATGAGACCACCGATGATATCGGTCAGCATTTCGATGTAGGTTGGGGTACTGGAGCGATCACTTTTGGTGGAGAGCATCCATGTTGAGAAGGCATCGACCGTGAGATCCTCAACCAGACGTCAGGTAGTAGAGTCATCTATAGTTGGTAGTAGACGGATGACACAGGGTCCTAAGAAGGCCATACCTTCTTCTAAATGACCCCAGGATATAGGGCCAGTGGTGTGGGGCCCACGGGACAGAGGAGGTAAGATTAGGATCAGGTAGTGCTACTCATGTGGCGGGTAGAGTCACATGGCTCGCGACTTCCCGACCCGTTGTACGAATAACCAACTGACGATCGTGGGACCACCAAGGCAGAGGAAGAGATTTTATTAGGGAGGTCTGTAGGCAGCAAGCAGACATGGTAGAGTAGCTGGTCATACAGCAGGTAGTGGGTGGCTATTCGAAGATCTATCACCACCATCTCCAAGTTGTCCACCCCGACCACAGGGAGCAGGTGGACTGGGACGAGCTCATCTCAATTCAGCTGAGGAATACGACCATGGAGCTCTAGAGATGATTAGAATTACGATCTGTGTCTACTCCACTATAGTTTTAGTACTTATAGACATATGTGCATTTCATTCTTTTATTTCCTTGACCCCCATTATTATCTCAGATATTTCAGTGATGACGTGGGCTCGATCCTTATGGCTAAAGACTCCTATGGTAGGGGATTCGATGATTTCGCACTGGTGCGGTGTCGAGGCCTTACGACGTAATCTTCGGTATGGACTGGTTATCCACATTCAATGCACATATTGAATGTATTAGGCACAATGTGCGGTGTGGCAATGAGAATGGGAAAAGGTTTTCCTTCACCAGTGAGAAGGGAACCTTTGTAGCACCTGATGGACTCATCCAGAGGACGGTGGAGCCGATCAAAAATAACTTGGCTAGCCTTACCCATGGAGTAGTTTATGATGAGAGTATCATCTATCCTGTAGTGGTGGACTAGTTAGCTTATGTCTTTCTTTATAATGTTCCATGACTACCTCCTCATAGAGAGGTGGACTTTTACATCAACCTATACCCCGGGATGACACCGATATCTACACCAACATATTGGATGGCTCCCGTAGAGCTTCGTGAGTTATAGTTATAGATGGAGGACTTGCAGAGGAAGGGTTTCATAAGCACCTGTGTCCCTCCAAGGGAAGCCTTGATTTTGTTCTCCAAGAAGGAAGACAGGAGTTTGAGACACCGTGTGGACTACCGGTGCCTGAACATGGTGACCATGAAGAACAAGTATCTACTTCTAAGGATTGATGATCTTTTCGATCAACTGAGGGAGCTCGTTTGTTTTCAAAGATAGACATCATATGCGGCTATCATCAACTCAGGGTATGAGATGAGGATGTGTAGAATATGACCTTCAGATATCGGTATGGCCACAATGAGTTCTTAGTTATTCCATTCAGCATGACCAATTCCCTAGTAGGGTTCATGGGACTCATGAACATGATCTTTCATCCATACCTCGATTTCATGGTGGTGGTATTCATCAATGAAATCTTGATATACTCGGCATCGGAGGAGGATCATGCCTATCATCTGCAAATATTTATGGATACACTCTGAGAGCACCGGATTTTTGGTACGCACTCAAAGTGCCAGTTCTAGATATAAGAGGTCCAATTTCTAGGACACGTTATTTCATAGGCTGTTGTTGTAGAGGATCCAGTAAAGAAAGTGAACATGCTTTCATGGGAGCCACACATGAGTGTGACCAAGGTGCGGAGTATCTTGAGGTTGGATGGATAGTACCGAAGATTCATGGTTGACTTTTCTAGATATGGGGCACCCTTGTTAGCGATGATGAAGAAGGGAAAACCCATTGTATGGATGGAGAGGTGCCAACAGAGTTTTTCAGGGCTGAGGCAGAGACTGACGAGTGACCCCATCTTGAGGCTATCACAAGTGGGCGTTGGGTATGTAGTATACTACGATGCATCAGAGATCAGACATGGGTGTGTCTTGATGCTGGAGCGAGCATCGATCACCTATAACTCATAAATATGAGGCATCATGATCAGAACTACACTACCCAGGACCTAGAGTTAGCTGTAGTGGTCTTCGCCATGAAGATTTGGTAACATTACTTGATGTGATAACCTTTTACAGTCTACTCTGATCACAACAGAATCATGTATATCTTCTATCAAAATGACCTGAAACTGAGATAGTGGCGATGGTTTGAGTTTGTCCAGGACTATGACTTTTAGATAGTCTATACTCCTGGGATGGGGAACGTGGTAGCAAATTCACTCACCATGAGGTTTGGTCCGCAATTTATGAGTGAGTAGATAGAGCAGCTAGCTGCTTTGTAGATATCCTTCATTGATAGAGATGGAACAGCTTACCTCCAGTCTATTACTGTCACTCTTCACTTCATCAGAATGTTTGGGAGGAACGGGTTGGGGACATTGACTGTGTGGCTCAACATGCTCAGATATCCTCTGTACAGGTGCCTAAAGGATTTTCTGAAGGTGTGGAGCACATCATTCTCTTCAGAAGACATACCATGGTACTGGTGGCACTATGATAGGAGGTGTTGAGAGAGTTATATATGTCCCCTATCGAAGTAAATCATGTTGTGGCTAAGATGTACCATGACCTCTGATGTCAGCACTGGTGGTGAAGTATGTAGAAAGTATTGGTAGAGTTTGTTTCTCGATGCCTCACTTGTCAGCAAGTGAAGGCCGAGCATTAGGTTCCAGCAAGCTTAGCGCTGCCATTAAGGGTGCCGAAGTGGAAGTGGGATGGAATCTCTATGGACTTTGTGACATGGCTTCCATGTATTCCCAGGGGACATGATTCTATATAGGTGATCCTTTAATGACTCACCAAGATGTCCCACTTCCATCCTATCTGAGAATAGGGGTCAGTAGAAGGCTTGGGATGCCTCTAAGTATATGAGATTTTATGACCACATGGGGTGCCATAGATGATCGTCTCTGACCATGACACACGTTTTACTTCCCATATTTGGAAGGGGTTGCAGGAGGTGTTCAGGACACAACTGCATTTGAGCATCGCCTTTCATCTGCAGACAGATCATCAGATAGAGCAGACCATTCAGACACTGGCGGACACGCTATATGCATGTGCCCTAGATTTTGGTCATAGTTGGGAGGATCATATTACCTTTGTTTAGATCACATAAAACAACATTTATCACCCCACCATCAGTATGGTACCATTTGAGGCCTTTTACGGTCGACCATACAGATCACCTCCATTCTAGACGGACCCTGTGGAGTCAGCACTTATGGGTCCAGAGTTGGAACGAGCTACCATTGAGAAGGTGTAGGTCATCCAGGTGCAGATGAAGGCTGCACAGAGAGGACATATGTCTTTTACTGAAAGGAGGTGGAGAAAATTGGAGTTCGAGGAGGGAGACCATGTCTTCCTATGGGACTCACCTCGACAAGGTTTACATAGGTTTGGCTGAGGCGACAAGTTATCACCGAGGTTTATCAGGCCATTTATGAAACTTAGGAGGATAGGCAAGGTAGAATACTGCTTAGATTTTCCACCGTAATTGGTGAGGGTGCATGATGTCTTCCATGTACCCTAGTTGAGGGGATACGTTCATGACCAATCTCACATCACCGACCTTAGAGAGCTGGACTTTGATGATTGGGTGACGTTTACTGATGTTTCGGTGGAGATTGAGAATCGACAAGATCGAGTACTTGGTGGATGATCGATACCTCTAGTGCGCATTAACTAACAGCATGGGAACCTCCATGAGTGCACTTGGGAGAAGGAGGCACATATTGGTGCTTAGTACCCCCATTTTTTTTCTTAGTTTATGTTGTGGCTTTTGGTTACGAAAGGCCCAAAGGTGGGGAGAATGTAAAACTCATATTTCCATGTAAGTTTATTAATTATATGAAATTATTACAAGTCTGAAAGAAATTGATGATGAGTGATTATGAGGCTCTGTGTGCCCGGAATGAATTTATGAACATTTGTTTAAGGTATGTTCAGTAAACGCGTGAGTGGTGTTTTGAAACTTTTGAATCGGTTCTCAGATTAAAAATATGAATGCACCGAGGAATCTACAACACTACGATTCACATAAGGGAGACTTCTCTTCAACTACAGTAGGTCAGGACAAATATAGATGTTTGGAAATAAAAATTAATAATAAAATAACATAGTTTTTTTATTTTCTCTCACATCTTTTCCTCCAATGGATTAGGTGAAGTGGCAGGATCAATGATGTGTCAACCCATTAAATGGCTTGACCCTTCAAATCGATTGTCATAGTGTCGTTGAAAATTAGGAAGGGTCCTATTAAATGAACCCCCATAAATTCCACAGCGATACTCTCCCTCCCCCTATCCTATTTTTATGGAGATGGGGTGGGGTATTGGCATTGCATTATCAAGCGATGATGTTCTGATAAAGTGTCTCGACACCAACCACTTATAGGATGGGAGCGGTTCCAGTGAGCGGTGACAATCGTCATTGAAACTCAGACCAATAAATGACAATTTAGGGGCATCATTAGTGGCTTGTTGCAAGGGAAACGAAGACCAACTCTTACTCAATCATGGGTGTTATCCAAGGATATTGAGGGGGGGTTATAATCTTGTTTTGTTACAATGATTTTATGAAGCTTTATTGCTACGCTCTTTCTATCAAGCTAACGTGGATGGTGCTGGCCAAACAAACAAGGGCCAGACCCTCTGCCCTTGTTAGAAATTTGTTGTGTTATTTGAAATCATTATCATCGGGTTGGAAGAGACCTGGGATGGAAGATGGTGAGGGCGGGTGGCACTAGCTGGCCGCGATGGAGGTGGTAATCTGTCGCGCGCCGTATGTGGAGGCCGCAACACTATGCCTCAACTACCAGAAGATTGGCTGACACCCACAGGGTGTGGTGGTGATGGGGCACACTGTCTGCAGAGAATGGCTGCATATTTTCAGCTGTAGCAGGGTCGAACAGGGGGGCCAACATCAGCATGCCATAGAAGGAGGTAGTGGCATGAAACGACATACCGTGGGAGGAGCCACGACTCTAACGCCACAGCGGCCGGACCCATAGCAGTTCCTATGGGTGACCTAGAAACACTAATGGGCATTGTCACTATGCCTTCAAAATGGGGGGAACCACCCACCCCTCGTGCCAGCTCAGGCGGGCCCCGTTCCAGCGGGTCGTGCGTGCCGTGGGCTGCTCTCCACCGCGGGTCGGGCCACGACCCCACGGGCTGGGCCACACGATCCCCCCGCCCACTACCCCTAGTGGGCCAGGCCAAACCGTGGCCTAGTGGGCCATTCCCACCATGGCCCAGCCCAGCCTAGGAAGACCCAGACTGGGTCGGGTTGACCCGAGACTAGTCAGACCAGACATGGACCCAACCAGGCCCAGTTTCTCTTAAAGGGCCATAACATGAGAACCATGCATCCGTGTGATGAACCATCTATGGCACCAAGACCCTTGAAGAGAGACAACCCTTTTTTTATACTACACATTGAGTTTTGTAGATAGTTAGAGTATAGATGGGTTGGATTGAACCCGAACCCAATCGGGCCATCAGTACTAGAACACCTATAACTCATAGACTTGGCATCAGATTGACGCATCGTCTATCACGTGGGAACCCTTATGACTTGGTATTCATTTGGGTTACTTTGTTTTGGAGCTTAGTGGCCATAGACGTAAAAAATATATCTCGAGTTGTATATTATACGGAGATCAAGTGCATCGGGTGTGAGGAATCCTACGGCTAGTAGTAACATGAATAAAGAACATCGATCCAAAGTGGGTCAGTATCTATCGATCTTGTGCGGGCAAGCATCTATCTGATCCTATGTGGGTCGGTGCATAGTAACCCTATGTGGATCAGTGCATACTGATCATTTTTGGGACATATCGTGTGTGGTCCAGTGGGGGTTATTACCTATTGATCTTGTGTGGGTCAACAACAGTTCCTCTTAATAGAATAAGATGATCTAGCTCATGACTAATCATCTGTACTCCTGTACTTAAGTTATACAACAATGAGCTGAGTCTTTTACCTTTGTGGTGTTATCTTGATGGTGTTATCTTGGTAGTGTTACTTAGGTGGTACTTCTACCTTGTTGGTGATACCTTCTTGGTGTTACCTTTGTGGTGTATTCTTTGTGGTGTTACCTATGTGGTACTTCAATATTTGTGGTGTTACTTGTGTGGTACTTCAACCTTGATGGTGCTACCTTTGTGATGTTATCTTCGTGGTGTTACATGTGTGGTACTTCAACCATTGTGGTGTTAAATTTTTGGTATTATTCCCTCATGTATAAGATGAGTATATCTTGATAACTTAGGTATATGTATGGGAATATACCATAGTATAGTTGATGTCTATCAATTCGTGATTTGAGTTTGAGGTATTTTTTGTGGTATATCCTTTAAGGAACTCTGGGATACATATAGGGTTCTTGGAGTCCCGATTAAGTATTGTTATACTCACCCATACATGGGCTAAACCCACACCTTGTTGTGTTTTGTGAAGATGACGTACATTGTTGATCGAGGATGAGGGAGCCAGGAATGGACGGTGCCTAGAGGTGGACCATTTGGCACGAGGTGACATGGGGGGGCACAGATCGTGAGATGAACCTACCCTTCAGGTAGGATCCTCGGTGGATAATCCAAGAGCTGTTTTTCAATTTTCAGTTGTATTTTTACTTTTGAGTTGTACTTGTACTATTCAGTTGGGCTTGTATTCTATCCCCTTTACATTCATCACTCTTTTTACTATAGTAGTTTATATCATGGTTTCTTCTGGTTATGTATTTTGATTATGTGTTTGTATGGGTTAAACAGGGAATGCCTTGTCGTTTTTGGGATATGCCTTTCCAGTGATAGTCGCCAGCCCCTAGCCTATGGAAGGCAGGCTTGGGGTAGTTATGACACGGGCCCTGAGGGATGGGTCATGGCATGACTCAAGTCCTTCATGAACTCCATTGAAAGGATTTTTGTCTTCACAAGACACAAAACATGTGTGGGAAAAGCATGTGCTGGGGTGGGTATTAAAATATTCAGTAGGATCCTCAAAAAACCCAAAAGAAAAAGGGAGTAACTAAAATTCATGAGTCCCCTCGACCTTGATTGAGGTAATACAACATGAGAGAGAAACTCCATCTCGATCCATCCCCAACTATATAAGATAAGTCAGCCTGATCTACCTTGTGTGTTCAACCTGACATGTGAACACACCACAAGAACTCCTAGAAATAACATAGATATACTTGTCTCAGAGTCCAAGTCTCATGAGGTTCCAACCTCATGGTAAGCAACATGATTCACATCATCGACTCTAACCATAACACAATACTAGGAGAACACACTCCACTATATTTTTCATCCAAAATGGCACCTTCCAAAGAGATGATATCGATCAAGAACAAACCTACCATTCTTAATTGTAATTCTGAGTGTACATGCTTCATTGGGACCATCTTATGAGGTCCAACTCTACTACCCAACACTCGTGGTCCTATCATTGCTACCTCACACCCAACATAATCTAAGGAATCCCAATAGAAGAGTCCCACCCCTCACCACTACACAGAGTTGAGGGAGAACTACTCCAGACTATGCACCACGTGCATCCTCTCTAATAAAAGAGGCTGGAGGGACCCACACTTCTCCACTGCCCCGCAGTCATAGATGTGATGGTCCTAACTAATCTAGGAACCCTCTTTTTCTCCTATAAAAAGTGGCACACAGCTTATTCAATCAAGGTAGTTTTAAATCTTATATAGGTATCTTTCACATCAAGCAGAAGGACCGAAACCTTGAAACTGTAACCCACTACCAAAGGCGCTCCAACTATAATGGAGGACCTACTCCTAACTTTTACATGGAGATGGGGGAGTACTACTCAGCAAGTGAGGAACACTGATCTGATCTAATAGGGGAGTATTAATTATGAAGGACATGCTCCCTAATATGGCATGGGAGTTCCACTTCATAGATTGAGGATCCGCACCCTAACCTAGTAGGGGAGTACCACTCAATGGATAACAGACCCGTACCCTAGAATAAACAGGGAGTACTAACAATAACCACTCATTGAACCATACCATGGAATGATAGGGGATTACTGACCCCATTCTAGAGGACCCACTCTCTGACAAGACTGGGGAGTACTGAGTCTACTAAAATAACATGTATGGAGGACCCACACCCTAGAACCACAAGGTAGTAACAACTCCTATAATAGAGGACCTACACCCAACCTAGTAGGGGAGTACCCACTCTATCTATACGTCATATGTGGAGGAACCAGGCCCTGGTCCAATATGGCATTATTGATTCCACCAATAGAGGAACTTTTCCTCGGTATAATAGGGGAGTACTTAAACTATCTTCACAAAAATAATGACGAAACCCGCACCCTAGTCCATCAGGGAAGTAACACCCCTAGAAGAAAATACCTATAGGTAATGTACCCACACCCAAGACATTGGGAGTCCCATCTCTACCTAAGTATAGAGGTAAGGAAAACCCACACCCTAGTCTATCGAGGGAGTAATAGTCCAAGAGTCTCTCTATAAAAACCACACTGATCTACAACATCAAATAATTACCATTGAAAAAGAATATTTCTCCTTTCATGCCACCTTGTTTCTTATAAGCTATAATGAAACCCAAAATCGCATTCTATGTCAAAAACCACTTAGGATAGAATAATCCCAAGAAAGTTTCTATGTCCAAGAGTAGAATATATAAAAGGTGTAAGATCCCCAGGGGATCTCCTAGTAGCACACAACATGCACTGGGACACACACAATGTGTGAGCCCACCCGATCACCTGCTTGTGTATCTGGTCCACATAGGTTCAAGACCTTGTAGGGGAATATGGTGTGTAGAGGAGATACATTCGGTGTCCCTTATCACTCACCCATGGCCATGTTCCTCTACTACATAGACATGCCAACCGTTTCCATACCCACCATGTATCCCATACTACACAAATGGTTTTGATAAACAACTACATGCACGTGTAGTTTACCTAAGTCTTTGTACCATCCCCCCTGTCCATATACCTTGGTCATTTTTTTTACAAGACCATGTAGTTTCACATGGCTATACCATGCCATGTCCTATGGGCACACAGTTTAGGTCACTAAACAGATTGTAACCCCTATACATGACAGTAAGTCTCAAATGTTCATCTTCCACAAAGAGAAAGAGCTACATGACATGTTTAACTGAACAACATGACATGTAGATGGTGATTCAAGTTGGTAATCACCTAAAAAACTCGACCATTTCCCCAGTATTCGCCAAATCCTATAGATATTCATAGAACGGATCTCTTGCAATCGTATTTGGGTTATAAAACTCTTAAACAATGTGTAAACTAGGTAATCAATACCAAACCTTAAATATTAGTACCACATTGGTGAGACGCAAAATATTTGGATTATGAAAGTTGCTCGAATCATTCATGTTCTTGATCTGATGGAGATTTGCTTCAAAAACGTAGACCAGTAGCACATCGTCTTGTGGATTAAGCGTCAGGTTCGTTCATCACCAAAGGGAGGAGAGGAGAGGAGGAGTTTATCCAATTTGTGTCATGTACATAAAAGTGAGGCGTTTAGATATTAGTTTTAAGAAGTTAAATGATTTTTAATAAGTTAATAAATTCCACCTCATAATTCCCTATCTTCAAATATCCCCTGAATAAAAATCCTGATGTAGATTACCATAGATTACGCCAAAGGTAATTATAAAATTCCAGACTCAACCACAATATTAGATATTTTATTTGAGTCCCATAATGGGAGTTACTTATGTTTCAAGTGAAAGTGAACATGCATGAAAAAATATATTTAAATATTCTTAATATCAGCGCACCGAGGCACCCCAGTCCCATGCTTCCTACACTGACTCAATTCCCTAGTACGAATTTTTTTTCATAAATATTCTAAAGTATTTTAGTTAAAAAAGAGTCATTAAATTCTCCCAACCTTTGGTATTTTATTCCCTAAAAAGGGATATCCTGACCATAATGGAAAAAACTGATCTCCACATTGGACTCCCATGCCATCGAGCTCACCAAGGGTTGATGTGCGTCTTACAAGAACACACATAGAGGAACCACCAAGATCAAAGCACTCTTATATCTATATTTTCCCTAGCCAATACTGTGAAACAAATGGGAACATGTGTCCAAAGCTGTCACATGTGGGAAAGAACCAAGCACCGTGGTCCATCTATAGTCATGGGTTTTCGAGGTACACCACCTCGCTAACCTGATGCATACTCTAATAGAACCCGACAGTTCTCATACACCCTTGGATAGAATATTCGAAAACCTCCTCAATAATATTTCATTCAAGTATGACAGTAAACATGTTAGAGTTTTAACAAATGAAACAGGGCTGCTCAAGAGTAAAGACTAGTTCTAACTAGGACCATCATCTATAAACCTCTAGCCGCAACACATATCACAAAAACAGAACACTACCACACCCACTAATGGAATCCCAGTGGATCATGGATGGTAAGAAACCAAACCATACTGAATAAAAATCATAGGGTCTCATGTGTACAATATAGAATTATTCTAAGCATGGTACTCCCTCTCTAAGGGTTGTCAAGAAAAAGGAGTGGAGTAGTAAAACTTCACTAGCACCACCATTCCCTTATCCAACACTATCACATAACCTCACCATGAACACACATGTCTACATAACTTGTCCTCTTCTCATTTATTTTATCATTTTTGGATGGCAATGACTCCCTACCATGGTTATGAGTGGGTCACAAAAAATAACATGGTGGGAAAAGTGACACCCTTCAATCATGATATCAAAGCTACGTCAAACTGGACCACCTCCTTCTCAAGAGTTTCATGTAAAAGCAGATTCCAAAAAAATGAGGGTTATCATGAAAAACCTAGGGATACCAAACACACACTGGGTCTTACTCGGACATCAATCATAAAATCCCATATGGGGTTCTACTGACCCCTCGGGTCATCCTTGTTAGACCTTAAACATAAAAGGAAAGAAAAGTGTACCCAAATTAGTTTGTAATAATTTTAACTGTAGAAAGTATAAAGGACACTAGGCATACCTCTATTAATCCTTAGAGGTTTCAGATCAAAGGCCTCTATGAATTACAACTATCCTCTCCCATGTAATACATCTCCCAGATCCTAGAATAGACCACCTGGGGGTGGTGGTGGCAATACTTGTAACTACCTACCACCTTGTGATTCTATTCTAGCTCCTCTACCTCATCTACTACCTCGTTTAACTCCATGATCCAAAAAATTCCTCTACCAAAGTGGCATGTCAATCATCTCCCTCTGAGAAGTACCGCGGGTCAGACAAACTCTAGCGAGATGCCCCCACCCAACGTAAGCGTAAAAACACCTCTCCTGTGGTGGATTTAATCCCCAACATTTCTCATATGCTATAGAACCACGTGTATGTGTATGGGAATGGGTATACCTCCTACACCATGATCCATTTACCAGTCTTCTACCATATACTATAGACATCGCATCATTTTGACCATTATTGTGGGTCACGTCCACCTGTTCCTCATCTAAGAAACATTCCACCACCAGATCTCACTCTAGAACTCCATTATAGGGGGGAATGCCCATCAGAATCACATATTACATTATTTTCTAACAAAATCCCTTCACGAAGATCTGTGATATGATGGAAGAATCACAAACCATAACCAAGGAATATTGCGACAAGTCTTTAATCGTCAATGAAAACTCAGCCACTGTCACTCTACCATGTCAAAGCAATAAAATATTCTGGATATGCACTGATCTCAACATGGCTATGTAACAGTATTACATAAAAATTCACTCTAAATACTCCCAAGAAAGAGTCACCTCATCATGATACTATTTTACCAGACTCCAATGTATACTGACTGAAACCTACAGAAGGCTCATCTCTAAGTTCCCCATCTGATCAAGTGGTGTCCTTAATAAGCAGAATAATTGTGTGACTACCTCTATCTACTCACCAACTGCATGGTGTTCTTGATCATTCCAATACCATAGAGGTCACTACCTCTAGAAATCATGTATCACACCTATCCTATGCACTTTATTGGCCTGATGAGCCAGTAAAACCTACTACTCACCAGGTGGTGACACTACTAACAGACCTCCCAGAGGTAACAGTAAAGAATAAGTTCCCTGCACTCAAGCCTCATCATGATGTGGATTGTTATCATGATCATGTTGTAGAATCCTATCTATATGTCTTCATAGAGGCATCCTGAAATAGAATTAATATGTTCCATAGAAAAAGTGTAGATATGGGGTGCTGAATCAAAAGGAAATGAATAACCAAAAACCATTACTATATAATTCATGTACCATTTATTTCTGATTGAACAATATCATTATGTATCAAGGAAAAAAGTAGGTTATTAGAGTCATATTGAATGGAAATAATGGCCACTGAAAAAAAACTAGCAGCTTTGGCCTGAGATCCAAACTTGAATAATCCGGACATTATCTCTATGCAACCCAAACCATGCTCCCAACACTATGTTCCCAATGTGGAACTGACATCCTCTGATACCACTCTATCATGACCCCACCTGACAGGGTCTGGGATGCAACACTCCAAGCCCGCCTCCAATAGATAGGGGATAGAAACTAGCACCGAAAAGGCATATCACTATCATGGGAGGGATTTCATATGTACTTGTACACACACACATCTAGAAGACCACAAAATGATGAAATATGAAACCAAAGGAAACCAATTCATTCATACTTCTATATCCCAAAACAAGAGTGAAACTAAAGTATATTAAGTGAAATAAGGAAAAAATTTCCCACCAAAGAAAACTATAAAAGCATCAAACCTAATCAGAAGAAGGGGATCACTATCAACTATAATTTCTGGAAATCTCCTTAACCAAACTCCACTAAACACCTTATTCTATCTAGGTCACTATGCTCTGCCTACCTCAGGTCCTCCGTAGAATATGTTTAAAGGTTCTTTTTCTTAAAAAGACACAAAATATTTTTTTGGAAAACACATTTCGGGGTGAGTATAAAAAAACATTGTAGGCACCTGAAAACCCCAAAAGAAATAGGGAAAAAATGGAAGGAAACACTCTGATCATCCTAGCTAGAAGGAACCACAATTAAGAGAGAAACACCATCTCAAACCATCCATGTTAGTACTTGACAATTCAACTCAATATACCCTTGGTGTGAAGCCCTAATTGTGAAAACACCACAAAACTCTCAAAAATCACCAAGATATACTCATATCAGACACAAAGTCTCTTGAGGTTCCAACCTCATAGCTTGTAAGATGATTCTATTTGTTGTCTCTAACCATAAAACAAAATGAGAAGAACAACCTAAATGGAACATGTCTGAGATATGCACTTTATTGGGAACAACCCCACCATTCCTAATGGTACGTATGAGAGGACGTGCTCTATCAGGAACATCATACTAGATCTAACTCTAGTGCCCAACACTAGAGGTCCTATAATCACTACCGCGCACCCATTGCAATATAATGAAACCCAAGTGAAGAGACCTTCCCATAACCACTACACATAGTTGAGGGAGAAATACTCTGGACTACGCACCATGTGTATCCTCTCTAATAAGAGAGAACAGAGGGACCCACACCTCGCCACTGCCTCATAATCAAGGTATCATTTCTCTTAACTAACTCGTGAATCCTCTTTCTCTACTATAAAGAGTTCCCACTCCTTAGTAAATCAAGGTAGGGTTAACTCTTATATAGGCATCATTCACATAAAGTGGAATGGCCTACTCCTCTCAATAATAACCCACATCCCAGGGACCTCCAACTCTAATGGAGGAACCACTCCCCACTACTACTTAGAGATATGAGAGTACTACTCTATAAGGGAGGACCCTCACCCTAATCCAATTGGGGAGTACAAATTTTGAAGGAACCATACCATAATATAATAGGGGAGCACTACATAGTAGATCAAGGACCCACACCCTAACCATGTAGGGTAGTACCACTTAGTGGGCAGAGGACATGCACTAAGAAATGAAAGGTGTACATAATCTACCCACTCATGAACTATGAGGGACCCACAACCAGGAATGGTAGGGTAGTGTCGACACCAGGCTAGAGGACCCCCTACTCGACAAGGATATAGAGAATAGACTCTACCAGAAAAACACATATAGAGGTCCCACATCCTATAACACAGGGATTATTTAATCCTATAAAAGAGGTCCTAGACCCTACCCAATAGGGGAGTACCCACTCTCTCTATACATCATATATGGAGGACCAACACCCAGAACTAACAAGGGAGTATGTCTCCACATATAGAGGACCCACTACGTAGTCCTACAAGGGAGTACCTACTATGCCTTTGTGAACGTCCCATGGAAACCTGCACCCTTGTACATCAAGGGAGTAACACCCCTAAAAAAACTACCCAATTGTAAGAAACCCACACCCATGACATGGGATTCCTATCTCTACATAAGAAAATATGTAAGGAAAACCAGTTCATTATTCCATCAGGGTGGTAAAACTCTGAGAATCTCTCTATACGAACCACACCGATGTCCAACCTCATATAAATGTTTCTCCACAAGATTATTACTCGATTCATGGAAGATTGTATATCATAAGACATAATGGAGGACACCATCGTGTTCAACATGGAAAACCAATTTGTATGGACTAATCAAAATCCTAAATATGAGTCAAAGACATGATGATATAAAAGGTGGAAGATCCCCGAAGGTTCTCATTGTAGAACACGGTGTGCACTGGGGCACACACAGTGTGTGAGCCCACCCAAAAACCAACCCGTGTATATAGTCCACATGGGTTCCAACCCGTGTAGGGGTAAACAACATATAGAGGATGTAATTGTCATGTCCCTTATCACTCATCCAATAATTGTGTTTCTCTTCAACATGGACTGATCAACCATGTCCATTACACATTGTGTATCACATACTACATGATGTGTTTGGATAAATGGAAACCTACCCATGTAGTTTTCCCATGTTCTTGTACTGGAACCCATGTACATGTACCTTGGACTTGGGTTAGTTCATGACTATGAATTTCCACATGGATATCACATAAAATGTCCCATGGTCACATGTTTTAGGGAACTAAACGATGTGTCATTCCTATACAAAATATGTTTTCCCAAATGCTCAACCTGGTCTTTATGGGGAGGTAATGAGGATTCTTGAAGACAGTTAGAGGACTCAGGTAAGGCGACCCTCTTTCTCCCAACATCTTTATTCTGGTGCATGACGTCTTGAGAATGTTTGTGGCCTCCTCTATCCAAAGTGGTCATATTCTTCCTTATCACTGTGGGGCCCATTTCCCGGGAGTGTCTCACCTTCTCTTTGCAGATGACATGGTATTATTCATCAATGGGGGCAACGCCTCCATCAGGGGACTTATTAGTATCATGGATGAATATTCTTTATAGAGTGGTCAAATGATGAACAGTGATAAAAGCGGGGTTTACTTTCCCTCTTCTTCCCCGGCCAGTAGAAAGGAAAACATTGTCTCCACCCTGGGTATTCGGAGTAAAAACATCCCTTTGCTCTACCTCGGAGCGCCCATTTACCCGGGCAGGATACAGGCTCGGTTTTTTGAGGGTTTGGTCGTCGGAATTTCCAACTGCATTTTCAACTAGAAGAACTGGCTCCAATCCTTTGGATGAAAGATCACCCTCGACAATTGTGTCCTTTCTTCGATCCATATCCATGTTCTCTCCACCCTCAAGGATCCTAAGTCTATCATTATCTATATTGAGAATATCATGAATTGCTTTATTTGGGATAGCCAAGGGTAGGGGAGATGTCGGTGGTCCTCAAGGAATAAGCTTGCCAGTCCAGTGGAGTTCAGAGGCATTTGGTTCAGGGACGTGGGTCATGACATGTATTTCCTCCAGGGTAGGCTTGCATGGGGTGTTATCAAGGGAAACTCTTTGTGGAGTCAACTGATTCGAGTTAAGTACGACTATGGCCTCCGTGAGAATGGTAAATCACCTTCAAGACTCTGGAGATGTCTTCGGACTCACCTCACCATGCCTTTTTTCACTCTCAGTGGGTCCGAGGTCAGGGGGATCTCAACTTCCGGTAGTGTGATTGGGGAGTGGGGCCGTTGGACTTCCCTGGATGACCTGCACAAAAAATTTCCTTCTTGGAAGCTAGTGCCCACCCTTCCTTCATCGAGGCAGTTCTATCTCCCTTTCAAAAGTCATTATTTGACAGTATTGTCTTAGATGGCTCCCCGGATATATGCATCTTCACTGGTTCCCCAATAAGGAAGTTCTTGGCTAAAGCCTATCGTCATTATACGTCTTCCTAGTTTGTGAGCGACCATTGGGGGAGGCGTCTATGGTGCAAGGCCACCCCAATTAAATTATCCTTCCTGCATTGTAGAATCTGAAATCGGGCTCTCCATTCAGACCTGGCGATTAAAAGGAAGGGGGTATAGTTTTCCTCCAAATTCACTTGCTGTTTGTTTCCCTCCGAGGAATCCATGTTGCACCTCTTCTTCCAATGTGAGTGGGCCGTGTAGATCTGGAGAGATCTTGGAGAGTTCCCACTGCCCCCTACCGCCATGGATTCCCCAGAGGCTTTCTTCTTGAGTAGTTTTAGCCACTTCCTGGATAACAGCCATGAGGTTGTGGCCAGAGCAACCCTTCTGCAGGCGGGATGCTGGTGCATTTGGCAGGTGCGTAACCAGGTGCGCCATGAGACTCGATGGTCTGTTATGGCATTGCTGGTCAGAGCCAAGTGACTTGCCTCAGAGCTGATTGGACTACTCCCCCATCATGATTCAATGCCTTCTCTCTGCCACTTCTCTTCTAGGACTGCTTCTCTATACCGTTATATCCCCGGGTAGTGGGGATGATGGGTCTGCTGGATGCCCCACCTTTCTGACCTGAAACTCAATGATGATGGAGACTTTGGCTCTGGAAGCATGCACGACAGCGGTGTGGTCCGAGGCGCAGCGGGCTATTTTATTTTTTCCTTCATCACCTTCTTTGGACTAGGGATCTCCCTTAAGGAAGAGGCATTAGCACTGCTCAATGACCTCTCTCTTTTCCGATCCAGAAACCTTCCCCTGTCCTCTGTTGAAACGGACTCCAGTATTGTGTGGAGCTCTCTCACCGGAACCTCCTCCTCCCCCTGGAATATCACTTATCTGATCTGTAAGTGCATGTCTCTCCTCTCCGGTGACATGGAGGTTCTCCATACGTAGCATGAGGGAAACTGGGTGGCTGACTTCTTGACACCCTTTGCCTCCCCGTAGTGCCCCCATGTGGGGTTTTTCTCCCTTGTATCCTTTCCCCCTTGTGGGGCATCCCATGTTATCAGTGATTCTCTCAGCCTCCATTTCATTAGGCTATATTGAGTTTTACTACTCGTTTTTCCCTTCTTGAAATAAAATAAAAATTTATTTGTGGTGTGCATCACCTCATAGGGTGGATTACACATCTGTTTTGTTCATCGCCAAAGAGAGGAGATGAGAAGAAGATATCCTCGTCTTTTTCATTAGTGTAAAAAAGTTAGGGTATTTTAGGATTGGGTAATTAAATTAATTTTAATTAATTAATTAATTACACCTCATAACGCCCTATCACCAAATGTCCCTCGATTAAAACTCCCATCATAGAGGACATTAGGTCATTCCTCGGGTAAAAATGATGTTTTGAACACAACTGTGGTCTCAAAAATATGACATGGGACTCCTAATTAGATTTATCTATGTTTTATATAAAACTACATGTGCAAGAAAATTATATATTTAAATATTTTTTATATTTATGTATCGAGAAACTCCAGGCCTCCGCTACCAATCCTAACTCAACACCATACTCCGAGATTTTTTTTCCAAAATATTCCAAATCCTTTCAGGTAAAAACAAGAGTCTTTAGAAATGAGTTCACAAAACATTTATTGAATTAGAAGTACAAAATAAAAATAAGCATTTGAATCTATGATTCTATTTAGAAAGTGTTGTTTGGGTTTGCACCGATATCAAATTGAAAATCATAACGGTCTATTAATTTATCATCTCATGCTAAAACTACCGAAAAAACATCTTTTTTTGATTTGGTTTGGTTCAATTTGAGATTTTAACGATCCCTTTCATCCATATATTTTTCAAAATAGGACATGAAATAATTTGGATAAATAAAAAAAAAATAAAATCAATTAAATTGTATGAAATAAATTACCTTTTAAGGATATGATAGAATATTAGATATATTTCTGCTATATATCATGGAAGAAAACTCAAGGAAATCAATCATACACCATTTTAGGATGATATAATTATCAATATAACGATTTTTAAATATAAAAATTAACTTTTATTTTAAGGGTTTTTTAACATCTTCTCCTATTGTGTTATTTTTTTGTTGTTATGTTGGGGATGAATTACAATTTCAAATATTTATTTCCAATTTACTAATTCTAAATTATAAAACAAATAAGAATAATTTTAAAATATCGTAAAAGATGAATCATGTCTAATATATGGTAAATCAATAACTTTTTATTTTTAAAGATCCCAAAAATTTATCTTCGAGTTGTGTCGAGGTAGGCCAGGATAAAAGTTTGTTGTTGACATAAAATATCATAAATTTTGTATGGTAAAAGTTTAAATTTCCTTGCTTGATATTTATACTCTACCATAAAAGGGAGAATTAGTTGCCAAAGGATATTATAATTGTAATAATAGGGAATTTCAAGTATTATTAATTACTTGAAAAAAGGTTTTAATTTTAAACCCAATGTTTGATAGTAGTCCAAATTGGTGGAAATGAGAAATATGGATGGCTATTCTCATACTTATATAAGGGAATTTTAAATGCACATGTAAAATATTAAACTTTTATGAGTCATAAAGAAAAAAATAGTTTTTTGGGAGTGAAGTGACCTTATTCATATTGTTGGGTCCTTGTTTAAGGTGGAATTCATCACATTGTAGAGGGTATTTTTTAAAAAGGGAATGGTTTTTAATAGTAGTATGATTTTCATAAAAATGATATATTTTATAAATTTTATTATCGTTAAAAATAGTATACCGTTATCAAAGCATACAATAAATTAATAATATTAATTAATTATTCTCTCTATAATAATAATAAAATAATATGAGTATATAACACATCAATAGTACCATTTATTAATCAAGGCACACATAAGTAATTAATATTTTTAATTAATAATTCCATGTAATTATTCAAAAATATGATAATAATGTCGATTGAACCTATAATTTTTTTCATAATTAGATGTAAAATGTTGATGATTGTGTAAATATGAGGATGAATAAAAAAATACACAATGTTATTGAAAAAAGAATATATTTATTTTAATTAAAGAATAAAAATATCCAGAATTTTAAATTATTATTATAATATTGATATATGTTTATGATATGTGAGAATATAATCAATATTATAAATCATCTATGTTTTATAATAAATATTCAATTAATACAATTGATGAAATGGCATATGTATTGGGAAATTAATGTCCAAAGGGATTTCTGTATGTGATAATGGATTGGATGGGAATCAAAACCCATAGAAATTTTTACATTCATTATAATCATATATTTTTAGGAAAATAATCATTATATATGATAAATTTAATGGAATATTATTTAAAATATAATTAAAAGTCCCTGTGAAAAAAATATGAATCCTAAATAATTAAATTTAATAAATAGTTTTATGATGTCTCATTAAAAATCTTATTAGGATAACACATTGGGAGAAACCTATTGGATATGAATTTTGTAAAAAATAAAAATTCTCATCGATTAAATCATGATATAAATTTTTGATAATTCATATCACTTTTTCATGATTCAATATTCAAAAAAAATTATAACACTTTTGTGAATAAATTTGAAGGATTTTCACTAGATCTCAATATATGTATATCAATGAAAAAATTCTTTTTAATCTTATGGGTATATATGAATATTAATGTGAGAGATTTTTAACTATCACTAGGTATATAAACTACCTTAAATTTTACCATACTGGTCGTGTTTCATTCATGGAACATATATGGAACATAATTATTTATATTTAGTCTACAATTATTTAAAATATAAAGAATAATTTACCTTAACCAATCATATTCTTGATAAGCCTTTTAAATTGAAATTAAATTAACAATATTTATTTTCGTCAAATAAAATGATTTGTTTGGTGTAATTCCATGAAATATTTATACCGCCATATATGTATAGAGATAAAATTTTGTAACCCTGTTTATATTTATATGAAAAATAACATCAATCAGAATTATTACCCAATAAGAGTTCAAGGTTTTATAATCAGTAATCATTTATACTATTTAAATATTAATTACTAGGGAAGACCATTAACTTTAATCAATTTTTTATAATATGACCTCATTATTACATAAAAGGTATGTATGTAAATTTATGTAAGTACACTTATTTGAAAAAATGTGAAATTATATTTTATACTTTAGGGGAAAATTTGTTACCCATTATCCCCTAGTTTCTAGAATATATTATTCTTAGATGTAAGATATTTAATTATTCATTAATGTAATTTTAATAAATACAAAAAATATTCCTAAAAATTATGATTTTGAAGTCTTATTTTTCAATTTAATATTTAAGGATATTTGTTATATTTTGATTAAATATGATAATTTATGAAAATTATTAAATTTATACATACCATAAGAAAATTATATTAATTTTAAATTATTATATTTTACAATATGTATTTAAACGGTCATATATGATACGTATTATTTATTTTTACAAAAAAAATTATAGGTGAATATTTCATAATTTAGAACAATGGGATGATCAGATCAATTTTATATTCCTAAATTTTTCACATTTAATGCATTCATAAGAAATTGCATGGAAGATAAAATTTATGCAGAGTGTGGAAAACCCATTATTGTCTAAGGATATTTGTAATGAAGGGTTGTCTTCCCCATGTTTTATAGGGATACTTTTTGGAAAACATTATTGAGTCATTTAGGTGTTAAGATTCATTTCTATGTTTCAAAAATATATACCATTATTTGTAATAAAAAATTATACCAATTTTAAAAAATATAATAAATTAATGAAATCAATTAATCATTGACCCTAAAATTATAACAAAAAATTCAGTCTTCTATAATATATTAATATTATCATTTAATCAAAAACACACACACACATATATATTTAATTATTTGAAAACGAGTTGTTATTAATAATAATTTAATCAATACTACTGTAAAACATGATAAAAAAACTGTCTAAAATGGTGAGGAATTATAATATATGACGTGTGATATTGATCATAAATTAAATTTTAATGTGATGGGGAATGAAATGAACCAAAAATAGCACTATTGCTAATGGGTTCAGAGAGGTAAGAAGTGGGGAATGTATATTTTGAATAAAATTTCCAATTTATATTATAATATATATATATGTTTATATAAATATACATTTAAGTATACATACATATATAATAATAAATTTACATACATACATACATAAAAACACAAACACACAATCATATATACAACTATAACTAAAAAGTATATTAAATATTCCAGATCAATCCATATTTCAAAAAATAATAATTTCCAATATTAAGTGGATGAACATAGGGAATTTTGAGTTTCCTTATTAAGAGTAAATATTCAAAAATAAATATAATTTATGTACTATAAATATACAAAGGGAACCAAATTCATATAGTAGTTAGGCTAAAAATACTTTCATGAGTAGTTATATCTAATATTTTCGATTCTTTGATTGTTCATAGAGCCAATTTTCGTTACATATATCCAAAAAACCCTTAAAATAAAGAGAAAAATTATTTTTAATGTTTATAGAATGAAACCCAATAATAATGACTTTTATTACTGTGATAAACCATGTAAAATACAAAATAATAATGATTGTATTGAAAACCCCATTGAAACTCACTCACAATACTAACACAAATTCAAGAGTTTATGATAAGTGAACTGATTGAAAATATACTAAGAGAGAGAGAGACATAAATAGATATAAGGGGTACATAAAAATTGATAAGAATATCTCAATAGTGTGTTACAATGGTTAATTTTTATTCTTATGTTATCATAAATACATATTTGTAGTCTCCTATCATTCGTTTACTTCTTTAGAGATGTTGGGGATTGAATGACATTGGAATTGAAATACATACTTTGGGAGACAAGAAATCACTATAATTAACTTCATAGTCATTTTCATCAGATTTTTAGTGGCCCTTAAATAAACATATGATGTAAACAATAAAAATATATAAAGTTTTGAAATTCTATTAACATCGTAGTACGTGTCATTAGACTTTGATTAGACCAAAAAACATTTATGGTACCCCATTAGGATGTTATTTTTATAGACAATATCATAATTCTAATATTTCTCCAACCATTCTTTAAGTGGGATCCCACAAACCTTATAGTTCTTAAAACTAAACACGACATCTATATTTTTCCCATGGGATGTCATTTTCAAAGCTGAACAATCCAAAAAATATGCAGTGATACTTACAAAATAAATATAATAACAAAACACTATAAATATTGATAAAAATAGACAATATCCATTATGAAAATAAAATAAGATTTGATTTTATGGGATTCATAAAAAACAATCCCCCTTTTAATGACTATAAATTCTTTAAAAATTTTAAAAAATTATATAGTTTATCGACTCATAAAATGGTTTTCATTAAATAAAAAAAAATATTTTAAAAACAAGAGTTTAAAATGAATCAATTTTACAGAATTTATAATGATTAAATAATGATGTGATTTATATTAAAACCTAAGGAAAATCATATTAATAAATTTAAAATTAAGTTTTTAATTAAAATAATGAAATAATAATAATTTTTATTGAAATATTAAAATCAGGGTTCTGAAAAAAAATATATTACATATTAACAAATTAAAACCCATTTATGAATAAAAAAAATAAAAAAAATAAAACTAATTTATTAAATTTAATTAAATATACCAAATTTAAAAAAATTAAAAAATTAAAACCATTTTTAAAAAAAAATCAATTTTATAAATTTAACTATATATAATAAACAAACACAAATTTTAAATTATCTCAATAAAATATTATTCATTTTAATCCTGGATGTTTAAATATTTTTAAAGATAATTTTTCTTAATGAATTATATCCCTCTATGATTTTAAAAACATCTTATTTATTAAAATTAAAGTCAGTCAAGATTAATATAGAATAAACATAAATGAGAAGAAAATTAATGATTAATTTAGTGAAATAGATTGAGTGAACTATAAATTTTATTAATACACAGACATATATATTTTTAGTGGAAAAAATTAAGAATATTCATGAAGAAAATATAACAACACTAAGAGGTTTGGGATGGATAAAATATGGGGCCTAATATGCTGAAATATCATTAAATCTTCTGGGAGAGATGTCAAGTATGCTACAGGTTGTATTTCATATGAACATAGTTTCATTAAACTCCCCACTATATATATTAAAGAGTTTCATGTGTCATTCTATACATATAAGAGATAATATGATCAATTATAGTCTAAAAATTAGTGATAAAATGATTTATACCCTCTCCAAGAAGACACATATCCTTTTAGAAAATATATACACTTAGGTGATGGAGTTACCTTCTCCGCATTGTTACTAATTCAAGGCATCAATATTGTTGCATGTTGAGCTTCATCCTCATCCTCATCCTCCAAAGAGATCTAATCATAATCCACATTCATAGATATATCCACATCCTCGTATGGGAAATCTAGGAATTCATCAATAGTTGTTGGAGGAATGTATTTATTAGAAACCTTACAATAAGTACGTTGATATAAATCCATTAATATTCACTGATGATCATACACTCATTCTTCTATCCATGGGTGTCAACTTATAAACAACCCATTAATAAATAATTTCAAAATTTTATCCTTGGAGTTATAACTCACACAAAGAGAAAATGATGGTCAATATAGAAAAAAACCATAATGGTATGAAAAAAAAGATAAATTTTAGGCATTCTAAGATAATGAACAATATAATACAACACACATTAATGAACTAAATAAAAATTTACATAAAATCTAACATTATGAAATACACAATACAAAAGTTAATATATTTCAAATATAGAAAATCTCAATGATAAGGAGAAACAAAGGTTTGAATGATATGATTAAAAAATAAAAATTTTAGGGAATGGTATTCACATTTTCTTTGGTTGATTCTGATTATGAATACATAATAAATTTCATATATTTTGAGTTGAAATTAAATTATTATTGCAATTACCAATATGAATATAAATATGAAACAATAGCATGCTTCTTGCCTCCCCCGTCCACCCTCTTTCGGCCACCACAGTCCCAAAGTGCATTATCAACACGGTTGAAAAGATACATGATGGATTCATATGGGATCCACATTCGGAGGGCAGACGACATTGGGTTTCTTGGGACAGGGTGGCAAGGCCCGCCAGAGAAGGGGGCATCAATGTTCGTCGGCTCGAAGACACTATCCAGTGCATGCATGCAAAGATCACTTTGGAGGTTCTAGAACAACGTACTCTTTGGGGAACAACCATGCACAAATCCCATGTCTGCCCTGAGTCCAGGGATGTTTCCCAAACCAATCCCTTCTGGTCAGTGATCTCCCCTCTCATTTCTTATCTAGAATCACAGTCCATGTGGGTCGTGGGGAGGGGGACATCCTCTTCTGGCACCAAAAATGGGCCAGAAACGTCCTCGGTTTCTCTGGGTTCCCGAGCACGCTGATCACATTCAAGGAGGTGAGTACACATCCGCATTTCATTGCAGCGATATTGGATGAGGACCAGTGTGATACTTTCAACCTCATTGAGATCAACTTTTATCTGGACAGGTGTGTGTTCTCTCCCTCTGCCTCGAGGTCATTCTGTTCAAAATATTTCAGACGCTCCATGGCCCCCCGCGATCAGAACGATCATTGGAATGAGATCTTATGGTCCAAAGGCACTCCGCTCAAACAAACCATTCTTATATGGTGCTTGCATCACAAATACATTCCTACAGACGAAAATATTAAGAATTGTGGCATCTCATTGGCTTCAAGGTGTCACTGCTGCTCAGACTACCGGGAGGAGAACATGGGCCACCTGTTTTTTGAAGGTGAATGGGCGAGGGCGGTGTGGCAATACTTCGGTGAGTTCACGGCATTTTATGAAGACCGCATGGCCGACATGCCATTTCTGGACCAATGGTACCACGGTGCAGAGGAGATGAGGCCTGAGCAGATATCATGCACAATGTTCCTCCATGTAGGTTGTTGGTTGATTTGGAAAGCACGAAACAAGGCTCGACACTAAGGGAACAACACTTCCGGCCAACAGATCATTTTTCGCACTAGGGTCCTTCTAATAGATCTGATAAGATATTTCCACAGGTAGAAGGAAGCTCCAAAACTCCAGCATCTCTAGGCACGTTTCAATTCTGATACTTCTGGTAGCAGGAATAGGAGAGGGAATTGGGTTCACTGGTTACCACCAAGCAGAGGGCTCAAACTCTACTCCGACAGATCTGGAATCATGGGGTCAATCTGAGGAGAAGGGGTGGTTCGGAACCCATCCAGGTCGGTCATTATGGCTTTTTCTGCCTGCCTGGGCGCGGTTCTTCTCTCCAGGCTGAGGCCAAGGCAATGTTGATGGGCCTCTCCCTATGACGTCAAGAGGGGATCACTTTATCAGAGGTGGAAATCGATTCCATGATCCTCCACAATGCCATACATGGATTCAGCATCACCCCATGGTCTATCCACAACATCACCAGAAAATGCAGAGACATGATCAGCAGCAATATCAAGGTTGTGCGCACATGGCGTGAGGGGAACAAGGTTGCGGATTACCTTGCTTCCATCAATGTCCCCGGTCTGCCCCGTTGTTGTTTTCACACTTCCACCACCATGAAGCCAGAGGGGGTCAACTTGGTTCAAGGGGATACCCTCGGCCTTCACTATTTTTGGCCCCCCTAGGCCTCTCCTTTTCTTTTTCCCCTTCGGGTGCTTCGGGCCCATTCATTCTTCTGTTGTGCATGCACCTTCGAATAAATTTACAGTATGAGGATGGGAATTAAACAAGAGATACATATAGATTTTTTATATAAAAATAGCAATAGAGTCCTTATAGGGAAAAAATAATGTGAAAAAGGATTGAAACAATAAAGGAGGGAATACAAAGGAAACATACAAGAATTTATCTTCAGATGAATAATGTATGAGAAAAATAGAATATATTTAAGAGAGTAATGTAATATTTTATTAGAGAGAAAAAACAATGTAAATAATGAAAAAAGTGAAAATATACCACTTAAATGATTATAGGACTAACCATTAGAGTTACAATGGTGTAAAATAAGAAATCCGGTAGAGGTGGTAATTTTTTAGGAATTTTCTTGAGCCTCTAAAAATATAGTGGAAAACCACCATATGTCTAATAGATAACTATAGTCAATAATAAAAATTTAATTTTAAGAATAAAATATAAATAATAAAAATATGGCATAGACTATAGTAAAATTGAAATAAAATTGTATATAAAAATGGGTAACTCAAGGGAATACAATCATAATAAAATATTTTATTGTTTGTGAGAAAACTACTTACACAAAATATTATTACATAGTAAATCTATTACATTTAATATAAGTTTTGAAAATAAATAAATCAATGATTTTAAATGAAAATTCATGTTATCTCATGTCGTAATGAGGATTACTGTAAGAACCCGGTTTTTATATGAGGTATACAACTCTAAAATTTTAGAATAATTCATGGTTATTTTTATAATTATAATTCCCAGTAAGGCTATAGATAAACTCTAGGTGTCCATGGATTGTTATGTCTAACACCCCAGGTTTTAAAATACGTTTTATGTTTTGTAAATGTTCTAAAATGAAATAAAATACATAAACTTCTGAATGCAGAGATATATATACTAAGAACTTTATTTATAAAAATACCACAATACATCGTTAACATACAAAAACTAACCCATTAAACCTACTGTTTTCTATAATAAAACAATTAAAATTCCTCCAAGAAACACGATGATGCCGATCAGGTTGTTCACATAATTTGGATATGATTGAAGCACAAAAGTTATAGCAAGAAAAATAGCAACGAAACTTAGAATAAGAGGATCACAAAAAACCATTTCCAAATGTAGTGGTGTGAGAGTCGCTGAATTATTCTTCTATGTTTTTGAATGGCCCTTAGACATTGACATTTATAATGTTTTTAACCGAATGTTATAAAAAATATCTGTAAGAACTAGTAATGTTTAAAAATGAAATATTAGAACTCTTAATATATAGATAAAATAAATAAACAATATTGATTTTAATATTATTGCATAATTTATATGCAATATAAAAACATTGTGTATACAATAAATTATATTATAAAAAAATAATATATATTTAAATATTAAATATGAAATTATAAATTAACAAAATTATAATCATGAAAACATAATATTAATAATATGAATTGAATTAATATTGAAAATTTTGAACAAATACAATATATGGCATTAAGACTAGTTTTAGAATTATACTTATTTTATATTGTGACATTTAATATTACTTTAATGAAATTAATTATGATTTATTTTGTATATATATATATATATAAATATATATATATATATAAGAAAAAATGTTAATTTAAGATATTAATATTCGTGTTGTAATTCAACAACTAATTTTATATTGTTTTAAAATATAGTTATACATATATGTAAATTTATAAGTTTGAGTGTAAAATAAAAGAAAAATAATGAAATGAAATAAAAAAAAGAGAGAAATCGGAGCTAAGGGGTAGGGTTTCACGTGATGGGTTTGAGGTCGACGTGAAGAAGAAGAAGGTTGCAGCTAGGCTTTGAGTGGAGGGAGTACTATTTCCAAGTGACGCAGATTATGGCAGTCTGAAGAAATGTCGTAGGTGGGAACAGAGCAATCCTATTTTGTCTAAGGATGTAGGTATTCAAGGAGTCACAAATTGAAATAAAAACCAGATCTACCATGATTAGGGTTTCGAGTTCACTTGTGGTAGGTTAATCCTGTTTTGTTTATCCAAAATATATTTAATTAATGACCGAATTGGATTAATAGCGACCTATGTTCACAATTTTTTCTCTCCCTGAAGTCGAGGTGCTTTGATTTTGCGATTTGGATTTTGGGATTATTTTATGCCCAAAATCATATATTGTTATTGTTTTCGAGTTGTTATATTAATCGGTTGAAGTCATTTTCCATGGTATGTGTGCTTATGAACAAATGCTTCAGGAGGAAGATCGAATATATATTAATCATATATGTTAAAAAATTTCAATTTATTAATTTTTTTGTCATATTATTCGATCCATCTCCTCTTTTATGAATGTAGTACTATTGTCTCATATTTAAAATCATTCAGGATCTTTTTTTATTATTATTTTGGATCGACACTTATTAAATAAGCATCTACATTTTCAGATTTTTTGCGCTGTCAATTTCTATATGATGTTTTCAGCAACATATTAAATTATAAATATCTCTATCATACTATATACACAGAGAGGTAACTGTTTTGAGTGTTTTGTTTTCTATAGAAAACCTTTACCATTTAATATTGTAGTGATCACATTGGCAGCCAGTATGATCCTTAATTTTGCACAAAAAGTTGGAATATAATATACACTGAGTTTAAAACTATAAATAAGTGTCTTAGTTTCCATTTTCTACACTACCTATCGTATTTCATTTCTTCTTTTTTCATGCTCGGTGTCGTTTCAAATAGAGAGAACTGAGTGTTAGAGGTAGTGTTTGAGTCTTTTCTGGAGGAAATAAGTTACGCTGACAAGTGGAAGTCTCTACAAATAAATCATAAGGGTTTGTTATTTTTCAAATAAATTATCTAAACTTTCCATTTATATTTTCATAAGGGATATTATATATATTTTAATCATTTTCACATTTTCAACTTATGTTTGTTATACTTCTTATAATTATAATTTTAAAAATTATATTATAATTTTTTTTTAAATTCTTCTACCTTATGTTCATAAATTCTTATTTGGTATGGGAATTTTTTTATTTTATATGTCAGCCTAAAATGTTATTTTAGTTCTTTTTTGACAACCCTTTTTTTAATTAATAACTTTTTGTGATGTTCTAATTTAATTTTTAATGGAAATTTATTTTTAAACAAGCATTTATATATGCAATTATTTTTTTCTTTTCAATATACATGAATGAAATATTTTTAATACCCCATAATTCATTTCCATATCATGTAAGAATTATTTATATGGATTATGATATACCAACATGAATATATAAGTAAATTTATCTAAGTATAAATAATTTCGTTACTATTAATGTATTTGTGTATATGTCTTTAATCCATGATTAAATCTGATTTCAGAATTAATTATTCTAATGAATATTTTTCATTTATCGATGTTTTTCTCAACCATATATTTTAATTATGATTAAATAGTGTTGTGTGTTCTCTTTCAATACTCACATATATATATATATATGTATATATCTGTGTGTGTGTGTAGATGGATGAAATTGTGATTTTTTTGTCAATCTATCATCAGGCATCAAAAAAACACATTGAGAATATCATAATTTTTTATCAACGTAATGAAAATCGCATTTTCCCATATAAAAGGTCATTCATTGTGCATTTCATCGACACCCATTGCATTTATAATACGTTCATGTTTTAATTTAAATTTTTAAGGCTTTGTTCTGAAATTAATAAATACATGGATATCATAGAAATTTTTTAAATGATTCATATGAAATTTTACATATATAAATTTATTATTTATTATGGTTAAATTAAGAAAATTGAATTGCTCTGTGATCGCCAAAGGTGACTCGTGAATAAAGGAATGATTGTATGTAAAGTCTAGTTGATAAAATCTTTCGTAGTAACTAGACTTTCAAATGATGAAATGGAAATTATATATATATATATACACTCTTATATATATAAATATATGTATATGTATATATGAATCAATTTTTATTGTAAAAAATTGTTGTATTTAAAAAATAAAACTATAGTGAAAAACACTTATGTGTGTGTATGTGTTTGTTTGTTTGTGTGTTTTTGAGTGGGTGTAAAGCAAGATTTAAAAATTTTCAAAAAATCCTAACACATGTTCGTTGTCAAAATAAAAGGCCATTGGGGAGTGAACCCATCCATTTTTATGTGGGTAGGCTCAAGAAAACATTCATCAAATTATGTTTCCTCCAAATAATTTTTTGTTTTCTTGAAGATTGATTAATATTTTCCAATGAAAATCATTGGATTAGTTTTAAAGTGATTTCAATGTTTGTCTATCTTCAAAATGAATATATTTTTATTAAATTGTAAATATCTTAGTATTATATCAATATTTTCATTTTTATTATCAAAAATAATTTCAATGTTATTTAACCAAAAGTTATTTTCAAGAGATTTATTTCTTAAAAATTAAAAAATTGGTTTTAAAACATCTTATATGGAAACTAAATTATCACCCTTTGTTTTAAAATGATTTTTCACAGGTATCATAGAATTTTATTTATAGATGTCTTTGATTTCGATGTTAGCATGCAGAAGTGTAGTGACCATCTATTTTATTTAAACTCTGATAAAATAGGAAATGTACTGTAATTTCTCCATAACCTAGACTGGTAAATGGTCCTCATTTTTATATCATGTTTTTTATCTATTTAGTTTAATTTTAAAAAATCACACAATATTTTCAAAATGTTGAGTCCAGAAGAGTAGGATCGAGGATTTATAATTGGGTTAAGTGGCACAGTCTAGATAACTATAGAAAGTTATAACCCATTGATAGATTGAGTATCATTTCTTAGTCATATATTCTGTTTTGTAATTTTTAGGCGGAAGGAAAGAGAACTAAAACTAGTCTCTTAGGACTTTCAGATGAACTACTTGCTATGATCATGGAAAAATAACGCAAAGAATAATCTCAGCCCTATGGAGCCATTAATATTTCTTGTAAAAGTATTTACAGTGTATCAGGCATGCCTGATATACTTTTTTTTCATCATGTTTCGGGTTTTTAGTTCAATGACATCAGACAGATTCAACGTCATTTCCATATATGTCAAGGGGTGTATTCTAAAGGACTTTTTATGTGTTTTACCCTACTTGAGAAACCAGAATCAATATCAGCCTTTTATAGAGCAGAAGAAGAAGGAAATCTTTGCATAGCTTATAAGTGTCAACTTTTATGATTTTGTTTCGCATGATGAATTTTTGATGACTTTGAAACATTCAAAGACAAATCCATGAGTCATTCTTGTAAGAGTAAAATTCTAGACGACCTTCTCAGATACTATATCGATTATCATTCCTACAGGGTTGTCTTCAGATGCATACGTCATACAACCCTTCTAGAACAAGTTGTGTTTGTGAAAAATAGGTGGAGGATTTCGAAGCCACGTTGAACATTAATATCATAGGAAGATACGGTAACCATGGAAGACTACATTACATACATTGGGGTTATCATGCAAGACTCAAAATAGATGGAAATTAGAAGTGATATGTGTAAAATAATTGCGATGGTGAAATTCAATTTAAGGGGGGGGGAGAATGTAACACCTGGGTTTAATAATAAATTTTATGTTTTGTAAATGTTCTGAAATAAAATAAAATACAATAAATTTTGAACATAGAGATATACATTGCAAGAAGTTTATTTATACAATGACCATAACACATCTTTGACATACAAAAACTAACCCCATAAACCCACTGTTATCTATAATAAAACAACTAGAATTCCTCTATGAAACACAAAAATGTCAATCGGGTAGTTCACATCTTTTGGAACTGAGAGAACCAAAAAAGTTATGGCAAGAAAAATAGCAACAAAACTATCAATAAGAGGGACATATAAAACCATTTCTAAATGTATTGTTGTGAGCATCCTCAAATTATTCTTTTGTGCGCTTGAATGGCCCTTAGACATTGATATTTATAATGTTTTTATTCGACTGTTGTAAAAAATATCTACTGTAACTTTTTATATTCAAAAATGACATATGACAACTCTTAATATATAAATAAAATAAATATACAATGTTGATTTGAATATTATTATTTAATTAATACGCAATAAGCAAACTTTCTGTATTTAATAAATACTCTTTTTGAATAATATATATATATATTAAATATGAAATTATAAATTAACAAAATTATAATAATTAAAAAATAATACTAGAAATAATATTTGAAATAATATTGAAAATTTTGATCAAATAATATATGGAATTAAGACTAGTTTAATAAATATATTTATTTTATTATGTGACATTTAATATTATTTTATTAAAATTAATTAATATTTTTTTGTATATATATATATCTATCTATAAAGAAATAAAATTTAAATTAAGATATAAATACTAGTGTTGTAATTCAACATCTGAATTTACATTGTTTTAAAATATTGTTATACATATAAAGAACATTATAATATTAAGTTTACAATAAAAACAAAATAATGAAATGAAAGACAAATAAAAGAAGAGAGAAATTAGAACTAAGGGGTAGGGTTTCACATGATGGGGTTTGGGGTTGACGTGATGTGGAAGAAGGTCTCAACCTAGCTTTGAGAGGAGGGAGCACCGTTTACAGGTGTTGCAGATGATGTAAGTCCGAAGAAACACTGTGAGTGGGAACAGAGTAAGCCTGTTTCATCTAAGGATGTAGGCATTCGAGGAGTCGTAGATTGATAGAAAAATCAGATATTCCATGATTAGGGTTTTGAATTCACTAGAGGTAGGTCGATCCTATTTCATTTGTCCCAAATATGTATTATTAATGGCTGAATCAGGTTAATAGCGTCATATGTTCACAATTTTATATTTTTCCCCCTGAAATCATCATGCTCCGATTTTGTGATCTGAATTTGGGATTGTTTTACGCCTGAAATCTTATCTTTTTTTTTGTTTTTGAGTGGGTCTATTTATCGGTTGAAGTCATTTTCTATGGTTTGGCAGTTATAAACTGATTCTTCGGGAGGAAGTTCGAATACATATTAATCATATATGTTAAACTATTTCAATGTATAAAATTTTTTGTCATATTTTTCAATCAATCTTCCAATTAATGAAGACATTACTATGGGGGTGTATTTATTATCTTCCAAGATCATTCTTTTTTATTAGTTTGTGTAACACCCCAAAATTTCTTAGTATGTTATCTTTTCAAAGTAATTCAAAAACATGAGCTACATGAAAATCCGAGTCTGAGCACACCACGACTTACCAAACTAGCCATTAAAAAAGCAGTTATGAATAGTATTAACTGAATTTTTTATTTTATATACTCCATATAATTCTAGAATCCATATTATGTGTTTCCTGAACAAAATATAAAAACAATTTCATTTTTTTAGATAAAAGAAGAATTTTTTAATAAAATTTCATTTTACTGCCTTTTAATGGAGAAATCTATTTAAAACAAATATTTAACACTTTTATATATTCAATTTAATGAAATTAAATTCTTATTCTAAAGCAGGACATAAAAAATTGTTTTGGATAAATTTTTGGTACTTTTTAGATATCTTTCATATTTTGGTGAATAGTGAAAAGAACTAAATTTTAATTGAAAACATCTTTTTTAATAAAAATAATTTAGAGTGTTAAATTATGATTTTTAATGGTTTTTAAGCATAGATAGATTGTATTTTTATCATTTAATACAATTTAGATCATTATAAGTAATTTTACAATTAAATTTGACATAAACAAATGTCAACCTTTAGTGAATTTATACTTTTTAAAAGCCGCTTTTGGATTTGAAAGTGGGAATTAATTTTAAATTAATTAGTGCAACATCAATGTTTTTAATTTGGAAATATTTAATTTATTTTTTAAAATAAAAATATAAAAATTATCTTTGGGTGAATGTTTTGTATTCTTTTAGAAATAATGAATTTTTGATTATTTGTGAAAAGCACTACGTTATTGTTTAAAAAAAATTATTTAAATAATTATATATTTTATATAAATTTGATATAAGTAAAAATAGATATATAATTCCTATATAAGTTCAATTTAATTCATTAGAGTCATTATATAATAAAATTATATGTATAACATTTTATTGAACTTGTTAACGTTTTTACCCACCTTCTAGGCACATTGGAAAATTTGCATTAAAAAATCATTTTACTACTTCTGTGAATCGAATTTCAAAACTCTGAGAGACACGATTGACATTAGTATGTAAATTTTTTTTCAATGGGCTGAAAAAAATTATTGGTGAATAGTAACTTAGGAATTTTATTTACCACGCTTAAAAGTAAATAGGGAAATTATAGGTAAACATTATATTATAATTACCCTGAAACATGTCCTAATTTTTTTATAAGTTTATTTAGACTAAAAACAACCTTATTAACAAAATATGATCCTTTTGGTTTAGCTGGATTAGATTAGTATGTTAATTATTATTTTATTTGAAGAATAGTTAAAAGTGTTAAATTCAATGTTTACTAACTAAACCATTTTTAATATACAATTACACATATGATAAATTGGACTATAAATATTTAATAGAAATATAAAAATATTTTCTACATCATTGTATTTTATTTATAATTTTTAGACATTAAATAATTGAATTTATTTATGACACAATGATGATGCAGTAATTACCTTATTATTGACAGATAAAAATAATTGATATTATAAATATCAAAATATATTTAAATTGAATCTTTTGATGCCCTAAAATAATTTTATAGGATAATATGAAATGTTAGTTTTGATTCTATGTATTTGGTTTGAGGTAATAACTTTTTTAAGACTTTATCAAAAACCAAATACTAAATATTGTCAAAATTTAAATAAATGAGTTTTAAAAAATAATACTATTTTATTAAATGATAAAACAGTCCTAAAAATATAATGTTCCGAAAAAAGAATTAGATAATATTCGATATGTCAACAAGAACAACTTGGGGTTCTGTTTGATTTTTATAGTATGTTTATTATCCATTTATTATAATAATACTTGAGGACATGGTAAAAGATAAACTATTTAACTAAGAGTTAAATAAAAAATATAGGGTTAATACGGTGACCTAAACTTTTATAAAACCAATTGGTTGATAGGATTTCGACGCATTTCAACATTATATTATAAATAAATCAATTTGGATCCATTAGAAGGCGAAAATTATTTTATAATAAAATAATATTTCAACATTTTCCTAATGTGGCCCTCACCTCTCTTATAAAAGGGTACTTACCCTTCTCTCAAAATCACACCTCCAGATCCATTTGGCTTGGCCAACCCCTACCCAAATCTCCTCTAGACATCCCTCACTTAATCCTAGAGGAATTACATGGATCATAATGGAAATATATGGAGCCCATTTGTTCAAAATAAAAGGAAACACCCAAAGAAGAGATAATTATTTTATCACCACTTTCAAAGACCATTTCTTCTTCCATCTTCTGTTTATTTGTTGTTTCCATACCAAAATAATAACTCAATTACCTTCTACATACTGTGTTATAATAATAAATATGGTATAAAATTAATCATTATTCTATCCATCATATGAATGATAATGTCACCATGCGTGCATACGTACAACTTACCGTCCCCTTGTCGTGGTATAATTTGTTATTCAACACTATGTTATTTGGAAGGTGATAATGATGAGTAATATGTGTATTAATAATGAAAATAACATGAAAATTACTCTATAAAAATAATATATTATCCAATTACACACCTTTTAATCATTAAGGAAATTATATCGTCACTCGTGTGTACGTACGACTTACAGTCTTGACGACGCGATGCGATTCATTTTCACATTCACCATTCAATAATGATTATAAAAATATATATTATTAATAATTATGAAATATATAAAATAATAATTATGATATATATATATATGTGTGTGTGTGTGTTTTTAGGTACTTACATATATCTTATTCAATTACATCCGTTCAATACGATATGAAAACAGAAACTACGTTTATGCGTACGTACGACCTACTATCTCCATAAATGGTGTTTTTCATTTCATATATCTATCTATATATTATACATATTTATTTTCTAAATATATATATTATATAAATCAAGTTTAATATTCTGGATGTATTTAAATCATGATCTAAATGATACGATCAAGAATGACTAGTTAAAACATGTACGATAAAGAAAAATATTATTACCCGAAATGTTAATCTAACAGGGAAATCATTATTAAATGGGTTGTATAAAGTCATAAATGATTCATGTACGATATAATAAATTTGAATCTGGTTCTGTTATTATTTAATAACATACTATGGTCATTATACATTAGGATAAACGTACCCTCGACCAAAG
Source organism: Viscum album (assembly GCA_963277665.1). Taxonomy (NCBI): domain Eukaryota; kingdom Viridiplantae; phylum Streptophyta; class Magnoliopsida; order Santalales; family Viscaceae; genus Viscum; species Viscum album. Next base: position 1,448,151,054 of record OY728157.1, on the reverse strand, counting down.
GAAATTGAAAGGTAAGGGTTAATTCCTCAATCTCATTATTATATGAGATTGTTTATGTGTAAGTATTTTCTGGGACATATTTATTATCCATTTCTATGTTACATAAAATACATTAAAATGATTCTTTTAAGTTAATATCTTACTTATACATCATTTTAATTGTTTAAAATATTTATTCATCAAAATATTTCTCATTAATGTTAACGTTTTAACGATGATTTTAAGGATTTATTTATATGAAAATGATTGTTTTAAAATGTTAATTACATTCAAAAATTTCTAAGTAGTATTAGACACCATGATTCAATAATATTTTTTGAATGAATTCATTTATAAATTTGTGACTATTAAATGATTTCAGAAAAGGTATATTTCTCTCAAAAAGTTAAACATATCATTTTCAACTATATCAACATCATTTATTAGATATTAGTTTTTATTAAGGTTGATTTATTATAATACGATCTTCCATATTGTATTGAAAGGGTTATGATTTGTTAAAATATGGATGTTCTTTTTGTATACCCTCCATGGTTTATGGATGAATTATTGACATTTCATATGCATGTTTTAATACAAATGTTTATGTTATGTTTCAAGATTCTAATATGAGGAATGCAGTGGGCTTAGTAAGTGACGGGTGGGGGACGTTATAGCCCCTCTATGAATCGGTGGGTCTCATGAGACAAAATATTGTCTTGGAAGAAGGTCTTGACAAAAATTTTATTTGTAGTCTTGGAACTACACCTTGACTCTTTGATAATGATGTCAATCATTAGGCATTCACTCATTATGAAATTAATTATTATATATTATTATTGGACTATTAGAATATCCATGTGCATTTTTATATTGAAATTTTTGATTTATGTTCTTCGTATTATGTTCATGTTTATGTTTAAAAGGCTGTTGTTTTTATTATATATCTTGCCTTGAATGTTTATAGCTTCCGCTAAATTAATTACTATTATTGAGCATATGAGCTCTCGAATTTCTTATGTTTTATTTTCCCAGGATTCCAAGAAGTGTATTATGATTGATATGTAGGGTTAAGATAAGGGAATAATGGCATTCTCAAAGGATTAATTATGTTGTGTTGTATTTTATAATGTGTAATGTATCATTCATATATATAATTTATTTTCCAAGACTGCTAAACTGATCGGTCATTCGAGACTAGATTCTTTGTAATAATGCCAATGTATTAAAATAATTCACCAGCTTTGGGATTCTGGTGTTGGGGAATTACAGTTGGTATCGAAGGAAGTTTAGAAATAACCTTGAAAACTAGATTTAGAAAAAATCTGATTAGAGAACATTACGCTAAGATAGAATTTTAGGATTAGTTTAGAGAAACTTCCTAGAATTTTGATAATGTAGATATTTTGTGTATTTTCCAAACACTACATCTCTTCCTGGATATGAGTAGGTAGAGGCATCTCTGGCATAGATAAACCTAGGAGTGAAAACACTGACATGGAGTTTCGAGCTTTACCTGGGGTATCTTGTTACACAACAACGGGCCTTGCAACACTCTTGGTTACGACACTCCCGGGGGATATGCATAGGATAATTCAGATTTTTTTTACAAGCCATTATAGAGGATTTACGAGTAAATACTTCCTTAAAGAAAACAATTTTTATGATTATAGATTATATGCACAAACTTTTCAATTTATGTTTGGTATTTTACATATTTGGAATTATTCAATGTGATTCATAAACTAACCTCGGGTATGCCATTGTTTAGAAATGGGGCCCAGTATAAGGAATGAGAACTCCAACAATACACATGATCCAAAGAGTAAGAAGGATCATATCTTTAATGGTATTAATCCAACATTTAGAATGGAAATACCTTCAAATGTATTCACATCATTTGAAGAAATTTTATCATGTGTTAATATGATAAGTAAAAAATTTGCTGAGTCCTACTCCTTTGAAGGGAAGCAAGAGAAGAAAGGAATGTTAGCGTGAAAAATGGATAAAGGGAAGAGGGGAAAGAAGGATATTCCCATATGTGATAACTATGAAAAAGAATCACCATTGTAAATGATGTAAGGGAATGTGATTTTTTTATAAGTGTGGAGAAAAAGGACACCAAGTAGGTTATTGAAAGGGTAGAAAAAGGTTTCAAATGTATAATTTTTCATCTGCAAGTAGTTGGGACACTACGCGAATCAATGTCCAAGTCATTAGAGTATGCCCCAAAGGATGCAATTGGATAATAGTCAACTTATGATACAACCACATATGAAGAGAAATGACTAGTGTTCTAATGTTTTAATTAATGAATTATTTCATTTGGGTGTTGTATCAACAATGTACTGGTTATATGAATTATGAATATAAACAAGGGTTGTACTGCAGTAATATTCCATTGAGGATTTGAGATTATATGGTTCTACAATAAGTGAATCAATAGCAAGTTAATATTTTTGGAAAATATAAGTTAGAAGGAAAGATAATACTTAATATGGTTCTGATACTTAGGTAGTGATTTTGGAATAAGATATGATTGATTTGGATAAATTATATTCAATATTCTTGACTACTTTGAAACTACACAATTGTTTGTTTAATGCATTATTGTTGGAGTTTACATAATTTTTGGATATAAGGAATATATCCAATATTCTATAAGGAATAATTGATTATGAATGTAATCAATGAGGTTTTATGGTTATTTTGTGTGTTAACATGTTTTAAAAGAATACATGATGATGGTATTCACATGTTATTACGTGGAAAAAAATATTTTTATTGTGTTTACCTTCCTTATTAATTTTGGACTGTGAGTTTGGATAGATGTATTTTGGATATGTCTTGAGGATAGAGTGGATTATGTTTGAAATTGGATACTATTTTTAAGGTTAAATCATTTCATAATATTTTTTTTGGATTCTTATAAAAAGGACAACCCAGAAGTCGGGCGACAACCTGTCACGTTCGGCAAGGCTGTGAGACTTAAAGCAGCAACAGATGGGTAACAGGGGAGCATCACCTACCACTGGACTACGTGATATCATGGTTTTTATAATGTAGTTTTTTTAAATTTTATGAAAAAATAATTATATATTCAGTATTTTTGGTACCCTATATGATTAGGATAAATATAGTATTTTTTAATTTTTTAACTTTTGGAGTGAAAGATGAGTTTGTGGTAGGAATTAGTTAAAGGATAAAACTCTACTTATCAAGTTTATTTTTTCCTCTTATTATAAGATTATATTAATTATAAAACATTAGTAAATGGATCTTAATACGAAAAAAGTGTTATCCTAATACCTTATGTTTTGTTGAACCGATGATATTTTAAATCATTAAAGATTGATGACTTTGAGGACCTCAATTTTACAATTTTTTTTATTGATCACCACAATCCATCCCTATAAATATTTACATTTTTCTCAAAATATGTGTCTCTAATATCCACCAATATCCTCTTAATTGAGATCATAAATTGGTGGTGAATTTTTCATTTTACTTTCCCTCGTATTAAGACTAATTTTTTAACCCAATTTCCGATGTGCGTTTTCCAAAAAGGTTTTTTTCTATTTTTAACCTTTTATTTTCGAAGAACAATTTCAAATTTTGAGGAAGAGATTTATTAATGGAGTGGATAATGTAACACCCCACGTTTTTATAGTATATTATCTCTTCAAAGTAATTCAATAACTTGCTCTACATCCAACCCTGAGTTCAGGCGCACCATGACTTACCAAACTTGATTTTCAAAAAGTGGTTATGAATAGTATTAATTGAATTTTTAATTTTATATACTCTATATAATTTTATAATCCATATTAAGTTTTTCTTATACAAAATATATGAACAAATTCATTTCTTTCAGATAAAAGAAGTATTTTATAAAAAAATGCAATATTACCGCCTTTTAATGGCGAGCCCTTTTAAGAAAAATATTTATCACATTTTTATTTTATATTTAATGAAATAAAATTCTTCTTTAGTAGTGGGACATAAATATTTAGTTTGGATAAATTTTTGGTACTTTTTTTATACCTCTCATATTTGGATAAATAGTGAAAATACTAAATTTTAATTGAAAACATCTTTTTTAATAGAAATAATTTATAGTGTCAAATTAGAAATTTTATTGTTTTTGATGCATAATTAGATTATGTTTTTATAATATAATACAATGTAGGTCATTATATGTAATATCACATTTAAATTTGACATAAACTCATGCCAATCTTTTGATAATTTTTACTTTTTAAAAACCCTTTTTTTGGTTTTGATAACTGGAATTGATTTTAAATTAATTAATGAAAATTCTATGATTTTAATTTGTTAATATAGAATTCAATTTTTAATTCGTTACAACAAAATTATTTTAGGTAGAAATTTTGGTATTTTTCAGAAAACGTTCAATTTTTTATGAATAGTGAAAAACACTATGTTAATGTTTAAAACCACGTTTTTAGTTAAATATTTAGTTATTTTATTTAAATTTATTTTAAGTAAAAAAATATATAATTCCTATATAAGTTCAATTTAATTTCCTGGAGTCATTTTATAATAAAATTAGACGTATAAAATTTTCTTGAACTTTTAAACGTCTTTTACCCACCTTCTTTGCATATTTGAAACTTTTCATAAAACCTAATTTTAACACTTCTATGAATTGAATTTAAAAACTCCGAGAGACATAGTTGAAATAGTTATTTAAAATTTAGTTCAATTTTATGAAAGTAATTTTTGGTGAATAGTAACTTTTGAATTTTATTTACCACGGTTAAAAGTAAACAAAGAAATTAAAGGTAAAAATGATATTATAATTTCTCTAGCACATGTCTTAATTCTATTGGATAAGTGTATTAGGACTAAAATAAACATTAGGAACAAAATATGGTCCTTTTTACCACTTGAAATAGATTAGGTCATTTATTATTATTTTATTTAAAGAAGAGTTAAAAGTGTTAAATTCAGTGTTTAATAACTAAACCATTTTTAATATAGGGTTATACATAAGATAAATTTGACTGCGAATATTAATTAAAAAGATAAAAATATTTCCTATATCATGTTTTTTTATTTATAATTTTTAGACAATAAATAATTAAATTTGTTTATGACACAATGATGATGCAGTAATTAACTTTTTAATGAAAGATTAAAACAATTGTTATTATAAATATCAAAATAAATGTAAATAGATAATTTTGATTCCATAAAATAAAATTATAGGTGAATATAAAATTTCAGGTTTTATTCAATGTTTTTGGTTCGATGTAATCAATTTTTGATGACTTTAACAAAAACCAAATACTAAATAGTGTCAAAATTGAAATAAATGAGATTTTAAAACAAATATTATTTTATTAAATGATAAAATACTCCTAAAAATATAAGGTTCGGAAAAAGGACTTATATAAGATTAGATATTTCAATAATAGACCACATAGGGTTTTCTTATATTTTTATAGTATATTTATTAATCATTTATTATAATAATACAATATGACATGGTAAAAGTTTAACTATTTAACTAAGAATTAAATTAAAAATATAGGATTAATATGGTGTCATAAACTTGTCCAAAACCTATTATTTGAGAGGATTTCGACACATCCCCACCGTATATTAGAATGAAATAAATTTGGAACCATTATAATCCAAGAATAATTTTATAACAAAATAGTATTTCAATCTTTTCCTAAAGTGACCATCACCTCTCTTATAAAAGGGTACTTCCCCTTCTCTCAAAATCACACATCCAAAGCCATTAGGTTCGGCCAAACCCAGCCCAAATCTCCTCCGAACTTCCCCCAATTCATCCTTGGAGAATTACTTTAAGAAGATATCCATCCTAAGAAGACCTTTTGTTCAAATCAAATGGAATCACCCAAAGAAGTGGTAATTATTTTATCTCATCTTTCAATGTTCTTTTCTTTTTCCACTTTCTCTTTATTTGTTATTTCCATACCAAAATAATAACTAAAGTACATTCTACATACTGTGATTTTATTATAAATATAGTACAACCATACTCATTATTCCATCCATCCTCTGAATGATAATGTCACCATGCATGTGTACGTGCGAATTTTCATCTCTATGTCGTGGTGTAATTTGTTATTCAACACTATGTTATTTGGATGTATATAATGATGAGTAAAATGTATATAAATAATGGAAATAACATGAGAATTTTTCGGTACAATAAATATACCATTAAATTATCCACCTTTTCATCATTAAGGTAATGATATCGTCGCTCGTGTGTATGTACGACTTACCGTCTCCATGATGTGAGGAGATTCATTTCCACGACTACCATTCAACGATGTCTATAAAAATATATATTATTAATAAGAATTTAATATATGACATTATAATGCTACTGGGGATATATATATATATATATTTGTATATATATATGTATGTACTTACATATATCTTATTCACTTAATTATGTCAATACAATATAAAAACGAAAATAGCGGTTACGTGTACGTACGGCCTACCGTCTCCATAAATGGTGTTTTCCATTCCATATATGTATCTTTTATACATATTTATATTCTAAATATATAGATTATATAAATCATATTTTATTTTATAGAAGTATTTAAATAATTATCTAAATTATACGATCAAGAATAACAAGTTAAAACACGTACGATAACGAAAGCGATTATTACCTGAAATGACAAATTAACATAGAAATAATTATTAATTGGGTACTATAATGTCATAAATAAATCATGTATGATATAATAAATATGAATATGGTTCTATTATAATTTAATAACATACTATGGTCATTATACATGAGTTCAAACGTACCCTCGACCAAAGTAAAGTGCAAGGTAAGGGTTTATTCCTCAATCTCATTATTATCTGAGAATGTTTATGTATAAGTATATTCTGAGACATATTTATTATCCATGTCCATATTTCATAAAATTAATTTCAAAAAGATTATTTTATGTTACTATGTAACAAAAAATAATTTTAAATGATTTAAATATTTATTCTTATAAAACATTCTCATTAATGTCCATGTTTTCAAAATTGTTTTAAGGATTTATTTATATGGACATGATTGTTTTAAAATGTTATTTCCTTTCAAAATATTAAAAGTGGTATATGACACTTTGATTCAAAATTCTCTTTTAAATGAATTCCTTTATAAATGTGTTACTATTAAATAATTTCACAAAAATTTATATTTCTCTCAAGAAGTTTTACATATCATTTTTAACATTGTCAACTTCCTTTACTAGATTTTATTCTTGATTAATGATGATTGTTTATAATACAATATTCCATGTTGTATTTAAAGGTTTATGATATGTTTTACTATGGATGTGATATTTTTATACCCTTCATGGTTTATGGTTGAAGTAATGACATTACCTATGCTAGTTTTAATACAAATGTTTATGTTATGTTTCAACAGTTTCATATATGGAATGTAGTGGAATTAGTAATTGATGAGCGGGGATCACTATAAACCCTTAATGCATCAGCAGGTCTCATGAGACAAACTACTATCTTGGCACATGGCCTTGACCAAAATTTTATTTTTAGTCTTGGCATGAGGCCTTGAGTTTGTGGCAATGGCGTTCGGTGTTAGGCATTCCCTCATTATGAAATTAATTATTACATGTAAATATTCTACTAGTAGAATATCCATGTTCTTGTTTATATGGTAATTATTGATTTATTTTCTCCATTTTATGTTTATGTTTATGTTTAAAAGGTTGTTGTTTTTATAACACATGTTTCCTTAAAATTTTATAGCTTTGGCTAAATTATTTACCCTTACTGAGCATTTGAGCTCACCCCTTTCTTATATTTTATTATACCAGGATTCCAAGAAGAGTACTATGATTAATATGAAGAGTTATGTTATGTGAATAATGGTGTATGCACAGATCCAAAATAGTTTGGAGTGTTTTGTTTTCTATATAATATCTGTACCATTTAATATTGTAGTGATCACATTTACAGCCAATATGATCATTAATTTAGCCTGACAAGTTGAAATAATGTATACATTTAGTTTAGAACTATAAATAAGTGTCTATGTGGAATTTTTCCACACTACCTATCCTTTTTGTTTTCTTCTAGATTCATGCTAGGTGTTGTTTCTCTTAGAGATAAGTGAATGTTAGAGGTAGTGTTTGAGTCTTTGCTGAAGGAAATAAGTTACGCTGATATGTGGAAGTATCTACATATAAATCGTAAGGGATTATTATTTTTCAAATAAATTCTGTGCATTTTCTATTTATATTTTCATAAGAGTGATTATATAGATTGTAATCATTTTATTGTTTTTAATTTATTTTTATTATTGTTCATATAATATTAATTTGAAAAATTATATTATAATTTTGTTTAAAAATTCTTCTTCCTTATGGTCATAAATTTTTATTTGGTAAGGGAAATTATTTTTTTTATTTGATATGTTTGGATAAAATGTTATTTGAGTTCATTGTTGAATTTTCTTTAAATTAAGAACCTATTGTGATGTTATAATTTCATTTTTAATGGAAATTTATTTTCAAACAAGTGTTTGTATATGTAATTATTTAGTTTATTTTCAATATACATGAATGAAATATTTTTCATAACTCATAATTTATTTAAATATCATGTAAGAATTATTTTTATGGATTATGATATACCAACAAGCATATATAAGTATATTTATCCAACTAAGTATAAAAACTATCATGATAATTAATATATGTGTTTAATCCATGATTTAATCTGATTTAATTATTAATTCTCTTATAGAATATTTTTTATTTATGGAAGATTTTCACAACCATATATTGAAATTGTGATTAATGAGTGTTGTATGTTCCATTTCAATATGCATACTTACATATATATATATATGGATGAAATTGTGATTTTTTTCCTCATGTTTCAAAAAACACACCAAGAAAATCACAACATTTTATCAACATTATGGGAATCACATTTACACATATACATGGTCATGCGTTGTGCATTTCTCTGACACCCTTTGAATTTATAATAAGTTCATGTTTTTATTTAAATTTTTAAGGCCTAGTCCTGAAATTAAAAAATACATGGATATTATAAATATTGTTTTAAATGTTTCCTTTGATATTCTTTGAATGGGAATTTATTAATTATTACTGTTAAATTTTGAAAATTGAATTTCTTATCTGAGCATCAAAGGAGACTCATTAAAGAAAGAATGATTGTATGAAAAGTATTGTGGATAGATGTTTTGGTGATAACCAGACATGAAAATGATGAAATTGAAAATATATATACATATATATGTTTATATATATATATGTGTGTGTGTGTGTTTATATAAATTATTTGTTATATATATACATATACATTTATGTATATATTTTTGAATGTGTATGGTAATACATTGACGTATTTAAAATTAAAAACTCCAGTGAAAAACACTCATAAATATTTATATATGTGTGTGTGTGTTTGTGTGTGTGTGTGTGTGAAGAAATATTTAAACATTTTCTAAAAATCCAGATGCTTGTTCTTTGTAAAAATAGATGTTCATTGGGGAGTGAACTCAACCTTCACTAAGTGTGTAGACCCAAGATAACCTTCTACGAATTACATTTCCTAAAAATAATGTTTTATTTTCATGAAGTTTGATTAATATTTTAAAAAGAAAATCACTCGATTAGTTTTAATGAGATTTTAATGTATGAATACCTTCAAAACGAAGATATATTTTTTAATGTGTAAATATGTTAGTAATTTAACAATATTTATGTTTTCATTCTCAAAAATAATTTCAATGTTATTTAACCAAAAGTTATTTTCCAATGATAGATTTCATAAAAATGAAATCCACAGTTTTAAAACCCCTTATTGGGAAATTAAATGCCCACCATTTGTTCTAATATGATTTTTTATAGGTATAATAGAAGTTTATTTAAATATTTCATCACTTTCATAGTTAGTGCGTGGAAGTGTTATGGACATCTGTTTTCTTTCAAAATGGGAAATGTACTCTAATTTCTCCAGAACCTAGACTGGTAAAAGGTCCTCATTTGTATAAAGTGTTGTGTAATTTTCTAGATCCTTTCTAAAAAAAATTACATAGAATTTTTCAAACACCGAGTCTAGAAGATTAGGTTCGGGGAATTTTATTCAGAGCTGAGAACCCCAACCAGCAGATGAATCAATTGGGCTACACAATTAGTATAAACCACACAAACCATTTTGAATGAACTGTTTGAGGAGTTTCAGTGCTCAGTAGTGTGCCACACAATTTTCCTAACTATGTGACCTAGGAAACATGATCATTATGAAAATCTATAATTTTATTAGTAAAGGGAAAATCCCATGTCAGCGCATTGTTTTTCTATCTATTCCTTATGACTTTGTCAAGGAGGTATTGAGATAGTTCATGGCACACTGTTGGAACACAATTTGGAAAACCGTCTGTTCAAACTGTGTAACCACTTATTTTGGGGGGAAATTATCATTTTACCCTAAAATTATTATAAACAAAATCCATATTCTTTTTTCCTCCATCACATGGAAATTTTCCTCCTTCACATTAATGCTCCTCCAATGATCAATTTTGGTTCATTGGTAAATCTTATATACATAGTATGATTCGAACACCATCGGTCTCATTTGATAGCCACTTGTATGTGATTTACACCTTAGGAACCTTTCTTCCTTTGTCTTTCTATCAGGGGTGCTATTTTATTTCATGATCTTATGCCTTATTTTTAGGGCGTTCATTTATTTTTCCACTTTCCACTAATTTGGACCAAACTAGGGGACAATATTCTATGAGTTATCTTTACCATGAACATGGTAGGTGGTCTAGTAATTATCACTCATAGCCAAGAGGATTTATATTATGTGTTGTGTTATACACATCGTGTTCACCATTAATTACCCCTAAATTGAATTTGCCTTACATTTGGAGTCTTTTCTCGAACATAATAACACTATTAGATCCCAAGAGACATTGGAAGTCATCAGCCTCAATTTGATCCACCCCTATTGGTTGTGACCATTATATTCTTCTAAAACATAGTGGTTACATAACCAAAACACTGATCTGTGTGTTTTTTTAACTCTATGGTGGTATCATAAATGATAATGTATAATTATAGCGGTGTAACATGGTTATCAAACTAATAAATTTTTGTTAAATTAAATGGGGAGTTAGTGGTATTTCAATATTACTTGCTAAAATTGAATAGTGATTACATCCTAGTTAATAAATAATGTTAATGAACTATGAATAATCTGTTGTCTATTACTAAGACTTGGATTTCTTATTTTATTATATACAGGCATGATACCCCTTATACTTATGTTATGAATTGGTAATGGGGACCCCTACAGTTATGATATACACATATGATGACCCTACATTTGAGAGATATTGGAATTGTGTCCCAAAATTGGGATAAAAGAATGGTGTCCCCATGTTGTGACACTTGGTCCTGGAGACACTTATGAATTTTGTTGAATGGTAATGGAGATGATTATAGTTTCTATAAAAAAATGGGCATAAAGACACTTACCGATTACGATTCCGGTATGGTGACCCTACTATTATGATTTAGGATTGGAGATCCTGTAATTATTATTCGAGCATGGTGACCCTACAGTTATGATTTATGAATAGTGAACATACTATTATGATATAGAAATGGCATCCCATATTATTCTAATTCAAGTTTTTTATGTGACATATTAATGTAATATCAGGCATAGAAACTCTTGACACATAAGAGAATCATGCTACAACTCCTGGATTCGAATGATACACCATAGGTCCAGTCTGGTATTAGCAGCCATATATATGGTTATAGACATCCCTGCGTTTAAATACAATATATTTGTATACATATGGATACTTATTCTTTGATTATATAATATGGTTTGATGCAGGTAGTGTCATCTGGATATCTTTCAGGATCTAGATTTTTCCATTTATATATTTTATTACTGATTTCAATTATATCTACACATTTCTCTTATTATATGCATTGACTAGATATTTATAGGCACCATTAGTGGTGGTATATAGAGTTTACCTCATAGCCTGTCCAGGTTCCTGATGGTATCGAAGATGATTTTGTGTATGTAAGATGGGATAGGGGAAAATTCCATGTTATTCATAGTTGATTGATTATAGGATGGTAATGGGGAATCACAAGACCGATCCCTGGCTTGTGATGATATTTGGTATAATATTTTTGGTATTTTTGATATGCTTTTACTTGTATTGTATTTAATTCTTAATTCCATGCCTTTCGGTTTCCCATTGATAAATACATAAAAATATTACTTTCTATATGTGATACTAGATATTATACTTGATTTCATGTTTATTTAGTAGGTAATATGGATGTTTACCTTCATCTGTCAATTATTTTCTATTCTTGAACTATTTATATCTTTATTTAACCATTATAATACTCTGAGAAGAAGGGTATAATATCCCCACCATACCACCTTGGACCATCACTACTAGTCAGTATCCCTTTCCTTATGTGGATGCATGCTTGGGGCCATGTTTCCTTCTGGATCGGGGCACCGTTTAGTTGCATCGGGATTGGGATGTCACAAAGTGTATCGAAGAATCTTATTTTTATTTTTCATAATAATTTGGGAATAATAAGCATAATATTATGAATGGGATTGAGTTTGGGAATCATGTATTCATGGGTGTAACTAACCCACATACAAGTGGAAAACAAATTACCTGGGAATGTGACTTCATTTTACAGTCTATTTCAATAAAAATTGATTTTATTCAACTATTGGGTGATACACATGATGTGTGATGATTAATATTTTGATTGGGAATTATATATTATCCATGGTATGATATAGAAATTAATCAATGGTCATGATTCATTTTAGTAATCTTTCAAGATTTATATGTTATGCATTATTCCATTAGAAGTTTATTTACTGCATGCATTTACTATATAATTTATTGGTTCCCTTATTTCTATAACCCTAAAATTGTGATAAAATTTCATGTAGGGACTTGATATGTGAGGGTTCATGATTAAATAGAATTGAAACATAAATTTAAATGGTGTATGTAGCCTTATAAACTAGATCATGTGATCTATATAGATCAACATTTAATGATAATTTTTATATAATTGAGAATGAATTTATATGAAATGTGACTCTAAAATAAAATTAACACTGCTAAAAAAGGATAAAAATTGAAATTTAGTGTGTTTTTCATATATATATATATTTAAATTGATGCTATGCATACCAAGACCCTATATAGATAATAGTTAACTGACCCATACCCTACCATTGTAGGGGGGAAGTAGGTATTGTCTATCATGGTGTTCATTATCACTCAAATCTCCTAATCATGTTTTTGGAGTAGGTATAGGGGGGTTGATTTTATATAAGAAGACTTGTACATATAATATTTATATATCTATTATGTTTTTATTGATAAATTTTATATGAGTAATCTATTTGGTATTTGTAGATTTATGCCTCGATGACGTCCTCTAGTCGCATTCTAGGAGGATGGTGATGACCATACTCGGGAGGTGGTTGTCTCTGAGCCACCACTGACACCTCAGTTAGTTCAACCTATAGTGTCACCTATTATACCTAATGCAGGAAATTATATCTAGTTTCAATTGGATTTGTTGTGGCATTTAGAGACTATATTGAGATCTCTATTACCTACCCCTTTAATGGGAGATTTGAAATGGGAATTTCGATAACAACATTCACTTACAATTTCGAGGGATGGAGCCCCCCATTGTATATAGAAATGGTTGTAGATATCCTTATCTATATTGAAGAACCATGTGACACCTCCTAAGAGGAATGTTATGCTCACAATGTATATGTTTTGTGGATCCTCCAAAAATTGGTGGGATATTTTGAACTAGGTAGGTATGTATTAGGAAGTTATTTGGAGATATTTCCAATCCATATTTTATGAATAATTCATCCCTAAGACCCAAAGGGATGATCAATCCATGGAGTTTGCATAAATTTAGTGGGGTTTAGTTTCCATTACGAATAACTCAACTTATTTAATAGATCTTCAATGCATTTAACCTATATAAAATTTTGGGGATCCAGAAAAAGTGAGATGATTTTTGGATGGGTTTAGGAATTATATTTTATCACAAGTGAATGATTTCTAGTTAAATAAAACGTATGATATAGTGAAACATGATCTCATCCCTAAGAAAAACTATAGATCTGTCAATGGGGTTAGACAAGGTGGTTTAGAATAGAAATAGGGATGTGGTTTGACTGGTAATCTAAAGAAAGTTTGATGTTATACATTTGTGAAGCAATTTCCAGTGGACACCCACTGATAGTTACGTGGGTTTTCACCAATGTGGGAAGCCTGGTTGTAAGACTCCCCAGTTTTCTGGAGACCCTATTGAGTGTTGAGGCTCCAGAAGATTTAGTATCTTTAGTATGTTTTAGGACCTTCCCATCTATGCATTGTGGTATAGGATCCATGTAATCTCTTACTTTAGGTTATAGATCAAGAGAAACACTCTTGGAAGGTATTTAGAGTACTACTAGAAATATAGGTTGAAGAGGAGGGCATGAGTGAGGTTTCCAGGCATTAGATACTCAGTTTTAGCAGAGCATACCGGCTCAGGGGAGTCAATTTACAATATAGGGTCATGGATCATGCCCCATTTTGTTAGTGTGGCATACACCATAGGAGCATGGTTCAAGGACATGTATTGTTTCAGGTACTATTCTAGTATCAACTAATATTTTATCCACCTTATTTGATATGGTAACTTCATATTACTACAAATCTATGGCTATTTTTGAAATCCATGGGCTTGATATGGATTACCTCTATAGCGTGATGAAGCTTTACACCCCTTTGGGTATACGTTCAGAGAATTTATGCTAAAATAGTGAGTTCCCCCTTGTAAAAGGAAACTATCATTTCTTAATGTACCTCTTCATCTGCTATATTTTTGGCATTGATGTCATTCTTGGGACAGACTGGTCGGTCCCCTATAGTGCCTAGGTGGACTGATATCACCATAGGGTGTCTTTTACATCACCATAGAGTGATATTTGTGCTCCCAAGGGTGAATGGAATGTCAAAGAACGTTGAGATGGACCAAAAAATAATGAGAATATTAGAGTTAATGGTCAATTTTTTATCCTCTATATGGATGATCTAGACTACAGTATAGTTAATTTTGTCTTTTTTGTCGATCATTAAGGGGATATTTTCCCCAATGACTTCTCAGGATCATCTCTTGAGAGATAGGTAGAATTTAATATCGATGTAGTGCTTGGAGCTTCAGTAGTATCCATCCCTCCTTATAGGATGGATACTATTGAGTTTCAGGAGCATAAGTTGCTACTATAATAATATAAGGCTAATGATTTTATATAGCCATGTACTTATCATGGGGTTTCTCCAATCCTTTTCTAAATGAATGTAGAAAAATCCATTATGCTTTTAGTTGAATATGTGAAGTTGAATCAACTTACAATGAATAACAAGTATCCTTTTACTTGAATGGATGACCTCAGTGACCAACATATAGAAGATGGATTGTTCTTAGAGATTGATATGAGATTAGGCTGTCATCAAGTCCATGATATATCTTCATACATTCCATGTACAACATTATATAATGGGTATAATTTATAGGATTAGCTGGTTATTCAGTTCGGTCTTATGAATATGCCTTCAGTATTCATGGAACATATAATGTTTTACACCCATTTTTGTTTTCGTTCATGGTGTTATTCATAGATGACATCATTGTGAATTCTTATACTGAAAGTGACCATAAAAAACATATTGATATCATTTTGAATACAATGATAGATCCCCACCTATATTATAATCAGAGTAAATCCCATTTTTTAAATGAAAGGTTCACTTTATATGTCGTACTATTTCAAAGTCAAGAGTATAAGTTGACCCAGAGAAGGTGGGTGTTATATATATCAAGGGGTATCCCTATAAAGATTTTGACAAATTCAGTTTCTTGGATATTGATGTTTATTATAGGAAATTTATACAATAATTCCCACATTTATATGAATCTTTTGAAAGATTAGATAAGAAGGGTGTGATGATTATTTGTTCAAAAGACTTTGAGCTATCCTTTCAAGAGATAAAAGGGATACTAAATTTTGCATCAATCCTCATTCTTCTAGGGTTGGGAGGAATCTATACAATGTATTTTGATGTATTAGGTACCGAGGTAGGATATGTTCAAATGAATGATGACCGAGTAATTACATATGGTTCATGGTATATGATCCCCCATGAGTATAATTACTCAACATACGATCTCAAGTTGGCAGCTATTATTCATTACTTTCATTGTTGGAGGCAATAACTTCTAGGAAAGTATTTTTTTAAATATAAATACTGTAAAATCATCACATATATTTTCACACAATGTGAGATGAACCTTTGGTATAGATTGGGGTTTGAATACCTTTAGTTCGTTAACGTTGATATTACCTATATGCCTGATAAGGGAGATACATTTTCCAATGATCTGAGTGGGAGGACTAAGAAAAATAAAGTCTAAGAGTCATGTAGCGAGTTGGAACATATAGTCATGTCTTATGTGATGAATATAGAGGTTCAAGACCATACTATAAAGGATATAATGGAATCTCTATCAGTGACATCTTCACTCATGGAGAATGTGAAGATGAGGATGTTATCAGTTTCGAGGGATTGGAATTATGAGAGAGTGTTTTTGGTGATGAAAAAACTTATATTTATATATTTGAGGAGGAAGGGAACATTAAAATCCAAATACATGTCTTGTATCTTAAATAAATCTCAGACTAGTTGATGCGAGAGTCACATGCCTCTATATGGGCTGTGAAACCCAGTATAAATAAGGTTTATGTTGACTTGAGATGTTAATAATAATGTCTAGGGATAGAGCATGAGATAACTATGGTTTTTTCTTTGTGTGGAAGTTGTTAGTAGATTAACGTGGAATACTAAAGAACATTGTGGATTTTAAAATACTTTCCTATTAAAGAGATAAAATGGGATGACATCACCATGGATTTCTTATTGGACTACTACCTAGGAAAAGTGAGATCCTATGGGTTATCATATATAGGTTGACTAATCTCACCCATTACTAACCAACACTAGAGACTCTTTCAGTGGATGAGATCATGATTATCTATATTCATGAAAACATACACCTCCATGGGGTTACACGTATGATTGTATCATACAAGGTTTCTTTTTTGACATCGATGTTATGGACGGGTTTGTAGAGCCAACTTGGTTCATGGGTATAGTTGAGTGAAACCTATCTCCCACTGATTGAAGGTTAGTTTGAGTGTATAATATAAGTTTTAGGGGATATTCTTCCAGAATGCATCAATGATTTTGGTTTCACATGGTAGAAACACTTAACACTCCTCATGTTCACTAATAATAGAATCTTCAAGGATACCATTCAAATGGATCCTTATGAGGCCTTTAGAGTTGGTCGTTCCTTTCACCTCTATTATTGATAGATATAGGAGAGGCAATTACACTTGGTAAAAATATCATGTAGCTAAATTTGGACATTTACAATTGATTAAGGAAACATATTTGTACTACTTTATCTAGGAATAAATCTTTTTCCAATATCCATCAACGACATCTGATGTTTGAGGTTGGGGATCATGTTTTTTTGTGAGTATCACACAGACATGGGAATAGATGGATACTGAGATAAGGGAAACTATTGACTCCTTTTTTGATCATTTTCAAAAATTGGATTGATCTAGGAAAGTATCCTATCAGTTGTTTTCACCTCATAGGTATCGTTCCTTTTAATAAATCTTCCACATCACATTGTTACAATATTATCATGATGACTGGAGTCATACTTTAGAACTTGAGGATATTGAGTTAGATGTTGATGATTTTTTATGAGTATCTCATACACATCTGGTAACATAACACAAAGTCTCTATGAGGTAGGTGTATTGGTAAAGTATAGGTCATATGGAATCACAAACATGTACAGAAGGAGACTTGGGAGTAGGAGGCTGACGAATGTGATCGGAAGACAAATTTGTTCTCAAAAATAATCTTACAACCCTCTGAATGGAAATTCAAGTATGAATTTCATTACAAGAAAATAATAAAAGAACCTTTTTTTCTATGAGTTATAGAAACCTCAAAAATTCTTTAAATTCTTTGGTTTTGAACTATTTTGAATGCTTAGTGAGGATATGAAATAAATGTGGGTGTTCAGAGCTTGTTAAGAACCAGAAACCACAACTATTGGAAGAAACTACTTGGAAACATGGTTAATAGAAACCATTTCACAATGTTGTCATTGTTTCTTCTAACCATGTGGGGGAATCTCAGTTCTCAGAAGTTGGACCCATGGTTTACCTAACCTTGGAACCTCTACCTCAAGAGCCTGAGGAAAAACATCAAATATTTTAGCAGAGGGAAAATTATTGGATGGTGCACAGTTTTTCAAATCATACACCCTAACAATGTGAGGGGGGTGAGGGGTGGATTGAGATAATGAATAGAGCATGATGGGCACAAGGTCTGTTCAACCATGTGTCCAAACCATGTGAAACAATTTTTTTAGTGCAATAACTATATTACCAATAAATATTGTATAAACATAAACCTTGTTTTGTTCATCCTTAAATTTATAGAGTTCCTCCTCTACCTTCATGTTGAAGTTCCTCTACCCATAATCAAGGGTTTGTAGACAAATATTTAGTCTGGACTCGGATTTAATCATCATTGGTCTCATTGGATATCCACTGGTAAGTGCTTCACTCCACCCATAATCTAGTGTTTGAATATACAGGTAAACCATTATAGTTTTTTAAAAATAGGCATGTGGATCCTTATGAATTATGTTGAATGGTCATGGTTACCCATATATTTTATGATATATGGGTATGGTGAACCTTATGAATTATGATGAATGGGAATAAATACCCTTACAAATAATGATTCGGGTAAGGTGATCCTAATTTTATGATTCAATAATGGAACCCCTATCGTTATGATTCCCGCATGGGGACCCTACTGTTACGATTTAGGAATGGTGATCCTAAAATTAGGATACACACATGATCCCCCATATTTTCATGATACTGGGAACATTGTCCTATATTTTTATGACATAAGGCATGGTTAACCAAGACAGTTTTGAGAATCATGCTACTACTGAAGGATGCTAGGGATATGACAAAGATAAATTATAGTAAAAAAATCCATATATGTGACTTTAGGTATCACTAAACCTACATACCATATATGTGTATACAAATGGTTACATTAACAAAGATTATCCAGCACAAGATGAAGAAGGTATTTTCATCATTGAATAATTTAGGAACCATAGTTGACCCTTTATATCTTTTATTATAGCTTACCATTATATCTACACACTTATAATATTTTAGGCTAGGACTGAATATTTATTGACCCTTTTAGTGGTGGCCTACTATGTTTATCTCACATCCTATTCAAGCCACCGATGGTAACAAGAAAGATTATGTGGATGCCAGTAGGGATAGTGGAATGTGGATAATTATTGACACTTGATTTATTATATAATGGGAGTGGACATGAAAATTAATGATGTATGACCTGTGATTCTATTGGTGACATACTTTTTGTGGTTTTTTTATCTTTTTACTAGTATTGTGTTAAATGCCTACTTCCATGCCTTCGTGTTTTATTTTGATAGAAATAAAACTTTACATAATTTTATTTATGGTAATGGATATTATATTTTATTTCATTCTTATAAATTATGAAATACGAATGTTTACCTTTTTCTACCAGTTATTTTTATGATTTTTCTATTTTTCCATTTATTTCACCCCTGTGCAACTCTAATCCGGAGGGTATAGTCTCCCCATGGTACTATTCTAGTAGTTTCCCTAGACAAACTTATAAATACATTATGTTTACCAATATTAATAGTTTTGAATATTAATAATCTTCTTATCACATCATGATTGTTCTTCTCCATAATATGTAATGTTATAATTTCCTAAGAGTAACTATCATATAGAAAGGTTATAACTGTCTCATACTATGATCAGAATTCTTAAGTGTCACATAATTATTATTAAATATATGTTCTATGTCTTGAATAAATAATTTTAAAAAATTAATGAAGCTATCAAGGGTGTAGACTCATAGGACTTTGAGGAACCTTCTCAAGGTGTACACCATTGGTAATTTTCAGTGTATGATATTCTAAGAACGATACCCACCAATAGAGAATACACATTTTTTTGTTTCATTGGATACTCCTATTTTAGAACATGTGTATTGGTCCTTAGACATTAAGATTATTATTAATAATTATTCCAAGTTGTGTACTTTGATAAATATATGAATACCATGATGATATATGATCATGGAGTGGTAGGATATATTGGGTGCGTCATGAGTAATATTTCGTTATGTAATAATAATAAAAGGTTTTGTGCCTTTTTTTATTCAATAAAATTTGATATTTTAACCCTTGGATAGAAATGATACAACAGAAATAATTCCATGGCCATGGTGTTCTATAGGAAAGTTTGATTTCTTAAAATTTAATGAATGGTGCATCGATCAAATAGGTTGATGGAACATGAATGAAATATTCTTGATAAAAGATACCAGGATAATCTTATTATTTTACATTATAAGAATCCATAGGCATTATTATTTCATTTTGGCATAAAATTATATATCTATGGGTTCCTTGGCGTGTTTGTAGACTCTAACTTCAGATTTTAGGCTTGTTCACATAATTCCACTAAGAAAGAGGCCTAGTGGGTCACACACAATGTTTATATGGAATCTATGTTAAATTATTTATATATAAATTTTTACTATTTAAAAAATTGAATAAGAATTATTCCCTCAAGTGGTTTAATAATTATTTATGTTATCATGATAACATATATTACATCATAAGGTACTTGAGAGAATATTATGTGATCAGAATATTTAATAAATATTTTCTTTCAATTTAGTTAATATAATATTAATATTTATTGGATAATAATGGTGTTCTATTTATTTAGAAAATTAGTAGTAATTATTCATGGACTAATAAATATTATCGCACAATGGAAAACCATGTTTATAGGTCTGTTGAGAAATTATATATATTAGATAATATTTGAATAAATAATTGTTAATTTTAATTCACGTGGATAGCGCATGTCAAGAAATTGTAATAATACTATTAATATAGACCTGGGATTCCATATTTATTAAATAAATATTAAAGGTAACTTAAATTTATTCCATTCTATCCCTAATGGTATATAAACACAATTATTTTATTTTTCAGTAGGGTAAATTCATTTGTTTTTTGAATAATGAATATGGAGAATCCACTGAAAGCCCCATAGAGCTCCCTTATCCATGATAAATCCCATGAATGGAGAGTGATCTTCCTCCATCTTCAACCCTCAATTATAGAGACATCCAAGAGCTGGATTTGGAAGTGATTCACAGGGAGATCAAAGGTGAGTGGCCCAAGTGATATGACCTGATATGGTAGAAACTGAAGATTCATATGACGAAGTTTAGAGATTTTTAGAATGTGTGTGGATAATTACTGGAGGGAATATGTTCTTAATTCCTACAATGTAATGACGATACAACATTGATCCATTTTCAGATATATCAAAGAAGAAATAATTTCATACAAGGTAATTCTATATATTTTATAAATTAATTGAAAATAATATTTGATGATCCATTTCCGTTGTCAAGATGTTTTTTTGTTTCCTTTATTATTTGATTTAATTATGTTGACCAAGAAAATTTCATTGCGTAAATCTCATATTTATCATCTATCATGAAAAAAACAATAATTGGTAAAGTCCCATCACAAGCTTCCCCTAATCCTAGAATCTATAGGTGGTTTTCGAGTGGCTGTATAATTATTTATAATTATTTAATGATCATTGATTTATTTAACCATAGTTAATTGTTATTCAATTAAAGTTTGATCACAATTTAATCCTAATTTAGGGGATCTTATTCTTTCTGTTTTCACATAAAAATAATTGAATTGATTAATTTTAAGATTTAATGAAATTGAAAGATCTAATCATGAGGTTGGAATACTATAGCAAAATAATAAAACATTACACACCATGTAACCTAGAGGTACACACGGTGTACTAGTTTTCAATCCACCAATAATTAATTTAGAATTAATTCATGGTGTGTGCATTAATTAAAATTGGTGTATTTAATTATACATCATGTGTTGATTGGTCCAGCTTGGTACACTGTCATCCAGATTACACATCATCTAACTTCCCTAAATGACTAATAGTATATTAGTAACATAGGGTCCATGTAACTTAATGTATGACCTACCTAACCGGTGACCATGTAACATAGAGTCCACAAAATGCATATCTCATACTCAGGCAATATACTCCAATTAATTACATGGAACAATAAAATGTAGACTCCCTAGGTGTGTTCCATAGATAAATGGTTAGAAAATAGACATAATGTGCATCTGCAATGTAAAAATAAGGCAATTTTACGAAATCATGTAAAAATGAATTAATTTTTCATACTGTGAATACCTTATCAAAATATAATTTAATGTGGTAATTATGTTTATAGATCACTTCAGGTTTTGAGTTTTAAAATATAAGAATTTTTCAATTAATTTATGTTTAATGGTCATATTTGCATATAATGTTTGAATTGCATCATAGCTATTATTCTACGTCAATTGAAGCACAAAACATGAAATAAAAATATTGTAGTTCATGTAATCATTATGATCACAGTACACATCATGAAAGTACATGATATTTCTTATATCCACATCTCACAATAGTAAAATGTATATGAGTATAATACATGTTGGGTAGTTCGAATGGGTACTCAGCATGTTTCCTCTATGTAACATTTATGTGCTTTATAAATTTAAAATAAATTTACTTAATTTTTTAAAATTAATGATTGATGATAATATCACAGAAATTCGAATGATAAATTTTATAAAAGTACTGAATAATTAAAAAATAATAATTAGTAGATTTGAATGAGATTTATCTTAAATCAGAATGACTAATAATTTAATATTAATTTTATTAAAATCCTAATTCGTTGCATGCATATGTATGATCATGATCTTAGACCATACCTATTCTTATCATTGGTTGCTTTTAATTTATTATTTAATTAAATTGTTTTCATGTGTCCCATCACTCCTCTAATTATGAAAGGGTCTGCATGACCATTGATTATTTTATATAGAACCCTTCCCCTCAACTACATGTTACTAATAGAATATGAATGGATGAATCTCTTAATCTAGTGGAGGTTGTTTAGTCTTGGATAAAAGGATAAATGAATACATGAGAGATACATAATTTGATGGGTGGAAAACTACAACATAATCCATAAATTGCTCAATATGTTTCCCCCTATATCGAATGTTAGTTTATCATCATCTCGATGATCCATCCATTAGTAAAATAACATTATTATAAAACGATATTTTTTTATTTTGGAAATTTTTAATATTTATTTCATTATGGATGTTTTTCCATGACTAACCAAATTAATGAATTGACAAACATAATATATAAACTAAAATAATTTGACTTATGTCGAAATACTATCTAAGTCATCGTTAATAACTTAAGTAAATCAAGATAATATTAAAAATATTGTAAAAATGATAATAAATATATATTTATGCATAAAAGGTAAAATTCCCCCATTATAAATAATAATTCAATATTGCCTTCCACTAATTCAGTTAAAATAGAACCATAGTTCAATGTTCCCCACCTGCCAAAGTTGGATGCTTTCGATTATAATGTAATTATAACATGATGTTTTTATTTTTTATCTTATTTCACATCAATGACTAACTTCCATAGCTTGAATTGGTGTAACTAAGGGTCAAGAAATGAGGAAATAAAATATATCTTTTTCAGGATTTGGGATTCCACTCAACATATCAAGGATCAATGGGTTAATGCAATTAGAATATGGAGTGACTACCTAAAACCCTTTTTATTTCTTGACCAACAATAGTTTGGGTAATGATAAGGGGTATATGGATCCTTTACATTATAATAATTAAGTCACATGATATTTCAAAGCCAATGGCGAGGGTTATTGGTTTTTGATAAAATTGTGGGAGATTAATAATTATAATATTTTTTTATCTGTCTAAATTTTATCAAATAAGGTACTTAATCTAGGATCATATTATTTTTATAAAAAATAATAAAATTACTTAAAAAATATCTCTTTGATCCATAGTTTAGAAAGATTTCCTTCTCAACAGTAAAAATTTTCACGAGCAGTAAAGGCACTTACACATTATTATCTGAAATGAATGGATATTTTATATACTAGGACAACATATTCCTAATGCACTTGGTAACGAGTCTAGTGAGGAATATTTTTATCTCTATTTTAAACACTTAAAATGATGATAAATATCATCAATGTGTCGTGTTATCATCCATGAATCATGATTTTTTAAAGCATTATGGGGACATGTATATATGTAGAATGAGGTATCTCCATTGAGATATCTCTAAAGAGAATTTGGGATAAAAGAGATATGATGTCTCCAATTCTATATTTACAACTAATCTTGGAATGTTGGAATGATCAACACCATATATAGTCAAGATAATTGGATATATTTAATGATCATATATTAGGGTGATTAAATTTCCAAATGAATTATTCATAGACATCATTCTTTACCCTCTACCAAAGAACATAAAAAGATTGATTATTAATTATAACATGAGAAATAATGACAAGAGTCTTTCAAAACATCTTAATTTGATTCTCCAAGTGGACAAATACATAGGTCTTAAAAGCCCCCTGATCCATATGGTGAATAAGAAAATGAATAACAATGAGAAGGGGACCGAGAATAATAATACATATAAATATCTTGAGCACTATCCTCTAAATTAGAGAAATATCTACATGAGGGGAATGGAAAAGGAGGTTGTATGTTTTTAATGTAACATACAATGCCACTAAAATAATAAATTCAACCAGAGGCAATGGAATGGAAAAGGTTTATTCATTATCGAGTGTAATCTTCAAATATCTACACATTGGATATTAGATCTAGCTTGTGGCCATCACTTGAATCCAAATCAACGTACCAAGTAGGATTTGAATGATTTCCAGAGGGGAGATTGATTTTTTTTTGGCCAATGATATGAGGATGGATTCTCTTATCATTGGTGACTGCTACCATTCATTTCCAATGAGAATGATATTGGTTTTAATGGATTTTTATTATGTATCAACTATTACCAAGAACATAATTTCTATGACATTCCTAGATGTGAATAATTTTAATTTCATGTTGGGAATAAATTTTGTTCCATAAAAATTGGGTATAACTGCAAAGAGTCACATGATGAAACAAAGAATAGAAAATAAACCACTAGATTGGGGACATGAACCAGAGAATATTCCCCAGACCACAACCCATCCATACCACCCCAGTCAAGCATGCATGGGGGGATAAATTTTTTCTCTTTTATAAATATAAAATATTTTATATTTTGAACATTTAAATAATAGTTTTTATGTATTATATTTTGAATAAAATATCATTTGAAATATATAATGAATCCTGTTCGAATGACTCATACAACACCTAACTATAGAATCACTGTCATTTTCATGTAAATGAGAAGTGTTTGAAAATAATCTTTCTCGATGGTTATTTAGAAATTTATAATCTCAAATTCATTGAATTATTCCATTTTTTTATAAGAAAAAATTACCAAATATTCTTTTTGTGGAAAAGGATAATGGTCCATATACTTTTTTGGATTAGTACACACTGATGTATGTAGACCATTTCGAGTAAAAGATATATGGGGTATTCTTACATCAAAAATTTTATTGATGACTCGATTTGATATGTCTATATATACATGATGAGGTATTAGTCCTTGAACATTGATAAATTAAATGAATTGAAAAATTTAATGAGAAAATAATCATGGAAGAATGATAATGATTATATGATCGAATTGAGGTAGTGAATATCTTAAATAAGGGTTTTTCTACTTCTTATAGTTTATTGGTATTCTATAGCCACTTCATCCACCTTTGACACTATAGTGGAATGGTGTTAGTTTTTTTTTTTTGAGAAGTGGAGGCATGAATTGGTTTCCCAATTCATGTCCCAAAAAGAATTTTATTAAAATCAAGAAAGTTGCGTTACAAACACGAGGTGCAAATAGCTCACACCAGCAAGGAGTTAAACACTCATGAGTACCCAATCACCAAAAACAGCCAGTGAAGAAGAGATCACCAGAATGCGGCTCCCTTCGAGATTTGACTTGCATCGTAAGAGTGGAGACAGAAAAAGTGTTTCTAGAGAAGCTCTCCAGTCTAAGAGACCAACCACCATCAAGTTGCAAGAAACTGGTCATCAGTATAAGCAGTTGACCTAACCTGTAAATGAAACTTAACGAAGTCTAGGGGACAACATCCAGAATAGCATGCTGGCAGTCAAATAAAGTAGAGCAGTATGTCAAATAATCATTCCAGAATTCCAAACGAACCTCCAGACCCACATCAGAAGCAAAGAGATCCGCTCAAGAAAATCCAACAGAAAATAGAACTTCAAGCAGAAAAATCGCACAGCAACAAAATCTTAAAAGACTACAAAAGGGCGTCCAAACAGCAGCCAGTAAAGCTGTACATAAATAGAATGACAAGCCACAAGAATAGACATATGTAGTTCATTGAAAGAAAAAATCTTCAGAGCTCAAAACCAGACGAAACCGAGACCTATTCAGACTCATCAACAAAAGGCATTATAGGTCATTTCCAGAAAAATCTGAATAGAAGTCCATCAAGACCAGAGAATCTTCCATGAAGTTGAGTATTCCATCCAAATAAACCAGAAAAATAGAAGACCGTAGAAAAAGACAACCTCAGAGGGCTTTAGAGAGGTTGTCTAGTGTGATAATCAGCAGGCTCCAGCCAAGGCAGATAGGGAAGATGAGAAGACAGACCAACCAAGAAGAAACCAGATATGCAGCAACCCCTCAACTAGAAGTAAACAGAACCTCCAAGCGAAGAAAAACCAGGAAAACAGTCTTCATGGAGTAAATAAAACAACCAGCAGAAAAGCAAAAGTCAGCTTAAGAAATCTTTCCTGTTTTTTTCATTGAAAATCTCCTGCTTTGCAGCCAAATAGGCGCTCTTAGTGATCTCTCCTTTCTTAAAGGAGTTGTATAAAATTTCATCACTGAGTCCCACCGAAGAAATATTTGGAGGAGCCTTTACAGGTTCTGGATTGGAATTCTCAACTTGAGACTTCTCCTGGGGAACTTCTACATGTTCAGCCTTAGAATTGTCCACTGACCTGGTAATAATGGTACGTTCTAAATTTGAATAATCCTTACGTCTTCTAGTTTTCCTTGGATGTGGAGTGATGAACCCATCTTCATCAACCATAGGTTTTTTGCCTTTTTTGGCCATGTTGTTTAGGTAAGATTCCTCAATCTGGACCGAATTATCAACTTCCTCAACATTAGAAACAAAGTCATCATGAACCTCCTCTTCTGTGTTTTCTTTAGATTCAGTGGGATCATTCTTTCCTTGCTGGGGAAGTGAGTTCTGAGATTCTGCATTCTTGGAATCATTAGGGGGCAGGATCCCAATAGGATCCTCCTTAGAAGGAACAATTGCATTTTCAATCACAGCTTCAATGAAATCTGAAATTTGGTTTTCAGAATTATGTGCACGATTAACTTCATCGGGTTTAAGTCTATGCTCAACTTGAGAGGTACCAGCCTTATGGCTATTAACAACCCAGGTGGATTTCTTAATCTTAGTACAGACTTTTTCCTTGCCACAGCAACTAGAAGGGTGACCGAGTCTAAGACAAAAGTGACAATAGTCTGGGAGTCTCTCATATAAAATTTCCTGATAAAAACCTAGCCTACTACTCTGGATCCAAATCTGTGCTGGTAAAGTCTTTGAAACGAGGAATATTACCTTATTTTACGTGGTAAGTTTGACGTTGAGTCATGCATATCATCATTTATCCTTTTATGGATATGCATTAAAAACTATAGATTACACACTAAATTGAGTACCACCTAAATTAGTGAGAAGAATTCCCTTCGAGTTATGGAATGAAATGAGACTTTTTTTGTCGATAAAAATGTATTTGGTTGTGAGGTTTTTTTTATGGACTAATCAGGAAAAAAATTTGGAACCCCATGGGAAAAAGTGTATCATTATAGGATAACCTAATTAAAAAAAGTTACCTCTTGTGTAACCCCTCATTCCAGAAAGTGATTTTCAATGGATAAGTCATCCATTTTTAGAGTGAACACATCCTCTTAAAGGAATGTGGGAGAAAAATTGACATTGATGAATTTGTTTCTCAAGATATATACAAATTGGTATATGAACATATTACATAGTTCTCCATGGATGAAGTAGTTCATGAAACTCGTGAAACTTGATAGGAAAACTAGAGAAGAAAGAGAACTAGGAAGATATTGATTTCTATTCATCCAATATTGTGACTCATTATTGGTCGATAGTGATGAAATTCAATACTATAAGAATGTATTAGAGAGATTAGAAGTTTCATGATAGGAAAATCTTGGAATTATGAAATGTATTACATGTATCATAACCATGTTGTGTTTCTAGTTGATACACATGTTGATGTAAATACCGTTGGGAGAAAATTGGTATTCAGGGGAAAATAGGACACGTAAGGTAAATAAAATAAAAAAAAGATAGTGGGCAAAGGGTTTAAATTTCATAAAGTAGTTGACTATGATGAAAGATTTTTACAAGTTTCCAAGTTTCAGTACATCAGAATTATATTTAAAATAAAAACATACAATGACTATGAAATTTGGTAGATTAATATGAAAACATTTTTTTAGTGGGAACCTTCACGAAGATATCTCTATAAAACAACTAGAAGGGTCTGTTACTAAATGTAATGCCAAAAGGATTTTAAATTTCTATATATCCATTTATTGACTAAATAAATAATTTAGATCACAGAATATTCCATTTTAGGAATCTATAATATAATTTTTTTAATAATAATTAATGTGAGTCATGTGTTTACAGGAGGTTTAGTGGAAATGTAGTCATTATCATAGTAGTATGTGTGGGTGAAATATTACTTATTGGAAATGACATACCAGTGTTTTTTTAAGTTAAGGATTCATTAAAAATATGTTTCTTTATAATTTAATTAGGTGAAGTAGCCTATATTCTAGGGATAATGATCATTCATGATAGATTTAAATGGAATCATGGAATAAGTCAATGTACATATATTGATTAGATACCATTGATATTTAAAATGGAACAATCCAAGAAGGTATTCATTCTATTGTCACATGGTGTACGCCATTTTAAGAAAATGAGTCCTCAAACAATACACGAAAAGAGGGAATGTGTAATATCCCATACACTTTAGAAATAAGAGAAAACATGTATTCTATGCTCCCTACTAGAACAATTTTTGCCTATGCATTGAGCATGATAATATGCTATCAAGAATATCCCAGAGAAAAGCTTTGGTCAATTTTTGAGGTTATCCTAATTTATCTAAAAAGAACTAATAATATGTTCCTAGTGTACAATGGAGAATATTAGATAGTCATCTGGGTTTATACTGATTGTATTTTCAAATAGAATAGAATTATTTGAAGGCACATTCAATAAATTTTTTCTATCCCAACGATGAAGTTGTGGGATGGAAGTGTTGAAATAAGTCATTTGTATCTGATTCTACATTGGATTCTCAGTATATAGATGCTTCTTATGCATCCAAGAAATTTGTTTGGATATAAAACCCTATCAAGGAGTTTGATGTGGTACCTAGTATTAAAGTCATTATCACATTGTTATGTGATGATACTACAGTGATGGTTTTTGAAAAAGAGCTATGGTCACACAAAAAAAGAACATACTCCAAAAGTATCATCTCTTGATGAATGTGTATCATAGTGGTGAATTTCTTGAATAAGAGTTACTAAAGAAGAAAACATTATGGACACCTTGAATATTGGTATATCTTAGAAAAAGAATGAGTGTCATGTGATAAATAACAGACTGGCGGTTGTTAGCAGTTGGCTCTAGTTCAAGTTAGAGTATATTGGAGTGGGTTCCCTAGAATTTTTTTTGTTTTATAATAACTAATATTCATAGTTTTGAAAATTAATAAACTTCCTACAACATACTGAGTTTTATTCTCTGTAACATTGTTTTAAAAATGTCCTAAGTGTAGCTTTCATGCTGAAAGGACATTAGAGTTCCTCACTATGATGAGAACCCACAATTTCCATGATTTCATTCCAAAATATGTGTTATATGTTTGGATGAAATCATTTTAAGGAAAAAAGTTTGAAGGATATTAGGGGCTGAGACTCATAGGACTTTGAGTAAATTTCCCAGGGTGTTTTCCCATGGTAATATCCAGTGTAGGATATTATCGGAACAGGACCGACAAGTATGAAATCCACATTTATATTTGTTATTGGGTGTTATTATCTGTAGATGTGTGTATTGAAACATTTAATTTAAGGTTTTTATTAATGCATATTTCATGTCACATAATTGTATGTACTGATGGAAACTCTTAAAATATATGTTAGTGATGAGGTAGGAAACGTTGGGTGCGTCACAAGTTATATTGCATAAAAAATAATGATTGAAACAATTATTCCCTTATATTATTTAATAGAAGTTCACATATCATAACCTTTTATAGAAATGTATTGTCCATAATAAATCTTTATCATTGGTGTTTTATAGGAATGTTTGATTTATTAAAATTCAATGAAATGGACATCGAGCACATAGGTTGATGGAACCAACATACAACCTGCATGAGTAGTGATATCCTGATAAGGTATTATATTACATAGTAATCATTTCTATGAGGTATTATGTCATATTTGAATTAACTTATTTCTATATGGTGGCATGGTGTGTTGCTAGATGCTAGGCTTTGACTTTAGTTTCATCTCCTAATGCCACCAGGGAAATGGCATAGAGGGCTACACACTAATTTTATCAAGAATATTAGTTAAATAATTTATTATTATTTATTATTTAACATGATGAATTGATATTATTATTGCATTTGGTTTTATAATTTTTCATTTTTTCTTGATCACATATATTCCATCACCAGTTATTTGAGATAATACTATGTGACAAGAATATCTAAATAATATATATTTTCAATTTATTGAATATAAAATATATTTATTTATGGGTGAATAATGTTTTGGTATTTATTTATTAAATAATTATTAACTATTCAGGTCGTGACAAGTAATTTGGAGGAATGGAAGACCATTTTTATGGATTTAGTGAGAAATAATATATATTGAATATTATTTGATTAATATTATTCAATCTTAATTCATGAGTTTATAGAATTTTGAGAAATAATAACATTTTTATTATTATAGACATTGGGTTCCATAGTGATTAAATAAATACTAAAGGTAACTTGTTAAATTACTAATGTCTAACCCTAGAAGTTTATAAACGAAGATATATTATTTTTTAAGAGAGCCAATTCATTTGTTTTGTTGTGCACAATGATTCTCTATAATCCTCTCAAATCCATAGAGAGATCCCTTCACCATGAATTCTACCAATAATGGAGAGTGATATTAATATATATTTGACTCTGTAGTCTAGAGCGATTAAAGAGAATGCATTAGAATAAAATCTAATGGTGATTAAAGGTGAATGATACAAGTAATAGGAACAATAATGCTAGAGACTAGAGATTCCTATGTCAACATTTAGGGATCTGTGAACTCATGTGAATCGAAACTAGAGGGAATATTCTATTGATTCCTAATACATCATGATGGTAAAACATAGATCCATTTTCAAATCCATCAATGAATACTAAATCTCTAACAAGGTATTTATTTAAGTTACATTAATTAATTAAAAATAAAATGTTATGGTCCCACACTCTTATTTTAGTTTTTAACCATTTACAGTATGCTTTGATTCAATTTTGATGATCATGAAATTTATTTTCATGTCAACATCGAATTGAACATCTATTATAGAAAAATCTATTTCAGGTTTGAAATCACATGATTCTATTTCCCTTAGAACATTCAAGTGGAATAAGATTGGTCACACAATTATTTGAAATTATATAAATATCCTTGATTGATTTAATGCCACGAAATTGGGTTTCAATTATAGTTTAATCACTATTTAATCGAAAATGATATATTTTCTTCTCCCTCTAAATTTCGTGAAAATATAATCAAATTGTTTTATTTTACAAATTGAATAAATTTTAAGATCTCATTTGGAGGTTCTGAGGAGTTAGCCTGATAACATTAGAGTACACACATTGTCACCCTAAGGTATATTCTATATACTAGTGTTCAATACACAAATAATTAATTCAAAATTAATTCAAGGCATGATAATTTATTGCAAGCGGTGAATTTAATTATACATCTCCTATTGAATGGTCCAGCTTGGGACACAGTCAGATGGATTGCTCACTGTGTGACTTCCATACATGGTGGGAAATCCTTAAGTCATAGATGGGATGTTTTTTTTCTTACATGGCCTACCTGGCTGGTGACCATATAAATCAGGGACCACATGACATGTATCATATATACATGCAATGTACTCCATCTTTTTCCTTGACAATATTACCTATTGAGTCCCTAAGAATGTGCCACAAATAGAAAGTGAGAAAACATAGAAGCTATGTAGATCTAATGTACACACCATAATCTTTTTACCAAATTACAAAAAATTAAAATTATTTATTATAATGAAAAAATTATAAACATGTACTTTGATGTGGTCATTAAGTTGATATGAGACTCCATTTGATCAGTTTAATTATATATAGTTTTCATTTAATTTCTATGTAATGGTTAGATATATGTATCATGTATAATTGATATTAAAATTATTATATTACATTAATTTAAGAAAAAAACATGAAAGATTAATCATTAAATGATTACAATAGTTATGTTTATAGTAAACATCATGAAATTAAATCAGATGTTGGTTATGCCACATGTTTCAAGAGTAAACATTATACAAGTATAATACATGTTGGGTAGCTAAATTGGGTACTCACCCTGTTATCTCAATGGTAAGTTCATGTACATATTTAATTTTAAATTATTTTATTTTATTTCATTAAATTTATGATGGATGTTAATTTGAAGGAAATTTAGGGTATAATAAAGATAAAATAATTGATTAATTAAACATGATAATTAATTTATTTGAGCATGATTTTCATAAAATAATAACGATTAACAATTCAATACAAATTTTATTAATTGCATAATTAATTTTATTCATAATGACGATCATGTTCTTAGGATATAAATTTTTATGTGATTGGTTTATTTTAATTTATTATTAAATTAAATTGTTGGCCTGTATTCCATCTCTCCTCTTATTATCTAAGGTAAAAATTTCCCATGGATTATTTTATATTGACCCTTCCCCACAAATTTTATGACTAAATTTATATACATTGGATGGATCTCACAAGCTATGGGAGGCAGTTCAAGTTTGGAACTAAGGTCAAACCAACCCCAGAGGGATACATAGGTGGGCGAGTAGAAAATGAAACATAACCCCTAAATGGTTCAAGGTGTTTTCCACCGAGGAAAATGGATATTTTGTCATCCAATAGATAAACCAAATATTTCTAAAATATCATTAAAATAATAATTTATAGTTTTATTTCTTTCAAGTTTCCATGGATATTTCATTTAGGATGTTTTGTCATGATCACATAAATTAATAAATTAATAAACATGTACGATGACACTAAAATAAGTTTTCTTATGCATAAATAGTATCTAATACATGGTTAATAATCTTAGTAAATCCTCAAAATATTAAAAATCATGAAATAGAGATAATAATTGGAAATTTTACCAGAAAATATAAAATGCCTCCATTAGAAATATTAGTTATCTATAGCCTTCCACTATATTAGTTAATATTGAACTACAGTTCAATGTTCTTGATCAGCCAAAGTTGTGGTGGTTTCAATTATCACATAATTATAACATGATTTTTGAGGTTGATCTAACTTAGTTCACATCAAGTGTTGACTTCCAAATTAGATGATGTTGTAAATGAGAGGAAAGAGTTGGGGAAATACAATTTAGGGATTTCTGGATTAGGGATTCCACTCAATAGATTAAGGAACTGTGAGTTAATGTAGTTTTCATTTGGAATTCCAACATAGATACCATAAAATTGAATAACCAACCCAATTTATGGTAGTGATAAAGGTAATTTAGATCCATTATACTAGAATATTTAAGAAAAATTATATTATGAATCTTATTGTGAGGGAGATTGGGTTTCGATAAAATTGTGTGAGATTAATAAATATAATATTTATTAAATTTTTAATTTTTATCATATAAAGTATTAAAGGTATGCTCATCTTATTATTATAAAAAATAATTAAAATAATTAAAATACAACACTATGATCCATACTTGAGAAGGATATCATTTTCACCCTCACAAATTTCCATGAGTGGAATATGCCCTTATGCATTATCCTACACCATGATAGGAAATTTTATGTACCAAAAGAACCTATTCCCGATGCGAATGGTACTGAGTCTAGTGAGGAAGAGTTTTATTCCTATAAGAAACATTGGAATGATGTGACCTATTTTCAATGTTTCATTCTTTAATCCATGTCCAATAATCTAGTGAAGCAACTTGAGGACATGGATGTGTATAACAAGATTCATCACCATTAGTATCTCTATCAGGAGGAGGAAGAATATGAGATATATGAGATCTCCATTTCTATTGCTTAAACATAGAGAGTCAGTGATACTTGGGACTCTTGTAGCCATAGTAGTTGTCTATATTGAATTCCCAAACAACTTAGGGATTAAATTAACAATTGAATTTTTCACAAATATCATACTTTATTCACAACCAAATACCGTATCTAATATAATTATTAATTTTAACATGGGAAATAATGATTAATGAATTTTGGAAACTCATACTTTTATTCACTATGTGGATATGGACATGGGGATTCACAAACCCTTAGTCTTTTGAGTCAATAATAAAAGGGAGAATAAGGATAATGGGGCCAAGGATCATAAAATTTCTATAGATCTCAAGCACCATCCTTCCAAGAAGAATAAGATCAATTTCTAGGTAATGGTAAAATGATGTATTATGTTTTTATTATGTCAATAAAGGACATTGGTAAATTAAATACACCCAAAAATAAGGGGAAGCTAACAGTGAATTTATTATCAACTGTAATATTTCAATATCTATAGATAGGGTATTAGATATATCTTGTGGGGGCCTCATCTATATACAAATTTCAGAACCAAGTGTATTCCAAAAATATATCTAGAGGAGAGGTGGATTTTTGGGCTACCAATTTGGTAGTAATAGCTTCTCTATCGATTAGTGACTGCCACCATTCCTTCTTAATGGGAATTATATTGTTTTTAAGGGATATATATTATGTAACTAATATTACCATGACAAGAATTTATATGTCATTCCAAGATATGGATGGTTTTATTTTCTTTTTTGGGGAAAAATATTTTCTTTTATATTGAAAAAATATGTTATGGTGTGTAACATTTAAATAAAGGGAATAAATTTTTAAATTATGTAAAAAAATAATTGGAAATAAAAAACAAATCATGTTCATGGGAATTATACAACACCCATACATGGAATCACCATATTATTTATATAAACGATAAGAATTTTAGAAATCTCTATCAATATGGTTATTTTTTCTCTTTTGAGCTAAAATCGCATGAAATATTTCATGCATGCTTACGAGGAAAAATGACCAAACAACCATTTGGTGGATATGGTGAAAGAGCCACTGATCTTGTCGGATTAGAACACACTAGGGTATATAGGACATTTATAGTTGATGATATGTAGGGTTATTATTACTTTATAACTTTTATTGATGACTTAATTAGATATGGATATCTCAATGTTATGAGGTATAAGTCTGAGTCCTTTTAGAAATTCAATGAATTAATGAATGAATTAGAGAATCCAAATGGAATGATGATAAAAAAGCTTTGACCTAATCAAGGGGGTAAATATCCTAAATAAGATTTTATCAGCATTCTAATGGAGTTTGGGATTCTATTTCAACTCACTCCAAATTATGAAAAAATAGTGGAAGGGTGATAGTGAATATAGGAACAATAAATTGTTAGACATGGTAATTTTGACAATGATTCATGCATATCTTCCATTATCCAATTGGTAATATGATTTAGAAAAATGGAAAGCCTACTAAACTGACTACCAAATAAATATAAAATTAGAATTCCCTTTGACTCATGGAATGAAAAGTGGCATTTTTGGCCTCATAGATGTGTATGGGGTTGAGAAGAATTTTTAATGCCTTTCGAGAAAACAATTTACCACCACTAGGAAACAAGTCTATATTTAAGGGATATCCTATGGCTATAAAGGGTCACTACCTATAAAACCCCTCATATAATGAATTGACTATAGCTAGACATGTCTAATTTATTATGGGGGATCACATCCTAAAAAAAGATAGTGGGAAAATGATTAACTTCAATGAAGGTTATCATCAAGTTATAAAATAGTTAGTAGAGGAACAAAGTCTATAGATCCCTATGGAAGAAGTGTTCTTGAATTTTGAAATCTATTCCTTTTATTAGAACCTAGTATAGGTTATTGAAAATACTCCAGTTGATGTGAGGAATATTGGGTGAAAAGTTTTATTTAGGAGTAAAATGTATATTTATGGTAAATTAAATATCTATAAAACAAGGTAAGTGGATGGAGGGTTTTAAAAATGTTAAGAAATTGAATATGATTAATAATTTTCACTGATTTTATTATTTAAATCCAATAGAATTCAACTTGATATAGCTGATTAACATGGCTATTAAATTCGGAAGATGGATGTCAAAACTAATATACTTAATGGAAATCTCTATGAAGATGTCTATATGACACAACTAGAAGGATTTGTTGACTCCATGTGATGACAAAAAAACTAAAAGATAAGGATATCCATTTATGGATTTAAGAAAGCATGTTGGTCACGGAACACTTGATTTGATGTATCTATAAAATAATTTAATTTTATTAAGAATGAGAGTCTTTTGTTTACTAGTTTTTTAGTATAAATTAAGTAGTTACTTGAGTAATATATTGATGACATATTACTTATTGGAAATGAGATACTAGTGACACATTATAAAGAGGACTAGTTACACATGTGTTTCTCTATGAACTAATCAGGTGATGAATCCTATATTTTAGGGATAAAGACCATTAATGATAGATCAAATAGTATTCTTAGAATATGTAAAAGAACAAAAATTAACTATATAGTAAATATATTTAGTATAGACCAATACAAGATGGAATTGGTTTTAGTTTCACATGGTATAAATCATTCAAATAAAATGTGTCCTTAGAAATAATAGGAGAAATGTGGAATAAATAAGATCTCATACACATACATGAGGGGATCAATCATATATTCCATCTTATTTACTATATGCGAGGTTTCATATGCCTTCATCATAGTTGGAAGATACTAAAAAGATCAATGATAACAACATTGGTATGCTATTTGGGTTATCCTAATGTATCTATATTTAAATAAGAATATATCCCAAGTGTATATAGGAGATGAGGATCTAGTAATTAGTGGTTATAAAAATTCTAGTTTTTCAAATAGAATAGAATGATATGATGTAGTAGTCATGATATGTTTTCTCTCTAAAAAGAGGAAATGTTGCTGGAAGAGTACAATGAAGTCAGTTATTACTGATTCTATAATGGATTCTGAGTATATAGATTTAACGACTCATACTTTACATAAATTGTTATTACTTAAAAATTGAAGCACACTTATTACATCATATAACAAAACCAGGAAAGGACCGTATAGGTATAGTGTCTTTAGAAACTGGGAAACATAAACAACTAGTTCATAAAGCATCTACTTTGCCTCCCACTTATTTCATCATATCTAGAGTCCCTTTTTGGCATATCCTACTTCATAACCTTCTTCCTGACCTGGGGAAATAAAACATACAAAAGGGTGAGATCAAATTCTCAGTAAGGGTAAACAAAAGAAAAATCAATCACATCATGAACATAAAATTTTTGAAATCTTAACCTGCAAAAGAAATTCTAATTTCATACCATGGGAAAAATCATAGAAGTGAAATGTAATCCCAATAATCATAACATAAAACATGGAACTTTGTGGCATTCACACATAATCATAGAGAATCATTTTTTATTATTCAATACTCATTTCCAAGACTATCTTAGTGGAAAAAGTCCATTTCTGAACAGAGTTCACTCCTCGTTTCAGTCCTGTTTCACTGAACCGGTTTAACCTGCCATTCTAGCCATGTCTATCTCATGAGATATAAAATCTTTACCCAATTAATTGGAGGGATATATAGGTACCACCCATCTCATAATGATACCATTCTTATGTGTGCCACAAAATCATAAACCATACATCATAGCATAACCCATGTAATAAAAATGGGAATCTTAAACATCGTGACATCATAAAACAATTCATATAACATAAAGGAATTCATAAAAATATTTCCATCACAAAATAATCAAATCCATGTAATAATAGGGATAGAAACATAAACCTACATTATCTTAGATGGAATATAATTTTGATAAAACTCTTGAACTCCATTCTTGAGACAAAATATCCTTTCTACTTCAAAAACATTTTTCCTTTCTTACCATGTCATACAATTTTAAACTAAAATAATTTGACTAAAAATAAACATGAAAACTTGTAAATGAAGCTTCATGGAAATAATTTTTTTAAAATCCATTCATGCTGTATAAGTTAAAAAAACATTCTTCTCGTACTTTTGTCGAAAAAGTCAAAAAGTACCTCGTACGAAAAACGACAAAATATTCCTTTTATATCTTTTACTAAAAACACACCGAAGGGAAAAAATGGATTTAAACAATTGTAGGTGTATGGAAATAATATTACATATTGAGGAAACATGGATGTGGATGATAAAATACACCCCAGTAAATACCAAAGTATAAACAATCTCAGATAAAAATGAGATTGTGATATTTCCCTTACCTTAGGTCTGATATGCTTTGTACGTGTCCGAACCTCCTGTATAATGATTTAAATAATGTTATTGACTTATTACAGAATCATACTTATTTTTATGATATCATATATGGTCATATTCTTATCTTCTTATTAGTAATATTTCATTACTACTTGTTTATTCGGGTGTTTATTACTTTTTGTTCTTATGCGTGTTTTGTCGAATAAATTCTTATCCTTCGTTTTAGGTTATAGATAACTCATTTACAGAATGGTATTAGTGTACTATATATCATATTTATTCATAAAATTCATTTATATAATCATTATGCAATGAAGATCATGTAGAACGAGTCGCATCACATCGTGGAGACGGTATTCCGTACGTACGCACGAGTGATGATATTGTTCCCATGATCGTGTAATTGTATTGGAGTGTATTTATACTATTTCAAAATCAATATCACTTTAAAATAGTCATATATAGTCATTATTTACACCATTATACCCATCCACGTAAGGTGGTGGTGGAAAATAGATTACACCACGGCGTGGAGACGGTATTCCGTACGTACGCACGCGCGGTGATTTCGTTTTCCGTAGGATGGATAGATGGTGAAATAGGGTTGTTTAATACATATAATAACATATCAGTATATGAGTGATACTAATGTTATTACTTCATAATGATACAACTAAATAAGAATAAGTGGAAGAAGAAATAAAGTTGAAGGAATTGGTAACAGACATTACCTCTTCTTTGAAACGCCTCTTTGAGACCTCCTTTTAGGGCACTAAAATTGGTCTTTGAAGAAGACCAGGACCTCTAGGATTTTTCTAGAGAAGTGTAGAGGAGTAATTGTCAGGGGTTGGCCGAGCTTGAAGGCTCAAAGTGGTGTGAGGAAGAGGGGGAAGAGGTGCCCTTTTATAAGAGAGGAGAGGGGCTCCTTTGGAAAAACTAAAAATATTATTTTATTATAAAGTCATGTTCGGTTTTAAATATCTCCAAATTGATTTATTTCGAAGCTAAGGTGGGTATGGGTATAAATCCTCTCATCAAATAGAATTTATACAAGTTTAGGTTCCTATTTTAACCTTATCATTTAGATTTAACATTTAGTAAAATAATATTACCTTTACCGTGTCTTCTTGTGTTCTTATACTATAAGGTTATTAAACTAACTATAACAAGCCAAACGAACCCCAAGTTGTTTATTATTAATATACATAACCTTATCTAAGTCATTTGGCCGATCCTTGGATTTTTAAGAATAAGATAACAATTAATAATATAATATTTGTTTTAAAAAATATTTTATGTCAATTTTGACACTATTTAGTAATTGATTTTTGTGAAAATCATAAAAGGATTATTAGTTAGAAAAAAGTTAATTAAATAAATAATAACATGTCATATTAACCTATAAAAGTAGTGGAATTCATAGAAAGTCTCAAATTACACTTATTTGGGTATTTATAACATCAATTATGTCAATATTTCATTAATAAGATAATTATTGCATCATCTTTGTGTCATAAATAAATTAACTTATTTAAAGTCTAAAAATTAAAAATAAAATATAATTATGTAGTAAATATATTTAGCTTTCTAATGAATATTTATAGCCTAATTTATCTTATGTATATCCCTATATTAAAAATGATTTTCTTATTAAACTTTGATTTTAACAATTTTAACCCTTCTTTAAATAAATTAATAATAAATGTCCTAATCTAATCCAAGTGGGCCTAAATGGTCATATTTTATTCCTATGGTTGTTTTTGGGCTAATTAAACTTATCCAATAGAATTAGTACATGTTTTAGTGTAATAATAATATCATTTTTACCCTTAATTACCCTATTTACTTTTAACCGGGTTAAATAAAAGTAAAACGTTAATATTCACCAAAAATCATTTTCATCTCATTGAACCACATTTTATTTACTGACATCAACCGTGTCTCTCGGATTTTTGAAATTCCACTCACAGAAGCGGTAAAATTATGTTTTATGAAAAATTCAGTTTTTTAACTACCACTTAGTGGTTTCACTATTTATCAAAAATTGAAAGTTTTCAGAAAAATACCAAAATATCACCCTGGGATAATTTCGATATTCCGAATCCAAAAATGAAGTCCATTTTGAAAAATAAAATTTATAAAATTTCAAAAAGTGTTTATTAATATTCATAACGGCTAGTTTAATAATATTTTAATTGTATATCGTTGTTTAGTGAAACTCGGTATTGCGTACGACGCAAGCTATCGAGGAAGGTCGAGATTTCGTGTAAATCAAGCCAAGAAAGTGTTGTGTGTTGAAAAAGATTCCTTTGATGATTTATATAACATAAAAGTCTCGGGTGTTACATTCTACCCCCCTAAAAATGAATTTCACCCCCGAAATTTGTCACTTTGTAACAAACAGATGAGGATACCTCTCCCTCATCATATCCTCAAGCTCCCATGTAGCTTCTTCTAATTGGTGGTTCCTCCATAAAACATTCACCAATCGAGTGGTCTTGTTTCGTAGGACTTTTTCACTACGATCCAGAATCTCTATCGGCTGTTCTTCATAAAAAAGATCATGCTCGAGCGGTACAACTTCTGAGATGAGTACATGTGAAGGATCAGGTATGTACTTTCTTAGGAGAGATACATGGAACACATCGTGAACTTGAGAGAGATTCGGTGGAAGCACCAATCGGTAATCTACCTTCCCAACACAATCCAGTATTTCGAAAGGACCGATATATCTAGGGCTCAACTTCCCCTTCTTTCAAAATCTCATGACCCTTTTCCAGGGAGATATTCGTAAGAACACTTTGTCACCCACTTGAAACTCTAGGTCTTTTCTTCAGTTGTCGGCATAAATTTTCTGTCGACTCTGAGCTACTCTTATGTGCTGTTGAATAGATCTAACCTTTTCTGCCATTTCATCAATGAGATCAGGTCCTAAAAGATTTCTTTCCCCAACTTTATCCCAGCAAGTTGGAGTCCTGCATTTCCTTCCATAGAGAGCTTCATAAGGAGCCATCTGAATACTGGAGTGAAAGCTATTATTATAAGAAAATTCCACCAAAGTTAGGTGTTGATCCCAACCACCTTTGAAATCCATATAGCAAGATCTCAACATATCTTCTAGAGTTTGAATTGTTCTCTCAGACTGACCGTCTGCCTGAGGATGATAAGAAGTGCTGAAACTTAAATCTGTATCCAGAGTATGCTGAAGACTTTTCCAGAACATTGAGGTAAACCTCGGATCCTGATCAGATATAATAGAAAGTGGTACTCCATGCAATCTTTCCCCTTCCTTTACATATATCCTGGAAAGCTGATCTAGAGATAAATCCTCTCTAATAGCGATGAAGTGTGCAGGCTTTGTAAGACGATCAACTATGACCCAGATAGCATTATTGCCTTTGGATGTTTTAGGAAGTCCAAAGACAAAGTCCATAGTGATGTTTTCCCATTTCCATTTGGGTATGGGTAATGGTTGTAACATCCCCTTAGACTTCTGTCTCTCAGCTTTAACTTGCTGACAAACCAAGCATCGAGAGACATATTCAGCAACATCTCTTTTCATGCCATCCCACAAGATGTACTCTTTCAGGTCCCTATACATCTTCGTGCTTCCAGGATAAATAGATAATAAAGAACTATGAGCCTCATCCAGTAGCTCCTTCTTTAATTCAGGGATGGTAGGAACACAAACCCGATTCCTGAACTTTATTATCCCATCACAATCAATGTTGAATTCAAGAACATTTCTCACCTTCTTTTGTAACTCTACATCTTATTTCTGTGCCTCTTTAA
The DNA here is from genome assembly GCA_963277665.1 of Viscum album. Taxonomy (NCBI): domain Eukaryota; kingdom Viridiplantae; phylum Streptophyta; class Magnoliopsida; order Santalales; family Viscaceae; genus Viscum; species Viscum album. The sequence goes on along the minus strand of OY728157.1, from coordinate 1,448,108,050 downwards.
TCTTCACATGTATAGATGGTTGAACATTCATTTGATAAAGATACGATTTTTCCCATTTCATTATAATTCCAAGATCCACCCTTTTTAAATCCATAAATATTGGATATTTTGTGATCCTCATCATGGATAAACTGGCATGGTCTTGTCGACTTAATGCATCTGCCACCTTGTTTGCTTTCCCAGGGTGGTAATGGATTGAGCAGTCGTAATCCTTATTCATCTACAACCATATTCTTTGGCGCATATTCAGCTCCTTTTGTGTGAAAATATACTTTAAACTTTTATTATCAGTATAAATGTCACACCTTTCTCCATAAAGATAATGCCTCCAAATCTTTAATGCAAAGATTACCGCAGCTAACTCCAAATCATGAGTTGGGTAATTTTTCTAATGTATTTTCAACCGTCGTGAGGCATAAACTATCACCATATCATTTTGCATAAGAACACACCCCAAACCCTTCTTGGATGCATCATTGTAGATCACAAACCTTTCTCCACTACAAGGCAGTGTGAACACAGGTGCACTGGATAACCTTCTTTTCAACTCCTTGAAATTCTCTTCAAATTCCTCCGTCCAAAAAAACTTAACTCCTTTCCGAGTCAACTTGGTGAGTGGATTAGATAATCATGAAAAATCTTTCACAAAACGTCAATAATATCTTGCCAAACCAAGAAAACTTCGGATCTCAGTCACTTTTGTTGGTCTCGACCATCTTTCGATAACCTCTGTTTTTGTTGAATCCACAGATATCCCCTCTTTTGAGATTATGTGACCCAAAAATGAAACTTTTTGAAGCCAAAATTCACACTTGGTAAATTTGGCATAAAGCATCTCTTTTCTCAGGGTCTTCAATATAATTATCAAGTGATCTTCATGTTCTTCCTTTCTCTTTGAATAGACAAGAATATCGTCTATAAAGACTACCACAAACTGATTAAGATAGTCTCTAATGACTCTATTCATCAGATCCATGATGATAGTAGGGGCATTAGTAAGACCAAATGGCATCACTATAAATTCATAGTGTCTGTACCTTATACGGAATGTCGTCTTTGGTATATCTTCCCTTTTGACCCTTAATTGATGATACCCTGAACGAAGATCAATCTTGGAAAAGTATTGAGCTCCGCGTAGTTGGTCAAGTAAGTCATCAATGTGTGGGAGAGGATATTTGTTCTTGATAGTGATCTTGTTAAGTTCTTGATAATCAATGTAGAGTCTCATTGATCCATCTTTCTTCTTAACAAACAGAACAGGTGCTCCCCAAGGTGACGCACTAGGGCGTATGAACCCCTTATCAAGATTCTCTTGGAGTTTCTTCTTAAATTCCCGCAAGTCAATTGGGGCCATTCTATAAGGTGTCTTTGAAATAGGCAAAGCTCCTGGTACGAGTTCTATTGAAAACTCAACATCACTATTTGGTGGAAGACCCGGTAATTCCTCCGGAAAGACATCATCAAACTCTTGTACAATGGGCATATTTTTAATCGTGAGTTTATCACCAACCATTTGAGATAAATAACCTTCATTTAGTGGAATCAATACCCATAAAATGGAATAAATTTCACTGGAAGGTTATGTTCATCCGTGCATAGATAGACGATCATAGATTGATCTGGAATATGAAATGTGACTTCCCTTCTTTGGAAATTGATATGAGCTCCATGTAGAGAAAGCCAATCCATGCCAAGAATCACATCAAATTCCACTATAGGAAGGATCACAAGATTTGCAGGAAGCACTTTCCCACAAACTTCAATTGGAGAAGAATTATAAACTTTTGATGCGACTGTTGTGCCATTAGGGGTTGTCACAGCTAACTCAACATCTAATTGTTGAGATAATACAGTGATATCCTTAGAAAATTCATCAGAAATAAAGGAGTGGGTGGATCCAGAATCAAATAAAACATTTTCTACTTTAGAGTGGATGGTAAGTGTACCTTTCATCACATCATTATCGTACTCCACATCGCTGATAGAAATTGCATGTGACATTCCTTTGTCTTTAGCCTTAAGAGTTTGTTGACGTCGACCATCATCCTCAGCCCTTGGATGTGGGAATTGATTGGCATAATGCCCCATCTCCTTTCACTTGAAACATTGAAGTGTAGTAGGTTTATTCTGTGTATCCCTTCCTTTGTTTGCATCATTAGACACCTTCTTCCCATCATTGCGGCATTAAAATGCCCAATGACCTTCTTTTCCACATTTGAAACATTTACTTGTCCCTTTAAGACAACTCCCTCCATGTTTCTTTCCACACTTTGAGCATAAGGGAAAACTCATCTTCTTTTCAATGTGTTCTTTAGATTTTCCTTTGAATTCCATTTTCCTCTTCTTATCAAACCCATATGACTGATGGGTTACTTCAATCTCCATCTCGACTTTGAGAGCACATCGAACGATTTCCTCGTAGCTATTGAAGTCCCTTATGGCTAACGCCCTTCGAAGACTTGGTTTTAAGCCACTAAAGAATCGATCGATCTTACTCTCAGGTTGGATAATAATACCAGAAGTGTAACTTGCAAGTCTTGTAAAATTTTCTTCATAGCTACCAACAGATTCATCATCCTTTTGCTTTAGTTCAAGAAACTACTTCTCCATCTTTGTTCGGAGAATACGAGGGAAGTACTTATTGAAAAATAAGTTCTTGAACTCGTCCCATTCCATGGACTCAATTTCATCTCTTTGCCTCGTATTCTTGATAAGATTCCTCCATTAATCAGCATCACCTTCCAAATGATACACTGCTAAGATGACTTTATCATGTTCAGAACATTGATGAACTGAAAATATCATTTCAGTAGTACTAATCCAGTGTTCAGCAACTAATGGATCAGTAGACCCGCTGAATGAAGGTGGACGCTGCCTCATGAAGGATTCAACAGAATGTTGCTCCTTCCTTTGCTCGTTTGGAAGTCCTGCATGATTCAAAGCTTGAGAATGTTGTGTGAGCATGGATGCAAGATTTTGCATTCCAGCTCCCATAACATTTGGTTCCTTAGGGGGACAATCATTGCATTTCCCGTCGCATTCCGCATTAACACGGTTCATTCGGGTTCCAGCCATTGACTAAAACCAAGAAGAATAGTGTGAGGAACACTAATTATAATAGGAAAACCACATAATCAAGAATAAAATTTAACACTTAAGGTCTCATCATAGGTTATTCATGGCCATTTCTAAAACACTAAGATTGTGTTCTATGATTAGACTTATCCTTAGGGTTCTTACTAAGGCTTTCACATCCTAGTTTCCAAAGGTTGACTATACCTTTCCTCTGATACCAAAAATAACGAACCATACTTTATATACATTATTATTACTTCAGAATTGAAGCACACTTATTACAACATATAACAAAACCAGGAAAAGACCGTATAGGTATAGAGTCTTTAGAAACTGGGAAACATAAACAACTGATTCATAAAGAATCTACATTGCCTCCCACTTATTTCATCATATCTAGAGTCCCTTTTTTGCATATCCTGCTTAATAACCTTCTTCCTGACCTAGGGAAATAAAACATACAAAATGGTGAGCTCAAATGCTCAGTAAGGGTAAACAAAAGAAAAATCAATCACATCATGAACATAACATTTTGGAAATCTTAATCTGTAAAATAAATCATAATTTCATACCATGGGATAAATCATAGAAGTGAAATGTAATCCCAATAATCATAACATAAAACTTGGAACTTTGTGGCATAAACACAAAATCATAGAGAATCATTTCTTATTAGTCAAGACTCATTTCCAAGACTATCTTAGTGGACAAAGTCTATTTCTGAACCGAGTTCACTCCTCGTTTCAGTCCCGTTTCACTGAACCGGTTTAACCTGCCATTCCATCCATGTCTATCTCATGAGATATAAAATCTTTACCCAATGCATTGGAGGGAGATATAGGTCCCACCCATCTTATAATGATACCATTCTTATGTGTGCCACAAAATCATAAACCATACATCATAGCATAACCCATGTAATAAAAATGGGAATCTTAAACATCGTGACATCATAAAACAATTAATATAAGATAAAGGAATTCATAAAAATATTTCCATCACAAAATAATCAAATCCATGTAATAATAGGGATAGAAACAGAAACCTATATTATCTTAGATGGAATATAATTTTGATAAAACTCTTGAACTCCATTCTTGAAGAAAATACCCTTTCTACTTCAAAAACAACTTTCCATTCTTAACATGTCATACAATTTTAAACTAAAAGAAGTTGATTAAAAATAAACTTGAAAACTTGTAAAGGAATCTGCTTGGAAATAATTTTTTTAAAATCCATTCATGCTGTATAAGTTAAAAAAACATTCTTCTCGTACTTTTGTCGGAAAAGTCAAAAAGTACATCGTACGAAAAACGACAAAAGATTCCTTTCATATCTTTTACTAAAAACTCAACGAAGGGTAAAATTGGATTTAAAAAACTGTAGGTGGATGGAAATAATATTTCATATTCAAGAAACAAGGATGTGGATGATAAAATACACCCCAGTAAATACCAAAGTATAAATAATCTCAGATAAAAATGAGATTGTGATATTTCCCTTACCTTAAGTCCGATATGCTTTGTACGTGTCTGAACCTCTTGTATAATGATTTAAATAATGTTATTGACTTATTCCTGAATCATACTTATTTTTATGATATCATATATGGTCATATTATTATATTCTTATTAGTAATATTTCATTACTACTTGTTTATTCGAGTGTTTATTACTTTTTGTTCTTATGCGTGTTTTGTCAAATAAATTCTTATCCTTATTTTTAGGCTATAGATACCTCATTTCAAGAAAGTTATTAGTGTACTATATATCATATTTATTCATTCAATTCATTTATATAATCATTATGCAATGGAGATCATGTAGAACGAGTCGCATCACATCGTGGAGATGGTATTCCGTACGTACGCACGAGTGATGATATCGTTCCCATGATCGTGTAATTGTATTGGAGTGTATTTATACTATTTCAGAATAAAAATCACTTTAAAATAGTAATATATAGTCATTATTTACACCATTATACCAATCCAAGTAAGGTGGTGGTGGAAAATAGATTACACCACGGCGTGGAGACGGTATTCCTTACGTACGCACACGCGGTGATTTCATTTTCCGTAGGATGGATACATGGTGAAATAGGGTTGTTTCATACTTATAATAACATATCAGTATATGAGTGATACTGATGTTATTACTTCATAATAAAACAACTAAATAAGAATATTTGAAGAAGAAATAAAGTTGAAGGAATTGGTAACGGACATTACCTCTTCTTTGAAACGCCTCTTTGAGACATCCTTTTAGGGCACTAAAATTTGTCTTTGAAGAAGAACAGGACCTCTAGGATTTCTCTAGGGAAGTTTAGAGGAGAAATTGGTAGGGGTTGGCAGAGCTTGAAGGCTCAAAGTGGTGTGAGGAAGAGGGGGAAGAGGTGCCCTTTTATAAGAGAGGAGAGGGGCTCCTTTGGAAAAACTAAAAATATTATTTTATTATAAAGTCAAGTTCGGTTTTAAATATCTCCAAATTGATTTATTTCGAAGATAAAGAGGGGATGGGTATAAGTAATCTCATCCAATAGAATTTATACAAGTTTAGGTTCCTATTTTAACCTTATCATTTAGATTTATCATTAAGTTAAATAATTTTACTTTTATCGTGTCTTCTTGTGTTCTTATACTATAAGGTTAATAAACTAACTATAACAAGCCAAACGAACCCCAAGTTATTTATTATTAATATAAATAACCTTATCCAAGTCATTTGACTGAACCTTAGATTTTTAAGAATAAAATAACAATTAATAATATAATATTTGTTTTAAAAACTATTTTATGACAATTTTGACACTATTTAGTAATTGATTTTTGTGAAAATCATAAAAGAATTAATAGTTAGAAAAAATTTAATTAAATCAATAATAACATGTCATATTAACCTAGAAAAGTATTTTAATTCATAAAAAGTCTCAAATTACATTTATTTGGGTATTTATAACATCAATTATGTCAATATTTCATTAATAAGATTATTACTGTATCATCTTTGTGTCATAAATAAATTAACATATTTAAAGTCTAAAAAATAAAAATAAAAAATCATTATGTAGTAAATCTATTTAGCTTTCTAATTAATATTTATAGTCTAATTTATCTTATGTATATCACTATATTAAAAATTATTTTCTTATTAAACTTTGATTTTAACTATTTTAACCCTTCTTTAAATAAATTAATAATAAATGTCCTAATCTAATCCAAGTGGGCCTAAATGGTCATATTTTATTCCTAAGGTTGTTTTTGGTAGAATTACACTTATCCAATAGAATTTGGACATGTGTTAGGGTAATAATAATATCATTTTTACCCTTAATTACTATTTACTTTTAACCGTGGTAAGTAAAAGTAAAAAGTTACTATTCACCAAAAATTATTTTCATCTCATTGAACCACATTTTATATACTGACATCAACCGTGTCTCTCGGATTTATGAAATTCCACTCACAGAAGCGGTAAAATTATGTTTTATGAAAAATTCAGTTTTTTAACTACCACATAGTGGTTTCACTATTCATCAAAAATTGAAAGTTTTTAGAAAAATAACAAAATTTCACCCTAGGCTAATTTCGATATTCCGAATCCAAAAATGAATTCCATTTTGAAAAATAAAATTTAAAAAATTTCAAAAAGTGGTTATTACTATTCATAACAGCTAGTTTTAATAATATTTTAATAGTATATCGTTGTTTAGTGAAACTCGGTATTGCGTACGACGCAAGCTATCGAGGAAGGACGCGATTTCGTGTAAAGCAAGACAAGAATGTGTTGTGTGTTGAAAAATATTCCTTTGATAATTTATATAACATAAATGTCTCGGGTGTTACAATAGAGGCTTTTGATATAGCCAAAGAATCAATTTGGATGGATTTTATGTGTTACCTAGTAGTAAATATCTTATCACATTATTTTGTAATAATACTGTAGTGGTGGATCTTGCAAAAAAGCCACAATCACACCAAGAGAAAAAGGCTATACTTTTGATGATTCACCTCACGGGGGATTTTTCTCAGAGGGGTGATGTTGCAAATTTTAATGTTCCCATAGAATAAAAGTAGTAGACTGCATGACTAAAGTCTTCTATATGTATAAGAATGAGTATGTACCACCCGTGTAATTTGTCCAATAAATTTCAATAATTTAAAATTAAGACTTTAAATAAATAATCATACTTATAAATAATTATAATTTATAGCTTTCAAAATAATTAATGTTCTAAAAACAAATAATATATTAGAATATTATTTTTTGTAAAAGAATATTTTAATATATATATGTATCTTATTAAAAAAGGCATTTTTACCAAAATATTACATAATTAAATATTCTAAATGAATAGGAACAATATATATATATATATTGGATATTATAATTATTTTGATACTAAATATTGCTACAAATATATTCACTATTAACAAGACACCCCAAATATTTACAAATAAATTCAATGAATGAGACACTAAGTGCTTACATACAATAATTTGTTTTATCCTAGTGAATAAACCTAATTTTCCAATTCTGTTATTTGAATTTCAAAAAACAGACATACACAGTTGCATTCAGTATGATATTTGGAGTCTGATTGAATAAACATCATTTTATACTAAAAAGTAACTTAACCTTATGATTAATAATGTACCATTATGAATAGTAACATGACCATTATGAATAGTAATGCACCCTTATGAATTGTAACCTCACCCATTTAGGTATAAATAAAATTTAGGCAACTTATAAATGAATGTGGATATTTCAATGATTAATAATTATTTATTGGTATTTTTATGAGTAATAAATATGTAATTAAAATTTATTTAAAATAAAATTTAATTTAAAAAATTTAATTTCTAATTAAATATTTTGTTGTCTTATTTATTTAAGATAAATTTATGAGACCTCGGTTAATTTTTGTAAGTATTATAAAATCTGTTTTTAATATAAAATATGTATTTATCAAGTAAATAATGATTTTATTTAAAAATTAAATTTATATTATTAAGAAATTTATTTCCCTCAAATGGAGTCCATTTTTATGTTTTACATGTCAAAAAGTGTTTAGGGTGAAATTTTATTATTTTTCTAAAACACAAGAACTTTTTTAGGAATAGTGAAATATGGTAATTTAACGCATGTATACATTGTGAGTTAAATACACTATTCTGAGAATCATCGCTAATTTACACACCCTTGGTTCGAACTAATATTCACTTATTATTATTTTGGTGAATGAATCATCAGTATTTCTTGTATTATGATCAAAAATAATAAACTAATGATTAAAAAATTGTGAAAACCCTCCTCTTCGCCACTCTAAAACCCCCTTACTCACTCTTTATTCACTCCTCTCAAGACTTGGTCCTTGTCAAAATTATGCTCCAATATCCTCCCAATCTTCTCCCACATTTCCATAATCCCTTTTTATCCTCAAAAGACCAAATCCTATCCCATGAAGTGGCTTTGAAAGGAATATTAATTCAGGAGGCAAATTCGTCTTTTCAAATTTTTTGATTTCTTTTCAAGTTCCTTTATCATCTTTTCTGTTCTCAACTTTTATCATCCAAATGTAATGAAAAAACCATTACATTATATGTAAATTAATATTGTTATGATAATGTAATATTTCATCATCTTATTTTCTTTTCCTTCCTTTTATAATATGAATGAAAACATTGTCTGAAATGTGTTAATTTTTCATATTCAAGGAAGACGATTATACAATTTGCATTACTATCTTCAATTTTTGTCATGAAAAAATTATTATGGTTTATCCAGACTATAATATTTGTATTATGTCTCATATATGATTTTTTAATCTTTTTGTATACATGTTTTTAATTTAAAAATCTTAATGATTTTTTTGTGTTAAAAATACGCTTATTACCCCAAACAGTTATCATTAAATAATGTATATAATGAATCATCTTAACTAAAAGTATAAAAATGAAATTTTTAACCATGTAACCTTATATATTTTCTCTAAAAACTTGTAACTTCAATTCTGGTCAACCATCCTCATTTGACAAAATTCTCTATTCATGTATGTTAGTATACCGATCATGAAACAAACAGACCCGAACAATTTAATTGATCTCCTTAACCCATAAAAATGATATGAAAAACATTATAAGGTTATAATAAAAAAATTATATTAATATGATGTTATGTAATTATTAATTTATGAGCCTATATTTTATTATTCATGTCCTTAATATCATGTGCAGAACACCATCGTACATAAGGTAATGGGTTTCTTAATCTCACATACATTTTTTTGAGATATATCATATTCACTACTATTACTTGTGTATGGTATATTTATACAACCCATGGATTTTTGAAATCTTGGATCTATTTATTTTCATCATATTCAATTTATTATTATATGATTATTAATTTTTGGGAATATGATTCAATTGATTACAATGTGGAATGTATTTTCTACCAGAACTTCCATTTTTACTCGGGATGCTCTTATTCTCTACCCATCTCAATGAAATTCGTATTTATTCTTATGTAATACCCATAATTTCTATGTGAAGGTTCTATATATTCTTATCAAATATAATTCAACTTTATTTTATGGGGAGTTACATGTTTTAAAAGATTCTTTCAAAAATTATTCTAAAATGCAAGCCCGATTCAAGGAACTTCTCAAATTCTTACCTACGTTGAAGTTCACTCTATTATCTATTTAAACTTAGATTTATCTTTATAAAATCCCAAATTTTAACATGAAAATTCAATTTTGGTTCATTTATTTTTTTATGAAATAAATAATTCATTTTCACATTAAAATCTCTTTAATGAATTCCATAAACCGCACTAAAATGTTTTAAGTATAATGGTTCTTTAAAAAAACTTTTTACAGATTTCACTTTAGTGGGACATCATTTAGGCTTCAAATGTAATTCCAATGTACATACCTTTTCTTTTCTAGGATATACATGTTTGAAACCCAATTTAAGGAAAATGAAAATTATTTTCCAAAGTAACCCTCCTTTCGAAAGTAAAATAAAATTTTCTCACCTCACATTAACTTTTATGAGATATATTCTTTGTTCACCACTTATTACATGAACATGGTGTTTTTACTGCCTTATAGTATATAATATCAAGGTTCTTATTATTCTCATGATATTTTGAGGAATTATGATCTGATTGTTTCAAGGTGGTATGAGACACCTTGTAATGTTTAATTATTATTTATTCTTGAATTTAACAGTGGTCTCATTTAAAAGTGACTTTATTTATGTCAACATAAATTGATAAATCTTGTATTTCATATAGGTTTATATATTATGATATTGTATAAAATATGTTGTTAAAGAGTTTATAATTAGTTTTACTATGGATGATCTATCTTCAAACCATTCATCAATTAATCCCAATGGTTAGTGTTAATTCATAATGTCCGGGGAATGTTATCTTCATTTCATATGTTAGTTTCAATATGAATGTATATGTTGTTTATGATTATCCGCATTCATATGAGGAATTAATTGGACTCATTATGTGACAAGTGGGGCTCACTATATCCCTTCAATGCATCAGTGGGTCTCATTAGACAAATAGATATAGACTTGGATAAGGCCATTCCCATTTTTAGATATGGTTTTGACTTAGGACTTATTCATTTAAAGGTTAGTTGGTTGAGGCCTTGACGGTATGTTTCAGAATTTCTAGAATATTCATTTCATTCATTATGAATCTATAATTTCATAGTTCATGTGGCCATTCGACTAGTATAATAACCATGACTATTTTTTATTAAGGAAATATTTACTCATCTCATATTCATGCCATAATATGTTGATGCTCAATTTTTAAATAGAATGTCTTTTCAAGTATTCCCCATGACTAATTTTTATTTTTATGATATCCTATATTGTAGTGTTTTTCATTACTAAGTATCTGAGCTCACCCCTTCTTGTATTTCATTTTTCTAGTACATGGGGATATATATTATTAATAACTTGCTAGGATAATTTTAGAGTGGTGGATGGTACCAATGGAACTTATATGTTGATTTTAATTTCAAATTGGAATGATGAACTTATATATGTGCCCGGTTTCTTCAAGACTACTAAACTGATCATTCCATTAGGATTTTATTCCTTGTAATCATTCCAATGTAATAATATAATGCACTAACAGTAGGCTACTAGGGTTGGAGTGTTACAGTTGGTATCAAAAGATGTTTAGTAGAATCCTCCAAAACTAAATTTAGAAAACATATATTAGGGATCACATCCCAAAGAAAAAAAATTAGGATAAGTATAAAATAACATCCCAGAATTATAGTAAGGTATAGATTAAGTGGGTATGCCTCAAAATACATATCTATATAGATACTATAAGTGGAAGTGATTCTGACATAGATGTACCTAGTAGTAACAAATATTACAAGGTGTTCAAAGCCAGGCTTGGGATAACCAGGTACATGAAAATGGGTCTTACTATGCACCTAGTTTGAATCTCCTGGGGGATATGCTTAGGATAATTCAAATTTTGTTTACAGATATTTATGAAGGATTTCTGCTTCCAGAATAACCAAAGAATATAGTTCTAGGATTTACGATGCATAAATTTATGTTATATATCATACCATGTTTAGAGTTATAGAGAGTTCAGAATTTTATAAGCTAATATTTTATATGTGATATTTTAGAAATGGTTCCTAGTATAAGGAATGAAAACATCACCATGCATATGATGAAAAGAGTAATATGGATCCTATCTTTCAGGGTATTATGCCGAAATTTTGAAGGTAAATATAGTCCAAGGTATCCTCGTCATATTTTGAAATAGTATCAGGTGTTAACAAAGTATCTAAAGAATTATCTTAGTCGAATGGATTTTAAGGGAAGAAAAACAAGAAGAGAATAGAAGATAAAAACACAGATAAAGGGAATAATAGAAAGAAGGGTTTTACAACCTGTGATAAGTGTTGAAAGAATCATCCTGTAAAATGCTTGAAAGGAATGGTAGTTAGTTATAAGTGTGGAGAAAATGGTCACCGATCTAATGAATGAAAAGGGAAGATAAAAATCAATAATTCTAAATGTTTCAACTGCAAGGAGAGGGGACATTATGAAAATCAATGTCCCATGCGTCAATGGAATATGCCTCAAATGAAGTTACTGGATAATGATCTTGTCATGATACTACCGCAGATGTAGTGTAATGATTAATATACCTAGTCAGGAATCATGTCATTTAAATATTTTATCCACATTTCTCTAGTCATAAGAATTATGGAATATATGAGGATTGTAATGTTGTACCATTTCATTATGAATTTGAGGTCGTATGGTGAATGGTACTAAAGAAAAGTTACCCAATTTCAAGTTAATCGTTTGGAAAAAATATATGGTTGAGGGAAATAAAATGCTTAATTTCTTCCCATCACAAAGATATTGAATTCAGAAAAAAATAGATGATTTATTTGGATAATGTAAATTTGATAGCACTTACGATCTTGGATCTATATAATGGACTATTGAAAAATTGATAGAGTCTATAACATTTTGGACTATTGAAATATATCCAAATTCTTATTATAAGGATTCATGCACATATTCAATTTAGGATTTTTGGTAATTACAATTCTTATAGATAATACAATGTGAATGTACTGACATGTTTTCTGGTGATGTTTAAGAGCCACTTCGTGTTTCTTATTATGCTAGTTATGGAAATTCAGTGATCTTTTTTCTAAAATGTGGGATTATGATATTTTGGAAAATCTACCCATTTATAAAATGGTTGAATTGGATATGTGTTCAAAGTTTAAGAGATTATTTTACCCAATGATACATCTTTTTCAATGAAATAATGTAAGAATAGTAAAAGGCACAACTGAAGGATAATATTATGTTTATTGAAACTTATCAGGTATTTATATATTTATACATTAGTGTAGAGCAAGATAATTTCTCATCAATTGGGAAAGAATCCTGAAACCAAAAAAACATTGTACTAGAACCGTTTTCCGTTGAATCGAATGGTTCTTTACATCATCGCGGATTTATGGCTTTTTTGATTTTAAAATTCTAAATGATCATGTTCTCTATATATCCCCATTAGAACATTATGGTTATATTATTCAACCATATGCATATTTTTTCACTATTTTAATGCATAGTTTTGTAGGAACCTATTTATCTCACATTCCCTCTTATTATGTGAAAATTTTATTAACATTATTCTTAATGTTGGTTTCCCAGAATGGAATTTTCAAGTATCCACATTTATCTTCTGATGTTCAATTTTGAATTGTGGGGATGAAATTATTTTGAGGGGGGGATAATGTAACATGTATCTAATTTGTTAAATTATTTTAATTAATTTTAATTTAGGTCTTTTAATTAATAATAATACTTATAAATAATTATAATTTATAGCTCCAAATTAATTAACATTCTAATAAAACAAATACTATTTCATAGTATTATTTTGTGTAAATGTATATTTTAATAACTATAATTATCATATTAAAAAATTCATTTTATGAAAAATACTACATAATTAAATATTATAAATGAATAATAAACAAATATTGGCTATTATAACTATTTTGATACTAAATCATGCTATGAATATATTAACTATTAACTAGACACCCCAATGATTTAAAAATAAATATAATGAATAAAAGACTGAGTGCCTATAAAATAATAATTTGTTATCACATATCCAATAAACATCATTTTTCGGTTTCTGTGATTTGATTTGAAAAAAGGACATACACGGCTGTGTTTAATATAATATTTGGGGTCTGATAGAATCAACTTAATTTTTCGTTGAATATTAACTTTCTCTTATGAATATATTTTTAGGCTTATGAATAGTAACATGACCCTTACGAATATTAATGTACCCTTATGAATAGTAACCTCACCCTTATATTTATAAATAATATTTAGGCACCTGATAAATGAAAGTGAATATTCTCAACATTAATAACTAAGTATTGGAATTTTTATGAATAATAATTATATAATAAATATTTTTTCAATAAAATAAAATAAAATAAAATTACTTCATAATTAAATATTTTTTTCCTTATGTGTTTAGGATAATTTTATGAGACCTCAGTTAATTTTTGAAAGTATAATAAGATCAGTTTCAAATTTAAAATATATATTTCTCATGTAAATAATGATTTTATTTATAAATTAAATTTCTATTATTTAGATAATTACATTGTTGAAATGGAGTCCATTTGTGATTTCTAGATGTCAAAAAATGGTAATGATGAATTTTTTGGATTTTTCTAAAATACAATATTTTCTAAAGCCTAGTGAAATACAGTAATTTAACATATATATACATTATGAGTTAAATACACTATTCCTAGAATCGTTGATATTGTAAGAACCCTTAGTTTGAACTGACATGAATTTATTAATATTTTTCACATCTAATCATCACTATTTCTTGTCTTATTGAAAAGTAATACACTATTTATTAAAATATTATGAAAACCCTCCTCCCCTCCACAATAACCCCCACCCCCTCAGTCTCCCTTCTCCTCAGTTCTCTCAAGACTTGTTCCTTTTGTAAATTCTCCTCAAATATCCTCCCAATTTCCTCTCCCCATGGCCAAAATCCCTTGGTCTCCTCAAAATTCCAAATCCTCTTCCCTAAACAGTCTCTCAATGGAAGATGGATTGAAGAGGTAAATTCCACATTTCAATTCGTTTGTTTTGTTTTCACGTTCCTTTGTCATCTTTTTCATTATCACATCTTCTCATATAAATGTAATGACATCCCCAATACCTTATATTTACTGTAATTTTGTTTTGATAATGGAATATTTTATCATCATCTCTTATTTTCCCTCCTTTTATACTATATATGAAAACATCATATGAGATGTGTTAATTTTTAACATTCAGGGAAGAAGGTTTTTCAATTTTTACTAGTATATAATATTCTTGTCATGAAACCATTATTATGGTTGAACTATACTATATTGTATGTATTATTTATTATCTATGGTTTTGTAATCTTTTTGTGTACGTGGTTTTGATTTATAACAAAAAATGATTACATTGTGCTCAAAAACTGTTAATTAACCCAAACAGTTATCATTAAATAATTTACATAATGATTCATCTATAATAAAATTAACCAAATGAAATTTACAACCATTTAACCTTATAGATTTTATCTAATAACATACAACTTCAGTTTTGGACAACCATCCCCATTTTACACAATCTCTTTTTTTATGAATTTTAGTACACCGATCATGAAACAAACAGACCCTAACGTTGAATTTGAACCTCATAACCCATCAAAAAGGCTATGAATGTATTTTATATGTTTATAAAAAATCAATTAAATGAATATTATGTTCTATAATAATTAAATAATGAACCTAAATTTGATTATTCAGGTCATTAAGATCACGTAGAGAACACCTTTAGAAATAAGGTATGGGGTTTCTTCATTTCACTTTTATTTTTGTGAGATATACCATATTCACTAGTATTGCTTATGTATGGTGTATGTATGCTACCCATTTTTTTAATATCATATATATATATAGTCATGATATTAAATTTATCATTTGATGATTATTAATTTTGGGGCATATGATTCGACTGATTATAATTTTGTAAGTATTTTCTACCGGAACCTCTATTTTCATTCAGGTTGCTATTATTTTCTACTCACCTCAATAATATTATTATTCAATATTATGTACTCCAAATTTTTTTTTTGTGAATTATATATATTATTAAATATCCGAATCATTCTTTATTTTATAGAGAGTTACATGTTTTAAATAAATCATTCTAAAATTGTTCTAAAATGCAAGCCCGATTCAAGGAACTTCTCAAAATCATACCTATTTTAAAGTTCACTATGTAATATGCTTCAATATAGATATATAATTCTAAATTCACATGATTTAACTTCAATAATCTATTTTGGGTCATTTATAGATTTAGGGAAGCAAACATGCCTTTACTCTTTAAAATATGTTTAATGTACTCTATAAAGTGCACTAAAATGGTTTAATTACAATGGTTCTTTAAAAACACCTTTTACATGATTTCACTTTAGTGGGACATCATTTATGCCTAAAATGTAATTAAAATTCCTATACCTTATCATTTCTGGAAGATAAATGTTTAAAACTCTATTTATGAAAAAAAAGAACTGATTTTAGAAAAGAAATATTCTTTCCAAAGTAAAATAGATTTTTCCCACCTCGCATTAACTTTTATGAGATATATGCCTTATTAATAACTTATTCCTTGAATGTGGGGTATTTTCTGACCCTTGTAATATTGAATCAAGGGTCTCCTTATTCTCATGATATTCTGAGGTATTATAATTTGAATTTTTCAAGGTGTTATGGGACACTTTTGAATGTTTAAGGATTATTTCCTCATGAATTTCTAAATGGGATCATTAAAAAGTGGCATTATTTATGTCAACATCCTTGGATAAGTCTTGTATTTCATATATTTTTATATCGTATAATATAAACTATAATATGTTGTCAAAGGGTTTCTGATTTGTTTGACTATGGATGTGCTATCTTAAAACCATTCACTAATTTAATCCTAAAGGTTAGTTTTTATGCTTAATGTTCATGGAATGTTATATACATTTTGTATGATTTCTTCGCTAAGAATATATATGTTGTTTATGTTTATCCCCATTCTCATGAGGAACCCATTGGACTCATTATGTGATAGGTGGGGCTAGCTATTTCCCCTCGATTCATTGGTAGGGCCACTTAGACAAATAGATATGGACTTGGTCGATGCATTTCCCATTTTAAGATATGGTTTTGGTCAAGGCCTTAATCATTTTTAGATGTCTTGGCTGAGGCCTTGATCGTATGTTTCTGAATGTTCGGCGTTTCAATTTACCCCATTATGAAGCTAGAAGATTTTAGTTCATGTAACGACCCAAAATTTTGAATGAATTTTGTTTCATAATTTTGTGTGTTATTTTTTTTATACTCAACAAAACTATATTCATTAATTAATGGTGTGAGTATAATTAAAATGAGACCATTGGGTTTCAACTGTTATATGATCATAGGTCAATATGACCGTTTGAAACTAAATTTTGCGACTGTTGTCTCTAAATACAAGTGATCTTGGTTAATTAATATAGAAAGAAGATTTGATGGCCTCATCTAGTAGTCTTGAGCCGATCGAATCCCATATAATGAAACATGGGAAGGAGGTAGCCCCACTTGGCTTTCCTCAAGACCAAACCCAAGCCGAACTTCATCGTGTGCAGCTGGAGCAGAATCGCCTTTGAGAAAAGTTCATGTTTATATAAATTACTACTCAAGAAATGCTGGCCGAGCCACCCTCGGATTCTCTCACCTTAGCACACCTTACACTTAGGTCCTATGCTGGGGGTATAAGGTGCTATGTAACGAGATGATAGCTACTATGTGTAATCCGTTGAGATAAATCAAATTTTGATTTCTTCCTATGGTGATGCTTGTTTTTTTTTCAGATATTCTAATAAATATAGGATGTGTATTGATGAATTTTGGAAAAGGAGATATTTTAAAATATTTTTTTAAACCTTATATAATTCATGATGTGTAATGATTTTCAAAAAATGGTCTTCTACAGTTATGTTCTGTAAGAAATTTAGAGTCTAATAAGATTAATATAATTTTGGTTGAATAGTAAATTATGAATATTGATTTTATGCTTAGGATTAGTAATGTGACCAAATGGATTTGTAATCTCACTTAAATAAAGTATTAATATAATTTAGGCACCTTGATTAAGTAATATGATTCAATAAAATAGGTAAATAACTATTTCGGTAATTATTAGTCAAGTATTAGTTTTTTCGGGTGAATAGTGTTTTTTAATTAAAAATAAAATTAAATTATTTAGAAAATTAATTATATAAAATGTAGTTAATTTTCCAATTTAGAGCATCGATATTAGGTTATGGTGATTTTTGGGGATTAGTCTTAAAAAATTGTATTTTCAGTGAATAGTGAAAATACAGTTTTTAGTTTCCTGTGTTTAATGACATCATTAAGGATGTAATAATTATGTAATCATTCTGGTCGACTTATGAATAGTAATATAATGTATTAGGTGTCCTAAGTGGCCAATACCATGGGAAAATACCATGGGAAAGCCCATGGTTTTTCCAATACCACCGAAGAGGTGTCCATTGGCCATTAATGACTTTTCCACTCACTTCTCCTATAAATACCAAGCCTTTCCCACATTCCTTTCATTTACAAATCCTCCTCAACGAATTTCGGTTCTCCTTACCTCCCATGGAGTCCTCCCATGGTGCCCTAAAGCCCCCCAATGTCCCGATCTTCATGCTTTCGAAGTTACTCTTCAAGGTAAGGGATCCTTTCACCCTCCTTTTATGTCATGACTTCCTTTATGTTGTGTCTTATATTTTCCATCTCTTTATGTAGAGGGTATGTTCTTATATGTTCTTATTACTGTCCATTTTATGTCCAAATTCTGATATAACCTTTCTTTACTCATCAATTTTTTTTCTAAATTTTTATGTGACACCGTTAGTTTGCCGAATTTCTCGTAAAAGGAATCACATCTTCTCTTTTCTTTCATGTTTCATTCTCATGTGGCATGTCATTAAAATTTCCATAAAATGTTCTTACCTCCATGTTGTTATATATTTATACTATATTATAAGTTATTTATGAGTGTGTTACTCTTGTACCCACTCTTTCAAATGTTTTCTAATAGCATGTTATATATCCATTATACTGCAGCAATTTCGCCTCAAAATTTCTATCTCTTTCTCTCAAGAAATTACCTTGTTTATTTATGATAATAACCAGACCTATTTCATTTATATGGGTGTCCATAAATATATAAATATGATATATTTGATTCAGTAATGGACATACATTTAACCCTCACTCACTTTCCATGTTTTATAAAAGATATAATGATCTTATTTTTAAGAGATTTAAAACGTCGCGATTTTGAAATGAAACCCATTACATTTATTCTCTATTGATTATTTATGAAATGTTTGAATATGATTTATTTGGATTACATGTATGTAACAACATATTAAGGTTGCGCTGTGATAGCGCTCGAATGCATTGGGTAATGATTTAATCTCTAAAGATGACAGGTTTCACGATACCTCGGTGAATAACCTTGATAATTTTTATGACACCTTGTGGATGGACCATGGTGATATGTTCATGAATGTCTAAATGATATGTTGTAGCCACATATTTAAGGTATGTTTCAGGTTATTTTCATTATGATATTACTATACTTACATTTCTCATATCTTTAGGTTGTTATTCATGTTCTTTTTTATATCACAAGTACACTTATTCCCTTGTTTACCCTTACTGGGCCTTCTGCTCACCCTTTCCATTGATGTATGTCTCTAGGATATGAAAGGTACTAATTGTACTTAGGATGATATTATGATAAAGCCTTAAAATGGGATTAAAAGAATGTTTGATGTTGTATTCAAGTTTTATTGTTCCTGATTTCCAAGACACTATACTTTAAAGATCCTCTGTATGTAAAATGTAATGAAAAGTTATGTATTATATAGGTGGGATTCCACAGTTGGTGTCAAAGGATCGTTTATTTATTTATGGAAATTAGACTATGAAAATATTAGGAAGAATCATATAACAAAGTTTAAATATAGGTAAAACATCCTGGTATTTTGGTGAATATTGAGTAAGTGGTATATCAAACAAATACATCCCTGTCTAGATAGAAGTAGGTAGAGGCAGCTCTAGCACATATGTACATAGCGGTAAAACCTGAAAACACCGCTTTGAGCTAGACTCGAACGGGAACTGGTGCACGATAACGATCCTTGCTTCACTCTTGTTTACGACACTAATGGAGGATATGTTTGGTTAATCACAAGCTTTTTATGAATCATTATGAATGAATTATAGAGAAATATAATTTTTTAAGCATGAAGTTTTAAGTCGTAGAATCCTTTATAGTTAAAATATTAGTAAATGAAATAACTTTCTCACTAAGATTTTATTCTTTTAGAAAATGGTGGGAAATAGGAGGAACCATGAAAATGGTGACCACAATGGACCATGCACTGAAAACCCTCTAATGGAAGCCTGAATGGAAACATTTATTCGAATGAGGAACCAACTGACTCAAGTTATGAGTAATAACTTGAATCGAGCTGAGAGGCAGACCTCAACTCAAAGGGAACAACATTTTGTTGAGTATTTTAGGCGCCAACGAACACCAACCATCAGTGGATTGACTTACCCATTGATTTTTGAGTAATGGATGAACTATATAGAGAAGATATTTTTTGTGCTACGTTGTTCAGAGCAAGAGAAGGTCACCTTGGCTATCTGTCACATAGAGGGAGAATCTGATCAGTGGTGGGAATTGATCAAAAACATGGGAAAAAGAGTGTAAGTTGAAGCTATGGAGTGGGAAGAGTATATAGGGATATTTTTCAGTAAGTATTTCCCTTATTTCATAAGAAAAAGAATGGAGAAGGAGTTTCTCGAGCTGAAGCAGAAGGAGACTGAATCTGTGGGAAGCTATGGGATGAACTTCACAAGGATTTCGTGATATACCTCAAGCTTTGTCATGGATCCAAACGGTACGGTTGATAGATTCTTCGGTGGACTGAGACCTCATCTGCAGAAGAATCTCTCCAATTGAGATTATGATAGCTTTGAGGATATTGTGCGGAGTGCGATGAAAGTTGAGCAAGAGTTTAGTGAGACCCAGTGGTCTCATAAATCCAATGACAAGAAGAGATCGATAGATCCCAGCTTATGGAGGAAATTTTATCAAGGAAGAGAAGGAAAGAAAGTAAAACTTTCCACCTGTAATAAATGTTGGAAGAAGAATTCGGGGAACTACCTGCTTGGGAGTAGGAAGGGATACAATTTTGGCAGAGTTGGCCACATTTCGAGGAATTGTCATAGTGAGGTGAAACCTCAACTTCCAAACACAAACAATAAGGGGATGATGGTGCAGGCCCTACCTGATGTCCAGTGCTTCAATTGTGGACAACGTGGGAACATTTCCAATCACTGTCCAAATCCGAGGGCAGTGGAGGGTTCCCACAATCAGCCTCATCAAAGTCCATGGGATCAATCCCATGTTTTTTCTACCACGAGAGCTGAAGTTGAAGCTCTGAATGATGTGGTAACAGGTACTCTTGTTTTCCTCTCAAAGATAGCAAGTATTTTGTTTAATTCTGGTTATACGCATTCCATTATTTCCTCTAAGTTTGCAAGAAATTTAGAATCAACCCCCGAATTGGTAAAATTAGAGTTGTCTGTCAAGACTCATGGTGGGACTATCCAAGAATCGTTAGTGTTTAGAAACACTAGTATTTACTTTAGTGGGAAAAATCTTATCGCAAATCTTGTAGTCATTCCCATGCTGTAATTTGACATTATACTAGGGATGGACATGCTCTCAAAGTATAATTCTAATACCAACTACAAAATCAAGGAAATATCAGTATCCTTGAATAGAAAATCTATAGTTATCTTCCAAGGAGAGATATATCAACCTCATATTTTTCTAAAAGAACCCCCTATATACTTCTTCGTGGACTTGGTCAGTGAAGAAGAAGAAGGATATGAGATTTTTCTGATAAAAATGTCATGATCATCCAGGAATACGTTGATGTATTTCTGGAGGAGTTTCCTGGACCTCCCCTAGAAAGAGAGGTAGAGTTATCAATCTAATTCATACCTGGATCTCATCCGATATCAAATACCCCATATAAGATGGCAAATGTGGAGCTGGAATAATTAAAGAAACAACTCCAAGATCTTTTGGAGAAGGGGTTTATCCGACCAAGTGTGTCTCCTTGAGGAGAACATGTTCTCTTTGGGAAGAATAAGGATGGATCGATGCCGCTATTCATTGATTATAGAGTACTGAATGGGATCACAGTGAAGAAAAAAATACCCTCTTCCAAGAATTGATGACTTATTTTACAAACTTCGTGGGGCCCAATTCTCCTCTATGACTATTCATTAATCTGTTTATCATCAACTGAGGGTAATGAAAGATGATATTCCAAAAAACTACCTTCCGATCAAGATATGGGCATTATGTGTTTTTTTTATTCCCTTCATACTGACTAATGAACCTTCTATTTTATGGATTTGATGAATAGGGTCTTTAAGGACTACCTTGATAACTTTGTGGTAGTGTTTATTGACGATATTATGATATATTCCAAAAGTCACGAGGAGAATGAAGATCATCTATGGGTTATTTTGCGAACTCTGCAGAAGGAGATACTTTTTGGAAAGTTTAGTAAATGTGATTTCTGGTTACAAGAAGTCTGTTTCTTAGGACACATTGTAACCAATGAAGGAATAACAGTTGACCCTGCAAAAACTAAAGTTGTAGAGGAGTGGCCTTAGCCTACAACAATAACTGAGATTCATAGTTTCTTGGGATTAGAGGTATATTATAGGAGGTTTGTGAAAAACTTTTCATGAATTTCTAATCAATTAACCAAGTTTGTAACGTCCCCGAAGCAGAAGACACTATATCGGTGCTCTGAGCTAGGTGGTCACATGACTTCAAGCACGCCTCCTCATACGCCAAAGGTTGTCGACTAGCAGCATGGTTCTATAGAGTCAAGTGGGGAGACTAAACCCCTTTTTATCAGAGTAAGATGCAATAGAATCGAACCAAATAGCGGAAATAATAACCAATAAACAAGGAGCATGTATAACAACCATTTCCAACAATAAACATGCATTGTCATACTACAAGTGCAAGAGAGAACAAAACCCGAAATAAAGACAACAACCAAAATCCCCAAAATGGTCCCGACTCCATGTCCGGATCCTCCACCAAGTGCTACCCATGTCCACTCACTATCTATAAATGACCCTTTCACTTCTCCGAACCTGCAAACATGAATTCTGCTCAGGTACCCAACGGTGGCCTGAGCAGGGTGTGAGTACAAATCAGTTGGCCACCACCAACAGTGTCTACAAAATATCCAGTCTAAAAAAGTTATGCATGTAAAAGGAATATGAATGATAATTACCATGTAATTACTTGAGGTTCCATTAACAAGTTTAGGGACAAAGCCATTGCCACTTCCATTACCATTCATTACACATCAATTATCATCACTTACCAATTCATCACATTTCCATGGGTTAATCACATACATTATGTTACATGGGTCTAAGGACAATAATCACAAGTAAGAGGGAAAACACATCGTTGCCCTATCTCACTAGGAATAACCCCCTCATAATAATCATATCCTCACCTCGAAGCCTCAGTCGGGGTGGATAAAACCGTTAGGAGAATAGATCCTCATTCCTCATTCCTAACCCGTGCATTTAGGGTGGAGTTTAGAGCATCAGTCTTTACTCGACCCGTGGGCATAGATCCTCAAGTCATACCCCACACTACCAAGACATTAGCACATCCTTATATATATAAGTAACCATAAACTCACCATCCCATTGCCATTAGGCAAACACCATTCATAAAAAACCACATGGGAATTCAAATTATGCCTTAACCAATTAACACATTATCATTTAACATCATTTATCCATTCACCCAATTCCCATGTGTTATACTTATCTCCCTTATCATGCAACACTAAACCCATAATCCATCACATTATGGTCTATATTCAGGTTACAGATTAACCCATTTAACCTATTCATCATTCCCATGAATCAACCATTAAACTCATTCCATATAACCAACAGGTTATTAAAAAGTCTAGGCGAATCACCTAACTTCTATTCCAAGTTCAACCAAACATGCCAACATATTCATACGGTCTATATATTTTATTACAACAAGGTCACTGGTTCAATCACATTCCCTAAGTCTGAGAAAATCCGGCACATCCCATGGATGGACCCAATTAGGTCAAGTCATTCCCAATGCATCCCATGGGGATCGTGAGAGTTTCCATTTACCATTTTAAACACCAATATTACCAAACATGCCAAGGTTATTTAAAACATAACCATGGGAAAGCAAGAACACAACTAAACATGCACAAATACCCAAATAACTATGGGATATCACTTATAGAACTCCTACCTCAAAACCGTGGTTGAATGCACCCTCAATCAAGTCCATAGACATCAATCTGACTAGCCTTTGGAGTTTCAACCTAGAACTCACCCAAAAGATAGGGTTTTAGAGCTTCAGAACAAGAGGGAGGGAAGATACAAAACCTAAACGAAAAGGAGAAGCAAATATGGGATTAGCCATACCCGGAGCATTGATCCGCAACCAATGGCGCACTAAACGACCAAGAATCAAAAGAGAACCACCCTTGGGAAGCTTGGGTTGGCCAAGTTCATCACTAGGGTTGGTAGGGGATCAATGGAGGAAAATCTCGAGTTGGGGTTTAAAATCCCTGGTTGGAAAACTTGTAATTTTCCCAACATTAAGAGGTCGTAGGGTTTAGCCGCACGATTTGACAAACTGTGCGCAAACCGTGCATATGCTACTTCCCGGAGGAGAAGGGTTGCACGGTTTACCAGGCCAGGCCGCACGATTTTCACTGGCCGTGCGCAGGCCGTGCGCCTTGGCCTGTCTTGCCTAGTTTTCAAATATTTTGTGCCTCATGCCCCTGAAACACTCCCAAGGACTCTCATATTTTAGAAGACATCCCTTGAAACCCGGAACAAGGGATTCAACAAAAACATAATGAAAATATACCCTTCCAAAAACTGGGATCTTACAACCTCCCCACCTTATAATGGCTCATCCTTGAGCTGAGTTCCCAATCCTCATTGCCCCACTGAAGAGAAGAGTTCAGGCCAATAATCCCGCATATCTGATTCCTACTCCCATTTTTTCTTCCTGAACATTACCATGCTGCCATTGTACTCACACTAATGGCGCAACATTGCCCCGCAAGATGAGTTCACTATGATCCACCACTCGAACTGAATGCTCCTCAACGGATGCATCAGCCTCAAGCTCCACATCCTCAACATCAACCACGTGAGATGCATCAGGGTGATACCGTTGAAGCTGTGACACATGAAACACATCATCCATCCCAACATACTACTGTGGAAGAGCCAAACGGTAAGCCACTGGTCTGATCCTCTCCAAAATCTCAAAAAGTTCAAACATACCTGGGCACCAACTTACCCTGATTTTGAATCCGATGGTGAGCCAACATTGGTGACACCCGAAGGAACACTTTATCACCCACTGCAAACTCAAGGGGTTTATGCCTCTGATATTATTACGACTTCAATCTACTCTGATCCATAGCCATTCGCTTCCTGATCAACATAACTCTCTCTGAAATCTCCTGCACGAGACTTGGCCCCAAAAACACACATTCTCTGGCCTCTAGCCAACACAATGGAGATCTACATGGCCTCTTGTAGAGTGCCTAAAACAGTGAGATATGAATCGTAGCCTGAAACCTGATGTTATATAAAAACTAAACGAATGAAAGGTGCCTCTCTCGAGAACCACAAAAGTCCAAGACACAAGCTCTTTACATGCCATCCAACACTTGGATCGTACACTCCGACTGCCCGTCCATCTGCGGGTGGAAATCCATACTCAAAAACACCTGTGAACCAAGTGCCTTCTGCAACCCCTACCAGAAACACGATGTGAAATGCGAATCTTGGTCTAAAACTATGGTTCTCGAAACACCAAGAAACCACACTATCTCCCAAACATACAGCTCACCCAACTGGTTGACTGTAAAGGTCTCCTGAATCGATAAAAAATGAGTCAGTTTCATTAATTGATCCACCACCAACCAGATTGCATCATTCTTACATGGAGTCCATTGAAGACCCACTACTAAATCTATTTCTACATCATACCACTTCCATTCAGGAATGGGAAATGGATGCAACAAACCACCTGGGCGTTGATGCTCGGCCTTCACCTGCTGAGAGGTAAGGCACCGTGCCACAAAGCCCGCAACTTCCTTCTTCATTCCAGGCCACCAAAATTGCCTTCGGAGATCACAGTACATCTTGGTCAAACCAGGACGCACTGCCCACTTTTATACATGGAACTCACACATCAACCCTTCCCGCACACACTTTGGCACAACCACACATTCCTGAACCCAAATAATACCTTCCTTGTCGACGGCCCAACAAGAAGGTAGCTACCCACCATTAAGCTTTTCCTTCATGCTTAAACACTCAGGATCATCAAGCTGACCTTCCTTAACTCGACTCAAAACTGTCAACTCCATCTTTAAGGAAGTAGGAGTGACCTGACCAGTCTCCCCCTACACCTCCAGGTGAATCTCTACAAACAAAGCCATCACCTTCCACTCGGTGCTCGACTCCTGAACCACCTGATCTTGAACCTTCATGCTCAAGTCATCAGCAACACTATTTCCCTTTCCTGGAATGTACACCAACTCAAAGTAAAAAGAATGGATATATTCAACCCATCTTCACTACCGAAGATTCAGATCCCGCTGTGAGAAGATGTACTTTAGGCTCTTATGGTCGGTAAACACGGTAAATCGTTCTCCCAACAGATAGTGCCTCCAGCACTTCAAGGCGTACACTATGGCAGGAAACTCAAGATTATGAGTGGGATAGTTCTTCTCATGGGGTCTCAACTACCACAACCCGCTCATCTTGTATCAACATAACCCCATGTCCAATTCTAGATGCATCACAAAACACGATGTACTTATTACCCGTCTCAGGTAAGATCAATATAGGTGTGGTCGTCAACCTCTTCTTCAACTCTTGGAAGGAATTATCATAAGACTCAGACCAATCGAAACTTATTCCTTTTCGGTCAAGCCCGAGAGTTTTGCTGCTAAGGGAGAGAAATCCTGAATGAACCTTCGGTAATACCCAGCCAAACCCAGAAAACTCTGATCATCATAAATTCTCTTGGGATTATCCCAGGATACAACTACCTGCACTTTCTCTGGATCCACCATCACACCTGCCTCCGAGATGATGTGACCCAGAAAATGCACCTCACCTATCCAGAATTGACACATAGATAGCTTGGGGTATAGTTGATACTCTCTTAGCATACCCAAGACGATATCAAGATGTTGGGCATGATCGTCATGAGTTTTCGTGTACACTAAGATATCCTCATCAAAGACAACCACAAACCAATCAAGATAGGGATGATATGTTCAGTTCATAAAAGCTATAAACACCACCAGTGCATTGGTCAATCCGAAAGGAATTACCACACACTCAAAAACCTTGTACCGACTCCAAAAAGCTATCTGCGGTACGTTATAATACATCACCCTCAACAGGTGATAACCCTACCTCAGATCAATCTTATAAAACACCGATGCACCTGTCAATTGATCAAACAGGTCATCAATTCTAGGAACATGTTACTGATTTTTCACCGTCATCTAATTCAACTTTCGATAGTCAACACACATCCTCAATGACCCCTCAGCCTTCTTTGCAAAAAGCATGGGAGATCCCCAAAGAGACGTAATAGGACAGATAAAAACCTTACGCTCCAACTCTTCAACCTGATCCTTCAGTTCCTGGAGTTCTTCCGGTTCCATTCAGTATAGAAGAATAGAAACTTTCTCCGCTCCCGGAAGAAACTCGATCATGAACACAACATCCCTCTCGAGGGGTAACCCCGAGAAATTATTAGGAAACATGTCCTGAAACCGATCAATCACAGGAGGAAAATTAGATTGTTCCCATCCATCATCATCATCAAGAATGAGACATGCCACTTCGGGCGTGATTCCACTCATCTGTTGAAAAAACGGCCATGCACGCCCTGCTCGAACATCCCACTCGCCACGGGGGACATAAGCGTCCCCCTCAAGCGACCTGATTGATACTCTGCGACGATAACAATATAGATGTGCCCAATACAACACCAACCAATCCATTCCCAAGAATAGGTCAAACCCTAACATCTCAAGAATGAACAAGTCCCACATAAAACGATACCCACCAACATCCAAGGCACATCCCATGCACTACATGATATCCTCAACCCGTACTAAAAACGGGGTGTCAATTGGCATAACTCCACACACACCCTTCACCGGTAAACCCAACACTACCACAAATTGATCAGAAACAAAAGAGTGTGTGGAACCTGTGTCAAACAACCCACTAGAAAATGTATAATCTACAAGTATCATACCTCAAACAGTTGACAGTCCGGCCTCGCCATCACCAGGTGTAAACTGAACTACCTGAAGCTGACTTTCCCCTCTACCCTAGGCTTCAGCCTGAACACCCTGCGTCGCACTGCCCTGCAGGAGTGAGAGATATTTCACTATAGTTCCACGTCCACCAACCCTGCCAGTATGGCCCATGGAGAACCAACTACCTACCTGATACGGCGCAACTGATCCCCTTCCTGTATCTGGTTTCTTCTTTTCCTCATTATGCTCACATGTCTTCTGAGGGTTCATATAGAACCTCTGAACATGCCCCATTCTGCCGCACGAACGACACTCAACTAGATGTCGAGGACACTTACCATGCATATGCCCTGTCCTACCATACTGATAACAAGACACTTGGTTCCCACTCTGAGAGGCTGACCCCCTCTTTTGACTACCTTGCTTGATACTTTATAAATGGTGCTTCTGACCATCAGAAGATGCACCACTTGTCTGCCCAGCTGGCACGACCAGACCACCACCTGATGCTCCCTTCAGATTCCCCTCAGAGATGAGTTCCTAATTCATTACCTCTGCAAACTTATTTAAGTGGAAGATATTTACTTGAGACCTGATCTCACGTCTCAACCCATCCTAGAAATTCTTTGCAACTTCTGCATCATCCCCTTCCAACACTGGGACAAATCATCACAAATCAGTGAAGCGACTAGAATAGTCCATCACTGATAGTGATACCTGAGTCAGGCGCATAAAATTTGCAGCCCACTCTTACCTCAACACTCTGGGTAAAAATTCTCCATAAACTTCTCCTGGAAAACGTTCGAAGACATCCCCTCAGCTTGATCGGTCTGAGCCTGAATGTCCCACCAACGCCTTGCCTAGCCCCACAATATATAAACGACCAACTTCAACCACTTTTCAATAGGGGTCTATAGATGATCCAATATCGTCTGGACAAACTCTAACCAGAACTCCGCTGCCTCTGGCCCACCCTCTCTGGTGAAGGTCAGAGGGTGCTACCGCTGGAACTCCTTGGTCAGCTCGAACATACTCGGTGAAACCCACCCTGGGTCCCAATCCATCATCTACATAAGGCCATACATGTACTCTCAGAACTGGTCTTCTCTACCTTAATTGATCACCAAATTTTCATGCTCTTCAACCAGAGGAGTGTTCTCAGCACCATCCTCCTATTTCCCAATTGTAAATCGACGTCGTGGTGGAATATCTCTATATTTCCAAAAATGAGATTTTGCACGCATACCATAAAACATTCACAACTTCCTCAAAAAGCTCGTTTCTAGCTACAACAAGCCATTTTTATATGCTAATTTAACAACATTAGCACCTCAAATTCACCGCCTCGACCATCCCTACCGCGGGCCATGGTCCACATGGAGTAAACGACCATGCACTACCACCAAACTCACACAACATTTTACAAAACATTTTCCACTTCGTTTCAAACCCTTATGTTTCATTAAACATATTTTACCCACTTGTTTTATTTCATTATTCTCATTATTTCTTGGTTTCATTAAATGAATGATGTACCCTACCTTCCTTCCTCACACACCAATCCCGTGTGTGTGCCTAACACGATGCATGCAACATATCTCCCTAGGTGCCTACAATGATGCATGAATGAAAATCCTTGTGCCTTTAAGTCCATGAGCCAAATATCATAAAATAGTCCCATAAAACCACATGTGAATCACCCAACGGTGAAATATCATCAACTGTAACAGCACACAACCAAGAACAACATTTCCAACCCAGGGTGACTTGGGTTTTCCCCCGTACATCGGTTAGCTAATCCCAAACACGATCTCATTACCAAGGCCCGACACATCTTATCCCTTGGGAACCTATCCCAAATAACAAGACCTCATAGAAGGAGAAGAAATACCTCCTATGATACCACTTTGTAACGTCCCCGACTTTGAATCCACTAAACTGATGCTCCAAGCTAGTTGGTTACAAGACCTTAAGCGCACCTCCCCGTATGCCAAAGGATGTTGACTAATAGCGGGGGTCTATGGAGTCAAGTGGGGAGACTATACCTCCTTTTTATTAGAGTAAGCTGAAATAGAAATAAAAAAAATAGCGGAAACAATAACCAATATACAAGGAACATGTATAACAACCATTTCAAAAAATAAACATGCCATGTCATACTACAAGTGCAAGAGTGAACAAAACCCGAAATAAAGACAATTTCCAAAATCCCCAAAATGGTCCCAACTCCAAGTTAGGATCCTTCACCAAGTTCTACACATGTCCAATCACCATCTAGAAAGAACCCTTGCCCTTATGCTGACCCTCAAACATAAAGTCTACTCGAGTACCCAACAGTGGCCCAAGAAGGGTGTGAGTACAACTCAGTAGGCCACCACCAATGGTGTCTACAAAATATCCAGTATAAACAAGTATTTCATGAAAAAGAAATATTATTGATAATTACTGAGTAATTACCTGAGTTTCCATAACAATTTTAGGGCCAAAGCCATTTCCACTTCCATTACCATTCATTACACACCAATTATCATCACTTACCAATTCATCACATTTCCATGGGATAATCACATACATTATGTTACATGGGTCTATGGAAAACAATCACAAGCAAGAGGGTAAACACAACGTTGTACTATCTCACTAGGACTAACCCCCTCATAATAATCATATCCTCACCTCAAAGCCTTAGTTCGGGTGGATGCAACTGGTAGGATAATAGATCCTCAGTCCTCATTCCTAACCCATGAATTTAGGGTAGAGTTCAGAGCATTAGTCATTACTCGACCCGTGGGTGTAGATCCTCAAGTCATACTCCACACTAACAAGCCATGTGCACATGCTTATATATATAAGTAACCATCAACTCATCATACCATTTCCCTTAGGCAAACACCATTCACAACAAACCACACGAGAATTCACATTATGCCTTAACCCATTAACACATTACCATTTCACATCATTTAACCATTCACCCAATTCCCATGTGTTATTCTTTTCTCACTAAGCATTCAACACTAAACCCATAATCCATCACATTATGGCCTTTATTCAGTTTACACATTAACCCATTTAACATTTTCATCATTCCCATGAATCAACCATTCAAATCATTCCATATAACCTGTAGGTTTTTACCGAGTCTAGGTGCATCACCTAACATCTATACCATGTTCAACCAAACATGTAAACATATTCATCAAGGTATCTATTTATTATTAAGACATGGTCACTTGTTCAATCACATTCCCTAAGTCCGACAAAAGTCGGCACATCCCATGGATTCCCCAATTAGGTCAAGTCATTCCCAACGCATCCCATGGGGATCGTGAGAGTTTCCATTTACCATTTTAAAAACCAATATTACCAAACATGCCACATTTATTCAAAACATAACCAATAGAAATAAAGAACACAAATAAACATGCAAGAATACCCAAATAACTATGGGATATCACTTGTATACCACATACCTCAAAACCGCAGTTGAACGAACCCTCAATCGAGTCCATAGACCTCAATCCGACAAGCCTTTGGAGCTTCAACCTTGAACTCACCCAAAAGATAGAGTTTTAGAGCTATTGGACAAAAGGGATAGAAGATAAAAACCCTAAACCAAAAGGGGAGTCAAGGATGCGATTAGCCATACCCAGAGCATCGATTCAGAACCAATGGTGCTATAAACGGCCACGAATCGAAGGAGAACCACCATTGGGAAGCTTGGGTCCTCCAAGTTCGTCACTAGGGTTGAGAGGGGATGAATGGAGGAAAATCCCGAGTTGGGGTTTAAATGCCCGGAGTGGAAAAAATGTAATCTTTCCCAACTTTAAGAGGCCTCAAAGTTTAGCTGCACGGTTTGATAAACCGTGCGCAAACCGTACGCATGCTACTTCACGGAGGAGAAGGGTTGCATGGTTTATGTGGGCAGGCCGCACGGTTTGCCCTGGTCGTGCGCAGGTTGTGCGCCCTAGCCTGTCTTTCCCAGTTTTACTTTCTTCCATGCTCTGATCCCCTGAAACACTCCCAAGGCCTCTCATACTTTCAGAAGAAATCCCTTGAAACCTGGACCAAGGGATTCAACCAAAACATAATGAAAACATACCCTTCCAAAAACAAGGATCTTACAAAGATAACTTGAAAAGGGGTCAAGTTCATCTGGACAATGAAGTGTGACGAAACTTTCCAAGAGCTGAAGAAGAGATTGGTTACTGCACCAGTGTTAACTCTGCCCTCATGTGGAGAAGGATTCATTATTTTTAGTGATGTATCTCTAAAAGGGCTGGGGTGAATCCTATTTCAAAATGATAAGGTCATTTCTTATGCATCTCGATAGTTGAAGATTCATGAGAAAATTTATCCTACGCATGATCTGGAGCTGGTTGCGGTCATTTTTTCCCTAATGATATAGAGGCACTATCTTTATGGGGAGAAATGTGATATATTCACAGACCATCAAAGATTGAAGTATATTTTTACGCAAAAGTAATTGAACATGAGACAAAATAGATGGTTGGAACTTCGTAAAGACTATGATTGTTCAATTCATTATCACCCTGGAAGAGAAAACAATGTTGCTGATGAATTAAGCAGGAAATACCGAGTTGTTCATTCCATGATGAGGATTCAAAAAGATCCTTTGATAAATGACCTAGTAACGTTGGACATGGGAATTATAAGGAAAGGTACATCATCAACCCTAACCAAAATGATTTCTCAACCGTCATTACTAGAGAATATCAAGAAGGATCGGAAAGAAGATCCTTTGTTACAAGAGAAGTTTGAGGCTGTATAGGATGTAATGTTTCCTGAGTTCAATATTGATCAAGAAGGTGTACCGAGATTTCATACAAGACTATGTGTTCCATCTGTTCTGGATATAAAGAACGAGCTGATGGATGAAACTCATAGCTTTACTTTCTCTATAAATTCTGGAAGCACAAAAATGTATAGGGACCTTCGTGATCATTATTGGTGAGATAACATGAAAAGGGAGACTGCTGACTATACTTCAAGTTTCCTAGTATATCAGCAGGTGAAGAAAGAGTGAAAAATTCCTAAAGGGGTATCACAAAAACTACCCATACCAGCATGGATGTGGGACAATATCACTATGTACTTCGTCACAAGTCTTCTGAGAACTCCCAAAGGAAACAACGCGATATGGGTTATTGTGGACCGTCTCACCAAGACTGCCCATTTAATATCTATCTGGGAAGATTTCTCTCTTGATCGACTATCCAAGATTTACGTGAAGGAAGTGGTAAGGTTTCATGGTGTTCCACTTTCTATCATATCTAATCATGATCCAAGGTTCACGTAAATTTTTTGGAGAAGTCTTCAACAAGCTCGGAGCACTGAATTGAATTTCAGTACGGCTTATCACTACCAAACTGATGGCCAATCTAAAAGGACTATTCAAACACTCGAGGAAATGCTGAGAACGTGCTCAATAGAATTTAAGGGTGGATGGGATCAACATCACCCATTATTTCAGTTCTCTTACAATAACAGCTTCCACTCGAGCATTCCAAACCATATGAAGCTCTACATGGGATGCAATATAGATCTCCTACTTGTTGGGTTGAAGCTGGTGAGAGAATACTTCCTAGGCCTGATCTTGTGCAAGAGATGACAGAAAAAGTCCATGCCATCCAAGAACACATAAAGGCTGCTTAGAGTCGGCAAAATAGCTATCCCGACAACCTTCAAAGGGACATGGTGTTTGATGTCGGTGACAAGGTCTTTCTTCAAATTTCACCTTGGGAGGGAGTCATGAGTGTTGGGAATAAAGGGAAGCTCATCCCTAGGTACATTTTCCCGTAAGAAAATCCTTGATCGTGTGGGAGGAGTGGCCTATCGTCTTTCACTTCATCTAAATGTTACACAAGTTCATGATATCTTCCACGTATCCGTCTTGAGAATGTACATACCTGACCCTTCACATGTACTAAACCCAGAGGTGGTACAACTGGAACATGACCTCTCTTATGAGGAGCAGCCGGTAGAGATATTTGATCATAGAGATATGGTTATATGCAACAAGACTACCAACCTTGTTAATGTGTGGTGGAGAAAAGACAAATATGAAGAAGCCATGTGGGAACCAGATGAGTCTTTGAGGCAGAAGTACCCACACATTTTCTTTTCTGAGGATACAATATAAAATTTTGGGGATGAAATTTCTTAAGGGGGGAAGAATGTAACGAACCGGAATTTTGAATGAATTGTGTTACCTAATTTTGTGTGTTATTTTAGTTTATACTCAACAAAACAATATTATTTAATTAATGATGTGAGTATAAATAAAATGAGACCGTTGGGTTTCGACTGTTATATGATCGTTGGTCAATATGATAGTTGGAAACTAAATGTTGCGATTTTTGTCTCTAAATACACATGATCTTGGTTAATTAATACAGAAAGACGATTTAATGGCCTCATCCAGTAGTCTCGGGCCGATCAAAGCCCATCTCACAAAACTTGGGAAGGAGGAATCACCACTGGGCTTTTCTCTGGTCCAAACCCAAGCCGAACTTCATCGTGTGAAGCTGGAGTGGAATCGCCTTCGGGAAAAGTTCAAGCTTATAGAAATCACTACTCGAGCAGTGTTGGCTGATCCACCCTCGGATTCTCTAACCTTAGCACACCTTACACTTAAGTCCTATGCTGGGGTTATAAGGGGATATGTAATGAGACCATAGCTACTATGTGTAATCCTTTGAGATAAATAAAATTGTGATTTCTTTCTATGGTAAAGCTTGTGTTTTTTTTCATATATTCGAAAAAATATAAGAAATTTAGAGTCTAATAAGATAAACTAAATTTTTAGTGAATAGTAAATTATGAATAGTGATTTTAAACTTAGGATTAGAAATGTGACCAAATGGATTAGTAATCTAAATTAAAGAATGTATTAATATAATTTAGGCACCTTTATTAAGTAATGTGATTCAATAAAATAGGTAAATAACTATTTCGGAAATTATTAGTCAAGTATTAGTTTTTTTCGATTGAATAGTGTTTTTTAATTAAATATTAAATTAAAAATATTTAGAAAATTATTTTTATATAATGGAGTTCATTTTTGAATTCAGATCATCGATATTAGGTTAAAGTGATTTTTGGGGATTTTTCGGAAAAAAATGAATTTTCTGTGAATAGTAAAAATACAGTTTTTAGTTTCGGGAGTTTAATGACATCATTGGGGATGTAATAATTATGTAATAATTCTGGTCGAATTATGAATAGTAATATAATGTGTTAGGTGTTCTAAGTGGCCAATACCAGGGGAAAATACCATGGGAAAGCCCATGGTTTTTCCAATACCTCTAATGAGGTGTCTCTTGGCCATTAATGACTTGTCCCCTCACTTCGCCTATAAATACCAATCCTTTCTTTCATTCCTTTCATTTCCAAATCCTCCTCAATGAATATCCAGTCTCATTATCTCCAAAGGAGTCATACAAAGGTTCCCTCATGTCTCCCAAGGTCCCGACCATCAAGCTTTCAAAGTTACTCTTCAAGGTAAGGGATCCTTTAACCCTCCTTTTAAGTCATGACTTCTTTTATACTGTGTCTTATATTTTCCATATTTTTATGTTGTGGGTATATTATTATATTTTATTATTACTATACATTTTATTTTCAAATGATGAGAGACCATTTCTTCTCTCATCAATTTTTTTTCTGAATTTTTAAGTGACGTCGTTAGGCTGCCGAATTTCTCGTAAAAGGAATAATGTATTCTCTTTTCTTTTATGTTTCCTTTTCAAGTGGTATGTCACTCAAATTTCCATACCATTATCTTACCTCTATGTTGTTATATATTTATAATGTATTATAATTTATTTATGAGTGGGTTACTCTTGTGCCCTATCTTTCCAATGTTTTCTAAAACCATGTTATATAGCCGATATGCTGCAGAAATTTCGCATCAAAATTTCTATCTCTTTTTCTCAAATAATTCCCTTGATTATTTATGTGAATACCCAGAACTATTTAGTTTCTATGGTTGTTCATAAACATATAAATATGATATATTTTAATCTGTAATGGACTTACATTTAACCCTCACTCCCTTTCAATGGGTTATAAATGATATAATGATCTTATTTTTAAGTCTGTTTAAAACGTCACGATTTTGAAATGAAACCCTTTCCTTTTATTATCTATGGGTTATTTATGAAATTTTTGTATATGATCTATGTGTCCCACATGTAATTAAAGACATATTAGGTTGCACTTTGATAGTGCTCCAATGCATTGGGTAATGATTTAATCTTTAGAGATGACAAGTTTCACGATACCTTGGTGAATTACCTGGGTCATTTTTATAACACCATGGGGATGGACCTTGGTGATATGTTCATGAATGTATAAATGAAATGTTGTTTCCACATATTAATGTTATGTTTCAAGTTCTTTTCATTAGGATATTCCTATAATTCCATTGCTCATATCATTATGTTGTTATTCAACTTCTTTTTGATATCACCAGTACACTAATTCCCTGGTTTTCCCTTATTAGGCCTTCTTCTCACCCTTTCCATTGTTGTATGTCTCCAGGATGTGAAAGGAAATAATTTTAAATAAGATGATCTAATTATCAAGCCTTACAAGTGTATTAGGAGAATGTTTTATGTTGTATTCATGTTTTATTGTTCCTGATTTCCAAGACACAATACATTAAAGATCCTCTGTATGTAAAATGTATGGAAAAGTTATGTATTAAAAAGGCAGGATGCCATAGTTCAGGTGGTTATTTGTCTAGTGGAATACCCATGATTATGTTTTCTTATGGAAATATTAAATCAACTCATATATCAACCATAACAATTTTCAAGTTCATTTTTTAATGGAATGTGTTTTCAATAAATCCCCATGACTAATGTTTATGTTTAGGACATCTTCTGATGTATTGTTTATCCTTACTGTGCATATGTGCTCACCCCTTCTTAGGTATCAATTTTCTAGGATATGGAGAGAGATATTATTAATAACATGTAGATATAATCATAGAGTGGTGGATGTTCCCTATGTAACTTATATGTTGTTTTTAATTTAATTTTTTAATGTTGAACTTATATATGTATCCAGTTTCTTGAAGACTTCTAAAATGATCCGTCCTTCGGGATTTGATTCCTTGTAATAATGCCAATATAAAAATGTAATTCACCAGCACTAGGCTTCAAGGGTTGGGGCGTCATAGAGTATCATGTTAGAGCTATAAGGCTAAAGGTTTCAATTAGTTATCTCTATTGAAAGTGTGAGTCTATTAGAGTTGGTTCCCTAGAACAAAATTAAATCTACTTTATGTTAATTCATATTCGTAGTTTTTAATATTAATAAAATCTTTATAACATCATGATTTTTCTTATACTGAACATAGTATTTGATAATATCCAAAGAGTTACTTTCAAACTAAAAGGATATAACAGTACCCCGCTATGATGAGAACCCACCAGTTCCATGAAAGCATTCATAAATAAATGTAAAATGGATGGATAAAATTGTTTGTAGAAAACGAAATTTTCAGGCTACTATGGGGAAGAGTTATAGGGCATTGATTCACCTTATCTTTTTATAAAACATTGGTAATATCCAGTGTCGGATATTATAAGAACGAGACTTTCAATTATTAAATCCACATTTATATGTGTCCTTGGATTGAAGTACCTATTCAAGTGTGTATTTCTCTTTAGACATTGAAATTATTACTAGTGATTATTACAAGTCAGATACATTGATGTATTTATGAATACATGATGACATGTGTCTGCGATGGGGTATGAAACATTTGGGGCATCACGTGTAATATTTCATTAATGAATAACAAAGGAAAGGATATTCCCTATATCTTCTTTAACAAAAGTCAATATATCATGACCATTGATAAAAATTATATGTCCTAAAAAATCCATGGCCATGATGTTCTATAGACATGTTCGATTTTTATAAATTCAATTAAAGAAACAATGATCACATAGGTTGATTCCACCATCATAAAACCTACATGATTAGAGATATTTCAATAAATGGGTTATATTACACTCAAATAGTCTTTATGGGGTGTTATGTCATTGAAAAAATTGAGATATTTATTTATGGGTTCTTTGGCGTCTTACTAGATGATATCCTTGGGCTTTAGGCAACATAGCCTAATGCCACTAAGAAATAAGCGAGGAGGTCCACACACTAAGAGTATCCAAAATCTTAGTTAAATAATATATTATTAATTATTATTTAACAAGATGAAAAAATATTAGTCATTATCATGGTTTAATATATATTCATGTTTTATTAATCATATATAATATGTCACCAGTTTTTAAGGAGAATATTATTTGAGTGGAATATTTAATAAAAATTAACTTTATATTTAGTGAATATTATATTTATTTATTTATTAATGAATAATTTAGTGATATATGTTTATAAAATAAATAGTCAGTATTAATTTCCTAATAATAATTTTGGAGGAATGTAGGACCATCTTTATAGGTTTGGTAATAAATAATATATATTGAATATTATTTAAATAAATAATATTTAATTTTAATTCATTTGTTTAGAACATTCTTGGATATAATAGTATTATTATTATTATAGACAAAGAGTTCCTAAAGGTTTAAAAAAAGTTAAATTTTACTTTTGAAATTATTTATTTATATCCCAAGTAGTATATAAACTATATTGTATTATTTTTCAAGAGAACCAATTCGTTTCTTCTTTTTTTTGCACAATGATACTTGATAAGCTAGTCAAATCTCTAGAGATCTCCCTCCCCCAATAATGATCCAAAAAATAAGGATATACCTTCCTACATATTCCACTCTCGAGTCAAGAGATATTAAAAAGAATGCATTGGAAGTGACTCTCACAGAGTTCAAAGGGGAATGACACAAGTGGTATGATTTTCCGTGCTAGCACTGTCAAATTCCTGCCATGACATTCATAGATTTTTGGAACACATGTGGATCCCCATAAGTGGAAATATACTCTTGATTCCTACAACACAAGGATTTTATAATATAGATATATTGTCATGTCTATCAAATACGAATGAATTTCTCATAGGGTAATTCATTAAATTAGTTATGTTCATTATATATAATATTTGATGATCATGTTCTTTAGTTTAATCATTTTATCGACTATATATGTTGTTTGATTCTATTCCATTGATAATGGAATTTTTCTCTACGTAAATTTCAACTTTTACCATCAATTAGGATAAATAGAAATATTGTGCACAAACCATCACAAGATTCTTCTACGACAGATTCTTCACATTCCACTATGTTCCCTCACTATTAGTCAGCAGCCTCTAGGACAGAGGGAGGCACGACGGAGGCCATGTGTCCCACTAGCTCAAGGAGCTATTTAGTGAAATCTGGATCTGGACATCATAATTGAAATAATTCAATACCTAATTCCTCTTCAATAAAACTAAATCATTCTTTTTCAAAGTTGTTTTTTTAAATACTAATTAATTGAAGATTTGTAAGAATAAATTAATAAAACATATATCCCTTCTAAAATTTATCCCTCTGAAAGTTTTTACTAAGGTCAATGTGCATATTTTATGCATACCGATGGAAATTGATTGAAATAATAATCACAGCCATGTTATCACACTTTATGGGAACATGATCATAAGTTATCTCATATTCGGATAATGTGATCTTTATATATATAACTTGTCCCTACCAACTTCTTATGACTAAATATTTTTCATCAGCTATAAAATGATAAATCATGTATTAATTATTAATAATCCAATATACAATAGTAGTTACTAGATGATAAAGAGTACCACTTTTACTTTTATATGTAATTTAAAACAACAAAAACTATCATCTAAAAGATTTTATATTTAAATGATGTATCATTTAAATAATGTTATACATGTTTTTTTAAGAATTTATGATATTTAAAAATAATTTAAATAACATTTAAATAAAATTTCTTAAGAGTTGATAAAATATGATATTAATGATATACACTACAAATAATGTTTGATTGAGTGATGATAAGGCAATGAAGATTACCAAAAATATCTCTATATATATTTTCTTGCTACTATTTTAATGTACTTGTCCCATGTTATCCAACAAGAAGTACTCATAATTCCATTAATTTACAAAATGATATCGATTCCAAAAGGAATTGAAAATTAATTTGTGTATTTTTTAGGAATATAATAGTATTATCTCTATTTTTATACTTATAAAATATAGGTAAATTTTATTACTTCTCCCATAATTCTCATCTCCAATCAACTTATATAACAAAATGGAAAATTTATAATGATCATATTATTTTGTATATCCAAAAATAAATTTATGAACATAAATATTAGTATTAAATAATTTTTTTAATTGTATTTGAAAAAAAATATGAAATATTATTTTTCCATTATAAAATAATTATTTAAATGATATTTTTTTAACCACCCATATTAACCCTTGATGGATTTCTTGAAACCAAAAGAGCCTTGGTTATATTGAATCAATAATATAGAAATTTTGAATCATTAAAACCAAGAATTAGTTCAATAATATCCTTTTTATATGTAAAGTCATTCATAAACGAGCTTTTAACATCTATTGGAAATAGTTTGAAATTTAAATGGGTGGATAATTCTAATTAGAATATAATGGACTTTAGTTATGTGATGGTTGAAAAAGTTAAATGATAATTCATTCTATTTTTCATGAATATATATTTTTATTATAAATAAACCATTTTTTAACTATTATCCCTTAATAAAAAAGTTTTTTTTGTGAAGAAATATTTTATAAATTGTAGTTAGATGATCATTATGACTTTTTACAAGATTCTAACAATTTTTCATTATTAATTCGTTTAGTTATTCTTTTATAAAATGTTCAAAATTTTCATCATTAACAAAATCATCAATATTTTATTTTCCTTGGTGTAATAGAAATATCTATGGTCAACCTAATTTATATTCTTACAAGACCATTGGATTGAAAATCACTGATAGCTATACATATGTTATGATATATAGATTTAACAAATGAATTTTTCAATGTACTTAAAGAGGAATCCCCCACCACTCCAACATTTTAGGAGGAGTCATACATCTTGTTAAAATTTAAATTCTATATATGACATCCAACATTTAGGGTAATGTTAATGGAAAATTATCATAAAATTTGACATAAATGTTTTTGTTTTTGGTCTTAACCATCTTGTTGAAGAATCTATAGGCTTAATTAGTGTTGGATTTCCAATTAAAAATAATTCAATCTAATTTATTTTAAAAAAATTATACGTTATATTTGGTGTAAAGAGTATAAAATTTATATTGGAACATCATAAAATATCATACATTTGGTATCTAATTAATTAAAATATTATAGGGGTCATGTTATTGAAGGTACATACATGAATATCGTTAAAGCTATAAGTATAAAAATTGACCTACTAAACCCAAAATTATTATGGGATTATACATTCATTTTGTATAGTTTATTCCATATCATATAATGATCAATTATATCTTTCAAAATAATCCTTATTATGTTCTAGGAGTGAAAAAAGAATGACTATAGCCTAATTTTATTTTTATTTCATCTAAATATTTTTTTATGAACACTCCCCTATAATTAAATTTAATGGAAATGATCTTATAAACATTTTCATTTCCATACATTTTGGAATTAATTTATAATTAATGTGTACGAATAATTTTTATGATAAAATAAATATACTCAAATAAATATTATATAATCATAATTATTTATAAAAATGTAACATTGGCCACTTATATATTTAACGTTGATTAAAATTTACATGAACACTTCACAAATACCCATCTTATATTAGTAATGATGTTGAGGAATACCCTTGAATCCCAGCTCTAGTAGAAACCATGTTTTCAATTAGCACAGAGTATATCTTACATAAATATTTGAGGCAATACCCAGTTCAGTAGAATATATTTTTAGAGATAAGATCCAGAAAATCAAGTCTATTAAATATAAAATAATCAAATTACATTACCCAGTTCCCATATGTTACTACATGATATATAAAACAACAAATACCATGAAATGAAAAACCAAGCTCCAAATGTCCTCTCTATCTCCAATACGCAACCTTATCTTACCAAATATAATCACTCTTATTATCCCTTGAATAATCATGAAAAACTGCACAAAAAAATAGAGGTGGGTCACTTTGAAAGTACTCAATAGTTTGATATTTGAAAATAAAAATAAAATCAATGAAAAATCAATATTTGGGGAAGGATATGTATGAAAAAACAAAGGAAATGCTAGAAATTAAGTCTAATCATCCCTTAAAAAATAAATACATTAAACTTACTTCCATGACATGAACTAAAATTTTCATGTTATAAGGAATTAACACATAATTGAAAATTGTACATAGTTTGTACAATCATAAAAAAAGATGATCTATACCAAATCTTTAATAACCATAAAGAAATTTTTTCCACCATTCCTTAAAAACATTCAATTCCCATAATAAAATAGAAATGAAATATTTGGGATAAATAAAAATGGTATTTTTAAAAAATAAGGGGACCCAAAAATAGTGTTCCATGTTATCTTACATATAAATTAGAGCCCAAACATCTCAAAATGATATATATTCCTTAGGAGTTTGAGACAAAAATTAATTATGATGTCATGGATTACCAACTAAGATTTTAACCACATTGTCACCCTGCACCATATGAAACTAATCACCGTCACATCATTCCCATGACATCATCAACATGATATCTTACTACCCATTTCCATCAATATTATCTTAGGTATTCTCACAATAATATCACACCCAAAATAATTCCCAAATAAGAAAAATTACCATATCATGCACAATAACATCCCATATCATGGAAAATATAAAGGAACGATAAATGAAAATAATAAAAAATAAGAATATGGAGAATCCAACTTGATGTGACCAA
Source organism: Viscum album (assembly GCA_963277665.1). Taxonomy (NCBI): domain Eukaryota; kingdom Viridiplantae; phylum Streptophyta; class Magnoliopsida; order Santalales; family Viscaceae; genus Viscum; species Viscum album. The sequence continues at coordinate 1,448,064,847 of OY728157.1, read as the reverse complement.
TCATTCAACATATATAAACATTTCACTTTTTACAACATTAAGATAGTTTTTTATTTAACCTAGAATTTACCAAACTAATAAATATGATTCAAAATTTTATTTTTCTTTTTACGTTTTAACATTATACATGTCAAAAAAACAACTCAACATCAATTGAGTTAATAGCCACAAATCTCTATCCATTGTTATCTACATTGTTTCATTAATGAGAACATATCTCAAGGTGAAGGAGTATTTTCATCCTTTTAATTAGATTTTTTGAACCCATAATAATTATTTAGCAACATATTAAAACAATTTACAAATAGAAAATAAATTTACTTTAATAAGTTTCTTGACAACCAATTCATCCCAATAATTTTTTTAATTTAAGGATCAAAGAAGAACTCAAAAAACAATATATAAAACCCAACAATACATCTCAACTTGGAGATAATCATAAAGATAAGCCTATATCCTCCTTACACCCCAAGACACAAGTAACATTAAAGGAAACACTGTATGATTTCTACCCTTACACTATCCCATTTATAGAGCCTACTTCCCAATAAAATCATCTCACCATCCGAATGGATGATTAACTAACTATATAGGTAAAGCCCATCCATTTTATAATATAGAACCCCACTAATCTCACTTAGTTTCATAAAAAATTTGATGGTAAACTACACTGTAATCCATAATGATGCCATATTTCTTCATTATACCACCAAATGTTTAAGAAATAATTCTAACATAGGGTTGATTCATAATGTAGGGGTATAATGAAGGATAATAACATCACATTTCACCAATTTATAGTTTACATTGAACCCAAAATGTAACAAAAGATAATTAGGAAAAGTCAAACCAAAAATCCGTAAACCATTACTATATGTATTATAGGATAAATGTATAAGGGAAGAAAAATCATAGAACAAATTAGAGAAATCCCTTCATTATATACCTTATGAATTGTAACAACTTAATTTTTTCCCTAATTTTTCCAATTCATATTCCAATATAAAAATGAATTAATAATTTCTATCTTCATATCCATAACCTAAATATAAAATTATTAGGAATCCATAATTTCAACAATATTTAAACTATGTTTTTAAATAAAATATTTTTTTATTTTTAATAGAAGACTTACCAAGGAACTGATTTCATTCTAGGTTCCCTTATCATTCATTTCCCAACTCATTAATTATAATTCTTCCTAAATATTTTATGTCATTAAATGAAATTTAATAGTAGAAATTATGAATAATTTTACAGTCCTGTAAACATCACCAAGGGAATAAAGTGCTCCCACAATCACTTTGCTGAAGGATGCAAGAATTCTTGCAAGTCTAGTATGGAGAATGGACTCAAATTGTATTGAAAACATCAGAGGAAACATGAAGAAAATAAATTTCTCAAAGGTTTTTGAGTGACATGTGTACCATAACTAGGAAGGGTTCGTGGACTGAATGAACTGTGAACCAAGAGTATGTGGAATAACCCAATAGGTGATGGCCTGTGAAGTGATGGCCTACAAACCCAGATGTCGGCGAACCGTATCACTTGGGGAATCAAGCGCACAAAGGCTATCCTCGTACCATTTTGAAAACATAGTAGTTCTCCGATCAATCAAATTGTATGGATTCCATGAACTATGAATCATGAACCACATTCTCCACAAACCCCATTTGAAGGTGTGTTCCGCAGGTCATGATTTATCTTTACGGGCTTCAACAAATGGTGATGTATTCCCATAGATATAAATTCCACAACTCTCTATAAAAGAATCACAGAAGGAATTGAGAATGAACGGAAAAATAAATAATGTAGGGGATCTTATAGGTTGGAAGAAAACATTCGGAGTGGATTTCAGCTTAATTCTCAAATCATCAGTGAAGCTCAAATTTCAATCCATGTTTTATTCAGTTATAACCAGAAAAGTACCATAAAAAAGGGACATAATATTAATGGGAGAACCACAATACTAATTTGTTTAATCACAGACCACATATTCCTCACAGATAAAATCACCGCAATTAATAGTCCCTAGGATCCTCCATCCATATGGTGTTCTGTAGAGCGTATTACTGTGCAGATTTAACCATACATTGCATAATGCATCAATATGCGGATGGAACCTGAAGTGGTGTGACAGAACACATTCAGTACCACTTAACACTATGGTGATTGGTGATCCATTCCCAATCACACATACTAGTTCGATACGCGGACGAACCCTCTACCTGCATACCACTATGGTATACAGATCTCACCTCATCCTGCGTAATAAAATAGTACGCAGAATGGGGTGTCTTCAAGTATTCTTCTCTCAGACTCCAATCTTTCCCCTCTGTTATCGTCCAGTCCTCCATAGTCCCTCCACTAACCAATCCCCCCAACATCAGGCCAAAGACTCCTCCAAAACCACCATACCTATATGATCATATCATCGGGATCATCAGCACACCCCTTTGATTCTACATACTCATGGTAAGCAGAGTCACGAAGGCTCTTTCCACAATGGTTAGGACTCTTGGGATGTTTGTAAGTCCAAATTCCCATGGTAAACTGGAGTCCGTCCTTGTGACACTAACGTGAATCACCCTATTAGAGGGTTTAATGGTGATCACATTCATTTCCATTCAATTATGAATGGTGATCAGTCAAAGGAGTTATTTTTTATTGTCCTTTTGATAAGAGTCGGCATTCCTCTTCTTTCCCTAAACGTGTTCTAGGGTGATCCAACTGAGGTATGTTCTAAATAATCTGTGAGATGAGACGCATCATCTCTAATATAATCCCACATTAAAAGGATCTTCACTCTACACCCTCACCCATGGTTGACCCGACCTCTTCTGTCATAGGCCTTCCCTCTCCCATCAGTAGGATAGGTGGTGTGTGGTGGGTTGGATCACTCTCATCCTCATGTTTCTAACACCGAACATGACCCACGTGGGATTTGATATTTGTGACATTAACAAAATCCACACAATTATAAACTATGAGAGATCTGATTCTGGTTAAAACTAGTATACATAGGACACCTACTTGATGGGCTGAGCATAAAAGGATTCCCATCCAAAAGGGTCTACCCAATCATGTCCCCTCAAATGGGAAGCTTCCACCTGTAATCCCTAGCTCTACCAAACTACACGGGCTCTGATTCCTCTCATGAGGATATGTAGGAAGCATCTATTATGGGTATGATCTCCACATAAAGTCACCTTCCATACCTCCTGGATGAGGATAAACTTTAGATCACATTATTTTAGGTCTTAAGTTTGCATTACCTCCGTAGCATCAAATTCTTGTATGACTATGAGAATCCTACAATCCATTGGTAACCTATGGAAACACTATTCATGAATTTACCAAGTATTCATGACCAATGAAAAAGGACTAAATATATAAGTGAGTCTTAGAATAGGCAATAATACCGCCACCCAAAATGTTTGAGGTCAACAAGACCTCTCATCCTCTCAACCAATGGATTCCTTAAGTATCGTTGGACAAATAATCATCCAACAAGTGATTGACTATTGAATGTAGGTCCATGAATAATGTATACCAGAGTTTTTGGGTGATTCTAGATCCTTGAATAAACCTATTGGGGACCATCTGAAAAATATTTATCCTAAGAGGACTGATTGCACAAGTACATGACACCATGCAATCACCCACTAGGACCATTTGACTTTGGAACCTTATTCTCAATAAGGAAGGGATAAACTAAATAGTACATTTAGGGTCAATCAAATCCCCCATTAAAGGATGATGAGGCGAACCAGGTTGATACAATGATGGTGATAAGAAAATTTCTATAATAAGTGACACATTCTTGTCACTCGTCGGACCATTCTTGGCATTTTTCCCACATGAACACCCACATCTCCCTCATAGGCGAAACAAAAATGGTGAACTCGATGAGAATCCTTAACCAAGGTGGCAGTCTTACCACACTCAATCCCTTTATCCTCACAAAAAAGTGGGGAATGAGGCCAGGATGAATTGTAAAATATACATACGTTCAAGATAATTATAATTTCATTGGGTTTTGTGGTCTCTATATATCACATATGTATATTGCAGGTTCACGTAAAGAAACCTTTGATCCAATTGAAATATTGAAGACCAATGTAGACACAAGCCTCAACAATCCCACAGGTGGTCCGGGCCCTGATGGATAGTAGGACCCCCTTGCATTCCCAGCATCTTCAATGCTTGGTATCGAACATGGTGATAAAAGAGTACAAATAAAATGGTTCTCTCTCCATGGAGGAGTCCATGAGACAAGCCCTCTTGTCTGAAAAGGACCTCCAGCTACCCCCTCAGCCACGACCAGCGACCTGGCACAAGGAGACCCCGATGGTTATCTCAAACCATATCAAGAACTTGTCCCTGGAACGTGACTAGGATTTACTCATTATACTAGAGAGTCAGGTGAAGTTAATTATGACAACTTCATCTCAACTGCATAGGGGTCCTACTCACGGGCCCCTAATAGAGAGCATTGCCACTATCACTGGGCGACGAAGTATCCCCACACTAAAAAAAACCTTATGCCAAGGGAACCTGTTGAAGTCCAATAGACCTGGGCCCCTCGGGCTACCCACTAAGGGAAGAAAATATATAATCAAGAATAGGCTATCACCTGGTTCTTGAGGATAATCTCCATCATAAAAACGTCATGCCATTAAACAGGAATACATGCAACTCTACCCCATCCACTAAATCCCCCACAGAAATTGAGTTAAAAATATGTTAGTGCACATCCCTGCCAGTACTCGATGGTACCGTCATGTATATAGAGTAGAAAACTATAGGAAGATGTAGATATCTACTGATTCACAATAATACCATCATCCAAATAGGGAGGTACCCAGCTACATGCATGAAAAAAATACCTACTGATGTGTATAAAGCCCGTTATCCAAATAGGACGGCAAGAAAATATTAGTAGAGTCGAATTATTATGGATGAATATAAATCACACGAGAAAAATACATTACCAAGAGATGAGATGAAAATCCCGGCTCATGAATATGAATCCCACCAGTCATATATGGTGGCAACCTGAGAAGACAACCGGCAGTAGACTCGTTCCTCCATCCCGGTGTAGGAGAACTGCCAGTATCTATTAAAAATCCAAGGGGGACGGGAGTAGGAATAGACCCCTACTCCAATAGTATAATGGGCCAGCATACCCATTCCAACCAAATATGTATCTCAGCACATAATGGAAATAATGGAAGATCTAATGTCAATTCCAGACCATATCATCCAAACATGCCATGATATTATGGCATCAGCGGCAAAGACAAGATTCCTGGCCCACGACCCAGTTTCCACGAATGAAATGAATTAATATCAAAATGGTTCAGTCACTATGGAGTTGTTATGAATCCATTCTCTAGTCCCAGAAGGTCAACAGAAATATCCCATGATACATGGACAACCGGATTGGTAAAAAATACTGATTCCAATAGGTGGATTCCGGTCCAACACGGTGGCCACTCTAAAGAAGGCATATATCGCTGCCAAAACTCAAGATGCCTATCGGCGTATCTCAGTGGCATCATAGGACCCAAAAAGATAGGAATATATATATAAAGGCCTTTATTGACAAAAGGTGGACACAGTTACTTGTAAAAGAGTGCTAAAAAATGAAATGCACCAATGGAAACCAAAAAATTAAGAGCACATACATGATCCTGCTCTTCTAGAAGCATGGGTTCTTAAAACCCTATAAAATATATCAATAAATTCTTATGACCCTATCAGTCTATATTCAAATTAAAGAAGTGGAAGTAGTATTATCAATGTCCCTTACCACAATGTCACTACCGGAACCTCTGAAGGCCCTCCCCTGATTACTTTTGGGGGATAACTCCGTGGGCTAGGAATGATTGATCATGAGATCCCAGCTCCTGATGTGTGTCAGGGTAACCCTCCCCTTGACCTGGAGATTAGACAATAAGAATTTCCACCCCTTGCAGTCATCTGCCTTGATGGTCCTCCCAAGGGTACATGCTGCAAATATGCTTCTCTTAGAAGTTGTAAATCGATTCATGTTGGTAGTCCTCGTGATGATGAATGTTATTGTGATGGAACTCCCCGTAATGGTGGTTTCTATGAAGGCCCTCCCATTAGTGACATCAGGCAACAAGAAGGTCCTCCTCTCAATACAGTACATCCTGAAGGCCCTTCCCAAGATATACAGTGCATAAATTCTCCCTACAACTAGGTATTAATCTATGATAATAGTTCCCTCCTTCATAGTAGTCATCAAGAAGGTCCTCCCATTAGTGAGATCAAGAAACCATGAAACTTATGCCCTCACTGTACCCTTTTCTGAAGGTCCTCCTTATGGTATAATCTATAAATAAATTTTCCATGGTCGTTCATTAACTTTCAATAGTATCCCTATCTATTTTGGCACAGATTTTAGAGGTCCTCCCCACAATCAAAATTCATACTGGGAAGAAGGACCTCCCCTTGCCGAAAAAAATGTGAGAGAGCCCTCTAATGATGATGAGCTCCGAAATATGGGGTCAGACATATCATGATCTTCATCTATGATGAGTGATATCCTTTATCAACTGTATGATAGGACGGGGCCATTCTAATCTTCTGAGCCACCCCTACACTGTTCACATATCAATGAGGCTCCCACCAGCTAGGCTGCATGGAATAAAACTATTAAGAAGAAGTCAAGAAGGAAATATCAAGTAGTGGAGTCCCAAAATGAAAAAAACTGGATATTTTGTTCATGAAAATACAATTAAATAAGGATTATATACTATAGATGTATTGTCTTATGACCAATTCTCACTTCCACATACCATGGGAGTTGTTTGGGGAATGTACGCATGACCTTCACCTCAATATACGGACTAATATTTTCCAGCTAAAAGAAAATCTCATACCCAAAAAAGGGTATGTGGAAACTGTCAACTTGTTAGGAGAGATTCACCATCTAATAAAGCTAGAATCCCTCCCGTCAACATGGTATCCATGATCAAAAAGTAAAAGGAAAAAACATAAATTGGATTTCCTCTATTCATTGCACAAGTTCCGTTACCTCATTGGTGAAGCCCCGAATAGAGTTAATATTCTGGGATGGGGAGAACATGGAGATTTACACTTCACCATGAAATTCATCTAGCATACCTCATTAGAAATAACATATTTTAATGTAATTACATAGAGGTAGCAGTCAAATGAAATCCCTGCTCAGGAAAGATTTAATACTCAACAAAAAACCAGCCCGAAGTAAGTCTCAAAAGTGTCCGAACAGAAGAGATCAATCCATTGAAAAGCTTTTGATCTAGGAAACCAAGAATATCTAGTAGGATTTCTACATAAGTGAATCCAACTAGCAAGTAATGATAATTTGTTTCTAAATCCCATAAATCCTATTCAGGTCTCATTCCATACTCTTCTCACACCCGTGTAGGAGGGCATGAAATTAAAAGGGTGGAAGTAACGGCATCCACTTTCACAATATGGGGAAACCCCAGCCCCCAGTGTTGGTGGAATTTTTAAATCAAAATTTCCCTCTAAGAACAATAAATCTAGGTCATAGTGCAATAATGGATGAATGGGAACAACCCCATCCCACAGGGTTGGGAGCATTTTTACCTCAACTTCCTGCACAATGAATGTCTGTATTCTTCTGTATGGGAAGAACGATGAGCAGAGAAGTCATCTGTTCCACCTCTTCTCATAGTTCATACCCAATGAGATGAAGTCACATTACGAGGTCAGATTAGTTATCCCTTCAGGTCAATATTCACCAAGAAACTTGGATCATACAACATAATGGGAGGAAAAATTCCAAAAAAGGATGGAAAAGGCCTTCTTACCATTCAGAAATAGGTACACCATCCCCAATGTGGTATGAATCAGTGAATGTGGTAAATGTAAACCCCATGGATCTAACAGTAAATGATACAAAAGCGAGAGGATTCAATGGAAGATGGTTCCCTCCCAGAGGCATACCACATTGTGCCTTATGGTGTGTATTCTCCGAAATAGAGAGCGGTGTTAAATTTAGGCACCCCCTATATTAATCATTCATTATGCCCCTCATGAAACCACAAAAGGGAGATGAATAAATCCTAGGACATCCATGTACCACCTCCTAATACCACTAAGAATGTGTCTATCACACTCGAGGAAACATTCTCTAAACATGAAGAAGAAATGAAAGATCTCAGGAGAATTAATGTCGAGCTGTGTCATGGGATCTATCATGCTAGATTTGTTCCCCCTGTTGAATGACAACATGTATTCCCAAATGTGCCACCCTTACTATAGGCACTCATCTCGGTGAATGAAGTCAAGATCATGAGTCCGTCCAACCTAGCCCTATGATCATAAACCCACTTATATCCGGCCCAATAAGGACATCAATACATCCACCCAATGGTAAGGAAACCAAATTATATTTATGTGAATCAATAAATGATACCCCTAGTTGGGTACCCACTAAAAATTCCAGTAGGACCGGAATGTCCATCTTTGGCCACTACTACACCTTCCCAAGCTCACGCCTCTAATGATATGCATCAGGGATCCTGAATATTTTCATGAAACTAACAGCCTGACTAGAATCTATGTAGTGGCAGTGCCCTCTGATACAACCAGAGAATAATCACAACACTGATCAGGTGAGAAATGTTCCACCACCACAAAAATACAAAAACCCCATATTCCCAGTGTTCAATGGATCAGGAGACCCGGAACAACATCTAACACAGAATGCCTATTATTGTGACCCCATTATGGGAAATCAGAAGAAAAAAGAATTAGAAAAACTCATTTTATTCATGAAAACCCTATATGGTTTGGCCTTTATATGGTGTACTAGCATGCCTACTAACTCAATCAATGGCTAGGAGGACATCTGGTGAAAGTTTCTCTTCCAGTTAAGTCTGACATTGACTAAGAAAAAATTCAATGATCTATTGAAATGCAAGAAGTGATATAAGGAATGGGTTTCAAACATCATTTTTTTATTGGAAGGCCTGGCTTATTCCCTGAATCGGCTACTCCTCCAAGATGAAATTATCTCTATGTGGATTGATAATCTTCATTATGAATTACGAATACCGCTCATACAAGTTAAGTACACAAGTGGGTTCTGATATTTCTCTACCACTTCCCAAAGGATTGAAGAATCATTGTAACAGAGCAATCTCAAGTCCCGAGTGGCCCCATCTTCCCCAAGAAAAAGAGTGGGAAATGCTGAAGTGGATTCTATCAGACTTTAGCCACCCCTGAAACCAACTCCAGTTTTGAGGCCTCTATTGAACCGTGATAGGCCCCCTGGATTCCAACATCCACCCCAACATCGTAAGATGAGTGATGAGGTGCTAAAAGAAATCATTTCAAGGAGAAAATAAATAATTTCTACTCATTCCGAGATGACCAGGTCCACATTTATTATAAAGCCACCATTAATTGAAACATGATCTTGCTACTAGAGCCAAAGAGAGCCGATTAAGTGGGTCTCGATGGCCATACACATTATTTTCCCTATCACCAGATATTGGGACACACCATCCATGAATGCTTTGTCTTCAACGATCTGCTGTAAAAGATGGTGGATTTTAGAAAAGTCAAGTTGGGCATGCTGCCAGCATAAGTGCCATATGATTCGACCTCAAAATCATGAATGGAAGTGGAATGAAATATAGTCACCAGTAAGAAGGGAATTTTTTTGACAATTGGATGACCCAAAAAATATTCATCCAAGATCAAGGAATCCTTCAGGTGTAGTTGAAACAACCAATTCTGCCCCCAATTGCTACTAATGCAACAAAACCATCATAGATAGCTCCGCACTCCTCTAAGGGATAGAAGGGATGAAATAAAAAGAGAGAAGATGAATATACACCATATCTAAAACTAGTCCTGATGCTTTCAGAAATCATGCCAACAAACATGGTACAATGGGCTCCACACCACTAAATGGTACAATGGGAATCACCCTGCCAAATAACACCATCAAAAGAAGAAAATATGATAGAAACATGGTTAGATAAAGAACTATTCTTCGAATCCATTAATTTCATTCACTTGAGGGACCCCTTCTATGATAGAGACTATGGACACAAACCCAAATTCCCCACATAAAACTGGAGAGGCAAAGGATGAGGTGAAAATGCTGATTGTTTCCTGGATGGCATGATCGTGGAAGGAGTCAACATTCTAGCCATGCCATAACTCAAACCATTAAAATTGCGAAAAGTCATGGAAGGATCCTTCAGTAGACATGATGATAACTAGAATGTTCCTCTTCCCTTACCAAAATAAACAAAATCCTAGTTATCATGGAGTATCCATTGAAGGATGAAGAAATATCAAATATCCCATGGACTATGGGTGAACCAGTATGGCTAATCCCCAAAAAGGATCGTAGCTCCACCAGATCCTATAATAGAGGTCATAGCATCTATGTTGAAATCTCATTCCTCTAAAGTGTCAATGAAGGAGTAACCCCGAGATGGGAATCACTGAACGTTAGTGAAGAATTATGATATTATAAAGCAGTTGTCTTCTGTACCCGAAAATATGTTAATCCTAGATGGTTTGAGTATGTCCGTAGACCTTAGAGAGGTGCTCATCAAATACTTACTTAGTTCCTAGGATTTTGAGTCTGAATTCGTAGTTTTAGAAGTCTATCGGATGTAGACCAATCCCAAATAATGTCACACTATCATCTCATTCACAGATAGGGAGGAAGAGGGAACCATGATAGAGTATATCAAACCCTTATTCATGTCCGATAAAATATCTGATATTGATGTACAAAATATTTTCATCATCAACAGCTCTAGAGTCATCCTCCTCTCACTACGAACACTTTGTCGATTAGGCTATGATGAGGATAGTTTGACACCCTGCACCACAACATTACTAAGACACGACAAAAGAGTGAATAACAATTTGGGATGAATCATGATTAAAACATGTCTTGGAGACCTCATGTAGGATTTTGATTTCCTAGTAGTGCGACAATGTATAGACTTCAACCTCCTATTAGGGAGGCCCTGGCTGCATTAGCATGACGCAATTCCATCATCATACCATCTCTGCATCAAATATTGTGCTAATGGAAAAAATGGGACGTTGTATGCCAATAATTCCCCATTTGAGTCCTATGAGTCACATTACATCGACACAGGGTTCTATGAACTGGAAGAGAAGTAGTCTTTGGCCGACAATGATGACTGGATCCCTGCCCCAGATGGATTAAAAATAGATCCTACTGACCCTCTCCAATAGTGTGGGGATGAGTATGTATTATCCATCAATGAGGTTGAATTAATATGTTCAATCACAAAAACATTATCAATTTTTGGAAAGATTTCTGTAATAGCCACCAAGTCCCAAGACACAGAAGAATGGGATAACACATATGATATTAGGAAAATCCCTAACAATGATGCTCCCCACCAATCCACGGGACCAAAAACTGTCCATACCTTACTCACTATGGGAAAAGATTATTTATCTCCGAACATTTGAGAGATCATCTCAATAATCCTATCTCCATAAAAATATGATTAAGATGATGATAATGAAGAAGAATAATAATAAGAATACCCCAAATATGCCCCTACCGCATTAAAATAAGGGGTCTCTACCACAATCGATGAACTTAGGGAGATAAACCTGGGAACCTAAGATGACATTCAGCCCACTCTGATCAGTGTGGATATGCCGTCAAGGAGCATGAGACATATACCTCCTTCTTAATGGAGAATCAAGATGAGTTTTCTAGTAACTACATAGAAATGTCAAGCCTCAATCCTGAGGTAACCAATCATCATCTTTATCTACCAGAAGATCACCAGGGCTATAAGCTGGAGGCCAGAAGGACCCACCTAACACATGCTGCCAAAATAGGGGATGATGATGAAATGCTAATCAAATCCAACTTCATATAGGAAGTCCAATACTTTATCTGGATGGCTAACATAGTCCTTGTAAAAAAGAAGAACTTGCATATTAGAATCCTCTTTGACATCAGGGATGTTAACCGGCACATCCCAAAAGATGATTTCCCGATCCCGATCACAGAAATTTTGATCAATGAAACCGCTATATATGAGGCCCTCTCTTTCAGGGATTGCTATTCTGGAAACTACCATATCCTAATTGTCTGAGGAGATAAATATGATAATGATTATAGGCCCCCTTAGGGATTGTTCAGTTATAAGGTGATGCCCTGTTGTATAAAAAATGTTGTCACTACATATCAGTGTGCCATACATCATATCTTCAAGAACTCCCTTGGAATATTCGTCGAGTGCTACATCAAAGATCTTGTGTTTAAATCATGATAGTGCTCAAACGAGCTAGCCAATATTGAAACTATATTTATGAAACTAATACATCATAATTTAAAGATGAATCCATGAAAGTGGTCATTCAGTGTTACCTATTGGATATTCCTCTATATCGTCATACACCATCACGACATCGAAGTCAACCTTGAGAATACAAAATCCATCCTTTTAATGTCCACACATTGCAACCTCACCATGTTGAGAGGTCTCTAGGGGCATTCGGCCTACATATGGTGCTTCATAGCCAACATGGAGAATAAATGTTTAGCGTTCACCAGGTTAATGAAGAAAGGGGTTACACATGAGTGGGATAATTATTGTCAATAAGCATTCAATAATGTCAAAATACATCTCCTAATCCCACCAGCGCTTATTTTGATAGTTGAGGGGAGACAACTCATTTTGTGTGTAACCACCTTGGAATAGTCATTAGGTGTATTACTCACGTAAATGAATGATTTAAATATCGAGAAAAACCTCTATTAACTCAGACGAACAATGATGTATGTTGAAACATTATATTCACGAATCGAAAAGAAATTCCTAGCCATAATCATCACTGTTGGAAAACTCAGGCATTACCTGTAGCAGAAAAGGTCCACTAGGTCTCCCATGACAAATTGCTCAAATATATTCTCAATCATCCCATGCTAACTAGATGACTATAATGATAGGAAGTCATCCTACATCAGTTTTACAAATGGAATGTGGCCCAAAAGGCCATTAATGTCTAGGTGTTAGCAGACTTCCTAGCAAAGAAACCCTCAAAAGAAACAACACTTTAGATAATAAACCTCTAGAGGAAGAAGTGTTCTTCATCTAAGAGGACCCCCAGACATGGGAAATGTAGTTTGATGGTGCATCTAGAAGCCTGATAGAAAAAAAGGTGGGATGAAACCAAGCTCAACAAAGTGGCGTTCGGAGTTATACTCATATCCGTCGAGAAGGCCATCTTGCCTTACTCTTTCTAGCTTTCATTGGGATGTACAAATAATGAAGAAATATAACAGACCCTCATTGTGGGACTCGATCTAGCACTTCTTTCACGATCCAGACACCTAAAGATAAAATGTGATTCAGATCTATTTATCAAGAAGGTCAATGGAGACTATGCCATTAAAAAATAAGTATTGGCCCCATTGATGAACTATGTTTGATAACTAATGGGGGAATTCCCCTCAGAACCAACACGGACCTATGTCCCCCAGTCAAAAAATTCTCAAGATGATGCATTGGAAAATGTACCCACAAACTAGGCCAATCCAGACCGGGATGAAATAGTTATTAGCATTGCCCACCACCAAATGGTCTTGTCATTTATCCATAACAATACGGAGGAAATTGATGATATTTTCCCCATTTATGAGTCTTATGGTCACACCACTGATTAGATGACTCCCATTGAACATTACCTTCATTGGGGGGAACTCCCACTAAATAGGGATGGAAGGGAACAAATCCTGGGATTGGAGTCAACTTTGTCTTTTACAATGGGGTAAACCAAGAAAAGGTTCTCTATAAACGAGGCCTTGACAAAGTCATTCTCAGGTTCATTGATTGAAAAGAGAATGCTACCGTCATGAAATAAGTACAAGTCAGAGTTTGTGGAGCACACCAGTCTACAACCAAGACCTATCATTAAACCTGAAGGCTCAGATATTAATGTACCACTATGATATAGAATTGGGCCATATTCACCAAGAAGTGACATTCATACTATGTTCATGCCAATTTTATTCACCGACCCCCCAATTTACTTTATAAAGATAAGTAATCCTCACCATTTTTTGCCCAGGGGATGGATGGTGTGGGACTATGCCCCCAAGATTCATCTTGATAATTCACGTTCATACTCATATCAACTGAAATATTTTACAAAAGGGATGAAGTTATACCCTTTAATGTGGTCTGGGAAAAGGAATCATTATCATTGTGAAGTCAAACATCATTACAAGATTTGGTGTCCCTCATACAATACTGTTGTACAACAACACCACATTTTTCTATGCTTAGTTGGAAAATTTATACATGGAGGTTGAAATCAGAGCCAACTATTCATCGCACTACCATGCAGCGGCCAACAAGCATATAGAGTCTTTCAAAAAGACTCTTTCTAACATAAATCAAAATATGGTAGATAAGTATAATAAATTGTGTACATTAACGCTTCTTCACACTCTCAGGGGATACCAGACCATGACCGGCAATACCGCCCAGGAAACCCCATACTCACTAGTATACCAGGCAAAGGTAGTTCTGCCTATCAAAATTCAAGTGACAGCTCTTCATGTGTCCATTTGAGATAAAATTTCACTGGATGAGAAATCCTATCATAAATTTCATGAGTTTAAGTGTCTAGATGCGAAAAGCATACACTCTTTTCACCATTTGGTAGTCTACCAAAATCGTATCGCACGAGCCTTCTAGAAAAAGGTTTTCCTTCGATCATTCCTCGAAGGAGAGATGGTGTTAGTGTTCCGAACCCTAATGATACTCGGGATGAATCCCCCAATGCACGATCAAATGTGTGAGGGAACATATTTCATACATAGTGGAAATTCTAATGGAGTATATTCCATGATATAAATGGAATAACATCTCATCACACCTCCCAAAAATGCAAGGTTTCTGAAGAAGAACATCGCCTGATAGCGAAGCCTAATTCTAACAGTCCAAAATCTATGACCCTAAACTATTAGTTATCATCCTGAACAAATGATGTTAAACTATTTGGAATTATTCCCTAAAATATGAATTTAAACCAATCATCTTAATGTCCTCACTGCATGACTCTAAACTACACAACATAGCGTCCAAGATGCAAGACATTAAACTACGTAGCATGAATCGTCCTAATATCATGATGATAAGCTGGATCATCCCTCAGAGACCTACATATGGATTGATTTCCATTAATTAGTGGGATACGTAGTGATGCCACATTCCATGATGTTAGCCCAGCCCTTAACATATAAAAATGAAAAAACCTCCTCTATCATATCCTCTATCTTCCCATACTTATGAGGGAAACCATGTTCACTCCATGTTTCTCTCATCGAGTACAACTCATGTGATCTTAGTATTGGTGGTGAGGATTCCCTTATATAATAAAACTATAGAAAAATACGGTAGACCTGACATCTGTAACAGATGAAACCCAAATTCCCCTACTCCTATGTCCGAGCCAGATCAGTAATGGGAACATTTAGAACTATGTGTGACTTGATTCCATCTCTTGAAAGATACGTAGTGACACCAAAATTTGGCATCCCAGACCAGCCACAAACAATAGAAATTTCCTCTGATATCCCTATGAAGGTACTGAACCATTGTATGAAATGTTCATATTTTTGCATGGCTTGATTCCTGTCCTTGAAGAATACATAGTCATGATCGATCATGGTATCCTAGCCCATCCACCATTTCTAAAAAAATTCCCCTTCCAATGTGAAATGTTTATACTTTTATTGGGAGTCCATGAAAGGTCCTAACTACATGAAAATAAACTATGAGATTCATCATGGGTCACGTGCGGCCCGGTGTTCAATGTTATGAGATCCCGCACATTCCCCCCCCCCACTCATATGAATTCAACAGATCATGATTCCACCTATACATATGAAATAGATCAATGTGGAAGCTTCGGTAGTTCATGGATAATTAGGGACTGGGTATTTCTTACATTCCCAGACACATTATTCCCATTTTCCAAACTCTATACTCCGGGAATGCTAGGATCCCTATAAACATTCATGGCCATCATAGATGGAAGGACAATGTCATGGGGATACATTTTTTGGACTATGGACATCATTCCCTAGTGGATATGCATATGGCTCCTACGAAATGACCATCAATCAAAGGAAAATTCAACCTTAGGAGAGTCATATCCTTCCTCAATATGCCCAATAGCATCCAAGCCTGTTGTCATTACTCCTGATCTATGTTTCCCTCCTGAGACTATGGTTTAAAACTTATATCATCACTCATGTATAAGGAATTATAGAACATCCCAATAATTATTAACTCAAAGTTATTAATAATCATTGTGACATCATAACGTTCTTGCTGCATGTCTCTAAAATGAACAACATAATTTACTCACAACATGAAGTTAAATTTCTTGGCCTGAACCATATTTTCTATATGAAGTTAAACTAAAAAGTGCTGGTTTAAGCCAAATGGTCTCCCCGTTGTTGATTTTCCACTCTTAAGTGGTGATCTGGAATACTTGGAATCCCTTTTTTCTCACACTGAGAATGGATCACGTGAGCTTAGAAGTTTATTCAAGAGATCCTCCATGAAATCATGGAAAATCAGTCTATGATTTTGGTCTTAGAGGCATGACTATAAAAGGAATGTCATGGTTCCCTTCACCATATGGAACCACACGTCCTGGATGCATGCCATTAAGCTACAGGGTACCCCATAGATGGGACGAATGCCTCACCCTACATATGAGTCAGATCTACGTAATGGATACATGATTCCATGAGTGAATCACAACCCAAATGTGTCAATGTATCTAGTTACACTCCTTCTATATCTCAATCTCCATCCTTTAAGTAGTCATGAATCCCCATTATATTCCTTGGAAATCGAATATGGATGTCCATTGTACTATTGACCCCTTTCTATGAATATTCACATCCTGACCGAGGGGCTCTACATATGATGCCTACCATATGGCTGTCAATCATAGAAAAATTCGTCCCCGTGAGAGTTCACTCCTATCACAATACTCCCAATGGCTTCCAAGCCTCATGACCTACCTCATAATTCATGTCCCCTCAATGTCATGGTTTACATTCTGCTTCCAACCCACATCATGGATATATTAGATCACACTAGCCCGATTCAACTATGGTCTCTCTTATTGGGTTTTTTAAATAAAGATTCCCCATCTATATGTGTGAAGTCGATCTGAATATAAAAGGAGAAGATACCCCACTTATTTCCGAGTTCCCTAAAAGAGTTAGGCTAAATGAAATGTCCCTTTTTATACAAAAGAGTACCCCTTTACAAAGGCCATATTCCATGTTTAGATTGGTCCAAATCTCCATAATCCTTGAAAGCCATTGTAGATGGAAGGCCAGTGTCCTACAGACACCTTTTTTTGACAATACACATCCAGCCCCAGTGTCTCTACCTTTGATACCTACAAAATGACCATCAATAAGAGAAAAATTAGTCCTATTAAGATTCATTTTTAGTTTTTATATGCTCATATGTTATTCATGTCCTGTATCACCCACCCCCCCCCCCCCCAGATTTCAAAAACCCCTACGGAAAATGGCTTATATATATTCCCCTTTTCAAATGCCCAGACATGAAAAATATTTCTAATTGAAAAAACTATTCATATGCTCTCCCTTATGCATGTAAGGATCGTTTTGGAACAGTTTCCCACTAAATGTCAATATTAATGTCTCTAATACTTTCATACATCATCACCAAGATAAGCCACCCCCTGTGGCACCGAACATTAAAAAAAATTCGAAGTTTTGTAAATTCTATCAGGTCATCGGAGATGGAAGGTCACTGTCCCGCAGACACCCTTATCTTACTATGCACATCAAGCCCCGGTGGCTCTACAAATTTCTACAACAAAACAGACATTAATAAAATTAAAATTCGACCTCAGGATAGTCCTCTCCTACCTCCGTACGTCTAAAATGTCTCATGAGCTTCATTCATGTCCAAAACTCACAAATATAAGGTCAATAAAAATCCCTCATTCATGTCTGAATGATATTAGGACATTCCTAGATACTGAATCCCAAATTGGGGCCCCTACCCCATCATGTATGGTAATATCTATTCGACCAAAAATATTAGTAATAAGTTTTATTGGCATGACCGTGAACATTCATTGAAAATGACACCATTCTCGCAAGAGTAAAAATCCAAAGTGGGAACCTCAGGATAAAAGTATAGTATCATTTCATTAAATCTACACCATGAATGGATTAGATTTTTTTTGAGCTATGAAAAGAGAGGTAAAGCATGTTATTTCAAATACCCACAAACAACATCCCTAGAAAATGTCATGTTATACCCTCTAAGAACATGTAAATTAGTATTAAGAAAAAATTAGGGTATTAATGGGAAATACACAAATGATCATGAGGAATTATATAAAACCTCATAAATAGTCAATCTATGCTCGTTGATCCCGGCATCTTAGGAAAAAATCAAAGCCTGATTCAATTATTTCACTGTACTAGTTTCAAAACAAAATTTAAAATTAATTCTAGATCTAAATGATGTTTATATGATTGATTGTGATAAATTAACATGAAATGAAAATCCAAAGAAAAATAATTTGAAAGAAAATAAGTTTCATTGAGTTCAATGAAAACATGGAAGAACCTCCCCAGTTCAGAGTCTCTACATAGTATCAAAAAATAACTACACATCATGATTTGAGGAAATTTAAAATAATGTCCATCTCACCCTTTCTAGAAAAATGTAAAGTCACTACTTTGGGCAATCAAGAGTTTGTTTTAAAGTAGATCTCTTGTCTACTTCATCCTTGACCATTGGGCACACGTAATCCATAACAGATTTATACTCCATCCCTTTTTTTAGATAGCTTCATAATTAGCACATGAAGAGGCCAGTAGAGCCCTCAAACATGCTTCAAGGGCCTCACAATCCCACAACTCTTACTTTTGAGCAATCACCTAGTCATGAGACTTCACCTTATCGACTGTTAGATGACTGAGTTCCTCCGAAACATCATTGAAGGTCATCATATAATGATGGGAAGAATTGATCTTGGGAAACTTATTCTCATGGGAACTGAGGTCTTCCCATGCTATGATGATCCGGTAGATAAGGAAATAATTTGCTGATAATTAAAGACACAGGAACCTAGTGTAGTGAATAACCTCTTGAAATTTCAATCTCATACGAAAAGTTATCTATAAGTGCTTCTGCATCAAGGGAACATAATTGATGCCATTCTGATTTTCGCACTGCCTAGTGCCTCCCCACATCACTAGTATATTGATCCTACTCCACCGAAATGGGTCTATAGGAAGGAAGTGTCATTATAGGAGTGGTAAGGGACCCAATATTTCTTACCCATGATGGGGGGCTCCCCTTACCCTTAGATGGTTCGACTAATGGATGTAGAAGTAGAGGGATAGCCACGTTTTCCGTGGTGTTCAGTGATACGCTGCCGAGGATAGACTCATTAGGGTTATGAGATGTATCCACAATAGAAGAGAATTTTGAATCTCTACCCACTAAGACAAGCCTCACCGATGAATCCCCTTCTAGAAACTTCTGGAAGCGAATTAATTGTCTTCTTACCACAAATCCAGGAATATATGGTCTAGCCAACATCGCCACTATAGGAATAGGTATAGGAGACATAGTTGTCACACTTATCATATAAGAATGAAAATATGGAATGGTCATAGTGGTGAGTATGGGGTGAAAAATGGTTAGAGGCTTCTAAACCTGCAGAACTAGTCTTCCCAGCACCCTATCAAGGTAACATCCCACCCAAAGTTGGGAATATTCATGTGAAATAAAAATTCATCTCATCATATTAGGGATGATAAACTCTATAGAGCCACTCTCCCACATCATCATAATCCATAACTGGCGAAGAATTATTGGATGATATTCTCTCCATAACTGAACAGCTGGATGAAGCACAATTTTTTTGAAGGCACCCAAATTCCCTCGTAAAATGTTAAGGGAGGTACCGCTCACAAATGTCCACTCGATCTAGGTGAGAAGTGATCATCCCATCCCTAAGCACGATAGTGTTTGAGTGTTTCTCTAATGAACCACACATGTCACCTCTTAACAACCCATGAGTAGTTGGATGCATTAAAAATGAGAACCAAGAAGCATTATTTAGCAGCCTGACTGCATCACTAAATTTTAACATCCTGGTATAAACAGTGGAAATGTTAAGAAGGGTCGGATGAAATTTGGAATGAGGAACCTTTTTAGTGTGTCGATATTTGTTGAGGGGGAATTTTTCTTCCATCCACCCCTATAGAAATTGAAACGGTCTATTGGGATGATGTGGAGGATTAATTTCCTGTATTCTTTCTCAAAACTCATATAGTCAGGCTAGAGTAGGAGTTTCCAGATTAAGGGGTCAATGCTCTGCCAGCATAACATTTGTCGTCACTGTACAGGAATAAACCCCGATATATACATAGCGGGATAGGAAGAGGCATCCACTAAATAACCTTTCAAAGAAACTTACTAATCTATTCATATGTATCACATGAAGTTGAAGATTATATCCCTAGGTTTTATATCATCATGATTTGAGGGTAGCACAATAATAACCTATAATAAGTAGAGACTGGCGGGATAGATGAGTGAGACTATGGAAAATCTCTGTCTAGGCCCATTCAGCTGCATAAATGAAACTATCGACTCCCCGAATGGGATAAGAGAGAGATCCTGGAGGGGATGATCATGTAATCCCTTTTCCATAACTAGTATCATCAATATCAATGGGCATACATGGTCGGCATTATCCCAAGTAGTGTTTTGTCAGGAGAAATTTTTTAAACATCTCTCCAAGGATGGGGATTCATCCAAGTTGGTGGATATCCTATAAGCTGATCCCCACCTCCCCAAGTGAAAAATATAATGTGTTGGTGCTTGAACACTAGAAGATCAGCCGCTCGGGAAGGACTTCACCTGGGGAGAAGGCTGTGAACTGAGAAACCTAGGTTGCATGATATAAATTAACCTCTTTCAACTGGTAAGGGGACTCTAAACATGTTTGATGTACCCAGAATGCCAAGGCCCATTTGTCAGAGAAGCTTGCTCCAACTCGCAGGTCCCATTGGTGCTCCACCCACCGCTGGGGTTTCACTGGAAATGTGAATGATATATATGTACTCTTGGGTGACTTGTTTCAAGGTAGTTTTTTGACACTAGTGATCACCCTGATTCCACACCAAGCCTTCTAATATGAACATATTTTACCGAATCAGAGTAGCTATGACTTATGATGCTCTGGAAGTATTGTCCTGGTCATGTCCTTGTGTTGATTATAAGAGAATGAAGAGGGGTATTATGGTCATCCAACAGCGTAAGAACGTCATCAAGAAGACCAAAATTATAATATGGAAAAATTTTGGACGACATGTTTTCTAGGAGCTCTAGAATGAGGAGATCTTTTAATAATCTATCATGAGGAAGAATGTATGATCGAAGATGGTCCACACTATCCCCCACTATGCTTTCCCTTGTCTTTATCAATTTCATCAAAACCTATGAAAGTGCCATTGAATCCTACATAGTAAGATCCAAAAGACAACAAAATTTTAGTCCAATAAAAATTGATGGATAAAGGCCATGTAAAAAACGGAAAAAGGACCAAAAAAATTGTCTGCATGGGATCAACATACTATTCCCCTAAACAGTACATGATAAGCATTTCCCGTGTGGTGGATGATGTGCAGAAGGAATCCACACTTTCTATATGATACATAGAGATGATCCCCACATACTATTATGGTATGTAGAATCTTTATACCATAGACAGTCGCTATATGTGAATGTCCCAGGAGGCGCTGGCTTGCAGAGCATTGTCTAGTGAACAGATGGAATCATGGAAGGTGGATACCAAAAACCAAGGCCTTGCCAAGTTTATGTTCATAGTTGATGTTTAAATGTTTTAGTTCAGATTAGTAAGGTCTAATGTTCAGTTTTCCTATTCGAGTTCGGTGTGCGTAACATGCAAGGAATGTACAGTTATCATTCAAGGAGGTTTGGATTATAGTTTTAAATTCCTAAACCCCATTCAAAATACCCAAAATGTAGTTAATGATCCTAAAAAATGGTGAAAATTTTGGTTTATGACACATATGAATCTGTTCAAAAATGCAGATTTCGCAAAAGAGATGGTATACAAATGCAGAGGAGTATGAGAGAGAGAGACAAGATCACTTTTCTCCATGACAAACGGTAAAATACAAATGACATGGGCCTAATATATAGGTGTAGTCCCCTCCTACTGGACCTATATTCTCTACCGAGAACCACTTTAGTTCATGTCTGTTTCTACATTATAATAGTCTCATCTTCATTCTGAATGGACTCCATTCCGATAGGGGGAATTTTTAGGGTCCGAAAAACATCCCGAAGGGAAAACAATGCTCCCACAATCACTTTGCAGAAGGATGAATTCATTCCTTCTAGTCTAGTACAATGAATGGACTCAAATTGAGTTGATAACTTTGTAATATACTTGATGAAATTAAATTTCTCAAAACATTTTGAGTGACCTACATTCCATCACCAGGAAGGGTAAATTGACTGAATGAAATACGAACCACCAGTATACAGAACGACCCACGAGGAGTTGTCCAATAGATATATGGCCAATGAACCCTGACGCTCGTGAACCACATAATTGAGGAAATCAGGTGCTTGAAGGCTATTTGCATACCATCTGGTGAACTCAGTAGTTTTCAGATGATGAAAACTGTCTGGGCTCCATGAACTATGACCTGCGAACCATAGCCTCCGCACACCCTAGTTGACCTAGTCTTCCATGAGTCAATATTTCTCGTCACGTCCTTCTAAAAATGGTGCCTCATTCCCATAGATATGATTGCTCAAATGATCTATAAAAGTATAATAGAATGAATTGATAATGTACGGATGAGGAAATAATTAAGGTGTACCAATATCTCGGATGTAAGAATTTTAAGAGGATTTTATCTTCAATCTTAAATCATCAGCGAAGCCCGAATTTCAAACCATGTTTTCCATAGGTATAACCATCCATGAACCATAAAATGAAGAAACTTAATAATAATGGGATAACCACAGACCAAATTAGTGTAATCGTGAACCACAATATCCCCATGGATGAACTCCCAAGAAAAGATACTCCCCTGGACCCTCCTTCAATATGGTGCTCTACATAGTGTATTGCAATGTGAATTTAACATGGAACCGTGTACTATATTAGTACACAGATAAAACCTAAAGTGGCGTGACCGACCGAATTCAGGACCACGTAACACTATGATGCGCAGTGGTCCATGCCCAAGACCGTGTACTACTTCAGTATGAAGAAGAACCCTCTACTTGCATGCCACTATGGTTTGTGGAGCTCCCCCATCCTGCATAAGAAAATAGTATGCAGAATTGGGTGTCTTCATGTATTCTTCTCTTCGGCTCCAATCTCTCCCATCTGTTACCATCCAGTACTCTATAGTCCCTCCGCGAACCAATCCCCCAACAGTAGGCCCAAGACTCCTCCAAATCCATTTAACTTGTATTAGATGATTATTGGGTGCATCTGCATGCCCCTTTGAGTCTACACACCTATCGTATGAGAATTCATGAAGGATCTCCCCACAAAATTTTAGACTGCAGGGATGTCTGTAAGTCTACGTTCCCATGGTGAAAAAGACTCCAACCTTTGGAAGCTTACATGAACCTCCCCATTCTAGGGATTAAGGGTGATCACATGTTTTACCATTCAATGAGAAAATGGTGATCTGTCAAAGTGGTTATGTTCAATTCTCCATTTGAAAACACTCAAAATTCTTCCCCCTTCCCAAAATGCTTTCTAGGGTGCTCCCACTGGGGTTAGTCCCCAATATTCTGAGGGATGAGTTGCATGACCTCTAATATCATCCTAGATTAAATGGTTTGTTTCTCCACACCCTCTCCCAGGGTCACCTCATCACATTCCTCTATAGACCTACCCTCTCCCATTAGTAGGATAGGAGGTGTGTGGTTGGTTGGATCTCTCACATCCTCTTGTTTCTCACACCAAGGATGTCTCACATGGTCTTAGAGATTTGTGATGATTAAAACAACCAAAAAATTATGAACTGTGACAACTCTAATTCCTGATCAAACCAGGATACATAGGATGCCTGCTTGAAGGCCCGATCTCAAAAGGGTGCCCTTATAAAAGGGTCTACCCAATCATGTCCCCTCAAATGGGAAGCTTCCATGAGTATGCCTCAGCTCTCCTGAACTACATCAGCTCTAATTCCTCTCACAAGGATACGTAGAAAGCCCATATTATGGGTCTGATCCCAAAATCAAGTAACCTTTCATCCCCCTAGAAGAAAATAAACTTTATAGTTCCTTATTTCATGGAATATGTCAGCATTACCTCCATATCATCAAATCCATGTATGTCTATGATGATCCTACAAAACAGTGGTATCGTGTCGGCACAATATTCAGGAATGAACCAAGGATTGATGAACATATGAACACGACATAAATCTATATGAGAGTCATAGAATATGAAATAATCCCCCCAAAGGGATCGGTGAGGCTGACCTCTTATCCCCTCCACCAATGGAGTCCTTAAGTGTCGTTTTCCAAATAATCATCCAACGAGTGCCTTCCTTTGGAATGTAGCTCCATTAATCATGCATTCTAGGGATGTTGGATGTTTCTAGATCCAAAAATAATCCTGATAGAGACCATCTGAATTAGTAATATCCTAAGGGGACTGATTTCATAAGTACTTGACTCCATGCAATCACCCATTGGGACCATTTGTCTTTGGAACATCCTTCACAATATATAGGGGATAAACTACCCAGTCCCCATGGGGTAAATCCAATACTTAATTAAAGGATGATAATGAATTTCGGGAGGAAACAAAGATGTCAACATTAAATTTTCTATAATAATAGACAAATACTTGTCACCCATTAGACAATTCATTGAATTTTTTCCCAGACGCACACCTGTGTCAACCATAAAGGCAAAACAATCATATACCATGAAAATAAAAAGAGGCTATACAACATAATTAAATATCCATTCCCTTGTTTAAAAACTATTATTTCCACCTTCAAGAAATTTTCATAAAAACACATATATAATTTATATGTAATAACACTATGGTTGAATGTAACCAAGATGAGATGATCCACCAAAAGGAAAAGCTTATAGGAAAAATGGGTAATGTAATCAAAGGACCCCCTTTCCTGGGATTGATTTCTAATACTCCTAGAAGAGGATGGATTTATAGAATAAATCTGCCTGATAACATAAAATAAAAAATCCTCATGAACTGTATATCCACAACACAAATCCCAAGGAGAGAGTTAATAAATAGATTTCTTATATTAGAGGCACCTTGTTATAAGAACATGTATACTAAACCATGTCGGAGGGAGTGGGTCATACATTCTATCAGTAAAATAAATTTAGGAATGCATGGTTCACTCAAGGTTTAATGGTTATAAAAAATTGGTTCATGGGATTTAATAGGATGGGTTAAAATAATATAAGTCTAGTGACAGGAAACATTTAAAATACGGGGATGAAAATCAAAAGAAATAATGATAATTTGGGTCATTTAATTTGACTAGATACTAATGGATAGACAATAGGAATAATTTTGTTGATAATAATTTATAGAACATATCATACACCATTGGATTTTTAGGATAAATGTAATGCGTTGAAATAAAATGCCTTAATAAGGCCAATTAAATCTACAGAAAGATTATCGGGTTGAGAACCCATGAAATCACAATGGATTCCACACACATGTTAACATCATATTCACTACTAAAAATTAACAACAATGAATGAATAATATTATCATCATTCATATAAGAATAATTAAGATGTAAAAATGGGGAAGAGAGATGAAATTTACATAGAATTGAAGAATGAACAATGTAAAGAATCATCAAGCCCCCGTGGGCGTGGTGGAGTGGTCGAAGGCTCCGCTTCCCATAGGGGAGGTCGGGGGTTCGAACCCTGTCAGGGGGTATGCTGTAAAAAGCATGTTCACCACACGTGGTGCACGTATTGCACGCCGGTTACCCAAGCGTTTACGCAGCGCCGGCCCCCGTGGGGAACTGGGCTTCACCCCTTGGGTGGGCCTGGGGAAGGTAGGGGATTCTCGGGCCACTGCATGCCTGACCGCGTACCCACTCGGGGGCTGGGCCATCACCCGCTTTGTTTCCCGGCCCCTACCTTTTATTATAGAAGGAGAAAGATAATGTAAAGAATCATCAAATTTTAGATCTTCAAGAAGATACACACAAGCTTCTAGGGGGCCTATTAGAATTGGATAGGTCTCAAGATGAAGGAATGGATGAAACACGTTCAAACCAAGAATATATGATATACCCAAAATTTTTAAGGAGTGGAGATACCCAAAATAGTCAAAGAAGCCTTGTTCAAAGGGAGATCCAAGATCTCCATATTCAAAATAGTAAACTCTTTCCCACTTATCTCATACTTTAAAAATCACAATTGAATCCTTTGACCATCATCAAAACCATATCCCATGGTGTTGTGAAATTTACGAGCCCATTTTGAATCTTCTACCCCCAACCTAATGATGTGGTGGTATCCTCTCCATTTTTTCTCATAGGTGAAAACCATTGGGGAATGTCCCATCAAAATGACCACATTATCTATCTAGGTCACCATGTTGCACCCCACAAAAAAACACAATATCCATCCTAAAATGGCTATCCCGGTTCCCTTTTTCTCACCCATTTCAAATAGGTGGAGTCACCAAAACAATATTCATACACCACACCGTGGTGGTAGACTTGGTAGACTCAAGGTTAGGAAAATCCTCCAAAGCCACCAGAACTCCTCTATAAACCCATCTATCAGCAAATTGAGGACCTTAGGCACTCAGGAAACACAATAGAAGTGAATCAAAAATTTAGACCCTTATATCAGATACCACTCAACTAATTATTCTCCCAGATAATTTAAAACCAAACATAGGGAGAAAGGAAAAAGGGATAGTATGAACAAATACCTTGTGAGATACCTCACAAAAATCTCAAAATAATCTAAATAGAGCCACCTCATCAGAATAAAATGTCTCTAGAGAATAATTAAACTAAAAAAATATTTCTTGGAATCATACCTCTAAAAAAAGAAATCATACCATAAAAAATTCTTTAAAAAAATACCCCACTAACTCAATACAACCCAAGATACCAACTGAGGATTCAGAAGGATGTTGACCCATGTAAAATCCATACTGGTGATTCCCCAAAATAATAAATTTAAAATAGATCAACTCAACCAAAAATAGTAACTCTCAAGAAACTCAACACCAAGGATCTAATCCATGATCTAACTCTATAAGACTAACCATGTCTCTTCTTTTGCAGAACATGAGGTCCACAACTCATAGAATTAAACTCAACCATTGCGTAAACCTGATAAGGTCCCTCTCAAACACATTATTTTATTGAAATAATTATCTTTATGAAATGTCAACCTCCACCCACTCCATCCCAGTACTATAAATGATGAGGATCAATAGATCACTACATAATTTTCCTAATGATGTAGATGAAATGAAATTATTGATGAGGAACACTAGTTATAATGGATGAAAACAAACTTACTAGTTCCATATAATGTTTTAACAAATAGACACACACACTATCCTCCCCTTCTTAGATTTCTCAAATATCATTTACATGGAAATCCAAAAGAATACAAGATAAAAAATCCTACTCGATCATCTAGATAAATTATTTCCAAACAAATTCATATGTGTAACCATGTTTCATCTTCAACAATCTTTTAACAACCTTCCAAAACATGCCAACTTGTAGGATCCTGCCCCTATTCACTCTAAATATAGAAACCTGACCTATTTTCCACAAGACCATAGGTGCACCATAATGTATGATAGAGGATAAAGACTAGAAATTGGGGCTATGATAATACTATCTAGAGACTATATCCCCATATCAGAGTGTGATTTCATGAAAAAATTTGAAAACAACCATCATTTCAAATGAGTTGATCACAGAAGTGGTATAGAAAAACAAGCCTAATTAATAGATGAAATTTATTAAAGTCCTCAATCGCCAAGACATACAATCCACTGGCTGTCTACTTGCTTGATTGATTTATTCATACTAAATTAAATAAATGAATACAAAAATGATGGCTCCAAACCTCCAAAATGAATTCTTTATCTTCAAATCCGGATGTCATCAAATATATATCCTAATCATGTATACCCAATCCTCTGCCTCAAACTAATATGTTCCTACAACATAAATAATGTATCATTGGTGTAGTGGAATCCCAATAAGGGTGTGTGTAAAACAATGAATATGACACCACTAATGTGGTAATGTACTAACAAAAATATGTATTGACATGTTCATGTGATTTTTTCTATAGTAATAATTTAATGAATTATGGAAAATTAATAAATAAGTTTTTTCAATCCTTAATTCCATTTCCATTTCAACTATACATGCTTTGACCAGTTTTTGGGTGTCTCAGATCATATCTAGATGAATGGCTATCCCATGTACATGCAAGATATAAATTCATGGCATACCCAACCAATCCTCACAACTCCAGGTCCCATCCCATGATAGTCCTATCATTTAGGATCCTAATCCAAGGTAACCTGAGACATTTACTCATAAATCCATGATTGAGACTTGTGCTATACATATCATAGACGGTCTTAATCCAATAAATCCCTTATCAGATCCTCATGACTTCTAGGATGTAACCCTAACCAAAAATTTCAATAAATAAAACCCATATATGCTCCTATCAGTAATCCCAATGTCCAAATCCAAGGTATCCTCTATCATAATTTGGGACCCAAATCCACAAAAACTCTAATATCATGATCTAACTGAGTAGTAGTTCCCATCTATATCTAAATCCAATCATGGATGTCTAACATTATACCAATCTCTAAATCCATGGATGACCAACATTTTTAAAATTTCCCCAAGGGTTCATTACACAATTAAAGAGACACAAGGGATTACCAAAAAAAAATTCCCATCATCAATATAAACAATACATAAATATTACCTATATGTTATAAGTTCCATGGTGGAACCCACTACATTTTCAGTTTACCCACACAGGGTTGGTTTGACAATAGGGAACACAATGGGCCCTCTCACTCTCAGCGTATCATAAGAACAACTACATGGGACTTCGGTCTCGATACATATAGTGTGTAAACACCTAGTACACAAGGATGTTGTTTCCCTTGATGTCTATAACTATATAGCACAACCTTTAGAACTATGTGGTATCTTGATACATGGGAAATATTCCGTGGATATCGCATGACGTATTTTAATCTAAAGGTTAATCTTTGGTCGATCTTCTCACATAACCTACTCCTGAACAGCCTTTGGTGTGTCCAAATATGGCTATCTAGATGGATATAAGCAATACTCTATCCTATCCCACCACTCGAGAGGTTTGAATGATATTAGTTATATCAAATTCCAAACCAGACCCCTACATACGGGCCATCTCAAGTAAAATATACACCTTCTGTAATGGGTGAGAATGGTTTCTAAACTATGTCGACTAAGTCGTGGTTGGTAAACCATGCTTCTAAATCGGCAAGGAGGCCACAAATTTTCTCGAGGTATTACCGTTAACCATTTTTGATCAAGGAATCAAGATAGAGTGTAATGTTTTTTCATGACCACTATCTATTTTCAATTTAATTAATAAAAATAATTTAATTAAAACATTAAATTTTATCTCATCAACATGGGGATAAACTATCCAAGGTGATAATGAGAACCAATATGAAACCTAAGTAGGAATAGATTATATATGATCAGTGAGTGAGACCACCTTCCTCATTCAGTTCTTATCCAATTTATTTATAAGGGATGCTAGTTATAGTGATATCTCATCCTAGCCCAACTAGCCACTTCCAAGACATTCAGGGACCATTAAACTATCCAATACAAATTAATTAATAATTTATATTTAAATTATAATTAAATAAATATTATCAACAAGTTATTATTATTAAAACAATTTTATTATAATAGGAATAATTCCCAAATACTCACCATCCAATATCTCTATCCCTGAACAATGACCAAAAACTCACTAACAACCAAGGGAACACACCCAATGTCAATATAGGGTAAAATATCTGACAAATAAAAGAAAAAAATTTATTAATTTAATTTTAATTTATGCTCAAAAACTTTAAAAAGTTTTCATAGAGGCATACCATAATGAAACATCTCACATCAATGTGTGGACGATATCTCCGGACATCTTGTTCCTAGGAAGAGAAAAATACCCATAATAAGGGTCTAGTTCCATCAAGATTTAGTGGAATTGGAATCAAAATTCCTTATTTGCAAAAAGTAAAATATAATGATAGGATGGATAAAATTAATATTTATAGAGGGTGAGGTTTAACACAAATTATAGAAAATGACCCCCAGAGCACCAAAAAATGACTTTGAAGTAAGAAGGTGCTAGGGGAGGGACCCCATAGTCCTTTTAGATCAAATAATAGATAATGGGGAACCCAATAATAAAAACATGCTATGTAGAATAGTAATTCCCACCATAAAACCCCACTAGATTGATGGTGGAACTGTCACATAACTTGTTATGAGCCTTCCCCGTGCCACCAAGATAACTTCCACGCCTCTATTAATATCCCAAACAACTCCCTTTATGTCTTCTAAGTCTCACAACCATGTTTTGAATATAGACTCTCAAAAGGACCTTGGGACTAATTTAGAAGTTCAAATTTTTATTGAATTATGAATTACCATTATGAAATGCTATATTAAAACCTCCCCATCTTAATTATTTGTAGAACTAAGAGGTCATTGTAGATTTCTAGCTAAATATACTAACCTACCATGGTCATGAATTCAAGCCCAAATGTTTATGATCTATCTTTGACTGATTGCCACACCTTTACATGGTCATTTAACCACTAGTTTTATTAGGACTCCCAAACTCATCCAACATCCATTATCAACGTTAAAACATAAAAATAATAGTTATCCAAAGATTATTATCACCAGAAACACTTTTTTCATCATCAAATTAACCACCTCACCTATAGGGCTTCCTTACATATGTATTTTCCTATACTGGCCAATTCTAAACCATACCACTACCAACCATCAATGTAACCTATTATAAAATTCCTCTAACTTATACTTACAACATGATAATGAAACAATATCCTTGAATTTCACTTTTAAATTCTTGAGATTATCCAGTAGTATTGCTTATGATGTGCATGATGGAATTCTATACTGACTACATCCAGTTTCACATGACAATGATAGTTGAATAACCACTCCCTATCATTATGTGAAAATACATGTCTTCAACCACTAAAGAATGACTAAAACCTAATAATAAGTCCTTTATCTCTAGTAGCATCCATTCATGTCTCAAGCATGTTCACTGAACCTTATACCCAATTTCTGGTGATAGTCCACGGCCAAACTAGACACTTTCCATTTTTATCATAGTTCCACACCATGAGAATTGAAATACCATCGATCTAATCCATGCAGGTCTTTATTAACCAACACGAGCTCGAAGACCATGGTTAGGGTAAAATATCATAGTACTTGACATTGATGTTGAATATAGTCACACTCAAATCCATTTATCCATCGGCATCAAAATCCCAAGAAAACCATCCAACATCTAATCTAATACTTTCATGATCATTCTCATGTTAGGGTCACCTTCTCACTATTAAAATCTCACTCCCCACCACAGGGGAACCCTTTTCTTCACACTAACCCCCAATCACTATAAACCACACACAATTCATTATTAGAAAAAAGGGATGGTATGGAAAAAACCCCTCATTATCAAGCACTGCCTTAGTAGGTTCCATGGAAAATTCTCATCAATACCCAAGAGCCATGTTCAACTATAACCAACCCCCAACACCATCCTCTCCATGTATTCTCACATTAGGATTTTCTTAGGAGGATCATGCCCCACTAGTCATCTCTTCCCAAATCCAATGACAGCTTTCTAGATGTCCCATCCCTTGAGAATCACACATACACAAACACACATAGTTTGATTAGATATAATTACATTATAAGACATAGAAGAAATAACTATATATGATTTTAGAGAAACATTAAATAACAAAAATAAATAAATAACACATGTTGGGTCTAATGATTAGGGGCCATGTTCCCACCCTCTCACACCAATGTCACTTGACCTCCTATACACGAGTTCTGAGTCATCATCCTCATCATTGAATATTTCATCATAGACCCACATAACCTACCATCATAAAGATGTCTCTTGAAAAGTCATCCAAGCTATGTAAAATACCAAAATCCTCTTATACCGTAAAATTTACTATGAGAATTTTTTAACACATTAATCAACCAAAACCCTATTATCAGTGAAATCATACACCATCATGATTATAAAATATGGCTCCCATATTACAGGTATAATCAATGAGACACCTCTTACCGCTATAGTCAAAGATTCAAAATCATGTCAGTATCCTCTTTCCCATGGTACATAAGCCTTAGATCTATTATAAATCAATATCCTTAGACCTCAATGTTCTTCGGTGGAGGTGAAAATCATATACAACCATAAAATGAGGATCGAAAATTGTAATCCATGTGATGGTAAGATAGATTTCTTAATGGAACTGGTGTTCTCAACCACCAGTACAATATCCATCACTCTCTCTAGTACATTCCTATATAAATAGCCCACCAAATCCATAAGTTGTAAGAAAAAATAAAAATAATTCATTGATAACACTTTATAACATTACTCCTTGACTCACTCTTTGAGATGTGATACTACAGGTTCACCACCAGACCGCAGGTGTGCCTTTCCATACTCCAATGGTATCAAACAAGCAGTATGGGTATAAGATGTTATTATGGGAAGATTATACCCCCACAACAATTTTTTTAATGATGAATAAGAAATTAAATATCATCCCCAATAAGTAAATTTATATTTATTGCAGTCCATATTAAAATGATTATTAGTTAATGAATTTTGATAATGGCCCGAAAAGAAAATCCATAAAATCCACTGACCACCTACTTAGCCCATCAATATATATGTACCAAATTAATTAAAATGATCCAAAAACACTTTCTTCATGAAATACATTATCTATTTTTCATCAAATAATTTGGAATAAAATTGATAAATCCAACCTAATAATGAAAACCAGATCCAAGGATTCAACTCACCATTAACCTAGAACCAGTTGATCGTCTGATGGGGTACCCATATAATGTGGTATCTTGAGAAGTGAGTGATTATAAAAATCATTTGGGACAACCAAATTGGACCTGTATATACCAAAAAAAAATCTTCAGATGTTCATGAGAAATTATCATCTAAAATAAATATATAATAAATAGAGAATAAATAAAAAAAACTTTGTTGATCATTAGGTATATGACCTGATCAACTATAACTACCCTTTCCAGTGGTAGGGTGTCTCTATGTATGTATAAATGATGGTGCATAATATGTAAATGTGTTATAAAAATCCATGGTAGATCCATCCAATCATTACAATTCCAATGACCCTTCCCATGAATGTTATATCATCTGATATCCTAATCCGAGGCGGTATATATTATGTCCTCACATCCTTAGGGGTGATGCATATGGTAACCCTATCATCTGGGTTCATAATACAAGAAATCCTCAATGAAATCCTCATGGATCTTGGGTAATAACCAATGATATCCCTTTAATGAGCTCAAACACTATGTAAATATCGTATTAGTAACCCTGGTTTCCAAGTCCTTAGTAGGCCATATCAATAACATAGCCCCAAATCCATAATAGCTACAACACTGAGCCCAACATAAATGGAAACTAACATATGTAACTAGATTCAGGCATGGATACCCCATAGTATTCTTGATTTCATACCCAAGGTATCTAAACCTTGTAACATCTACCCTCGGGGTGCATTCCCTATATTTCTAAATAACACGGTTTGACCATATGCTCATTCCGACCATCACTATCCATAGCCACTCATGCTCACTAATTTTGTATTGTTTGGATGGTAACAACCACTACTATTTCCATACAAATACTCAGTTTTAGTCTTTTAATAGGGAATTCAATAGGTTCCTTCGATTTTAGAACATCAGAGGTACTAACACATTGGTCCATGATCATAGTCACGGTCTTTGGCAAGAACCTGATGTATATGGAATTCTCACCCCTCGATGATGTCAAGTAGGCTACATGGCCTCACCAGTTTCCTAGTGTCCCACTACATAGAAAATATTCAAGCGATGTTGTGTGGAATATATCTGTCTATAGGGTTACAATGGGTTAATTAACTTTCCCAACTTGTTCTTTACCTAACTAATGTTTATCCACCTAATCTCATAAAGAGGATCATAAGAGACACCAGGTACACCCTCACACTACAAGAGGTTTGGAGGACACTAGGTTTCTTAAGGGAAACACCAAACCCTTAAAGTCTATTCATGTCAATTAACATCACCGATTCCACAAGGGGTGATCAATGTTTCTACACCATGGCCAATAAGTCTCAGTTGGTATGGCTTCACCTCTCATGAGGTTTGAAGGACAACTTTTATATGGGGGTCTTATCCTTAGTCATTGGAAACTGAGGAATAAACTTACCGCACATGGGTTGTTTGTGACCCTTGGTGATCATCCATTTAAATAAAAAATATAATTTAATTAATATATTAAATTAAATTAAATCACCTCATGGTGTCAACCTCTATAGAGATCCTTAGAATCAATATGAAATATTAGAAAGAATGAGTGACATAGGAAAAGAGAGTGAGTTCACCAATCACATTCTTATACTTTTCCATTTATTGAAAAGGGATTAAAACCACATCCTGGGCACATCTAACCCCAACTAGCCCCTCAAGGACATCTGGGGACCTTTATCACAACCAAATCACTAGAATTAAATAATTATAATTACACTATAATTCTTTAAATAGTTTAAAAAAATTACAATTATTTAAAATATTTTTTAGATAGGCATAAAATCCAAACCCCAACTAGTTTATCTTATTGTTCTGGAACAATGATTTAATTCTCACAAACAACTCATGAAACAAAAACCCAACCCGAAACTAAAAATATTCTATAACCAATGGTTCCAATACAATTACTAATTTAAATTAATTTTATTATCGAAATATTTTAAAATTACAACAATGAAATACTACAAAAAATAACAAGGACTATACTATGGATGAAAACTTAGGATTTCCTCTTCCCTGGTGTATTGAAATCCACATCATTGGTTTTTGATTATTCCATTCTCTTATGGAATTGAAATTAGAAAACTAACTAAAAAATGATATTATAAATATAGGAGGAAAAAATGTATTTAAAGAGGGTAAGAAATAAACAAAATAAATAAAATCCACCACTAAATTCCCCAAAATTATAGGGAAGCATGAAATAGAATGGGGAGATACCCATGAGTATAAATGACTCAAACAAGAGGATAGGGGTGTAAACCACTTAAATAAATTCTAGGGGGAGAATGATAACACTTCCCCCACAACAACCACACATACTACGTAGTGGCTATTGGAAATGGATACTACAACTGCCAGAGACTACGTGCTAGTAGGTGGAAACAATGTAGTATTGGACGAAA
The DNA here is from genome assembly GCA_963277665.1 of Viscum album. Lineage (NCBI taxonomy): Eukaryota > Viridiplantae > Streptophyta > Magnoliopsida > Santalales > Viscaceae > Viscum > Viscum album. The sequence continues at coordinate 1,448,029,057 of OY728157.1, read as the reverse complement.
CATCCATCTGTCATATTTTGAGGCTTCCTTGACCCTCTAAAATTACACTTTTCCCTCATTTAATGTCCTAAAAACCTCTATTTTGGTGTTCCAATCCGTATAATAAGATTTAAAATCTTGGTTCTCAAAACATCCCACACATTAATTTGACAATTCAAATTTATATGAAATTTGGATTGATTGTTCGGACATGGGATCTTACACAGCTAATTTGGTTACATAGAAATGATACAACTCCATTACTAATTTAATATGAAATTTTAAAATCTCCAAACCATTCTATATAAAAATCATTAGTAGCATTACCAATGAATTTTAGTATATTCTACCACTAAAAATTGATAATGGAATTGGCCTAAGATTAATTTTACTCTTTTTCTCATACAACATATCAATGATTCTTTAAAAGAATATATTTAGGTAAAAAAATAATCTTGTTAGATCATATAACATAAACCATAAAAGAATCATATGTGAAAATCAATCAATCAGGGAAACATAGAACTATCCACATGCATATCATATTGACACTTCCCATCATCATAAGTAGGAAACAAATATCAACCAACCTACCATCGTGGGGCCATAACTAACACCTTTCCATTACATTTCCATCATTAACAATTAACCAAATATAATCACATGTATATCCCATAGAGATGTATATAGATTTATAAAGGATATTTTTTAATACTATTTTTACCAAATAAAAAACAATAATTTATTTATACATGCAGTATATGGGATAATTAATCAAGAAATTATTGATCAAATAATCAATATGAATCAGGAACATAGGGTTCAAGTAGCATGGATTTTCAGAATATAAGAGGGATTAGATAGATTGTTCATGTATAATAGAATGAATATTTATAAAATTGCATGATTAATGGAAACATCAACTACATTATTTATTACCCTACTGTAAAATTATAATATGCATTATGTACAATTTTTTAATTAATTATAATTGGATATATAATTCCATTAATGAATATAAAGAATGAATTTATCACATTATCATATCATATGTAACATAAAATAGTTTTAGTGCATCACTCCTAATATAGAATTGTAAATATTTAACATGGAATAAACAATAGTCAAAAGGGTTTACACCGTAACATGATTTCCTTAAAAAAGAGTTATAATATTTAACAATATTTGACAAATTGTCTTCAATAACATAATACTAATCAATATAACTATGCACCATTAATTATTCTTGTAAGATAATTTAGTAGGAAGCTTTCATAGTTTTTTTATTTCATACAGAATGAGTTTCATAACTCTTACATGTTTCATAATTAATGAAATATCCATGTACAATGTGAATTTATTAAATACACAATTCATGGGTTTAATTTGCATGTTTAACGAATTATTTTATTAAATTATTAAATCTGAAAATGTATACAAGGAATTTCATTAAGAGAACTATAATTTAAAACCTGCAATTGATTATTCATTTAAAAATCCTTCATAAACTAATTAATAATATAATAGGGAAAGCTTAATTCCTGGTATAAAATTACTTCAAATAAGTAAATCAATATATTTTGTTTTGAGCATGAATTTTTAGTTTCCTTAAGTTGAATGAACATTAAGCTATAAATAATCATATAATTATCAATGGAAAAGTTCTAGAAAGAGTAAATATTGTAAGTATATGTCTTAATCTTGTTTCATTACAAACATAGTTTTAATAGTATATTACATCATACATTGTAAAATGATATCATTAATTCCTGGAATTCTTATATAGGTTCATAAATCCACATAATAATCATTTAGATATATCTATACGTAAAACACTATGGATAAAAACAATCAAACCATCTCATGTATTAATATTATGTTATCTTTAATACTTGCATGAAAAAGTAAATAAAAGGAGAATAAGACACGGTAACATGGGTTAGAACAAACATCCTCATAACTTATCACAAATAATCACACTAAGTAAAAAAATCATTATCCAAACCATAAAATGAATGAAATCAGAATTATGTAATCCCCTTCTTAAATTTCAACCTAGAAATTAGTAAATTTCTAAATAATAATGATTAGAAGAATAATAATCCCCAAGGATTATATCACAGGGGCCTAAAAGACATTTTTATTTGGCCATTTTTCTTTAATAACCCACACACTAGGTATATATGACACTATTTCTCTACTTGATCCATTAAATCCTCATATATGCCTAACTACATACCCCATAATATCTCTAAATAATAAAACATTGATTCCATTTTTTCACCGTAAACTCCACTTGTACCCCTCCTGGGTTAATCATAAGGATGAGGATAACCCCTGAAACCCACCTCCAATAGAGTCTAGGATGGTGACTATAACTGAGGGTATATTATTTAATTGTATGTTCAATTACCATATTAAGTAGAATCAATGAGGAGAGATAGGAAACTCCATCCAACAGTATTTATCCTAAAAAACATACATAACATTACCCATTCACATATGTCACTACATGAGATATAAAAAAATGCAATAAATGAAATGCATGATTAATATACTAATCTCCAATATGGCTCCTATACTTCACCTCAACTACCTTAATAGTAGTTTTCTCTTTCTCCCTTGAATAGTCCTAAAAAATAGCTCAAATCACTGTAGATGGGTGAGAAATTTGGGGGTACGTAGTAAGATTATATTTCAAGCGAAAAGAATACTCTTTGTGAAATCCATACTCTATGTAATATAAGTGTTAAAACAATATGTTCGAAAAATAATTTAAATTAGGTTGATTGAACATAGGAAAAAATAACATATCCATAACACTGAACCTACATTACATGAAATTACCATATCACAAGGTATTTCCATATCATATAAATATTTCCATAGTTTTGATTTTCATTAAAACATAAGAGATATCCCACATTTGCAATAAACATAATAATATTATTTCAAATCTTCTTTGTAGCTGTTCCTTTTCCATAATCAAATATGAATAAAATACTAGGGATAAATAAAAAACAATTTTTAATAAGAATATAGGGACCTAGAAATATGATTCCGTATTCTCTTACAATTCAATTAGGGAACTTGCATTTAAAACTGGGAGCTAGATTTTAGGGGTTCCCCATACTAGTTGACCAGAAAATAATAAATTACCAATTACCATTTTAACAAGAAAGTAACCCCATACCCCATAAAGCTATCACAATCACATGATTCCTATAAAAAACTCACCATTACATATTACTAGAAATAGTTTTTTAATAATAACTCATTGATTTTATTCATCACATCACACCCCACATAATTATACAATAGCTATAAATATCATACCACTCATAATAACATCCTTTTTCTAGTAAATATAATGGAATTTCAAACAATAATGATCACAAAAATGTATAATAATCATATAACTTATGGTATCTAAGAATTATAAAGATATAAATATATCATTCTATCTGTGATTGAGATAGTGTTTACCTTTAATAGAAATTTAATATATTATTCAATATTATTAATTCTATTATCTTTTATTTTCATTTTAAAAATTATATTTTCCATCCAAGAAGTCCATATCAATTGAATTCTTGATCATATTTATTCATCCATACTTTTCTTTATTATTTCAACAACATGAACATATGAGAAGTTGAAACATTATATTTATCAATTTAATTTTCTTTATTTAACTTCACATAATTATTAACCGACATTCCAAATCAATATCATAATAAAAAAATTCACTTAAATAATCATATTAATTAACAACCTAGTCATCCCAAACCTTATACTCATTTATGAATCAAACCATAGTTCTAATCTAAGGCATATAACTCATATATATATATCATCCAATATGCACTCCTCAAGATAAACATGTAGCCTTGATACAGACAAATACTATAAAAAGACTTATGGAAACCCTATATGAGTGATACCCTTAAGCTATCCCATTTCAAGAACCTAATTCCCTATAGAAGCATCTCAAAAACTGAGAGGATGCTTAACAAACTCTATAACTTCAAATTATCAATTTTATAAGATATATTCCCACACATCTAACTTAACTCACCCCTCAAGGGGGAAACTACACAAACTTCCTTAAAGGACATAATATTCCTCAGTATAACAAATAATATTCATTGAATAATTCTATATGAGGGATGATTAAAAAGGTAGGGGTTGTTATATTTGGTTTCCTAGGACCAACTAATTATTATTTGACTAAATGTATTTTTGATGTATTAAATATAATTTAAAGAAAATGTTACACATATCACATTTTTTTATATAGATTTTATATAATAATGTCCTAGAATATTTTCTACATTGATACTGTCATAATAGCTCCCAAGTATGATGAGAACCGTGATGTGTTATGGAAATATTATTAATATAGTTATGTGGTTTGATCGTATAATTTTATGGGTCCAATATTATATATACAGTTAGGTGTGTGTTCACATAAGCATACATGGATCCTTCTCATGAAGATCTCACTCAGTATTATCTAATATGGGAGATAAAAATAACATACCTTCCTAAAGGAATTCAACATGTTTTGGTGTCATTAAATTTTCGTATTCCAAATCTTGTGTAATGGTCCTTAGACAATAATATTATAATTATTTTATGTCATAACTCGTGCACATAGATTTAATGAGAAAAAACATTATTCCACATATTGGTGGGAGTTAGGGTATGTTGGGTGCATCATGATTGATATTTCATTAATGTTTAAATCAAGGAAGGATTTTCCCTTCTATCTTTATAGAAGATGATATATCAGCCCTTTGATTGGAAAATAACATTTTCCCTATATTCAATTTCCACTATGTAATGACGTGTTTATTTCAAATATTCAAAGAAATACATATCAATCATGTAGGTTAGTGACATGGATTTCCATCTATATTTATGATATATTTGGATAAAGGGATTATATTACACCGTGAGCATTGTGTGGTTGTGGGATTTGTGACATTATGTTCTTTCCATTTCGTTCCTCGACCATTTCCTAGATAAAAATATCAGGCTTTTGGAAAGCTTGTATAATTCAAAGTAGAACCATCCCTTAAGGGCCACACAATATGTTTTTCCATTCATCTCTATTAATTTCTATTTGAGTTTAATTAATTGAATAAATATTGATCTCAAGTACGAGGAAAAATTTTATTCATCTCATATTAATATCCAAAATTAGATAAATATTTATTTTCTGGCATATGAATAAAAATATATTTATTTATTGTATTTAATATTTAATAAATATTAATTCAATAATAAGTTTTATGACTAAGATTTTATTCGGGTGTTCACTAAACACACGAGGAGTTTGAATAGAAAAAGACCATGTACAATGAAAAATATTAATTAACAAGATAGATAAATAATATTTTTTATTTCTTATGTTGGCCCATGCCACAAAATAATAATAATATCATTATTATTATGAGGCATGTAGTTTATTGAAGGAAAAAATGTTTTTTAATTTTTAGCAAGAAATTAAATTAAATTTTAACCTAAATCTTAAATCTATAATTAGATGACTCTATCTAACATATAGTTTATCCAAAATTGAGAATATAGATTTTCTCACACAATTAATTCTGTCTCGACTTTTTCTTATATCTCCATCTCATGAATGATAAGTGCAAGAGATATTTCATTATGATTGTAGAAGGATATATCAAGGACAAACAAATAAATTCATTCAAATCAATGTTTTATCACTTGGATATCATCTGGTGTTTCTTGGAACCCATATAAGCACACCTGGATCACTGCTAGAGGGAATCTATCCTCATATATTCACAATGTAATGAAGTTAATCAGAAAGGGTGTTTTTAGGTGATCTATATTCATCGATGTAGAATGTTACTAAATGTTGTTCGAAGTAGATTACTCAAGAGGGGGGGGGGGGTTAATTGTGTATCTATAAAAATTTCTGTTAAAATTCATTCTTTGAAAATATACCCCAATTTAAAATATAATATAAGTTGGTTTGTAGTGAATTTATAAGATTCATGAATGTTCAATTAATTTCTCAATAGAATGATTAGTTCTTAGAAATACAAATCTAAAGATTGATATATCATTAGAAATAAACATACATGTTCAAAATAGTTATAAACACTTTATAAACTAACTATGAGTGTTCAATTTAATATTATGATATACATAATAAAAATAGTGTAAAAAATAATAGGTAAAAACAGAGTGGATAAAAACAATAGGTCCAGTCTGAAGCTGAGACTTAGTCCTCTCCACTTGGATATGACCTGCCACCATGCACATTAAATTAATAAACCATTTGATCTACACCGTGGTTCGGGGTCCGCAATAGCACATAGGTATTTCAAGGTAACACTTGACATCTACCACAATTATTCATGGGAAAAACAAATAGGTCACACTTGACCCATTCCACAGTTCTATGAGGGATACAAAAGAATAAATAGAGTCTGATATTTGACTATATCATGTATCCTCAACAAATTCACAAGAATCAATGTGTGTGAAACATATATATACTCACACTTCTTAGAAATGTGGATAAATGAACAGAACAGATCTAAAATATATAGAGTTAGGTTTAGAGGGCCTTGTCTGTTATTCAGTGTAGCTCTTGACGTGTTTGAAGTAGTGGTGTTGAAGTTTGAGTCCTCTTCTAGAAGTTGACTCCAAAATAGAGTGTTGTATCCTCTAAGGTCTGGATTCCATGTGGAATTTTTTTTGCATCTTGCTCAAAAGAAGTTCAGGGTATGAAAATAGTTTTTTCATCACATCATGATATTCATGTATGATATTCCTTTGATTTTGTTTGTTTTGGAAGTATTTTTCAAGAGTTTCAGGGTTTCTGGCGTTTTCTTTCATTTATGAATATCTAGAATGATCCATCTTGTAATTCATTTATACTTCAAGTTCCAGCAGGCATAATGATCTCCTCACATGCATGTACCTCAAACTGTCTCTTGAATATCATACAAACAACATTAAATAATGATAGAAACATTAATTTGTCAAAATATGATAGTTAGATTTAAATTTGAATTATTAAATTAAAAATAGTTTCCATGACTATCAGTGAGTAATAAGTATTTGTGATTCAATGGCATCGGCCGCTCAGAATCGGTCTGTCAGCATCGATCTGATAGTATTAGTGACTCTCTATATTAGTGAGACTTTTCCATTGGTATTGTTGACTCTTTCCATTATTGAGTCAATTGTGCTATCAGTATGTCTCGAAAACAGTGTGTCTTCATTGGTGACTCATTTAGAACAATCTTTATGTTGCCCATCAGTGACTTGTCCATCGGTATGTCCTTTGAACTTTTGATACATCTCTCATTGGTGAGTTGTTCATCAGTGTGTCAACCAACAATGAGTCGCTTGAACTATCGGTGTGACCGATCATCAGTTACTTTTTCATCAATGTGACATTTTTTTTATCAGTGAGTATACTGTTGGTAAGTCATCCATCAGTGACTCCATTGAGCTATCGGTTTCAGGGAATTTGAAAAATTAACCAAGCTTCTGTATTATATAGAACACCTTCAAATTATGTGTAATTCACAATTACATATAAATTTACTCTTGTAAGTATATTGTAACATAAATATCCATAAGTTATTAACTTATTGTACCATGTGATATAATTTATTCATGTATAATTATTCATTGACATTATTAACATTTTTAATAACTTAATTTATGAATTAATAGGATTTATAAATATGTATGGTTTGTGATTATTAAAACAATTATATCACATAGGGTCCAACAATAAATCCATTTTTGATAATCACAATTCATGGAATTAATGAGTTATACAAGATGTTATGGGATAGAAATTACTTGACTAAACATACCAAACAGTGAGGGTGAATTCTCAATATAACAATAAGATCTTTCCTATTATGCTCCCAAACAATTATTTTATTAGAGTAAATACTCAGTTATTTTATTATAGGATATATATATGTATATATATATATATGTTCTATTTATTTAATTCTGTATTTCCTATTCCAAAGTTATCCCCTATGATTAAGAATATATTCCATCCATTCTCCCCCTTAGGTTAAGTGATGGTTCCTTTTAAGTATTTCTCCCCCTTTTTTGATTAACCAAAAAGTGAAAATAAACATAAATAATAAAGAAACATAACACAATGAAAATTGGAAACATAGTGAAGGAAAAAATTTATAACCATTAAAGTACAATGATTACAATCATAGAAATTCATTAATCAAAAAAGAATTAAAAACACATATCCAATAGATAATCCACAGCTATGATTTGGGGTTTTGAGGAGATGTTCCTCTTGCTAAAGGATCTATTGTAGGTTTTGGAGAAGGTGTTGTGGCCATAGGAAGGGCTGGTCAAATGACAACACCAGGTAAGACAACATCTATATGAACATTATCTGTAAGGCTTGGTATCCTCTCTGACATGACACAGCTTTGAGGCTGCTCCTTGCTTACTCACCTAATCCGAGATAAGGCTTGAGACACAGACATTTGAGTAGGAGGAAAAGAACTATGTCTAATGAAAGTGACTGTTGAGACCAATATATCCTTATCTTGCACATGCCGATATGGATTCAAAAGAATGATAGATTCATTGATTATCTCACCTCTATACTACATTGTCTTTTCAAAATCATAATTGTTTTCCATAAATTTTTTAAATGTATGAGTAATATTATTCATCTAACCCACTTGACTCTTGAAGGCCTCTTTCACTGGAGGGATTTTTATATTCTCATCCAAGTACTTAATGTTGTTAATCAGATAATACTTGGAATAGATGTTTGAGAAATACTTATCCACCTTTTCTCTGATTTCATTCTGAGTGGCTGATGCTTCAATTGTACACTATCTAACCATGTTATATACAAGTTTATTATTCCGGTGTACATTAGAAAGAGTCTCTTTATTATAATCACATTGAATAATATTTATTTCTACCCTCATCACAGTCTTAAAGGACTCCATATCAGCAACAACCGGCCTATTACAGTGAAAACTAGAGGCACTAGAAATCATCTTGCCAAGATCCTCCTTTAAATTCTTCAAATTTACACTCAGTACATGTGTATCCAGATTCCTAAGAGACTCCATAACACCACCGAGTGTGGTCTTCAAATCAATGGTCAGAGAATCCAATTCATTACACATCCTCATCACTTCTTCACTCATAATTGTATTATGTCTAATAAAAGTCTCGGCTGTACTGATTTGGTTAGGATAAATCTCTGGAATCACCATTCATTCAATATTACCATCATCGTTCTTTGAAATGCTCATGGAAGTAGAAGCTTCATTTATGACTCCAACAGAGTATTTCACTGACTCAAACATATCTGCTTTGAATTGATTAAGATCAACATTGGTGACATAGTCACTAGGAACTGTCTGTATAATTGGATAATCATCATTAGGTACTATATGTGAATTTAGTGAAATTGGTTCTGCTTCAGGATATTCTTGTGGAGTAGGAGGAGGCGTTATCAAATCCTCATAGAAGTTATAGTCCATCAATGAAAGAATGAATAATGGATTTATATTCCACTAACGAGAACATGTATAGTCGCTGGGCTCCACTATATCAATCTTGACTCTTCTTCCATGAGGCCCAGGTAAAATCACAGCTAAATCCACTAATTCTTCTTCTTGAGCCCTATCCAAAACAACATTTTGTGGAACTATTACTAATTGAAATTGAGGTTCTTTTTGGACTCCAGCCAATATAGGTCATCCGGCCACTTGAACCACTTGACCCACTTGAGGCTCTTCTTCAATCCGAGGCATACGTGCAATTTGATACTTATCATCTCCCTCTTTTCATCCAACCATGATTTCATTTAGTTACTTATTTATGCCTTGAGAATCATCATTGGGGTGGTCATTTATGTCCTCATTTATAGCATCTCCATCATCTTGTCTATCAGCATCATGTCCAACAAGATCAACATCACCCTACCTATCACCATCAACATTCCCTCTATGCACAGGGTCCCCACCCGAACTGACTCCAACTTGTCTGGATATTAGTGAGTCACTCATATTCTCACCTTCATCATACACATCATCTTTATCATCATACTCATCATCACCATATGATTCTCATACATATCCTTCCACTCCACAGACATCCGTCTCTTCCTCTTCTTCAGCACCCAACAAAGGATCTCGAGAGGGTAGTTCCAATGGTGGACTAGTAGGTCCATATGACATGTTATTAGGGCGTTTAGATATATCTGGGTCACTATAATCATATATAAAAGACCCCTCTTCACTTAGTGGCTCTGGCTCAGATTATAACGACCCATACTTTACATACATTGTTAATACTTCAAAATTGAAGTACACTTATTACAACATATGATAAAACCACAAAGGACCGTATAGGTATAGTGTCTTTAGAAACTGGGAAACATAAACAACTGGTTCATAAATCTTCTACAGTGTCTCCCATTTATTTCATCATATCTAGGGTCCCTTTTAGCATATTATACTTAATATCCATCTTCCTAACCTGGGGAAAAGAAAACGTAAAAGGGTGAGCTCAGATGCTCAGCAAGGGCAAATAAAGGAAATAAAAATCATATCATATCTTTTTGAAAATCAAAACCTGCAAAAGATATCATAATATCTTAACATGGAATAAATCATAGAAGTGAAAATGAGATCCCCATAATCATAACATAAAACTTGAAACTTTGTGGCATGCACACATAATCATGGAAAATCATTTCTTATTAGTCATGACTCATTTCCAAGACTATCTTAGTGGACAAAGTCCCTTTCTGAACCGAGTTCACTCCTCGTTTCAGTCCTGTATCACTGAACCGAAATAACCTTCCGTTCCAGCCATGTCAATATCATGAGATATAAAGTCTTTACCCAATGCATTGGAGGGAGATATAGGTCCCACACATCTTATAATGAATCCTTTCTTATGTGTGCCACATAATCATAAAACATACATCATAGTGTAACCCATGTAATAAAAATGGGATTCTTAAACAACATGACATCATAAAACAATTCATATAAGATAAAGGAATTCATAAAAAATAATTCCATCATAACATGATCAAATCAATATAATAATAGAGATAAAAATAGAACCCTTTATTATCTTAGATGGAAAATAATTTTGATAAAACACTTGAACTTCATTCTTGAGGAAAATATCCTTTCTTTTTCAAAAACATTTTACATTTCTTAAAATGTCATACAACTTTAAACTAAAAGAAGTTGATTAAAAATAAACTTGAAAACTTTTAAAGGAAGCTTCTTGGAAATAATGTTTTAAAAATCCATTCTTGTCGTATAAGTTAAAAAAACATTCTTCGTACTTTTGTCGGAAAAGTCAAAAAGTACCTCGTACGGAAAAACGACAAAAGATTCCTTTCATATTCTTTACTAAAAACTCACCTAAGGGTAAAATTGGATTTAAACTATTGCAAGTGGATGGAAACAATATTACATATTGAGGGAACATGGATGTGGATGATAAAATACACCCCAGAAAATACTTACGAATAAACAATCTCGGATAAAAATGAGATTGTGATATTTCCCTTACCTTAGGTCCGATTTGCTTTGTTCGTGTCCGAAGCTCCTGTATAATGGTTTAAATAATGTTATTGACTTATTCCAGAATCATACATATTGATATGAGATCATATATGGTCATATTATTAGCTTCTTGTTAGTAATATTTCATTGTTACTTGTTACTCGGGTCTTTATAACTTTTTGTTCTTATGCGTGTTTTGTCGAATAAATTCTTATTCTTATCTTTAGGTTATAGATAATTCATTTCCAGAATGGTATTAGTGTAGTATATACCATATTCATTCATTCAATGCATTTATATAATCATTATGAAATGAAGATCATGTAGAACGAGTCGCATCACATCGTGGAGACGGTATTCCGTACGTACGCACGAGTGATGATATCGTTCCTATGATCGTGGAATTGTATTGGAGTATATATATATTATTTCAGTATCAATATTACTTCATAATAATCATATATAGTTACTCATTACACCATTATACCCATCCTTGTAAGGTGATGGTGGAAAATAGATTACACCACGGCGTGGAGACGATATTCCGTACGTACGTACGCGCGGTGATTTCATTTTTCCGTAGGATGGATAGAAGGTGAATATGGGTTGTTTCATATTTATAATAACATATCAGTATGTAAGTAATACTGATGTTATTACTTTATCATGAAACAACTAAAGAAGAAGAAGTTGAAGAAGAAAGAAATTGAAAAGATCGGTAATGGATATTACCTCTTCTTTGGAACGCCTCTTTGAATCCTCCACTTAAGGAACTAAGATTGGTCTTTGGAGAAGACCAGGACCTCTAGGATTATTCTAGGGAAGTGGAGAGGAGAAAATGGCAGGGGTTGGCCGAGCTTGAGTGCTCAAATTGGTGTGAGGAGGAGGGGGAGGAGGTGCCTTTTTATAAGGGAGGAGAGGGGCACCTTAGGAATATCTCAAAATATTATTTTATATTAAAGTCAAAATCGGTTTATAATGGTTCCAAAGGGTCTTATTTCGAATCTGAAGTGGTGATGGGTCGAAATCCTATCAACCAATAGGATTTAGACAAGTTTGGGGTATTATTTTAACCTTATCAATTAGATTTAACTCTAAGTTAATTAATTTAACTTTTACCGTGTCTTTTTGTTTTCTTTCACTATATGTTTAATACACTTACTATAACATGCCAAACGAACCCCAAATTGTTTATTATTAATATATATATCCTTATCTAAGTCATTTGGCCGAACCTTAGATTTTTAGGAATAAAATAACAATTAATAATATAATATTTGATTTAAAAACTATTTTGTGTCAATTTTGACACTATTTGATATATGATTTTTGTGAAAGTCATATCAGAATTATATGTTCGAACCAAGTTGATTAAATCAACACTAATATATCATAGTAACCTAGAAAATTAGTGGAATTCATAAAAAGTCTTAAATTACATTTATTTTGGTATTTATATTATCAATTATGTCAATATTTCATTAATAAGATAATTACTGCATCATCTTTGTGTCATAAATAAATTAAATTATTTTATGTCTAAAAATTACAAATAAAATACCATCATGTAGGAAATCTTTTTAGCTTTCTAATTAATATTTAAAATCTAATTTATCTTATGTATAACCCCATATTAAAAATGATTTACTTATTATCCTTTAAATTTAACTATTTTAACCCTTCTTTAAATAAATTAATAATAAATGTCCTAATCTAATCCAAGTGGGCCTAAATGGTCATATTTTATTCCTAAGTTTGTTTTTGGTCGAATTACACTTGTCCAATAGAATTAGGACATGTTTTAGGGTAATATTAATATCATATTTACCCTTAGTTACCCTATTTACTATTAACCGCGGTAAAAAAGGTAAAAAGTTACTATTCACCAAAAAATTATTTTCATCTCATTGAACCACATTTTAGTCCTTGATATTAACCGTGTCTCTCGGATTTTCGAAATTCAATTCACAGAAGCGGTAAAATTAAGTTTTATGCAAAATTCAGTTTTTTAACCTACCACTTAGTGGTTTCACTATTCATCAAAAATTGAAAGTTTTCAGAAAAATACCAAAATTTCACCCTAGGCTAATTTCGATATTCTGAGTCCAAAAATGAAGTCCATTTTGAAAAATAAAATTTATAAAATTTCAAAAAGTGGCTATTACTATTCATAACGGCTAGTTTTAATAGCATATTGTTGTTTAGTGAAACTCGGTATTGCGTACGACGCAAGCTATCGAGGAAGGTCGTGATTGCGTGTAATGAAAGCCAAGAAAGTGTTGTGTAGAAAAAGATTCCTTTGATGATTTATATAACATAAAAGTCTCGGGTGTTACATTCTACCCCCCTTAAAAATAATTTCGCCCTCGAAATTCGTCACTTTGTTACAAACAGATGAGGATACTTCTCCCTCATCATATCCTCGAGCTCCCATGTAGCTTCTTCAAGTTGGTGGTTCCTCCATAAAACCTTCACTAAGCGAGTGGTCTTGTTTCGTAGGACTTTTTCTCTACGATCCAGAATATCTATCGGTTGTTCTTCATAAGAAAGATCTTGCTCCAGCGGTACAACTTCTGAGCTGAGTACATGTGAAGGATCTGGTATGTACTTTCTCAGGAGAGATACATGGAACACATCGTGAACTTGAGAGAGATTCGGTGGAAGGGCCAATCGGTAAGCTACCTTCCCAACACGATCCAGTATTTCAAAAGGACCGATATATCTAGGGCTCAACTTCCCCTTATTTCCAAATCTCATAACCCTCTTCCAGGGAGATATTCGTAAGAACACTTTATCGC